>NC_069423.1:13441346-13483554 GCF_026875155.1 Cherax quadricarinatus | reverse complement strand
GGATGTGGAAGGCATTCAGGCTTAATTCGGGGAACTGGAGCCAGATCCAATTTCCCCCAAATCAAGACCCCTACCAACATAAAGGGAAAACCTTCCTTGAGGGGAGAAAATTGGAGAGGCATCTCCCATACTCACCCATTAGCGGGAAAACACAGCTGTTCTGATGTAAACAAAGGCGTGTTGAGTGTTGCCATCTATGGTTAGGTTTATTTATTTTTATTTTATTTTATTTCATTATTTATTTTTGTTTTGATTAATTTTTAAAAATCAATTTTACTCTCCAAACACTTGAACTTTTTAGGTAGGGACCCCTTTGCACTTGCACCATGTGCGCAGTCTTGGATGAGCCCCTGAACCTCTTGGACCGCGTGGCCCCCAAATGCGCGGGGCCCCCAAATGCGCGGGGCCCCCAAATGCGCAGGGCCCTAGGCAAATGCCTAGTTTGCCTATGCGGTAATCCGGCCCTGGCTGTTGTCATACAGAGTGATAGCTCTCTTAAAGAAATTGGAGCACGCATCAATAACTGGGCCTCTACCCTTCAAACAGAACTGTTTGCCATACTTCTTGCACTGAAATGCGTCCATGTATCTAAGGTTGACACTGATTCTCTATCATCCATAAATGCTCTCAACTCATTAAGTATAAATTGTGGCATGCTCGTATCAGAAGCCAGACACATGCTGTGGATTCCATCTCACATTGGTCTTCGGATGCATGATAGAACTGATAAATTGGCTAAGCTGTATGTTTTCCAAGAGGGGGTAGATTACAATCTTGGCTTGCCAGGTAGCAGTTTGAAAACAATAATGCGAAAAGAACTTCAACTGAACTTTATTGACTTAAGACTCAGGGAGATTGACACAAGTCAGTCCATCTATCATCATTCTATCATGCAGGAGGAGCCACATGTCTATGGTGCATCCAACAAAATAAGCCGACTCTTGGATGTCACAACTCCGAAAAGTTTAAGATATGTCTTAAGTATTTTATCCAGAGTAGTATATTACAGACCATTCTGGAAAAATACCCTGACTTTTCTCCCTGTAAATAAAGCATTATCACGTGTGTGTGTGTGTGTGTCCCAACAATTAATATTTGCACCAATAACTCATTACAGTTGTGACCGGTCCCACCATACATAAGGGGGATTACCAATAGACCCCTGGCTGTCTTCAAGCAGGCACTGGACAGGCACCTAAAGTCGGTACATGACCAGCCGGGCTGTGGCTCGTACGTTGGATTGCGTGCAGCCAGCAGTAACAGCCTGGTTGATCAGGCTCTGATCCACCAGGAGGCCTGGTCACAGACCGGGCCGCGGGGGCGTTGACCCCCGGAACTCTCTCCAGGTAAACCGGTTGTGGACGTGTGAATTGCTCATTACTCTATAATTTGTTCATGATTGTAGCCATGTATAAACGTAAGTAAATTTACTTACAGGATTCATTACTTTTGTAACTTGTGAGTTCATTACCTTCGTAACTAGTTCAGCTATCAAAGCTTTGGGGTCCAGTCCCTGGACCCATTATGTACCTCTGTAATCTTTTGACTACCACCCACAGGATGGGTATGGTGTGCATAATAAACATATTAAACTAAAACTTCCACCATAACCTGTAAGAACTGGCTGAGGTGCTGGATTATGAAGTTGGTGGTCAAGAGGTGAAGGTGCACCACCAACCCCTTGACCAAGATTGGTGACTGGCGCAGGTACAACCCCAGGCACAGGTGCTCCAACAGCTGTCAGCCACTGCTGCTGTAATGGGCTGACTGGGGCGAGCACCCAATTGTGTGATGGTAGGACCTCGCACGTAATTACCTGGTGCCCCCCGACAGGGACCACTGACAACCCCCTGCCCCCCCCCCCTCCCTGGGTGAGTCCCCCAGCAACACACCCAGCACTGACACTGCCTCGCCCAGACCAGACAGATCATCAACACGACGTTTCATCACGCACTACATTACATCATTTCACGTACACAGATGATTGAGATTTTACGAGATTTTGTCAGGATAACACACAGGCACATCCGCCATAGAAAATATTAAACAATATTGTAATAATAATAATAATAATAATAACAATAATAATAATAATAATAATAATATTACAATTATTCTTAGTAGAAGTATTAATAAAATAAGTGTTAAATAGTGGTGTAATAATAATAGTATTATTACACCAGTATTATAGTAATAACAAGTGCTAAATACTACTATGTAATAAAAAATAATAATAATAATATTACTATTATTCTTAGTAGTAGTATTAACAAAATAAGTGTTAAATAGTAGTGGTATAATTAAGGTGGATGCGTTGTGTAGGTAGACGCTGTCTGGACCTCGACGCCATTGTGGAAGCTTCCAGCAAGTTCGCTCGTCTCGCCTCTTCTCCTAAATCATCGTCTGTAGTTCAAAATGGTTTGTGTTGACAGTACGAAGAAGTATGTTAGTAATTCAACAATTGTTACTGAAGTGAGCGATAATCACGTAGGGGTTTAGTAGCACCGTGGCCTGGTGGCTAAAGCTCCCGCTTCACACACGGAGGGCTCGGGTTCAATTCCCGGCGGGATGGAAAAATCTCGACGCGTTTTCTTACACCTGTTGTCCTGTTCACCTAGCAACAAATAGGTACCTGGGTGTTAGTCGACTGGTGTGGTTCGCATCCTGGGGGACAAGATTGAGGACCCCAATGGAAATAAGTTACAGTCCTCGATGACGCACTGACTTTCTTGGGTTATCCTGGGTGGCTAACCCTCCGGAGTTAAAAATCCGAAGAAATCTCGTCTTATCATACCTCTGGGAATGTAATGCTGTATAGCCCTTGTGGCTTAGCGCTTCTTTTTGATTATAATAATAATAATAATGGGAATGTAATAATTATGTGTGACTCAAGAAAAAGGCAGCTCAACTTTTGTATTACAAGCCCTTTCTTCTCTACAAAATTTTTTTTATGCTTAATTTCATTCAGTAGCACAGCCAACATATTCTGAAGGAGCTGAAGTTAGAATTAGTCTGCGGTTGAATTGAAAATTTCAGTCTGGTGCTCAAGTCATGAGGGAGCGCTAAACTCATGGGATTATACAGCGCATGTGGGGGAATGGAAGGTATTCAGGCTCAATTCAGAGAACTGGAGCACAGATCCAATTTCCTAGATCAAGAGCCCCTCACCAGCGTCAAGGAACCTCCCTGGAGGTGGGGGGGCCTAAGTCAGAATTTCAGTCTCGTGCTTAAGTCAGAATTTCAATCTGGGGCTGAAGTCAGAATTTTAGCCTGGGGCCGAAGTCATTTTCAAGCTAGGACACGGAATAAAAATGGGCGTGTTAAATATTTTCGTAATTGACGTGCCTAGACTGACTGGCTGGGAATAATTATGTCGGCTGATCTTTCAAGGTAAGTAAGTTTATTCAGGTATACACAAATACAGTTACACAAATCCAGTTCCAGTGTTAATACATTAGATATATCTTGTGGGTCTTTACCTGACACTAAGAGAGCACTGTCATCTGCATACAGTAGGAGTTTGCACTTGACACTGATAGGCATGTCGTTAACATAGCAAAGGAATAATAAGGGACCCAGAATACGACCTTGGGGAACTCCACATGCTATCGGCAAGGGTTCTGATTCTGTTTTATTGATTTTGACAATTTGTCTCCTGTTGCTAGGGTAGGACTTAAACCAGTTTATAGAACCTATACCGATAGCTTGTAGTTTCTTACATAATATATTGTGGTTGACATTATCGAAGGCCTTTTGCAGGTCTAAGGTTACCATACCTATGAGGTTCCCTATCGACATTTCAGTTCTCATGTAATCCATCAGATTAATTAGGGAGGTGTTGGCTGAGTAAGATCTAAAGCCTGATTGATAGCTATGGGAAATGTTGTCATTAAGGTACTTAACTGTTTGACAGGACACCGCCCTCTAGAATTTTGGATATTACACTGAGTATACTAACAGGCCTCTAGTTGCTTACATCAGACCTATTTTTCTTGGAGAGGAGTAACTCTGGTCTCCTTGAACCCCTCCGGTAAGGTATTAGTGGTGATGGACAATTATGTGAGCAGTAGGGATTGACAATTCAGGAGCACCATCTTTTAGGAACCTAGACGGGATGTTATTAGGGCCGGTGCTCTTAGTTGGGTTTAACCTGCTTAGTTCTTGTGTACGAATGGTATATAATACCGACAAGATGAGAGTAAGACACATGTGCAACATCTGGGTATCTTTATTGTAGACGTTTCGCCATCCAGTGGCTTTATCAATACAAATTCCAGGACATAACTTGAAGACAGTAGAACTATGTACAGAAGATGAGGTAATCAGTCCCTCAAACTAGGAGTAGGTGCGAACAGCACCATAGTCGTGGAGATTCTGAAGAATCTCCACGACTATGGTGCTGTTCGCACCTACTCCTAGTTTGAGGGACTGATTACCTCATCTTCTGTACATAGTTCTACTGTCTTCAAGTTATGTCCTGGAATTTGTATTGATAAAGCCACTGGATGGCGAAACGTCTACAATAAAGATACCCAGATGTTGCACATGTGTCTTACTGCTTAGTTCTTTTTGAATAAATTCATGAGATACACTTACTAGTTGACAACTGTTTGGGGTTACCCCTTTATTGGTATAGTATGTTTAATAAAACTTATCAGAGTTTGTGTTCAAGATATTTGATGCAGCTGGTAGTTCACTTATTAGTGTTGATGCGACAGATGTGTAGTAGGAATTAAAACAATTTGCCACTTTAGTTGTTTCGTGGCATACCTCGTTATCGATATTGAGTACTATGTTAGACCTATCTACTGGCTTGTGGCTATACCCCAACTGTTTTAGTTGTTGCCAGATTATTATTATTATTATTATTACAATCAAGGGGGAAGCGCTAAACCCGGAGGATTATACGGCGCCTGGGGGGGGGGGGGTATGTGGAAGGCATTCAGGCTTAATTTGGGGAACTGGAGCACAGATCCAATTCCCTAAATCAAGAGCCCCTCACCAACATCAAGGAACCTTCCTTGAGGGGAGTTGTTGCCAGAGCTTTCCGGGGTTATGCTTATACTCTTCAATTTTTGAGCCTTTGCTCCTTTTATAAGTCTCTGTACTCTGTTCCTCACCCTTTGGAATTCATTTAGTGCTGCAATATCCTGTTTGTTTGCTTTAAATCATTTTAGCAACTGATCTCTGAATTTCATATTATCTAATATCTGTAATAAAGTTGGTAGAATTACCGACAATATGTAAAGTAAAAGGACACAAGTGCAACTAATGTGACATTTATTGTGGCAACGTTTCGCTCTCCAGGAGCTTTATCAAGCTCCTGGAGAGCGAAACGTTGCCACAATAAATGTCACATTAGTTGCACTTGTGTCCTTTTACTTTACATATCTAATATCTCATTAGTCATCCAGGGTTCGGTTCTCCGTTTAATCTTAACCTCTTTAACTGGTGCAGTATTATCAAGGATGGTAGTGAACATTGTTTTGAATTTTTCCCAGGCATCATTTACGTCCCTGCAATTTATCACTGGCCAATCACAATTGTGTAGCCTATTTACCGGTATTTCTTTACTGTAGTTTCTATTATTATTATAATCAAGGGGGAAGCGCTAAACCCGGAGGATTATACAGCGCCTGGGGGGGGGGATGTGGAAGGCATTCAGGCTTAATTCGGGGAACTGGAGCACAGATCCAATTCCCTAAATCAACAGCCCCTCACCAACATCAAGGAACCTTCCTTGAGGGGATCTGTAGTTTCTAGTTGACCTCATTTTTATTGTCCTGCGTAGGCCTATCCTATCCCTAGTGATTTTTCTGGTGCAGTAAATGATGAAATGATCACTATGGCCTGTGCTAATGACGCCTGACTGGCTAATGTTCTCAGAAAAACAAGGGAAATGATGCCAGTGGTGACACATCAAATCGCTAGTGCTCAGCATTGATGGCCCCGTTCAAGTTTAGTTTAATATGTTTATTATGCACCCCATACCCATCCTGTGGGCGGTAGTCAAAAGATTACAGAGGTACATAATTGGTCCAGGGACTGGACTCCAAAGTTTTGATAGCTGAGCAAGTTACAAAGGTAATGAACTAGATCTGGTCACAATCGTGACCAAGTACAAAGGTAATGAGCTCCAGGTAGGACTGGTCACACTCATGACTAATTGCAAAAGTAATGAACTAGATCTGGTTACAATAATGAGAATTGACAAAGGTAATGAGCTCCAGGAAGAGCTTGCTACAATCATGACAAGTTTCAAAGGTAATGAATCGTGAACACATGATTACAATCATGAACAATTTTCAAAGTAATGATCAGTTAACAGACATTGTAGGGAGTTCATCCATTGCCAACAGACGTTGCTAGGTGCCTATCCCTCCTCGGCAGGACAGCCATTCCAAACAGCAGCAAGTTGCCTCGGGATCTGTTGTTTGCAGGAGCACCATCGACCCTCCCCAAGAGGTCGAAGGCCAGCGACTCCGCTAGCAGCCCAAGGGAGAGTAGCCCTGGGGACGTGTCAACGTCCTGGTGGATGCCAAGTTGATTGAAGATCCCAGGCCCTCTGTAAAGGTGAAGGCACGGCAGCTGTCACCTATGTCTGCTGGGAGGGGCTGTTGATTGTTGCCACCTGGAGCCCTCCGGGTGCCCAGACACCCACCGTGTGCAAGGATGTTGAAGCTTGAAGAACTGAGTGCACACTGCCTGTGGCACACCTGACAGCTGTCTTGCGGTCGAACTCCACGGCGCTGTCCCTGCAGTGCCATCGCTGAGGTGGGTTGGGAGGGAAAACGTACCCTCTACAGTTGTGGTGGCGCTGGGAGTGGCAGGAGAAATATCAGAGCCTGAACAAATTCGGAGATCGTTTACGACCCCACATAGAGCCAGCATTATTATAAAGAGGAAGCGCTAAACTCGTAGGATTATACCGCGCTAGTGGGGGGGGGGATGTGGAAGGTATTCTGGCTTAATTCAGGAAACTGGAGCATAGATCCAATTCCCTAGATGAACTGCCCCTCACCAGCGTCAAGGAACCTTCCTTGAGGAGCATAGAGTCAGCAAAGCATTTAAATAATGGGAATGCCTTAGTCTTGAAAATGTACTCACTGCAGAGATACATGATAATATATACCTGGAAAGTACTTGAGGGCTTAATCCCAAATCTGCAGACTACCATAAGAACATACTGAAGGAAGAGATATGGTAGGAAGTGCAAAATAAACCCAGTGGAAAGCAAAGGTGCAGTGGGTACTATAGGGGAACACTGTCAGTGTTTATGGCCCCAGGTTATACAACGTTTTACCAGAAGAAAACAGAAATGCTGTTATAACAGGTGTATACATGGAGAGGGTTTTAGGAGTCAGTGCCCCCATGGCCCGGTCAGAGACCAGGCCTCGTGGTGGATCAGGGTTTGATCAACCAGGCTGTTACTGCTGGCCACGTAAACCGACGTACGAACCACAGCCCAGCTGATTAGGTACTGATTTTAGGTGCCCGTTCAACGCCTTCTTGAAGACAGCCAGGGGTCTATTGGTAATTCCCCTTATGTGTGCTGGAAGGCAGTTGGACATTCTTGGACCCCTGACACTGATTGTGTTGTCTCTTAGTGTACTCGTGGCACCCTTGAACTGCCGAGTCTAGAAGTCTTCAACAGGAGGATTTAAACAAACTGCATTCTTGGTCAGAAAAGTGGCAGATGCAGTTCAATGTAGATAAATGCAAGGTTCTGAAGCTCGGGAGTGTCCATAACCCCAGCACTTATAAGTTAAATGATGTAGAACTTAGCCACACAGATTGCGAAAAGGACTTGGGGGTTATGGTGAGCAGCAACCTTAAACCAAGACAGCAATGCCTAAGCATACGTAATAAGGCAAATAGATTACTGGGATTTATATCAAGAAGTGTAAGCAACAGAAATCCAGAGGTCATACTGCAGCTTTATACATAATTAGTAAGGCCTCACCTAGATTATGCAGCTCAATTCTGGTCTCCATATTACAGAATGGACATAAGTTCGTTAGAAAACATTCAGCGTAGGATGACTAAATTAATACATTGCGTTAGAAATCTTCCTTATGAAGAAAGATTGAAGACTCTTAAATTACATTCACTTGTTAGACGAAGAATGAGGGGAGACCTGATCGAAGTGTATAAGTGGAAGATAGGTATTAATAAAGGGGATATTAATAAGGTCTTGAGTATATCTCTCCAAGAGAGAACCCGCAGTAATGGATATAAATTTGATAAGTTTAGATTTAGAAAGGACATATGAAAGTATTGGTTTGGAAATAGGGTAGTTGATGAGTGGAACAGTCTACCTAGTTGGGTGATTGAGGCTAGGACTTTGGGTAGTTTTAAATTTAGGTTGGATAAGTACATGAGTGGGAGGGGTTGGATTTGAGTGGGGCTTGCACATCAGAGCTTATTTCTTGGGTAGCATAGAAAATTGGGTTGGGCAAATGTTTTGTTAGTGGGATGAATTGTAAAGGACCTGCCTAGTATGTGCCAACAGGCCTGCTGCGGTGTTCCTCCTTTCTCATGTTCTTAAAACTGGACAGGTACCTTCACCAGGTGTCAGATAACCAGACTGTGATGGGTATGTGAGGCAGCAGGCCTCCAACAGCAACAGCCTGGTTGACCAGGCTAGCACCAGACTAGCCTGGCACATGGCCGGGTGTACTGCATGCCTGTTTTGGATGTGGGTACTGCATGTGGCAGGTGGCCCGTGGCCTGGTAGGGAAAGCTGTCACTTCACACGCTGAGTGTCTGGGTTCGATTCCTGGAAAGGGTGGAAACATTGGGCATGTACACCTGTTCGCCATGTTCATCCAGCAGTAAAATGGATACCTGGGTTTTAGCTGACTGGTGTGGGTTGCAGTTTTATATATAGTAGTACAATGGAACCTTGCTTTTCGTGATTAATCTGTTCTAAAAAGTGTGACAATAACCGAATCGTATGAAAACTGAAGCAATATTTCCCATAAATAATGTAAATCCAATTAATCTGTTCCAGACACCCAAAAATATTAACAAAAAATACATTTTATAGAGAATAACTATTTTTACATACAGAAAACAATGATAAATTATTATAAATGACTAATAAAATGGATAAATGAACATTTAACATCACTTTTACCTGTATTGAAGACTTGTTGGCGTATGGAAGATAGCGAGGAGAGGTTATTGCTTGGAAGGGGAATCCTCTTCCATAAGGACTTTAGGTATCAAGGCCCTATCTGGAGTTACTTCCCTTTTTTGTCTTTTACTGGCACTAGGACCAGCTTGAGAGTCACTGTACCCCTGTTGCACAAAAAATATGCAGACATGACTTGCAAGAGCTTTGTTAGGGTGATATTTCTCCACAAAACTTTGCAACTATCTCCACTTTGCACACATGGCCTTAATCACTGAAGAAGGCATATTCTCCCCTCTGGATTATTACGAAATGTTTTGGATGAACGAAAGGGGCAATTCTCACTCATCAAGAAACAAAGGCAAACTGAGTCATGAACGCATGGGATACTTTGTGTGGGCTCTTGAGTGGCCGAGTCACATGGATGCGTTTAGTACAGACCATTTTCAAATGTACGAAAACAGAGCAGATGTACGAAAACTGGGACAAAATTTCGACGAAAAAGTCTTCGAAAACCGAATCCTATGAAAACTGGGGCATACGACAGCTGAGGTTCCACTGTATGTCATTGATGTCAGCTAGGCCTATATACCTTGTACATGTATTCGTAGAAATAAAGACATTATTATTATTATTACTTATCAGACAGTCCATGTTCACCTATCAGTCGACTGGTGTGAGTTGCATCCTGGGACAAAATTGACCTAATTTGTCTGAAATGCTCTGCATAACAAGGGGCTTTCTATATAATAGTATGTCAGTCATGTCAGCTAGGTCTGTATACCATGTACATACACATACCTATACTTGCAAAAACAATTATTATTTTATTACTGGATGCTTGCACTGCATAGGCATGTTTGTTTTGGATGTGTACTGTACTATATTCATGTCTGTCTTTGATGTGTGTACTGCATACGCATGTGTCTTGGATGTGTGTTTCACTCTTAAAATCCTTTTAATTTCACCTTGAATCTTCACTAATAGCTGTTTCTGATACAATTAAACAAAACAAAGGCAGCTTCACCATCTCTGAAGTCTTAGCAAGAATCCTTCTGAAAACACTAAACCCTGCCATCACATAGTCTCTCCTGTTAATACTACACAAGCACATTACAGAGAATGAACACTGAAACAGGCCTTCTCTATCTAGCCTCCAATAGAAATATTTGTCTAACCTATTTTTATGTTTCCCAAGTAATAGCTTTTATATCCTTTTACTCATGTGCAAGTTAATTGTTCTAACACATTGTATTACTACTCCCACTACTTCAGCTGCTACTTACATCACTACTACTACTACTACCACTAGTATTGCACCTCACTCTGAGCCTATATATACCCTCTATGTCCATGTACTGCTTGTAATGGCTCTTGGAGAGCGAAACGTTGCCACAATAAAATGTCATATTAGTTGCACTTGTGTCCTTTTACTTTACATAATTTCACCATTTTTATTTGATGTTCCACTAAGAAACCCCTGAAAATGGAGGAGGTGGCCAAAATATCTGCTGAACGTAACCTATCACCAGATGCAGCCTTCTCACTACACTCCTTGCCAGGAACTGATATTTATCAAATTCTGGATGGAGTTGAATCACGCACAAATCTTACTCTGCTGGTGAATACATTGATGGTATGTGCTGCACATTTGTACGTATTTTGTTTACACTTGAATTTGTAAGGGTCATCCCATGTCAAGTAGACCAGTTTTGAAAATCGTCCCCACCTGACCATCTCCAATTTTGATAAAAAAAAAAAACTTGAAGGTTAGCATACATATCAAACTAACTTTGGGAAAATTTTAGTTCCTGATATGCAATAGTAGTAATACCGTGGCACTCAGAGTGGAGACAGGTGAAAATTTCACCAACCCGCAGGACACGACAATGTTCAGGTTATGGCTGTGGCAGATTTTGAAGAATAAAGTTGTGTAAATAGGCATGCTTATATTTTTTCACAGTATGAAGCCAAAGTAGGCAAAAAATCTGTTGTGTAAAATTGAATCATAAATTCAGCTGCATATACTGTACTGTATCTCTAAAGGAAAACACTATTTTAGTATGTATTACATTATTGTGGCCAGCCAACCAAGTGCACATCGTCACAATCATAAAATATCTGACTAGACGTTCTTAGTTCCTGTGTTAATGGTACCTAAAAATGTCCTCACAGACCTCATGGTGAATTTTAGCACATTTTTGAAGACCAATAGCAAAACAGCAGCACAAATTTAAAAAAGAAAATTATTATTATCATGGGAAGCGCTAAACCCGTTGGATTATGCAGCGCCTGGGGGGGGGACGGAAGGTATTCAGGCTTAATTCAGGGAACTGGAACACAGGTCCAATTCCCTAGCAAAAGCCCCTCACCAGCGTAAAGGAACCTCCATTGAGGGGTTAAAAAAGAAAACCATTAGAAAGAGCATATTCTAAACTACAAGATACCTATTTTCTGGATAGGCATTTTGCCCTTAACGGGAGAAAACAGGCCGTAAAATAAGGTGATTTCTGTCTTGCGCAACGTTATAATGAAAGAAGGCATTTTTTTCAGCTTATCTGCAATTGAGCAGTTTAAGGCTGTTCTTAATATTATGATTTTCCTTTGATAATGGATTGCAGCAGTATCATTCCTGCTGTTCATACATATATTGTTGAAAAAAAAAAGCCAAGTGTTGCAAACCTCTTTCAGTGGGTCTGAGTCTAGCCATGACCTTTGGATTATATCTTGACTCATATCGTAAAAATACAGTTGCAAAGAAACCATGGAACTGGTATAGTTTGAACCCATGGTGAGCGAGTCGTAGAAGTCCAGTGGCTTATGTAATGGCCTTTAGTCACTTGCCATGGGTTTAAACCCCACCCGTTTCATGTTTTGTTTTTTACATTATGTATATCATTTTATGAAAATGTGCTAAGCCCATGAAGGTCATAATGCTTTAACCTCTGAAGACTCAGGCTCAGGAGAGCACATTGATATGCAGAACTTATTACGTATATTCAGTATCACATTTTTTAATTCAGTAGCACTTGAGTCTTCTCTTCTTATAAATATGAATGCACATCTTTGAATTAGAGTAAGAAACTTGCTGATTCATATTTATATTAGATATTTTACATGCAAGTAGTCTCAGATGGGTTATTTTTTTCAGTTTGAGATGTGGATGAAGATATTCAGGAAGTACGGCACAATAGATGATGAAAGACTGGTATCCACATTTAAAACTCAACAGAAAATCCTGGAGTATACCTAGAGAGGGTTCCGGGGGTCAACGCCCCCACGGCCCGGTCTGTGACTAGGCCTCATAGTGGCTCAGGGCCTGATCAACCAGGCTGTTACTGTGGTTGCCAGCAAATTATAGAAGTATTTTCCATATGAAATGGCAAAGCATACATGTAATGAATAAAATAAGTTGGGGTGTATCCATACCCCGAAAGTTAATAAAAAAAAATTCAAAGACAATGTAGTAGACAATGTAGTACCCAAAAAAAAAAAAAAGAAATACTAAGTAAACATTTGTTGAGATAGATTATGTATGATACAAAAGAGATTGATTATGTATGATACAAAAGAGATTGATTATGTATGATACAAGAAAATCAGCAGCTCCAAAACCACCACCCACCTTCTTATCAGGGACTTGATATTTGTTGCATGTTCTATGGCAGTTACCTTGGCATGGTGAAGAGGCTCTTGGTCTGAGGAATTAGACCTGTCAGTCTCCTTCCTCAGACCGAACCTAATTACCCCCCAGTCCCCCCTTTCCCTATCCCATCCTCCCCTTTTCCCTTTCCTCCTCCTCCCCACCCCTCCCTTTTGCCCTTCCTCTTTTTGGCCTTTGGGATTTTTTCCACAGGCGCGCTAGTTCCTAGGTAGGGGAAAGAATACCGGGGTCCATCCCATTCCGTTGAGGTTCTTGGCGGTGGCGTAGTTTGCCTTGGAATCTGGATCGCCTGGGGATGTCCCGACCCCTCTCCGGTATCCCAGAGAGTGGCTTTGGGTGTCTTTTGGGCGACGGGTGCATCTCTGGAAGCCACCTTTCGGATTCCGGGGGTGGTGGCTGAAGGAGGTATGCTTTGTGGCGGATATCCAGCCGCCCTCTCTTTTGTCCGCTGAGGTAGCTCGGCAGATGTGAGGTTGCTATCCCAGATTGCTGGTTTACTGGCATGAAGGGTAGGGTATGGCACTGGTTCCATGCTGCATCTGCGCTACTAGTGGTGCTGAGGTCCTCTTGGGCGTGGAGGAAGATTTCTGACCCTTTCATTCCTCCTGGGAACTATTCCTCCCCGCTCCCCCCTTTTTTTTATTCTTTTTTTATTTTTATTTTCTTTTCTCCTTTCTTTTTTTCTTAAAAACAAAAAGCAAAGGAGTAACCTAACCATGGAGAACCCAATCCATGAACCCACTACCCCTGGGCCCCTTCTTGATATCGCACCCCATTCTGACCCTGCCTTGTTTTTTGACCACTCTTCGGACACTCCTGATGCCCCTGTACCTCTTGCTGGTGCTGTTTCCTCACCCGCTTCAGGTACCGGGGCTTCGACTGACTCCTTCGATTTGTCTGACCTCCGCTCTCCTTTGACTATGCTTCCGGCCTCTCCCTCTACGGTACGGCAATTTTTGAATCGCCAGCCCGTTTCACGACGGACCAACTCCGGTCCTACTCCTAAACGCCAACGACAATCTCCTGATAATGTTCCTTCATTACCTTCCCATTCTACTCGGAAAAGACCGACACGTCATGCACTCTGTCTCCACGCTCAGTTTCGGACCACACAATGGACTAAATTCTTTACTTAAAGACCGACTTCTTCTTCTGCCTATCTTTCTGACCATAGTATTGGCAAAGCGCTCCTACACCATGTTGGTAGAGATATTTCATTTCATGCTCTCAAGAGCGGTACACTCATCATCACTGTCCAGAATGCTACCCAAGCTCATGATCTTTCTCTCCTTTCGCATATCGATACTACTCCTATCACTAATGAAAAACATCTTTCTCTCAATTCTTGTAGTGGTACTGTCATTCTGCCCCATACCATAGTCCAACAGAATTTCCAGTCATGTGGCAATGACATTCTTGAACAGCTGGAACTCCAGGATCTCCCAATCCTCAGAGTAGACACTTATGTCCTTCCTGCCCGCGGGTGGAGACGTTACCCTTGCAAAGTGGCTCTATTAACTTTCGACAGCTGTGAACTCCCGTCCTCTGTTTATGTCGCGGGACATCGGTTATAAGTTCGAAAGGTGATCCCTACACCACAACAGTGTAGAAATTGCTGGCGTTTTGGTCACCCAGCGAAATATTGCAGATCTATAGCCAAATGCCCAGTCTGTGGTGCCGACGACAATTCTAATACATCTTGCAGTCAACCTCCATCTTGCCTTAATTGTAATGAGGCTCACCCTTCGTACTCTCGCTGTTGCCAGGTCTACTTAAATGAGCGTGAAATCCGTTGCCTCAAAGAGGCAGAAGGTCTCCCTTATGCTATGGCAGTTACTCATCTCTGCCTCCAAGGGAGACTACCCCGTGTTTCTTATTCTCGTGTTTCAAAACTTCCCCCCACTTCTGGGGTCCCATCTTCTGCAGCCTCCTCTGTTGTTACCCCTCCCATAGCCACTCCGGCATCTAATCCTTTTGCTGTCCTTGGCTCTGATGTCCCGACTACAACTCAGTCTATTCTCACATCTTCGCGTCCTTCCTCACAAGCCCAGGTATCGACAAGAACTCGTACGACACCTTATACCAATCGCCCCTCTACTTCTCAGAAGTCCAAAAAATCCCCATTGCTCAAATCTTCTTTGCCCCTTCCTTCCCTTCTTCCACCTCTGCACTTTACCTTTCCAGTCTCTGTGCCTAGTTCTTCCCCTCTCTCTGGCTCTATTACAAGTGTGGAGGTTCACCCTTCTCCTCGTACTATGCCTTCCACCCCTGTCCCCTCCCAAGTTTCTCCCTCTTCTGCCACCTCCCAGGTTTCTGCCTCTTCTGTCCCCTCCCACACTTCTTCTCCAGTCCCCTACACTCTTTCATCCCCCTCTACTTTGGTACAGTCCATTACTGTCCCAATCTTTACTCACCCTCCTCCTCCTCCTACCTCCAATATTGTCTCCCATACATCTTTGAATTCAGAAACACTTGAAGCCATTTCAGAATATATTGCAGAGACTAAACCTTCAATGGACACTGATCCACCTCCTGTTCCTTCTCTTCCCTCTCCTCCATCTCCACAACTCCATTCTTCGCAACGCTCCATTCCTTCGCTGCTTGAACGTCTTCCAATGCACCACACGTTGACTTTTCTAACCCCTCTAGTCTGTAGGTGCCCTTCCCTACGGATTCCTGGTATTTTCTTCATTGCCAATCATGGCATATTTACAGTGGAATATCCGTGGCCTCGGGTAATCGGGGTGAGCTTCAGATGTTGCTTTCCAGGTTTTCCCCTGTTGGTGCTTGCTTACAAGAACCAAAATTACACTCAGCTGTTTTCCAACCTATCTCAGGCTATAATTTATTGTATTCTTCAGATCCTTTCTCAGATGGGACCTTTAATGAAAGTGCCCTCCTACGCAATGATATTCCATACTGTCAACTATTTGTCCATACCTCGCTGCATTACACTGCAGCCCGTATCCACTTGAATAAGTGGTTTACAATATGTTCTTTATATCTCTCTCCTTCTCGAGCATTTTCTGTCCCAGATTTTGCCTTTCTCGTTTCATCCTTACCACCACCACTTCTGCTACTTGGTGATATTAACGCCCACCATTTCCTCTGGGGGTCTCATTGTGACTCACATGGCATCCAGTTGGAGGCTTTTCTCGCCTCTCACCCCCTCCATGTTTTAAATACGGGTACTCCCACCCATTTTGATCCTCGTACTCATGCCCTCTCTTGCATCGATCTATCAGTCTGCTCTTCCTCCACTGCACTAGACTTCACCTGGTCTGTTCTACCGAACTTACATGACAGCGATCATTTTCCAATCATTCTTACTTCTCCTTCATATTCACCACCTTTCTGTAGCCCTTGCTGGCAATTTGATCAGGCAAATTGGGACCTTTACTCGCAACTCACTGCTTTTAGAGGTTCCTTCTTCATCCTCCATTGATGAGCTCCTACACCTCTTCTTGACGTCAGTTTATACCGCAGCTTCTCATTCTATACCCCAAACCTCAGGCAGGCATTCTCAGAAGTGCGTGCCTTGGTGGTCTCCTGCTTGTGTTCGTGCAGTACATTTGCAACATGCTGCATGGGGCAGGTACCGGTACAATAGAAACGATGAGAGACTTCTTGATTTTAAGCAGAAGCGTGCGATCGCTCGCCATGTCATCCATGACGCTAAACGCACTTGCTGGCGAGACTATGTTTCCACCATCACCTCTGCTTCCTCTATGAGTGCAGTCTGGAAAAAAGTGAGGAAATTGAGTGGTAAATACTCTCCTGACCCGGCTCCTGTTCTACGGGTCGCCGGTATTGATGTAGCAAACCCTCTTGACGTTGCCATTGAAATTGGCACTCATCTGGTCCGTATTTCCCGGGGGCTCCATCTATGCCCTTCGTTTCTTTCCTCAAAGTCTGCCAGAGAGTTAGTACCCTTGGACTTTTCTTCTCTCAGAGAAGAACAGTATAATGTGCCTTTTACACTTCAGGAACTGGAGGCGACGCTCTCAGCTTGCCGATCATCGGCAGCTGGGCCTGACGACATTCATATTCGTATGTTACAACATTTACATCAGTCAGCCCTTGTAGTCCTCTTACACCTCTTCAATCTTATTTGGGCACAAGGAGTTCTTCCCCAGCTGTGGAAATCTGCCATTGTTCTCCCTTTCCGCAAGCCGGGTACTACGGGACATGATGCCTCCCACTATCGTCCCATCGCTCTTACTAGTGCAGTTTGCAAAGTGATGGAACGTCTGGTAAATCGACGTTTAATGTGGTATTTAGAGACACACGACAGTCTCTCCACTAGTCAATATGGCTTTCGTAAGGGCCATTCTACCATAGACCCCTTACTACGTTTGGATACGTATGTTCGTAATGCCTTTGCGAATAATCACTCGGTTATTGCCATATTTTTTGACCTTGAGAAGGCATATGACACAACTTGGAGGTATAATATTTTGGCCCAAGCCCACTCTTTTGGCCTCCGAGGCAATCTACCATCCTTCCTAAAGAACTTTTTAACTGACAGACATTCCCGTGTTCGAGTCAATAATGTGCTTTCCCCGGACTTCGTCCAAGCTGAAGGTGTCCCTCAGGGATGTGTTCTGAGTACAACACTTTTTCTCCTTGCTATAAATGATTTGGCCTCTGTTCTTCCACCCAATATTTGGTCATCACTCTATGTTGATGACTTCGCTATTGCTTGTGCAGGCGCTGACTGTCATCTCATTACAATTTCTCCAACATGCGGTCGACCGTGTTTCCACTTGGGCCACCACGCATGGGTTTAAATTTTCCAGTACCAAAACTCACCAGATTACTTTCACTAGACGCTCTGTCATCTCCGATCATCCTTTGTATCTCTATGGCTCCCGTATCCCCGAACATGATACAGTCAGGTTTCTAGGCCTTCTCTTTGACCGTAGGTTATCCTGGAAACCTCACATTACCTCTCTGAAGGCAACTTGTCACAGCCGGCTGAACCTTCTTAAAACCCTTGCTCCTCTTTCCTGGGGAGCTGATCGTCGAACTCTGCTTCGCCTAAATTCAGTCCTCATTTTATCAAAACTCGATTATGGTGACCAGATTTATTCAGTGGCCTCACCTGCTACTCTCTCTAGCCTTAACCCCATCCATCACCAAGGATTACGTTTATGCCTTGGTGCTTTTCGCTCTTCCCCTGTTGAGAGCCTCTATGCAGAAGCGAATGTTCCATCCTTGTCTGATCGCCGTGATGCCCATTGCCTTCGCTACTATGTACTCTCTCACGATCTCCACAATCCTTCCATTTATAGAATGGTCACTGATGTTAGTAGACATTCTTTATTTGTTCGCCGCCCCTGTTTGCTCTGTCCCTTTTCTCTTCGCCTACATTTGCTCTTGTCTTCCCTTCAATTACCACCTTTATATGTTCATGTAGCATGTCACTTTTCCCTAATCCCCTGGGAAGTTAAAGCTGTTCGGGTCTATTCTTTCTCACTCCCTTGCTTGAAGGCCCAACTGCCTATGGTGGCTTCCCGCTCTCTTTTTCTTGATCACTTCCACTCTCATTCTCATGCCATTGCTGTGTACACAGATAGCTCTAACTCCTCAGACGGCGTCGGATTCGCAGCAGTGTTTCCGGACAGCATCCTGCGGGGGCATTTACTATTTTCGGCTAGCATTTTTACTGCTGAATTGTATGCCATTCTTGCAGCACTTATTCATATCGCATCTATGCCTGTGTCATCATTGTGGTAGTCTCAGACTCCCTTACTGCTCTACAGGCTATACGAAAATTTGATACACCTCACCCCCTAGTTCTCCGTATCCAACTTTGGCTACGCCGCATCTCTACCAAGCATAAAGATATTGTTTTTTGTTGGGTCCCTGGTCATGTCAACATACAGGGCAATGAACAGGCAGACACTGCTGTGCGGTCAGCAGTACATGACCTACCAATTTCAGGACTTGAGTCCTGGAAATGGGAAGTACAATGCCTGCACTTTAAAGGAGGGGTTTGGGATATTGGCAGTTTGGAGGGATATGTTGTGTGTCTTTATATGTGTATGCTTCTAGACTGTTGTATTCTGAGCACCTCTGCAAAAACAGTGATAATGTGCGAGTGTGGTGAAAGTGTTGAATGATGATGAAAGTATTTTCTTTTTGGGGATTTTCTTTCTTTTTTGGGTCACCCTGCCTCGGTGGGAGACGGCCGACTTGTTGAAAAAAAAAAAAAAAAAAAAAAAAAGTGTTCAATTTCTGGACTATTTTGCTGTAATAGCTACCCTCCTTCACACCCGTTGGCAACAATGTTGGTCAACTCTGCTCGGTAACAAACTTCATTCTATTAAACCGAGCATAGGTTACTGGCCGTCTTCTTGTCATCAGTGCCAAGGTTGGAAGACCACTCTCTCCCGCCTTCGCATTGGCCACACTCATCTTACTCATGGGTATCTCATGGAGAGGCACCCTGTTCCTCTCTGTGAGCAGTTTCAAGTTCCAGTATCGATTAGCCACATTCTGTTAGACTGCCCTCTCTATCAACAAGCACGCAGAATTTACCTCCAACATCGTCTCTGCTCTACTACTCTCTCTTTACCTTCCCTTCTTGCTGATGGACCCTCCTTTAATCCTGACTCTCTCATTGACTTCTTGACAACGACTGATTTACTCCACAAACTCTGATGATGATACCTTTCGCACTCCCCTCAGCCCTTTCTAGCTCAATCTCTTGCTGCCTTTTACCCTTTCACCATCCACTGCCCCACTGTTCTCCGTAACCTATTACTCATCCATCTCCCTTTTGCCACCTGATGCCCTCGCTTCCTTCCTGCCCTGCAGCGCAGTATAGCCCTTGTGGCTTAGCGCTTCTTTTTAATTATAATAATAATCTATGGCAGTTAGGTTATACATGTAATCATATAGTAGTATAATGAATAAAATAAGTCGGGGTGTGTCCACACCCCGAAAGTTAATAAAAAAATTCAGAGACTGTACTGTAGTAGATAATGTAGTACAAAAAAAAAAAACCATAGTAAATATTTATTCAGATAGATTATGTATGATACGAAAGAGATTGATTATGTATGATACAAGAAAATCAGCAGCTCCAAAACCACCACTCATCTTTTTATCAGGGACTTGATATGTGTTGGATGTTCTATAGCAGTTAAGTTATTCATGTAATTATATAGTAGTACAGCGGTACCCCGAGTTTCGGCCATAATTCGTTCCAGAAGGCTTAGAGTGCCGTTACTCAAGGAATTTGTTCCCATAAGGAATAATGTAAATTAGATTAGTCCGTTTCAGACCCCCAAAAATACACGTACAGTAAGGCTCCACTTATACGGCAGCTTAGGTTCCAGGCTACTGCCATAGAGTGGAAATCGCCATAAGGTGGAACACCCTTTTTTCCACTTATAAATGCATAGAAATACTAGATAAGTTTACACTAACATATGTTAAGTTAGCAGTAGAACTAGGCAGTAAAAACAATAAAAAAGTGAAATACACATATAGTACACTCATTACTTACCTTAAAATATTTGTAGTCTTAATCTAGGGTGAGAAGAGTAGTATTTATTGTAAGAAATCAAGTGTGGTATGTATGGTAGCCAGCCAGGCTACCATACCAGGCCACCCCACGCACATAATATTATTTGTCATTTAAGCATCCCAGAGCGATAAAATGCATATACAGTTCACTCATTACTTACCTTAAAATATTTGTAGACATAAGGGAGGGGTGAGCCATTTTCCAGTGATCAGGAAATTAAGATTGAAAAATTATGGAAAAAAATGTTTTCTTACAGAAAAATAGTGCAAAGTTCTGGCAACATTTTGATGTAATAAGCTTGTTTCTATCAAATTTCTAAGTATGTTTTTCATTAAATGTAATTTTTTTTTGTTCTTGTTAACTAGAGCATTGTACATCTTCCCAATTTAGTAGAACAAGGAAAGTTTTAGGACCATGAAATTGTGCATAATTTATTTTTTTTTTCTATCTAACTTGAAGGCTAACAGTCAAAACAAACACAGTCTGTGTTTTTTATGCTGCTTAATCCACTGTCAAAATCACATTGAAATTGGACCAAAAAAAAAAAAAATGATTTCACTCACCCCTCCCTTAATGTAGGGTCAGAGGTGAGTAAACGAGATAAAAACGAATAAATGAGAGAGAGAGGATGAGTACATGAGAGGGGACAAGCACGGAGTTATGTAAACAAACCAGGCGAACACGTCTGGTTTGTGTACGAGTTGTCTCTACATTAATAGGGTAGAATAAATAAAGAGGAACACTCCCATTCTCATGTAACACCATTTTTAGAAAAAATTACCCTCTGAGTGAAGGGATACAAAAGGAATAGTTTTCTACAGTTACCCCCGTAACACATTTTCTCTTATGTTGGACTAGGGAAAACGTTATTCTTGCCGTCACTCGTACAAGGCTTCTGGCTACCACATCTTATATTATTACCCTGCTCACACTCCAGCTCGTCAGGTCCCAAAAACCATTCGTCTCCATTCACTATCTAACAGGCTGACATTTATGTTTATTTATTCTGTTGTGGGGTGTATTTATCATTTTTATTTGTTATGTATCATGTTTATTATATAATTTTGAAAAAATAACATAGATTAATTAAAATGTGTATACAGTGGACTCCCAAGTTTCATGATTAATCCGTTCCAGAGAATCTGCCGAAAGACAAAATTCATGAATGGTGAAACCATTTTCCCCAGAAAAAATAATGGAAATCCAATTAATCTGTTTCAGACACCCCAAAATATTAATTTTTTTTTTTCAAATTTAATTAAGATTTACATACAGAAAACAATGAGAAATCAGTACACACATAAAATATTACACTTGCCTTTACTGAAGACTTCTGGGTAGATGGAAGAAGGGAGGAGGGGAGAGGATGAAGGTACATACACTACTGTTTGGAAGGGAAATCCCCTTCCATAAAGACTTCAGGTACCAAGTCCTTATCTGGGGTTACTTCCCTTCTTTGTTTTTTAATGCCATTGGGACCAACTTGAGAGTCACTGGACCCCTGCCGCACAAAATATCTGTCCAGAGAGCTCGGTTTATGACGTTTCTTTAAAATTTCCGTAAAATGGGACACACTGTCATTGTGTATGTTGCCAACACCGCTTGCAACAGCTTTTTCAGGGTGAAGTTCATCCATAAATGTTTGCACTTTAGTCCACTTTGCACAAATGTCCTTAACCCCTTCAGGGTCCAAGGCCCAAATCTGAAGTGGTGCCCCAGTGTCCAAGAATTTAAAAAAAAAAAATTTGTTATTTTTTCTTATGAAATGGTAGAGATTCTTTTTGTGAAGGTAATAAAACAAAAAGTACGAAATTTGATGGAAAATTGACGAAATTATGCTATCGCGAATTTTGATGTGTCAGCGATATTGACGAATCGGCGATTTTGCCGAATTTGACTCCCATTTTAAGCCAATTACATTATTACAGTCAACCAAATTCTTAGCTATTTCACTAGTATTACTTCTATTCTATCGATTGAGCACAAGAAATCGCCAAGTCAACTGTTTCAACTACAAAATAAAGTGATCGGAAATTGTTAATTTGGCCAATTTAACACAAAGTTCAAAATATTCCAATTTCAAAATAGGGTCCAGAATAAACAATGTAGGTATTCCTGGAACTAAACTAACACTTTTTCTGTTCATTAGTTACGTTTTGAGGCTTTACAAATAAATTCCATTTTTATTTTTTATTCACATAATGAATTTTTATTCACACCAAAAAATAGAAGATTTACTGTTATGCAATACTGTAATAATTGTATAAATATCATCACCATATTTGTGAATGTATATTAGACCCACCAGCTGGTGTGTATTAGACGTGTGAGGTCGTTTGTTTACTCTTGAATATCGGCAAAAATTTAACATTTCCGCTACTTTGAGCTCAGTTTCAAGCCATTTCCAGTGCTAAAACTAATCAAAATCATCTCTATTTCTGTAATATGTCTGCCATTCTATCAAATGAGACCAAGAAATCATAAATACAACTATAAAAACATATGAAAAAACACTGCAAAGTCGCTGTTTTAATCGAAAAATCATGATTTCAGTTTTTTCTCTCTCATTATACACAGTGTGCTGCAGGATTTGTTTTATGTGGTGCACACATACCACATAGATGTATTCTCTCATATCTAGGCCCAAATGTACCACTCACAGTTTATCAGAGTGAGCTGAGCTCATGACGTAGATCTACGGTTTGGACCCTGAACGTAAAGCCGTAGATCTACGGGACGGACCCTGAAAGGGTTAATCTTTGAAGAAGGCACCTTCTTCTATCTCACTTCCTCCACTGAAACAATTTCCTGAGCTGTGGTCTGTTGCTGTTGCAGATGAAGCTCTTGCAGCTCTGTAGTGGTTAGCTCTTCATCGTGGTCCTCCACCAACTCTTCCACATCCTCTAAACTCATATCCAACCCCATGGAATTCCCCAGTGACACAATGCTTTCGACAACTGGCATAGGCTCCTCAGGGTCAACCTCAAACCCTTCAAAATCCCTCTCTTGTACACATTGTGGCCACAACTTTCTCCAAGCAGAGTTCAAAGCTCTGCAAGTCACTCCCTCCTAAGCCTTACCTATAAGGTTTATGCAACTGAGGATACTGAAGTGATCTTTCCAGAACTCTAGGGTCAGTTCAGTGTCTGAGGTCACTTCAAAGCACTTTTTAAACACTGCATTGGTGTACAGTGTTTTGAAGTTTGAAATGACCTGCTGGTCCATGGGCTGGAGGAGAGTTGTATTAGGGGGCTCTTCCAAGTCTGGAGGATGAGCAAGAGCATTGTCCATTACCAGGAGGCACTTTGAGTTCCAATTTATTTTCCAGGAGGTATTTCTTCACACTGGGGCCAAACACTTCATTAAACCACTCAAGGAAAATTTCCCTTGTGACCCATGCCTTACTGTTAGCCTTCCACATCACACACAAATTAGCCTTGACGACACTGTTTTTCTTGAACACTCCGGGATTTTCAGAGTGATAGACCAGTCAAGGCTTCACTCTGCAATTCCCACTAGCATTACTACTAAACATGAGAGACAGCCTGTCTTTCATAGGCTTGTGTCCTGGGAGTGCTGTTTCCTCCTGCGTGATCTAAGTACTCTGGCATTTTCTTCCAAAAGAGGCCTTTTTCATCACAAATGAACACTTGTTGCTGTATAGCCCTTGTGGCTTAGCGCTTCTTTTTGATTATAATAATAATAATGAACACTTGTTGAGGTTTGAATTTTTCAGTGTCTACATACCCCTTAAACCCCTGTACAAACTTCTGAGCTGCCTGTTTGTCTAAACTGGCAGCCTCACCATGCCTTACCACTGTATGCTACTACACTTCTTAAGTCTCTCAAACCAGCCTTTGCTGGCCTTAAAATTACAAACATCACCACTTGTTGCAGGCATTTTCCTTATGAGATTGTCATGCAACTGCCTTGCCTTTTCACATATTATTGACTGCATAATACTATCTCCTGCTAACTGTTTTTGGGTAATGCACACCACCTGCTAACTGTTTTTGGGTAATGCACACCAACAATAACCTCTCTTTTTTGTGAGCATATCTACCCCTTTTGCAACAACAGCACACTTTATTTCCTCCTCCTTTTCCACGATCAAAGTGATGACTGAATTGGATTGCCATACATCCTGGCAAGCTCTGTAACACGCACTCCACTCTCATGTTTTTCAATGATTTCTTTATTGAATTCGATCGTGTTCCTCACTTTCTTTACCAAAGGGCTGGCACTAGCTTTCTTTCGGCCAATGGTGACTTGTTTAGCAGCTGCAAGCACAAAAAACAATGGATTATTATGAAATTTATCGTATGAACCCATGGGGTGATAGTCACTCACTGATACACAATGGCACACAGTGTGAATGGTGTGGAGACTGGCTTTGTGTGTATGCTGATGCTGGGATGCCAGGCAGACGTGTACCAGACAGTCGCCGAATCACAAGGCCAATGACGAAACACGAGGCTATATTTTGCCGAAAGTTAGATTTCACAAGTCACAGTCAACGAAACTCGGGGGTCCACTGTATTAACGTAATATACGACATTTAATGAGACTGTGATTATTATTAAATATTATCATTACTAATACAGTGGACCCCCGCATACCGTTGGCCTTACATAACGTTAAATCCGCATACCGCTACATTTTATCGCTAAGATTTTGCCTCGCATACCGCTAAAAAAATCCGCTCAACGCTGTTCGTCCAAGACACGTCTAATGTGCGCCCTTAGCCAGCCTCACATGTTCCGCCGGTGGCATTGTTTACCAGCCAGCCTCCGCGGTAACATCCAAGCATACAGTCGGAACATTTCGTATTATTACAGTGTTTCTGGTGATTTTATCTGCAAAATAAGTGACCATGGGCCCCAAGAAAGCTTCTAGTGCCAACCCTACAGGAATAAGGGTGAGAATTACTATAGAGATGAAGAAAGAGATCATTGATAAGTATGAAAGTGGAGTGCGTGTCTCCGAGCTGGCCAGGTTGTATAGTAAACCCCAATCAACCATCGCTACTATTGTGGGCAACAAAAAGGCAATAAAGGAAGCTGTTTTTGCCAAAGGTTTAACTGTGTTTTCGAAACAGAGATCGCAAGTGATGGAAGATGTTGAGAGACTCTTATTGGCGTGGATAAATGAAAAACAGATAGCAGGAGATAGCATCTCTCAAGTGATCATAAGTGAAAAGGCTAGGAAGTTGCATGAGGATTTAATTAAGAAAATGCCTGCAACTAGTGATGATGTGAGTGAATTTAAGGCCAGCAAAGGTTGGTTTGAGAGATTTAAGAGGCGTAGTGGCATACATAGTGTGATAAGGATACATAGACGGTGAAGGACTGAAACCTGAACAAGTGTTTAATTGTGATGAAACAGGCCTGTTTTGGAAGAAAATGCCAAGCAGGATGTACATTACTCAGGAGGAAAAAGGCACTCCCAGGACATAAGCCTATGAAAGACAGGCTTACTCTGTTGATGTGTTCCAATGCTACTGGTGATTGCAAAGTGAAGCCTTTATTAGTGTATCACTCTGAAACTCCCAGACCGTTCAGGCAAAAGAATGTCCTCAAGGCTAATTTGTGTGTGCTATGGAGGGCAAACAGTAAGGCATGGGTCACTAGGGACTTTTTCTATGACTGGTTACACCATGCATTTGCCCCCAATGTGAAAGATTACCTAACTGAAAAGAAATTAGAACTTAAGTGCCTCCTGGTGTTAGACAATGCCCCTGGTCATCCTACAGACGTGGCAGAGCGACTTTATGGGGACATGAAATTCATTAAGTTGAAGTTTTTGCCTCCTAATACCACTCCTCTCCTGCAGCCCATGGACCAGCAGGTTATTGAAAACTTCAGAAAACTGTACACAAAAGCTCTGTTTGAAAGGTGCTTTGTAGTGACCTCCGAAACTCAACTGCTCAACTGACTCTAAGAGACTTTTGGAGAGATCACTTTAATATCCTCAATTGTGTAAACCTTATGGGTAAGGCTTGGGAGGGAGTGACTAAGAGGACCTTGAACTGCTTGGAAGAAACTGTGGCCAGAATGTGTAGACAAAAGGGATTTTGAAGGGTTTGAGGCTAACTCTGAGAATCCTATGCCAGTTGAGGAATCCATTATGGCATTGGGAAAGCCCTTGGGGTTGGAGGTTAGTGGGGATGATGTGGAAGAGTTGGTGGAGGAGGACAATGAAGAACTAACCACTGATGAGCTGATAGATCAACTTCAACAGCAAGAGGCCAGACCTGAGGAAACTGGTTCGAAGGAGGGGAGAGAGAAATTGAAGAAATTGCCTACTACAAATATTAAGGAAATCTGTGCAATGTGGCTGAAAATGCAAACCTTTATGGATGAAAATCACCCTCACACAGCTATTGCAAGCCGTGCTGGAGACTATTACACTGACAATGTTGTGAAACACTTTAGGGAAGTCATAAAGGAACGAGAGGTACAGGCCACTATGGACAGATATGTTGTGCGACAGAACTCCAGTGACTCTGAAGCTGGTCCTAGTGGCATTAAAAGAAGAAGGGAAGTAACCCCAGAAAAGGACTTGACATCTCAAGTCTTAATGGAAGGGGATTCCCCTTCTAAACACTAACACACTCTCCTCCTCCCATCCCATCAATCATCACCAGATCTTCAATAAAAGTAAGTGTCATGTAATTGTGCATGCCTTTTTCAGTTTGTGTGTATTAAAATTAATATTTCATGTGGTAAAAATGTTTTTTTTTCATACTTTGGGGTGTCTTGCACGGATTAATTTGATTTCCATTATTTCTTATGGGGAAAATTCATTCGCATAACGATAATTTCGCATAACAGTGAGCTCTCTTGCACGGATTAATACAGTGGACCCCCGCATAACGATTACCTCCGAATGCGACCAATTATGTAAGTGTATTTATGTAAGTGCGTTTGTACGTGTATGTTTGGGGGTCTGAAATGGACTAATCTACTTCACAATATTTCTTATGGGAACAAATTCGGTCAGTACTGGCACCTGAACATACTTCTGGAGTGAAAAAATATCGTTAACCGGGGGTCCACTGTATCGCTATGCGGGGGTCCACTGTACGTATGGCATCTCGAGACATAAGACACTCTTAGTGATTTTAATGTGTACCTGCATGCCAGCACAATATGTAAGTTTGTTTAGCTACAGGTATACACAAGTATAATTATCAGAGTATATATAAAATATGAAATAACTTTTAAAAACACTTGAAATTTTTGAGTTTCCAGACATGATGGAGAGACATGGTGCTTAATGAGCTCATGGAGAATGTAAACAAACTGGGTGGGGTGTGGTGACCATATTAGAAAGTCAGGTGGGGGAGCCGTATAGCGAGTTTTAGTCATAAATTGAAATGTCTGTATTAGTGGAATGCCGCAAAGTGAAATACCATGAAGCGGGGCCGTGCTGTACAGAATTGTTCGAGTTGGGAGCTGTACGAAACTTGGGGTACCACTGTATGTCATTGATGTGAGCTAGGCCTGTATACCTTGTACTGTACATTTTTTTTTTAACACGTCGGCCGTCTCCCACCGAGGCAGGTTGACCTAAAGGAAAGAAAATCCTTTCATCATTCAACTCTTTCACCTCATCATACATAATCAGTCTTTGCAGAGGCACTCAAATACAACAATTCAGAAAATCCCTCCAAACTGCCAATATCCCAAACCCTCCTTAAAAGTACAGGCATTGTACTTCCCATTTCCAATTCTCAAGTCCAGCTAAATCAACTGGTTTCCTGAATCCCTTCACAAAATATTACCCTACTCACACTCCAACAGCTAATCAGATCCCAAAAACCATTCGTCTCCATTCATTCCTATCTAACACTCTCACACATGCTTGCTGGAAGTCCAAGCCTCTTGCCCACAAAACTTCCTTTACCCCCTCCCTCCAACCTTTTCGAGGATGACCCCTACCCCACCTTTCTTCCCCTACAGATTTATACGATCTCCAAGTCATTCTACTTTGATCCATTCTCTAAATGACCAAACCACCTCAACAACCCGTCTTCATCCCTCTGACAAATACTTTTAGTAATTCCACACCTCCTAATTTCCACACTCCAAATTCACTCTGCATAATATTTACACCACACATTGCATTTAGACAGGACATCTCAGCTGCCTCCTCGCTGCAGCACTTGTAACCCATGCTTCACATCCATATAAGAGTGTTTGTACCACTATACTTTCATATATTCCCTTCTTTGCCAACATGGATAACATTTTTTGTCTCCACAGATACCTCAACGCACCACTTGCCTTTTTACCTTCATCAGTTCTGTGGTTAACCTCATCCTTCATAAACCCATCTGCTGAAAAGTCAACTACTGTACCAAATATCTGAAAACATTCATTTCTTTCAAATCCCTCTCTCCAATGTGATATCCAATTTTTCTTTATTTAGATCATTTGATTACCCTCATCACCTTACTCTTATCTATGTTCACTTTCAACTTTCTATCTTTACACACCCTGCAAAACTTGTCGACTAACCTTTGCAACTTTTCTTTAGAATCTCCCATAAGCACAGTATCATCAGCAAAAAGTAACTGTGTCAACTGCCATTTCGCATTTGATTCCCCGTAATTTTAATCCCACCCCTCTCCCCACCACTCTAGCATTTACGTCTTTTACAACCCATCTCTAAATATATTAACCATGGTGACATTACACATCCCTGTATAAGACCTACTTTTACTGGGAAGTAGTCTCCCTCTCTCCTACACACCCTAACCTGAGCCTCACTATCCTCATAAAAGCTCTTTACAGCATTCAGTAACTTACTACCTGTTCCATTACACTTGCCACATTGCCCCTCTATCCACTCTATCATATGCCTTTTCTAAATCCATAAATGCAATGAAAACTTTCCTGCCTTTAACTAAATACTGTTCACATATGTGCATCAATGTAAACACTTGATCTACATATTCCCTGCCCACTCTAAAGCCTCCTTGCTCATCTGCAACCCCACTCTTTGTCTTACCTCTAATTCTTTCAATAATAACCCTACTGTTCACTACCTGGTATACTCAGTAAACTTCTTTCTTTCAATGCACCGGCCATATCCTAACGAGGTGGGGTGGCCCAAAAGGAAAACGAAAGTTTCTCCTCTTACATTTAGTAATATACGTATACAGGAGAAGGGGTTACTAGCCCCTAGCTCCTGGCATTTTAATCGCCTCTTATGACATGCATGGCTTACGGAGGAAGAATTCTGTTCCACTTCCCCATGGAGATAAAGAGGAAATAAACAAGAACAAGAACTAGTAAGAAAAGCAGAAGAAAACCCAGATGTGTGTGTGTTGTATATATATATATATGCTTATACATGCATTTGTAGTGTGACCTAAATGTAAGTAGAAGTAGCAAGAGGTACCTGAAATCTTGCATGTTTATGAGACAGAAAAAGACACCAGCAATCCTACCATCATGCAAAACAATTACAGGCTTTCGTTTTACACTCACTTGGCAGGATGTTAGTACCTCCCTGGGTGATTGCTGTCTGCCAACCTACTACTACTACTGTACATGTCTTCTTTCTTTCTTTCAACGTACCAGCCGTATCCCACCGAGGTGGGGTGGCTCAAAAGGAAAAACGAAAGTTTCGCTTTTTAAATTTAGTAATATATACAGGAGAAGGGGTTACTAACCCCTTGCTCCCGGCATTTTTAGTCGCCTCTTACGACACACATGGCTTACGGAGGAAGAATTCTGTTCCACTTCCTCATGGAGATAACACGAAATAGACAAGAACAAGAACTAGAAAGAAAATATAAGAAAACCCAGAGGGGTATGTATATATATGCTTGTACATGTATGTGTAGTGTGACCTAAGTGTAAGTAGAAGTAGCAAGACATACCTGAAATCTTGCATGTTTATGAAACAGAAAAAAGGACACCAGCAATCCTACCATCATGTAAAACAATTACAGGCTTTCGTTTTACACTCACTTGGCAGGACAGTAGTACCTCCCTGAGTGATTGCTGTCTACCAACCTACTACTACTATTGTATATGTTTTTTTTTTTTTTTTCAACAAGTCGGCCGTCTCCCACCGAGGCAGGGTGACCCAAAAAAGAAAGAAAATCCCCAAAAAGAAAATACTTTCATCATCATTCAACACTTTCACCACACTCGCACATTATCACTGTTTTTGCAGAGGTGCTCAGAATACAACAGTCTAGAAGCATACACATATAAAGATACACAACATATCCCTCCAAACTGCCAATATCCCAAACCCCTCCTTTAAAGTGCAGGAATTGTACTTCCCATTTCCAGGACTCAAGTCCGACTATATGAAAATAACGGTTTCCCTGAATCCTTCACTAAATATTACCCTGCTCACACTCCAACAGATCGTCAGGTCCCAAGTACCATTCGTCTCCATTCACTCCTATCTAACACGCTCACGCACGCTTGCTGGAAGTCCAAGCCCCTTGCCCACAAAACCTCCTTTACCCCCTCTCTCCAACCCTTTTGAGGACGACCCCTACCCCGCCTTCCTTCCCCTATAGATTTATATGCTTTCCATGTCATTCTACTTTGATCCATTCTCTCTAAATGACCAAACCACCTCAACAACCCCTCTTCTGCCCTCTGACTAATACTTTTATTAACTCCACACCTTCTCCTAATTTCCACACTCCGAATTTTCTGCATAATATTTACACCACACATTGCCCTTAAACAGGACATCTCCACTGCCTCCAACCGTCTCCTCGCTGCTGCGTTTACACCCAAGCTTCACACCCATATAAGAGTGTTGGTACTACTATACTTTCATACATTCCCTTCTTTGCCTCCATAGATAACGTTTTTTGACTCCACATATACCTCAATGCACCACTCACCTTTTTTCCCTCATCAATTCTATGATTAACCTCATCCTTCATAAATCCATCCGCCGACACGTCAACTCCCAAGTATCTGAAAACCTTCACTTCTTCCATACTCCTCCTCCCCAATTTGATATCCAATTTTTCTTTATCTAAATCATTTGATACCCTCATCACCTTACTCTTTTTTATGTTCACTTTCAACTTTCTACCTATTGTATATGTACTTGTAATAAATCAAGATATTATTATTATTATTACTTGCCATCCTTCCTATTTTCCAGGACCTCTTTCCCTCCCTCCCTATGGCATCCATCCTATTCCTTCCCTTGTACTGTAACATTATTGGCATGAGGTCATTGTATGAGCTAAATATACTTTGCTTTATAAGGAAGTTCTGAAGGTTTTTCTTTTGGTTGTATATTGTTGGTAAAAACTACTAAAGTGAGAGTACAGCCACTCCTCACTTAAAAATGGACTTCCATCTCCAAGACCACATCGGTAATTACCAACATGGTCTTGGGGATTATACCTGTATAACCACGCCAAGTGGTTATACAGGTGTAGTATTTAAGATCAATGTTAATAAATTCTGACATATAAACTGCACAAGAACGCAATAAAAATCATGAAAGAGAGAGCATATCAAGTTACCATCATCTTTGGGGAGGGTTCCACTGTGCCTCTTGTAATCAGTTGGAGATTCTTCTCACTTCTCATCCTCTTCATGTTTTAAATGCATATAAGTGCTCCCACCCATTTTGACTCTCGTACTCAGTCTCTCTCGCATTGATGTTTCTGTCTGCCCCTCATCAGTCGCACTTTATTACACTTGGTCTTTTCTCCCAGATTTGCAAGACAGTGAACACTTTCCTATTCTTACTCCTACTAAGTATTCCTGACTGCCTCGTAGCCCCTGTTGGCAATTTGAACGAGCTAATTGGGACTTATACTCTCATCTTACCACCTTTTTGTGGGGACCCTCTTTCATCTATTGATGAGCTGGTGAACCAGTTTTCAAGCTTAGTTTTGACTGCAGCTTCACATTTCTATTCCTCAAACCTCAGGCAGGCATTCTCAGATGTGTGCCTTGGTGGTGTCCTGCGTGTGCCTGTGCAGTGCGTTTGAAACATGCTGCGTGGGGCCGTTATCGATATAGTAATTGGATCTCAGATCGTCTTTTGGATTTTAACCCTTAAACTGTCCAAACAAATTTACGTTCACATGCGTAGTGCTCCAAAAATAGATCTATGTTTTTTTACATATTTTCAAATATAACAAAAAAAAAAAGTAGATCAAAGTTTTTTTACGTTTTTAAATGTAAAAAAAGAAGAGAAGATCTACTTTATTTACTTACTTTCAAATGTTGAAAAACGTAGATCTATGTTTGGACAGTTTAAGGGTTAAGTGGGCAAGGGCAATTGCTTGCCATGCTATACATGACTAAACGCACTTGTTGGCTTGACTACATGTCTACCATTACCTCGACTTCCTCTATGTGTGCGGTTTGGAAGAAGGCATGGAAAGTTGTGTGCCAAGTACACTCCGGACCCAGCTCCTGTTTTGTGAGTTGCTGATGTTAGAGTTGTGGAACCTCTTGAAACTGCTGTGGAAATCAGAAACTATCTTTTCTGTGTTTTCCAAGGGCTTCATCTTTGTTCCTCAATTCTTGCGTAAGTCTACCAAGGAGCAGTTGCCCTTGGATTTCTCCTCTAATGAAATAGAGCCATATAACGTACCTTTCACTGTCCTAGAGCTAAAAGTCCATGCTTTCCACTTGCCAGTCATCAGCAGCTGGACCTAATGATATTCATATCAGTATGCTACAACACCTGCATTCTCTAGCCTTTACAGTCCTTTGCGTTTTTTCAATCTTATTTGGACGCGAGGGGTTCTCCCTCAACAATGGAAATCTGCCATGTACTACCGTTTTGCAACCAGGCCCCTCAGGGCTTGATACCTCTCGCTATCATCCATTGCTCTGACCAGTGTAGACTGCAAGGTGAGGGAAAACGATTGGTGAATAGACGTCTGATATGGTACATGGAGACTCACAATAGTTTTTCTTATCGCTAATATGGCTTTCGCAAGGGCTGCTCAAACTTTGGCCCCCTTGCTCCCCTTAGGTAATATTATGTGCAAAAAAATCCCTTTTGTTAACAAACACCCATCCTAGCAGTCATTTTTTAATCTTGAGAAGACACCACTTGGAGGTACATATAACTTTTTAGCCCAAGCCCACTCCTTAGCCTCCGCAGTAATCTGCCAACTTTCCTTACAGCTTCCTTACTGACATAAATTTCATGTCCGTGTTGGCGCCTCGCTTTCCCTCAGACTGTTCAGGTCGAGGGTGCCCCATAAGGTTATGTCCTAAGCACTACCCTTTTTTTTTTCCTGGCTATAAATGACCTCCCTTCCATTCTTCCATCGCACATTTGGTCATCACTTTATGTGGATCCCTTTCCCGCTGTAGCTTATGCAGGCGCTGACTGTCGCCTGTAGCGGCCTCCCTGCAGGATGCTAAATTTACCGGATTTCCATCGGGGCCACTTCTCATGGATTTAAATTTTCTAGTACGAAAATCTATTTCATTACCTTCACTCTTGTCCCAGATATTCCATTGTATTTACACGGCTCAGGTATTCCAGAATGTGACAGGTCAGTTTCTTGGCCTTCTCTTCAATTGCCTGTTAAAATTGAAACCTCACATTTCCTCTTTTAATTCAGCTTGCCATGGTCGGCTGAATCTCCTTAAAATTCTTGCACATCATTTGTAGGGAGCAGATTGCCAGACTCTCCTCCGTTTGCATTCCACCCCAGTCTTGTCCCAAACTGGATTATGGAGACCCCATCTATTCTGCAGCTTTTCCTACCACTCTTTCTAAGTTAGATTCCCTTCATCATCAGGGTCTACATTCATACCTTGGTGCCTTTCGTTCATCCCCTGTTGAAAGCGTGTATGCCAAGGCGAATGTTCCTTTCTTAGCTGATCATCGTGATGCTCGTTGCCTTCATTACTTAGTCTGCTCTCATGATCTTCGTGTTCCCGTCTATGTATGGGTTGGTCCAGACGTTAGAAAAAGCCCATTATTTGTTTGATGCCCCTCTTACTCTGACAGTTTTCTCTTCGTCTTCACTCCATCTTCTTTCCAGTTGCTTCCCTTGTATTTTTTCATTTAGCATCTGCCTTTTCCCTTCTCCCTTGGTAGGTTCCAACAGTTCATGTCGTTCTTTCCTACTGCTGAAACTTCTTGCTCTCTCTTTCTGATCACTTCGGTCACATGCTCATCCCCACTGCTGTTTATACAGATAGTTCTAAATCTTCTGATGGTGTTGGGTTTGTGGGGGCATTCCCAAGGTCATATATTAGACTTGACTAGTATTTTACTTCCAAGTTGTATGCCATCCTCATAGCGCTTCTAGTACAGGCTCCCTCAACCATTCGCGAGGGTTAGGGATCAAGAGCCTCGCGAATGTTTGGTGCCCAAATATTTGTAGGGAAGTATAATACAGTACTGCTTCCTTAACCTATTGAAAAATGAACAATCATAAAATACATGAAAACATCGTAAATATTGTACTATATACATACATTTGGGGGGTTATTTTAATAACATGATTTTATTAAATACCACTATCTCCACTGCTGCCTCAACCACTGCCTCAATTACTGCCTTAAAACCCCTGCCTCAACCCCTGTTCCCCCCACTTTCCCCCACCACTGCCTCTACCATGCCTCAACCACTGCGGTGCACAGCCTCATATTTTTTTACAATTTCTTCTTCAATTCTGTTGTGTTTCTCAATTTCTTTACCAAAGGACTGGCACTAGCGGTTTCTTTGGGACCATGATTAATCATGGGAGCAGTTGCACTCAACCACAAGCACCAAGCACAATGAATTATTGTGAAATGTTTGGAAAAGCACGGAGGGCTAATGCTTACTCCAGCATAAACAAAGCCACACTGACTCACGATGCCTCAACCACTTCCTCCACCACTATTTCAACCTCGTATTTTTGTACAATTTCCTTCTTCAGTTCTATTGTTATTATTATTAAAATTATTGTTATTCTTATTAGCAGTAGCAGAAATGTTTGATTCTTTGCCGTGTTTCAAGGGTGAACAAATGATGTCACCGTCCAATGTCCAATTATTATTATTATAATTATTATTATTATTATTATTTCAGTTAGTAGCAGTAAATGTTCGATTTTTGCATGTTTCAAGAGTAATCAAAATGACGTCACCATCCCATTATCCAATTATTATTATTATTATTAGCAGTAGCAGTAGCAGAAATGTTCGATTCATTTGCCATCGTTCAAGGAATATGCAAATGATGTTCACCATCTAATTCCTGTTGAAATGGCCATTCCAATATGCAGTCTATGAATTTTATGGAGTGTAACTGCATAGCTTGATGAGTCTAAGTGTGTGGATTCTATGTCTTCACTGCCAGTATCTCTGGCTGTGAGATTGACTTGTGAGTGGCAGGCGGGATGGCTGCCTGTTTGCAGGGGTAAGAGGGAGTGTAGTAGGATGCACGGGATGGCTGGGAAACTTAAATGTGATTTTGTTATGGCTGGAACTATTTGGCGGTTGGGGAATTTGGCAGCTGGGAATTTGCGAATGGGTGAAGCCCTCGAAAAGTTCAAAAAGCGAATGTTGAGGAAGACCTGTATTATATATATGTCTCCTTCGACGTTTGTATCATTTCAGATTTCCTCAGTGCTTTACAAGCCATTTAACAATTTGATTCCCCTCATCCATTAGTCTTTCATATTCAACTATAGTTGTGATTGTGTGGCTAGCAAAAACCAAAAGACGTCTTATTCTGTTGGGTCCCTGGATGTTGATGTGCAGGGTGATGAACAAGTGGATGCTGCTGCATGGTAAACAAAGATTATTTTCCAGTCATCTCTGCCCATCTTCACAGCTTTTGGCAACAACAGTGATCAGGCATGCACCATAACAAATTGCACTCTATTACACCACTTTTAGGTTGTGGCCATCTTACCATCGTTGCCATATCGGGAGGACTGTGACTTTTACTGTATCATATTGGCCATACTCGCATTACCCATGGGTATCTCATGGATCATACCCTATTCTCTCTCTGAGGTTTGTCAGGTCCCTATTTTGGTTCTTCACTTTCTTGTAGGTTGCCCAGTTTACCAGCGAGCTCGCAGGATTTACCTCCAACGCCACTGCCACCCTACCAATCTTACCTTATCTTCCCTTCTTACAGATGGCCCTGCCTTTGACTTACAATCACTTTTTGACTTTTTGTCCAGAACTGCTTTATATACGAACTTGGACACATGTCCTTAGGGTCCCTTCCACCCCTTTTCTCCCCTCACCTCTGATCCCCTCTCCACCTACCTGTTTATAGCCCCAGCACTATTTTCTGCCCTGCAGCACTGTATGATCCTTGTTGGTTTAGTGTTTTCTTTCATTATAATAATAATGGAAGCGGGAAGTACAGTGCTCCATTTAAAGGAGAGGTTTGGGATATTGCTATTTGGAGTGAACTCTAAAATGTCGTATCTCCCCCCCCCGAGCACCTCTTGCAAAGACAGTGATTATGTATGAGTGATGGTGAAAGTGTTGAATGATGAAAGTTTTTTTTTCCCTTTTTGGGTCACCCTGCCTTGGTGGGAAATGGCTGACGTGTTAAAAAAAAAAAAATATGCAAAATAAGTTTTGCATATACATGTATATTATGCTTGATAAATTATTATTATTATAATCAAAAAGAAGCGCTAAGCCACAAGGACTATACAGCGCTGCAGGGCAGGAAGGAAGCGAGGGCATCAGGGGCAAAGGGGAGATGGATGACTGAGTAATAGGTACGGATACAGCGGGGTAGTGGATGGTGACAAGGGTAAGGGCAGCTAGAGACTGAAACTAGAAAAGGGCTGAGGTGAGTGCCGAAAAGTATCATCAGAGTTGTGGAGTAATCAAGTCGTCTTGTCAAGAAGTCAATGAGGATGTCAGGTATTAAAGGTGGGCCATCAGGCAAGGAAGGGAAGGTTAATGAGAGAGTAGTAGAGCGAAGAAGACGGAGGTATATTCGCGTGCTCGTATAGATAGATGAGGGCAGTCTAAACAGAATGTGGATAATCGATACTGGAACTTGACACTGCTCACGAGAGGAACAGGGTGCCCTCTCCATGAGGATACCATGAGTAAGGACGAGTGTGGCCATTGCGATAGGCGGGAGTTAGTGGCTCCCAACCTCGGTTCTGATGAACATATGACGGCCAGTAACCTATGCTCGGTTTAATAGATGTAGTTTTGTTACCGCAGCAGAGTGAACCAAGTTGTTGCAAACGGGTGCGAAGTTGGGTAGCTATTGCAGCAAAATAGTCCAGAAAATGGAAAACACTCGATAGGAAATTGGTAGGTTCATGTACTGCTGAGCGGGGAGGGGGGGCCCGCGCAGCAGCAGTGTCTGCTGTTCATTGCACTTTACGTCGACATGACCAGGGGACCCAACAAAAAACAATTTCTTTATGTTGGTTAGGAGATACGGCGTAGCCCTGGAGTTGGATACGGAGGAACGGGGGATGAGATGTATCAAATTTTCTGTATTAGCCTGTAGAGCTTAGTGCACTAAGGGAGTCGCTGAGACATTACTACAAATGAGGACACAGCATAGATGCGATACGAATAAGTGCTGCAGAATGGCATACAGTTCAGCAGTAAATATGCCTAGCTGAAGATAGTAAATGCCCCAGCACGACGCTTGTCCGGAAACACTTGCTGCAAATCCGACGCCCGTCCTGAAGACGTAGAGCCATCTGTGTAAACAGCGGTGGCATGAGATGGGAGTGGAAGTGATCAATGAAAAAGTGAGCGGAAGCACCGTAGCAGTGAGCTTTCGAGACAAGGGAAGTGAGGAAAGAACAGACCCGAACAGCTGGAACTTCCAGGGGGGTAGGGAAAGTGAGATGCTACATGTACATTTAAAGGTGGTACTAAGGGAAGACAAGAGTGAATGTAGGCGAGAGAAAAGGGAGGGAGCAAACAGGTGGCGCGAGCGAACGAATTAAAGTATGTTACTTACATCGGTGACCTTCTATAAATGGAAGGATTGTGTAGATCGTGAGAGCGTACATAGTAGCGAAGGCAATGGGCATCACGGCTGAATCAGACATGGACTGGAACATTTCGCTTCTGTATAGAAAAGGGCTCTTCAACAGGAGGAAAGAGCGAATAAAAAGCACCAAGGCACAAACGTAATCCATTGGTGATGGATAGGTTTAGGCTAGAGAGTGTAGCAGGAAGAGGAAGCGGAATAAAAATCTGGTTCACCATAATCGAGTTTCGATAAAACGAGAGTGAAATGTAGGCGAAGCAGAGTTTGTCACGTACTCATGCTACCCCAGGAAAATTGCTTGAGCAAAGGGATTTTAAGAAGTTTTAGCCCGGCTCTGTGACAAGTGGCTCATCCTTTTCAGAGCTGGTAATAGTGAGGTTTCCACAGGATAACCCGACAAGGGTGGGAAGACCCCCCCAAGATCCGTCCGTAATAGAGAAGGCACTAGAAACCGGCCCCGGATCTATCACTCTCGTTTCGTCGGCAACTTACCGGGTTACTAAAGCCATATAGAGATATACAATCGGATAGATGTGAGAGAGATTATCAGAGAATTCTAGGAAATAGTATTAATTTGAGTCAGTTTTGGTACTTGAAATTTTAAACCGATGCGTGGTGGCCAAGTGGAACACGGTCGCACAGCATGTGGAGAGAAACTGCATTATAAGATGCACAGTCGCGCCTGCAACAAAGCAATAGGAAGTCATTCAACATAGAGTGATGGACCAATTAATTGGGTGGAAAGAACAGTGGCCAAAACATTTTATAGAAAGGAGAAAAATGTTTTGATTAGAAACACATCCCGGAGGACAACTTCATGCTTGGGACGAAGTCGGGGAATGAAAACTTTATTGACTCGAACACGGAAATGTCTGTCAGTTAAAAAAAAGTTCTTAAGGAAGGATGGTAGTTTGCCTCGGAGGCCTAAGGAATGGGCCTGGCCGAAAATTTTTTAACTCCAAGTTTGTGTCCAAATGCCTTTCAAGGTCAAAAATTTATGGCAATTACTGAGTGTGATTATTAGCAAAGGCATACGAACATACGTTATCACATGAGTAGTAAGGGGGTATATGGTTGAAAACGTCCCTTACGAAAAGCCATATTGACTAGAGTGAGAGACTGTTGTCGTCGTCTTAAATACCACATTAAACGTCGATTTACGAGAGTTCCATCACTTTGCAAACTGCACTAGTAAGAGGATGGGGCGATGTGGGGGCTCTGCTTAGTCCCCGGTTTGCGGAAAGGGAACAATGGCAGTTTTCCACAGTGGGGAAGAACCCCTTGGGCCAAATAAGATTAAAGGGTGAAGAGGATCAGGGTTTTGCCGATGTAAAATGTTGAACCGAATATGAATGTGTGGCCCCAGCGCAGATCGGAAAGTGGAGCGTTGCCTCCGTTTTGAAGTGTAAAGGACTTTATACTGTTTTTGAGAGAAGAAAAGCCCAAAGGGTAAAACCCTCTCTGGAGACTTTGAGGAAGAAAGAGGGGTAGAGGGAGCCTGGGAAATAGGACAGATGTGTGCCAAGTTCAAGGCCCAAGTCGAGAGGGTTTGCTACATCAACACCAGGCCCCCGTAAAAACAGGAGCGGGTGGAGAGTATTTCCCACTAAATTTTCCCTCACTTTTTTCAGATGCACTCATAGAAGAAGCAAGGTTTGAGGTGGAAAAAAGCTCCCCAACAAGTGCTTTAGTTCACGGATGAACGGGGGCGGATGCAGCTTTTTAAAATCAAAAGTTTCAGGGTTTATTGTAGGTACCTGCCCCTGCAGCCGTTTCAAACTACTGCACGAGCAAAGAGGAGACCCCCAAAGGGCACGCACTTTTGAAATGCCTCCCTGAGGTTTGGGGATAAAATGAAAAGTGGGTTATAAACTGAGTCGGAAGATGTGTAGGAGCTCATAAATGGGGGATGAAGGGAACCTCACAAAAAGCGTGGGTGTGGAAAAGTCCAATTTTCCTTCCCGGGGCACGGAAAGGTGGTAAATGGAAGGAGAAGTAAGAAAGATGGGAAAAAATGACGCTGTCATGTAAGTCGGTTAGAAAGACCGGTAAAGTTTTGTGCGTGGAGGAAGAGCAGATGATAGATCGTGCAAGGAGAGTATGAGTCGAGGATCAAATGGGTGGGAGTACCGTTTTTAAAAAACAGGGAGGGGGGAGAGGCGAGAAAAGCCCCAATGGATGCACGGAGTACAATGGACCCCCCCCGGGAATGGTGGGCAAAAAAATCCCCAAGTAACGAAGTGGTGGGGGTAAGGATAAAAAAGAAAGGCAAAGTCTGGGATAGAAAATGTCGGAAGGAGAAAAAAAAAAGAAAAAAAAGGGGGGAGGAAGAGGATATAAAAAAACCAAATTTTGGTAAAACATTTTAAAAATTTGGAAAGGGGTTTTTTCCCAGTGGTTGGGGCAGCGAGGTTTTTGGGAACAAAAAAGGGGAAAACGGGAAAAAAACTTAATCCCCCCATTGGGCCCGGGGGAAACCCGAAAAGGCCCCTTTCATTTTCGGGTCCCCCCCGGGGGGGGTTTAAAAAAGGGGGGATTCCGAAGAAACAAATTAAAATTTTAGTGGGGGGAAGGGGGGAAAACGGGAAAGGAATTTTTGGGGTTTTAGTAGCAAAAACAGAAATGGCCAAATTTTTCTGAATTAAAAGTTAGGGGGGCCATATTGGAGATAGAAGGAGGAGGGGAGTAAAGATTGGGACAGAAATGGCTGTACCAAAGTAGAGGGGGAGGGAAGAGTAAGGGAGGGATGAAGTGGGGGGGGGGGCAGAAAAGGCAAAACCTGGGAGGGGGGGGGGAAAAACGGGGGTGGAAGGCATAGCGAGGAGGAGGGTGAATCTCCACACTGTAATAGAGCCCGAGAGAGGGGAAGAACTAGGGAAAAGATGGAAAGGTAAAGTGTGGGGGTGGAAAAAAAGGGAAGGAAGGGGCAAAAAATTTGAGCAATGTGGATTTTTTTGGGCTTTGATAAGGGGGTTTGGGATTGGTGGTCGAGGTCTTGTGATACTGGGGCTTGTGAGGAAGGACCCAAAGGGGAAAACGAGTTTTGTGGGACGTCGAGCCAAGGACAGCAAAAAAGGGTTAGATGCCGGTGGCTATGGGAGGGGGGAAAAACAGAGGAGGGCCAGAAGATGGGACCCCGAAGTGGGGGGTGTTTGGAAAAACGAGAATAAAAAACACGGGGGGGTCTCCCTTTGGGGGGGAGATGAGTAAAAGCCCTGATAAGGAAACCTTTTCCTCTTTGAGGGGAAGGGTTTCACGTTCATTTGTGACCTGGGAACGGGGGGTAAAGGGTGAGTTCATTCAATTAAGGAAGATGGAGGTTGGGCTGCAGAGTATTGAATGGCGTCGGGACCCAGATGGGCATTCGGCCATAGATTGCAATATTTCCCGGGTGCCAAAAAAGCCAGCAATTTTACATTGTTGGGTGTAGGATACCTTTGAATTGTAACCGTGTCGGACATATACAGAGGGGGCGGGAGTTCTGGCTGTCAAAAGTTAAACGAGCCCCATTGCAAGGGTAAAGTCTCCCCCCCCGGGGGAAAGGGCATAAGTGTTTACTTTGAGGTTGGGGATCCTGGAGTTCCGCTTTCAAAAATGTCATTGCCACTGACTGGAAATTCTGTTTGGCTATGGTAGGGGCGAATGCAGTACCCCTAAAAAAAATTGAGAGAAAGATGTTTTCAATAGTGAAGGGAGGTACGATTTCGAAAGGAGAAAGCATGAGCTTGGGAGCATTTGGACGTGACATGGCATCCGTTTGAGAGCATGAAATGAAAAATCTCTACCAACAGAGCAGGAGGCCTTTTCCAAAAACTTGGTCAGAAAGGTGGCAGAAAAAAAAGTCGGTCTTAAAATAAAGAATTTAGTCCCTTGTGTGGTCCAAAAAGGCGGGAGGGGA
>NC_069423.1:13402817-13440846 GCF_026875155.1 Cherax quadricarinatus | reverse complement strand
CTTTTCCATCCTATGAGGGGGACATGACAGGGGGGCTCCACATTACTAAAAACACAGACATACCCACCAAAAAGGGGGCAGTAAAGCAACAGCAAAGAACTACAGACCAATAGCACTAACATCCCATATCATAAAAATCTTTGAAAGGGTCCTAAGAAGCAAGATACCACCCATCTAGAAACCCATCAGTTACACAACCCAGGGCAACATGGGTTTAGAACAGGTCGCTCCTGTCTGTCTCAACTATTGGAACACTACGACAAGGTCTTAAATGCACTAGAAGATAAAAGAATGCAGATGTAATATATACAGACTTTGCAAAAGCCTTCGACAAGTGTGACCATGGCGTAATAGCGCACAAAATGCGTGCTAAAGGAATAACAGGAAAACTCGGTCGATGGAAATCTATAATTTCCTCACTAACAGAACACAGAGAGTAGTCGTCAACAGAGTAAAGTCCGAGGCAGCTACGGTGAAAAGCTCTGTTCCACAAGGCACAGTACTCGCTCCCATCTTGTTCCTCATCCTCATATCCGACATAGACAAGGATGTCAGCCACAGCACCGTGTCTTCCTTTGCAGATGACACCCAAATCTGCATGACAGTGTCTTCCATTGCAGACACTGCAAGGCTCCAGGCGGACATCAACCAAATCTTTCAGTGGGCTGCAGAAAACAATATGAAGTTCAACGATGAGAAATTTCAATTACTCAGATATGGTAAACACGAGGAAATTAAATCTTCATCAGAGTACAAAACAAATTCTGGCCACAAAATAAGCGAAACACCAACGCAAAGCCCTGAGAGTGATCATGTCGGAGGATCTCACCTTCAAGGACCAAAACATTGTATCAATCGCATCTGCTAGAAAAAATGACAGGATGGATAATGAGAACCTTCAAAACTAGGGAGGCCAAGCCCATGATGACACTCTTCAGGTCACTTGTTCTATCTAGGCTGGAATATTGCTGCACACTAACAGCACCTTTCAAGGCAGGTGAAATTGCTGACCTAGAAAATGTACAGAGAACCTTCACGGCGCGCATAACGGAGATAAAACACCTCAATTACTGGGCGCTTGAGGTTCCTAAACTGTATTCCCCCGGAATGCAGGAGGGAGAGAGACATGATTATATACACCTGGAAAATCCTAGAGGGACTAGTACCGAACTTGCACACGAAAATCACTCACTACGAAAGCAAAAGACTTGCAGACGATGCACCATCCCCCCAATGAAAATCAGGGGTGTCACTAGCACGTAAGAGACCATACAATAAGTGTCAGGGGCCCGAGACTGTTCAATTGCCTCCCAGCATACATAAGGGGGATTACCAACAGACCCCTGGCAGTCTTCAAGCTGGCACTGGACAAGCACCTAAAGTCGGTTCCTGACCAGCCGGGCTGTGGCTCGTACGTTGGTTTGCGTGCAGCCAGCAGCAACAGCCTGGTTGATCAGGCTCTGATCCACCAGGAGGCCTGGTCACAGACCGGGCCGCGGGGGCGTTGACCCCCGGAACTCTCTCCAGGTAAACTCCAGGTATGTGTCCTGTTTATTTTGGAGAAGAGAAGTTTGAGTGGAGGGTTTATATTTGCATGTATTGTTCTGTGTATATAGTAGGCACATGAATAAATATGAATGTTCTTAATGATGAGCAGATTCAGACTTTTGAAAATTGGTGAAGTATGCTGGCGGGAGTGGGAAATTGTTATCACTCTTACTGCTGACTTTTGCTGGGTTATTAGGATTGGATGTTGTTGATCCCTATGCACAAATTCCATATGTAAGATAAGGGTATATGAGTGAATGGTACAGTGCCAGGAGAGCTGATTGTGGAACGTAGTACCTTATCTTTGATAGTATGCCTACAGTCTTGGGGATTTTCCTTGGTGATTGTTGTATGTGTGTCTGGGAAATTAAGGCTACTGTCAAGGTGGATACCCAGGGAATTTTCCCTCTGTGAGTCTTGTGACTGATGAAACCGTTTAGCCCTTATGTTTAATTGGATCATTTGCAGCTTTGTTTCCAAACTGAATGAAATAGGTTGTATCAGTAAATTTTGGGTAAGTTTGTTAGTCATCCCTCCAGTCAGATATTTTTGCAATTCGTATTGGTGTGTTTGCTAGTATACTGTGTTTGGGTGGGGGAAAAGACATATGTAGTTTGTCCAGTGAATTAGAGAATGCTGGGGTAATATAGTAAACAATTAAGGTGTCCAGGAAAGCAGTATAAAACTTAAAAGGTGCCTAGTAGTATAGAAATTGAGTTGCAGATGGTAGTCCAAAGTTAGCCATACTGGTGAACGTAACCGGCCAGACAGTTAATGAACGCATTAATACGCTCTTGTGCTAGCCGCAAACATGGCATCCTTAAACCTCAACCTTACATTCGTTGCTTTACTGTATCTAAAATCATTAAATAATCAAAAAAAAATATAAAAAATATATTACATACACATTGTGTCACTTAACTTAATGCAAAGGTAAAATGAATAAATATTAAGTGTAAACGCTAATAACAATTATCATGGTATTAAAGTCGAGTCAAAGGTAAACGGAGGAGCGGCAGCTGACGAAAAAATTAGAGAAGTTGGACGATCGCCACACGCCCACCGATTTCCCTCGATTTCTACCTTAACCTGAATATCATATTCCCGTCCTGTGTCCTTCTCATCGGTATGTTTCACTACCTATATTCTTCTTTAATGAGAGAGAGACATCAAATAGCCTGGAATTAGTTAGACCTGAGGTGGGAGGACATGTTTTTTGGTGACACTTTGCCAGGTTGATCAGCTGTTCTGTGTCAACACTTAGATGATATTTTAAGACTCCTCTCCTTGTTTAAACACGCTGGACACATAATACCAATGTCAGGTGGAGCCCTTCCTGACTGTGCGTGTGTTGGCAGAAATATTAGTGGGAAAATAACCCAGTTTTGTGATCTAATTTTAATAAGGAAATGTGGGTTTATATTCAAACAAAAAACAAATTAGAACCAGTGGGAAAAGTTTTAGAAAATTTTAACTCATAAATCTATTTGACAAATACTACAATATCAGTCTAACTTTAGCAGTCGGAAAAACGACTACTGAATTTTAAACCTTTCTAGGTGGGTGTGCACACTACACCTTTAGAATATATCAGTTATGAGGTCAGGAAAGTAGACAGAAGGAGCTTCATCACGCAGCATACTTTGTTGTGAAGCACACATGTGGCTGAGGACCTCACTATTATGTAACATCAAGCGAGCCCTGCAAATAATGCTGACATAACCCCACAACCATCATTTTTGGCCAAGTCTGGCAAGAAGGCCACAAAAACGGAGAGCATAACATATTAAAACTTTGCAGCTTAGCTAAACAAATACCAGAAATTGTAATCGATGATATGAATTGCTGTTCATGAAGGTGTTGGGAATGCTGATGGAAAAGTCAGTGCATTTCGTAATTGGCTGTGTTTTGCTAGTATGACTGTGTTTTTGGTGGGAAAAGACATATGAAGGTCATCTACAAATAAAATGGTTTAAGTAGTTGTTAGCGATTCGGTAGATCATTGATGTAGATAGAAAGAGGATGTCCAAGGACCTTCCTTGTGGACTCCTACGTGATTGGTTGATGAAAGTTGGCATCATTGCATTCACATACTGTTCTGTTACTAAGGTTAAGATTTTTAGGTAGTTTAGGGGTGCCTCTGAAACCATAGTGCTTAATTTGGAGTACAGCAGTTCATGTCGACTGTATCGAAAGCTTTACGTAAATCAAAATGAAAATGCCCACGACTTTTTTTCGATACGGTAAATATAGTTTCTAGCCTGTGTATATAACATCATTTGTTATTTTTATTATTCCTTGAATCCAAACTGACAAGGTTTATATGTTTGGTGAGACGAGTAGAATAATCCGACTAGGAAATTAATTTTTCAAAGATTTAGAGAGCATTAATTAATATGGTCTATGTATTCTAGCAGCTGGTCACCCTCCTGTGTGGATCGGAGTGACCTTCGCAATTTGAGTATTCTTGGGAAGGTAATGATTCAATGATTGTTAAAGACGTGCAATAATTGTGACAATACTAGTAAGGGGGGGTAGGAAGAGAGGGGACTAAAGGACTAAGAGGTCTAAGAAGAAGAGGACTAGAATGGGAGAAGAGAGAAGAGAAAGGAGGGAAGGGGGGTGAGGTTAAGAGATGAAAGGTAGGAGAAGGGGTTGGGAGGGAGGACTAGAAAGGGAGACTAAGGGGGAAGAGAGAGAGTAAGAGAAGGGAAAGAGAGAAGAAAGGGAGTTAGGTAGGTAGGATAGGAGGAGGAGGATACTAGAAGGGGAGGCAGGGGGAGTGGACTTAGAGGAGAGGGAGAGAACGAGGACTAAGGGAGAGAAGAAGGAAGGAAAGGAGAACTAGGTAGGGAGGGAGGAGCTGGTCTAGGAAGAGAGGGAGAAGAGGGGAAAGGAGAGGAGGGGCAGGGAAAGGAGAGGGGAAAAAAAGAAGGAGGGGAAAGGGGGGATGGAGAGGGTAGAGAGATAAGGAGAGGAAAGGCTAGGGTAAAGGAACTTAGGAGGAGAAAGAGAAAACAGTAGAGAGAGAGAGGGAAGAGGGGGGAGAAAAGGGAGGGTGAAACAAAGAAGGGAGAGAAGTAGGGAGAGGGGGGGAAGAGGGTAGGAAGACAAGAAAAAGGGGAGAGATAAAGAGGACTAGGGAGAAGAGAAGGAAGAGGAAGGAGAAGGAGGGGAGGAGAGAGAAGTTAGAAGGTGAGGGCTAGTGGAGAAGAAGGGGGGGAGAGGGAGGGGGAGGAAGGGAGGGATAGGGATGGTGGAAGGAAGAGAGAAGAGAGTGGGGGAGAGTAGAGAAGGGAAGGAGGGAGGGACTAGAGGAGATATAAGGAACTAAAAGACAGAAGACTAACTAGAAGGGAGGGAATGAAGAGACTAAGGACTAGAGAAGGAGAGGAGTAGAGGAGGAGGATAACTATGACTAAAGAAAGAAGAAAAAGAAAGGGTAAAGAAGGAAGACTATGGGTGAGGGAGAGGGGGGCCTAGGAGGGAAGGATAGGAGAACAGAGAGAGGGGAGGAGAGGTAGGAGAGGAGGAGAAGGACTAAAGAGAAACTAGAAGATAGAGGGGAGAAAGAGGAAGAGAAAGTAGTAGAGAGAGAGAAAGGGAAGGTGTCTAAAGTAGGAACTAGAAGAGAAGGAGGGGGAGAGAGAGGAGAAGGAGGACTAGGTGATAGAGGAACTTTTTGTACATAAAATCAGGCAAGTGTTTATGTCTCTCTGCCTTGTTTTTTAAGGGTGTTTTATGAGATCGGTACTTTAATGGGGTTAGTTGAGCTAGGAATTGCTAATTGGGTAGGTACCTATAGGTAGTCTGATGGATGGGTGGTTTGCACTTGGTATTTTTGTTAGCTAGATTTTTTTCCTATGGTGAAGAAAAAATTGAGTCTGTTCGCTGATTCATAGTGTTAGCAGGGCGATTACCGCTAAGGCAAACTAGCATTTGCCTAGGGCCCCCGCGATTTGGGGTGCCCGCGTCCAGTTCAGGGGCTCATCCAAGGCGCGCACATGTGCAAGTGCAAAGGTGTCCCACCCAACAAACTCAAGTTTTGAAATAAAACTGATTTTTAAAAATTAATCAAAACCAAAAATAAATAATGAAATAAATTAAAATAAAAATAAATAACCTAACCATAGATGGCAACACTCAACACGGAACGCCTTTGTTTACATCAGAACAGCTGTGTTTTCCCCGCTAATGGGTAAGGGAATTCCTCTCCAATTTTTCTCCCCTCAAGGAAGTTCCTTGATGTGGTGAGGGGCTGATTAAGAATTTGATCTGTGCTCCCAGTTCCCCGAATTAAGCCTATGCCGTCACATCCCCCCCGGCCTGTATAAGCCTCCTGTTTACGCTTCCCCTTAATTATAATAATAAACTAATCTCCATTTCGTAGTAATTACACGTTATCTAACTTGTACTGTACAATTAACGAATGTTTTGATAGACATGAAGTGTATTGGAAAAGTTTGTTTTTCGCCTCTAAATGTTAAGGAGTACCGATAGGGTTACTTACCAGTAAGACCATTTTTGTTAAAAATACTATAAAAGAAAAACCTAAAATCGCAAACTGACTTCCGTTTGTAGTATGTAAAAGCATTTGTCCCTGTCTTTAAGTATTTATCATTTCAATAACTGATCTCAAATTGATTGTGTTCACATCACTTTCCGTCGCAAATGCTTAGTTTACAAAGTTGCGACGGAAGTGATGTAGAACACCAATTAATTTACTACATATTCCCCAGAAACACCTAACCACATCAGAAAATCGTTGTTGGGTGAAACGAAAATTATCCCTGCAGTCTTTAATTCTCATGTCCTTACCTATGTGGTAGCCATAATCATGCAAACATAATTAGTTTAGTTATGAAAATGATAATATAAATACCATTGTGCATTATTCTTGGACCATAGAATATTCTGTAAGTAAATTGGAGATCCAGGAGGTTGAATTAGTAATATACTGTAGCCCAAATCACTAACCTAACTATGGTAAAAGTTCTGTATATGACTCCCTTTTCTGTAACGTTTTGAATTTTTTAGATGGCGCAGACCAAGAAAAGGGCTACAAGGCCATATCCCCCATTGACAGAATTTTTTTTTAATAATAATTAAAAAATTAATAATAATTGATATGAAAAATTTGTATTGCATGATTACAGACAGTGATACATCCTCATTAGGCATCTCGTGGACGTGAGTTTTGGACTTTCTTAGCGAGTGTTCACAGAAAGAAAGAAGAAAATTCAAGAAGAAAACCAGAAAAAGAAAAGATTAGGAACGGCAGAAGATCACAGACATGCGCACGAAACAGTTTTCTATGTGTACCAATTAAAGTTGAATCCAATCTGAATTACGTCAGATCATACAGAAGAACTCCCCTCCAGGTTTCTCAGCTAGCATCTTTCTACTTCCTTTGTGTCTTCCTCCTCACTGTCTCATCGGACATTCATCCACAGACTTGTCTGAAAAGATCCTCCCATGCCAAATGTAATCCCAGATTCTCTACTTAATGCCTTTCATTGCAGAAAACTTCAGTCAAACTCTGAACATTGACTTTAGAAATCTCAAGGATTTATGATATGGAAGTCGTGACGTTGTTTAAAAGTCATCTATGTTTTATAGGAACTTGCAAATTCAGAAACTGTGAAAAGATCAATGATGTAACTTCTGAAAGCTCAGTAAACGTGTAACTGTTCAGCATCAGCTATTTTCTACAAAAAAAAAGAACCTTCACCAGGGGTTCATGAATGAAAAAATTCCAAGCGTTTCGAGAACATGAAAACATCACACCACAGGAGCTGCATTTTAGCCCATTGTATTTCGTGCACAAAAAAAGGCTTATGGATTCCATTTGGAAAATCAAACTGAAAAAGCCACTATTGAAAAAGTTCTAGAAAGAGTTGTGCTGTGTAAAATTCATAGTTCTAAGAGTACTTGCTTTCCGGGAGAAAAAGAGTTTTTTGTTCGAAAAACAATGGCATTTCCTAGGATCATAGACCTGTTAGCACAATTCGATCCATTCTTAGCAAATCATGTGTCCACGCCGTGGAATGCTGGAGAGGCACGTGTATCTTAACATGTCATCTACTATATGCAATGAATTTATTGAACTATGACTAATAAGGTCCTCCCATAACAATCATAGCAGATGTGAAACTGCAAAATACTTTGCAATAAGTGAAATTTTCAACACCAGATATTCACATACAGATCAATTGACATTCATTGTTCGCTTTGTCGACTCCGTGGTAAGCCTGTAGAGGCGCTTAATAAAATTCATATCCTCTTCAGGCCATGATGGAGAAACACTGATGAATGTAAACTGGATACTCTGCTTGAACTTGAATCACTCTATTATGATTGGCCGGTGGACAGAGCTACGACAATGTCAAGCACATGTAAATATATATTGCAACCGTAACAAAGCAAATCACCACTTGCTGAATATTGTAGTCACACACACACACAAAACACAACAACACACACACCACACAACACTCACACACACACACACACACACACACTCACACCACACACACACACACACACAACACACACACACACACACACAACACACCACACACAATCACAACACACCCACACACACCCACACACACACACACACACACCACACCACACACACACAAACACACCAATCACACACAAACACACACACACAAACACACACCCACACAAACACACACACCACACAACAACACAAACACAACACACACACAAACACACACACACTGGAATGCATCTCCAGTCCTGAACCCACACCTGTCAAAGCACTCAGAAGTTAGAGAAATACAAGGTTTGCAACAAGGCTAGTCCCAGAGCTCAAGGATGTCGTACGAGGAAAGGTTAAGGAAATCGGACTGACGACCCTGGATGACAGAGGGTCAGGGAACATTGATACGACTACAAGATACTGCCGGAATAGACAAGTGGACAGAGATAGGATTCCAGAGAGGGACAACAGGACAAGGGTCACAACTGGAACTGAAGACTCAACGAAGTCCACAGGGACGTTAGAATTAATTTCTTCAGTCAAATAGTTTCAGCAAGTTGAATAGCTAGCAAGTAAGTAGTGAGGCAGAACCATACAATAGTTTTTAAGAAGAGGTATGACAAAGATCAGGTAGCAAGAGAGAGAGGATCCAGTAGCGATCAGTGAAGAGGCGTGGCCATGAACTAGTCTCGACCCCTCAACCACAATTAGGTATATTCACACACACACACACACACACACACCCACACAAACAAAAGATCTGGGGTGAGTATAACCCCGAGCATATCTCTCTGAGGGCGCCATCATCAATAACCTGCTGCAGCATACGGTCGCCTTGCATACCTACCTACGGTATAGCGTTCCGATAACTCAGTAAAGATCGTACAAGACTCTGTATACCCATTTTACGTCAGCCATACTGATATCAGCACCAGTTTTGGATCCCCACCAAGTCAAGCATGTCAAGAATTAGAGAAAGTGCAAAGGTTTGCAAACAAGACAAGTCCCAGAGCTAACGGGGATTGTCCTACGAAGAAAGAGTTGAGGAAACGGCCTGACGACACTAGCATGAGGTCAGGAGACATGATAACACATATAAAATACGGCGGCGAATAGACAAGTTTGACAAATGACAGGATGTTCCATAGATGGACACAGACACAAGAGTACAATTGGAAGTTGAAAGACCAATTGAATCAAAGGGATTTTAGAAGTATTTCTTTCATTCCATAGAGTAGTCCAAGCCGTGGAATATGCCTAAACTGAAGTAGTGGAGGCAGGGTCAGTCCAATTTTCCTGTGTGTGTGTGTGTGGTGTGTGTATGAGTGTGTGTTCGGTGTGTGGTATGAGTTTGTGTATGTGTGGTGTGGTGTGTGTGTTGTGTGTGTGTGTGTTGTGTGTGTGGAGTGTGTGTTTTATGTGGGGTGTGTGTATAATTTGTATGTGTGTGTGTGTGGTGTTTGTGATGTGTGTGTGAGTGTATGTATGTGTGTTGTTTGTATGTGTGTGGTGTGTGTGTGTGTGTTGTGTGTGTGTGTGGTGTGTGTTTAAGTGTGTGTGTGTGTATTGAATTTGTATATTTGTTGTGTGTGTGTGTTGTTGTTGTGTGTTGTGTGTGTGTTGTGTGTGTTGTGTGTGTGTGTGTGGTGTGTGTTTTATTGTGATGGGTTTGTGTGTGTGTGTGTGTGTGTGGTGTGTGTGTGTGTGTGGTGTTGGTGTGTTGTGAGTGTGTGTGTGTGTGTCTCAATCAATATTTGCAACCAATAACTCATTACAGTTGTGGACCGGGTGTGGACGTGTGAATTGCTTCATTACACTATAATTTGTTCATGTTTGTACCATGTTTAAACGTAATTAACCATTCTACATAATCATTACCTTTGTAACTTGTGAGTTCATTACCTTGTACCTAGTCAGCAGCCATCAAAACTTTGGGGCCCATCCCTGGACCCTATATGTACGTCTGAATCTGTAAATACCTTGTAACTTATCATGATTGTGAATAGACCTAACCTGGAGTCATTACCTTAGTAAATTGTTGAGTCAATACCTGTTGTAAATTGTGAATTTCATTACCTCTGTAACTTCTCAGCTATCAAAACTCTTTGAGGCCCATCCTGGACCCCCTATGTACCGATCTGTAATCTTTTGACTACCGCCCACATGATGGTATGGGCATAATAAACATATTAAACACCCAAACTAACTAACTGGCTGAATAGGTGCCCTGCTCAGCACCTTTCTTAATCTTGTTGGGTCATGTGCTGCGGAGTGTTGGTTCGCGCAGTTCATTTTGGACTTTTGCAAGCACTCTTTAATTTTTTTGCTCTGCTACAACGCATCGGTGGAGTAACACAAGTCAATAGATGTCTCAATCATTATCAAACAACAAGGTGGGTCAGCGAAGCATGAATGCAAACACATGCTTTGAAAGACACTTTGCTGAAATAACGTTCTGCTTTGATCCAAATAGCAAGATGAAGACCAGACAGCAACTACAAGAACGAAGCAAGCCACTTAGCTTCAAAATTGAAGATTTGAATTGCCTTACTGTGTGCTTCGACTGTATACGGGAACGGTTAAATGCCACGAACAAGACACTTCAAAAATTGCAATTGAAATGGCTACTGTGCTAACCGTCTATCAGCTAAGTGGAATTGTAAGCTCACCTTCGCAAGAAGAAGCTTTGAAATGTTTATAAAGAGAAAGCTAAACGCTGGTGAAAGACTACAGTTACCGGCTGATCATCAGCGGTCAAGAAGAGGAAGAAACGCAATTGAAGAGCCAGAACAATGAAATTGTTTCTACCAAGGCAGAAATGTTAAGACAGCGACGTACTTCGTCATTTCTGATTCATCACTGCTTACAAATTGGTGAAAAGAAATCTACCAGAATCTCAATGACAATTGGATTTCTTTTTAAAATTACTTCTTATGCCGATGCAGAATTGAAGAAGCTGCATTACAGTTGCAACAACACCTTTCAGCAGATGTTTCAGGACACTTGTTGAAGAATAGTTAAATTTTTTCTGGTATATGAATCAGATTAAAGCCTCCACCTGAAAAAAGTGCGCCCTCAGCTTGCTTTGAAACATTTAAGAAATGCAGGTATCTCAGAAACCTCCCTAATGTTGACATAGTGTATCGTCCTTTACCTAACATTCCGCAGCTACTAACTTGAAGCGAACGTTCATTTTCTGTTTGAAGAGTGAAAAACCACTCCGTGTCAAAAATAGCCAAGACAAAATGTTAAACCTAGCCTGTTAACCACTGAGTCTGATCTAACAAGAAATATTGAATTTAAAATATAATTGAGATTTTGCCAATAGTGACGAGTCCAGAAAAAAGTTTAGTTAAGAAGTGCCTGTGACATAAACAATTCTTTACTTTCTTGGTTTATCTGATTTGAAAGTCTTATGCAATGATGCCAATGATAACAATAAAGGTCAAGATAATTTTATAAAGGGAATAATAGGTGCTGTAGCGGTATACTGAATATAATAGGTACATTATGTCACTACTTTAATAGCCTAATCTAGTAATACTAAGCAGTCCCTTGATTATTCTCTTAAATCATGATTTAACAAGATAGTTTATAACGGCTGTTGGTAAAGCGAAGGTATTGGTTATCTTGAGTACTTTCCCTATTAAAATTAATCTAAATAGCCAGAATGTTATTTAATTAGACTGTAAACAAAGGCTCACACCGAACCCCCCCCCCCCCCCCACCAACAAGCGGAAGGGGGTCGCTTCGCTTACCCGTAACGTCAAAAGGGGCCCCGCCAATCAGAATAGCCTCGGCCCGGAGACTTCCTAATCCACCCTGTGTGAGTAGGGGTCATTCTTGATTTTGTTAGTTGATTGTTATGTTTTTGGATAACTTTTTAATTCCCAAGAAATTCAGATAGAGTTTCCCAGGTTTTTTCATATCACACTCTTTATGTTATTTAATCTATTTTCATAATACAATTTTTAGATTCTTCTTTCTTACAGGCTGGTAAGTGCTGACAGTAACGTTTAGATTGTTCTCTAGTTAATTGACCATCTACACTGTTTTTTTCATATGTGTCTTTGCCTACTGGGATTTGAGGATGCTTGGTTAGCCCGGGATTATTCAGTCCTGTTTAGTTGGGGGGGCAATGTTGTATAGAGGCTTTTTGGGCTTCTTTTAGAAAATTATTTATACATTCATTCATATCTGTATATTTTTTCGATCTCATTTTGCCAATCAATTTATTCATAGCTGCTATGAAGTTGTTAACTGCTGTCTCGTTTATGTATTCTGAATGGGGGGGGGGGAAGGTTACTTTAGTATTGTCTTTTGTGCAGTTTGCCCAGATTATTTATAGAAAAGGGGTTTTTTGGGGGGTGTGGTCTGTATGTTTGTCTGTGATTAATGCCTGATTTTAAAAGGGGATATGGTGTTTGTCCAGATGTGGTCTATTAAGAGATTGCGTGTCTGAGTAAGATTCTTGTAGGTTTAGATATTGCTGGTACAACATCAGTTACCAATGTTTTTGGGAATTCGTTTACTTGGGGTCCTGGTCGTGTATTATGTTTATGTTGAAATTCTCCTGTTAGTAGTAGGTGGTCTTTATTCATTTGCATCATAATCATGTTCACTAGTTTTTCACTAAATTGGTACATGTTTGACTTGTACTCTGTAGATTTTTATAACTGTGGGGTATTTGGCAGGTCTTGATTTAAATTTTGGCTATGATAAATTCTCCATATATATTTATGCGATTTGTATTCCATACCTATGTGTACATCAACCTACATGAAGTTAATTGTTAAGAATATGCAATGACCGATATTTCTTGCTGGTGATGTAACAATGCCCAGTGTTAGTCTGACAAGAGTAACCTCTGTAAACCTGGTGTCCCCTCAAGAAGGTTCCTTGATGTTGGTGAGGTCTCTTGATTAGGAATAGATCTGTGCCGTCCAGTTCCTCGAATTAAGCCTAATGCCTTCCACAATCCCCCCCCCCCAGAGGCGCTGTATAATCCTCCGGGGTTTTAGCGGCTTCTCCTTGATATATAATGTAAACCTGTGTTTTGCGCTACCGCTCACGGGTGAGCCTTGGGGTGCACGACAAACTGATCCGCTTAGGCGGCACTAAATAAAAAACAACCCTAGTTTCAGGACTGGCTTTCCCACCCAAAACCGTTAAAGAAATATCCGCAGCGAGAGCGGAAAAATAAAGCTGATGAATGGTGTTCCTTCTTATAGTGCCCAATGGTCAGAATAAAAAATGACAGGCGTCCCAGAAAGAAAGGGAGAAATTTGTGCAGATACAGTGAAAGCTAGACTCCACACACCACCAAACTGCCCAAAGTGGAATTTAACATTTTGGAGTTAGAAAAAGCGATTTAGGGGCGTCATATTCCAAGACTCTTGTTGCTGTGTGGTTGTGTAGCGTAATCTGGAGTCGCAATTCTTGTTTACACACCAGAACTAGATGCTATTGTAGATGATGGGTTAGTAAGGACCACCAAAGTGTAGCCTTACTGAGACCTGCTCCTGGAGTTCTGTCACAATGTTACTCAAATCTGGACGAGAATAAAAACATAAAAGGAATGGAAGCACAATGACCCCAATGGAAATAAGTCACTCTCCTGACTTTATCTGGTTTACCAAAGTAATCCGTGTAAAACTATGTCTTATAAGTTGTATTTAATGTTACCTGTACCTAAATAAATTTATTTTTACATAGTTACTTAACATATGGGTGTCTTTATTATATATAAGTTATAAACTTTCATCACCAGTGGCTTTAATACTACAAACAGGGACAAAAAATAGAATACTGAAGAAGCATATAAACGAGTACTCAGAGTCCCCTCTGTGGAAATTTTTTGATTTCCAACTAGAGTGCCTAAGAGGTGTTTTAATGTGTCGATATGAGGGCAAAATGTATTTGAAACAATAGGATAGAACCAAGAGTTTCCTTTGCTCAAGCGCGATTGCGTGGGTATAGGTCAACTGGGGCCTCAGGGAGTGCGGAGTGTTTTGAATGTAGTGCGAGGTGGAATTGCATGGAACCAGGAAAATGGCGTTCACGCGGCCTAAGGATTAATATGGCCCAACTTATACTAGAAAGTGTCCGTAACTGTTCCTGTGAAGGTGAGGGAACGTGATTTACGGGAGCCCCGTATAAAGTTGGTGAAATATGAATAATGGCTCGACCGGGTGTGACTGGTGCGCGGCCATGGTGTGTGTCCAGGGGAAATACCCGTGGATTAATCCTCACTCTCGGGTCTCAGATCTAATGGAGTGAACTCTAATGTGTATAATAATTATGAGACGTTTTAATCGTCTTGTGAATGGTAATGTAATCATTTATAATAAAATTGGAGTTAAGAGAATGCGGGATGTCAATAGGATCGCCCCTGCTCCGAGTGAACGCGTGATTCCGAACCTATTTACCTGGAGAGAGTTCCGGGGGTCTACGCCCCCTCGGCCGTCTGTGACCAGCCTCCTGGTGGATCGAGCCCTGATCTACAAGGCCGGTTGCTGCTGGCTGCACGCAAACCGAACGTACGAGCCACAGCCCTGCTGGATCAGAGAACTGACTTTAGGTGCTGATCCCAGTGCCACTTGAAGACTGCCAGGGGTCTGTTTGGTAATCCCCCTTATGTGTGCTGGGGAGTATTGAAGGTCTCGGGCCCCTGACACTATTGTAAGGTCTCTTATCGTGCGAGTGACAACCCCTGCATTTCATGGGGATGGTGCTCTCGCCAGTCTTTTGCTTCTTGTGAGTGGGGGGGGGTGAGTTCGTTTGCAATTTCGGTACTATCCCTCTTGGATTTCCCAGGTGTAATTATAATCATGTATCTCTCCTCCGCATTCCAGGATACAGGTGTGAGAACCTCATCGCTCCCAGTAAATTGAGGTGTTTTTATCTCTCCGTTTATGCGCCCGTGTAAAGTTCTCTGTACTTTCTAGTCGGCTATATCACCCTCCTGAAAGGTGCTGTTATTCTGCAGCAATATACAGCCTAGATAGAACAAGTTCCTGAAGAGTGTCATCATGGCTTGGCCACCCATAGTTTTGAAGTTCTCATTACCAATCCTGTCATTTTTCTAGCAGATAGCGATTGATACTATGTTTTATGTCCTTGAAGGAGATCCTCCGACATAATCACATCCCATGTCTTTGACTTGGGTGTTTCTCTCTATTTGTGGCCAAATTGTTTTGTACTCCGATGAAGATTTTAATTTCCTCATGTTTACCATATCTGATAAATTAAATTTCTCATCGTTTGAACTTAAAAATTGTTTTTACTGCAGCCCACTGAAAGAGATTGGTTGTGCCGCCTGTACCTTGCATGTCCGCAATGGAAATCACTGTCATGCAGATCGGGTGTCATCTGCAAAGGATGACAACGGTGCTGTGGCTGAACACCTAGTCCTATGTCGTTATGATATGAGCATCAAGATGGGAAGCAGTACTTGCCTTGTGGAAAAAGAGCTTTTCACCGTAGCTGCCTGACTTTACTCTGTTGAAGAATACTCTCTGTGTTCTGTTATGAGGAAAATTATAGATCCATTCCATCGACCGTCTTTTCCCTGTTTTTTCCTTTAGCACGCATTTTGTGCGCAATTACGCCATGGTCCACACTTGTCGAAGGCTTTTGCAAAGTCTGTATATATTACATCGCATTCTGTTTTTCTTCAATGCATCTAGGACCTTGTCGTATGATCCAATAGTTGAGACAGACAGAGCGACCTGTTCTAAAAACCCATTTGCCTGGGTTTGTAACTGATGGGTTTCAGAAGGGTGGTGATCTTGCTTCTTGACCCTTATCAAAGATTTATGATATGGGATTTAGTGCTATTGGTCTGTAGTTCTTTGCGTTGCTTTAAACTGCCCCCCTTTTGTGGAGTGGGGCTAATGTCTGTTGTTTTGAGTAACTGTGGGACGACCCTCCCGTGTCCATGCTCCCTCTCCATAGGAATGGAAAAGGCTCGTTATAGGGCTTCTTGCAGTCTTGATGAACAAAGAGTTCCATATCTGGCCCGGGCAAGTTGCAGGGCCCTGTCATTTATCGCCGTTCGAAGTCATTTGGCGTCAGATAACATCAGATAGGCCTTGTTTCATCAAATTTTGTGGCTCTCTCCATAAAAATTTCATTTTGATCTTCACTCTCAGTATGGTTAGCGGCTTGCTATAGACCTGAGTCAATTGGACTTAGTTGCTCACTCATTTTCCTTGCTGCCATCTGAGTAGGAACCCATCTTTTAAGTAGGGGCCAAGACTGACTTGTTCCGATTTTGATTGTGGCATAGAGAAGAAATTCTTTGGTTTCTTTCCGATTTCTTATGGCTTTTAGTTCTTCCTCGATTTCCGACTCCTAATGATTCTTTTAGCTTAAGTTCGTTGAAGTGAAGCGTTATGAATCAACGACTTCTAAACCGGGACAAACCGACGGGATACCTCGTCCTGCTGGAATAAGAACCGTGTCGGTGTGCAGGAACATCGAAATCAGATGGCGAATGGATGTAATAAGGATATCAATCACCCACAGTTAAGTAACCCTTTCATTTATGCAGACTGATACTGCCAGTAGGTATGTTGTAATTGGTTGAGGTTATGGTGCATTCCAGCTACATCAATGACCACCAAAATACAGTTTAAGTGGTGAATTATATTACAAGTTTTTTCCTTGATGGATATATCCATGTGTAACCTACCCCACCCCCTTCATTATTCGTTAAACTAATATAATCTATACAGACCCAATTAATTATAAACCGTAACTTGAGGTGCTATCCAATCCATACTGGTCTCGGATAGATATGGATAAGAATGTGAGGTCGAAGGAACCACTTGCCGTGACCAGGGGTGGTTAAGTTTTCTCACATGTCTACACGGGGTGACTACGGTAAACAATGTCGTTGTTGTCTCCCAAGGAGATTACTCGTATGCATGTAATGTTGAGGTACGTACAAGTAATCACTCCTAGAAAATTTTCCATACCCTCAGTATAGCAGCAGGTGGTCAGTTTTGATACAATTATAACATAAATATAGTTTTATAGTTAATACAACTGTACGTTCTAAAGAAAGCAAACCAATCATAAAACTAATATTTAATTTAGCCATGTAACACAGAAGCAGCGTAAACAAAAATGTTTCAGAATGCAAACAAAGACGAGCTAATTCCATATCTACCGCTCGCGGAGTAAGGTAAAGCTACCTAAGCGGACCCCTCAAGGAAGGTTCCTTGATGCTGGTGAGGGGCTCTTGATCTAGGGAACTGGATCTGTGCTCCAGTTCCCTGAATTAAGCCTGAATACCTTCCGTCCCTTCCCCAAGCACTGTATAATCCTATGGGTTTAGTGCTTCCCTTTTGATTATAATAATAATACCTAAGCGGTACGAAGTTCCTCCGTCTTCTAATAACATGTTTATTTTTCCACTATTATCTACCTTGTCCATAATTACTATCACATTTGCTTTGTCTGTTTCGTAAGGTGAAGTCCAGGAATCTTTCCTTAATTCATGGTATAACTTAACAAATCTTTGAGGACAATTGTGATATAGAGGTCTGAGCAGAGCACAATTGTCCTCAAAGATTTGTTAAGTTGTGCCATAAATTAAGGAAAGATCCTGAACTTCACATTACGAAACAGACAATGCAAATACGATAGTAATTATGGACAAGGTAGATTATAGTGGAAACATAAACATGTTATTAGAAGACGGAGGAACTTAGTTGCCTCTTAGGTTACTAAAGTAACCTACTGTAGGCTACTTTAGGTTTCTTTACGTTAAGTATCTTACCATTTCCACATAAACCAACCTGGTATTTAATATTTTAAGGACTAAATCATTAATCAACTCAAACCAAGACCTGAATTTAATATAACTCACAATTTGTGCCAGAGTATAGATAACATACCTACTTTTTATGAAGGAAAATAATGCGTAATGTCTCAAAGCACCATTATAATCATGTGGGAGCGCTAAATCCGTAGGATTATACAGCGCCTTTAGGGGGGAGGAGGAAGGTATTCAGACTCAATTTAGGGAACTAAAGCACAGATCCAATTCCCTAGATCAAGAGCCTCAACAGCATAAAGAAACCTTCCTTGAGGGGTCAGAGCACCGATATTTTTAGATTATTCTGTTTTATTACCACCCGTTCCCAGGCACTATGTGCTCACCCAGTTGTGCTTGCAGGGGTCGATTCACAGCTCCTGGCCCCACCTCTTCACTTGTTGCTCGTATGAGATTAGTTCTCCCCGTGAATATAATATTCCTCCATTGAGATTATGTGCCCTGGCTAGGTCATCAGTTGTATTATGTAGCCGACGGTCACATGTTAAGGGATAAGTTATAATGGATACTGACGTAGTGTTATTATACTTGTGGCCGACTCCAGGGATGTTTGTAAGTAAACTAGTAAGTTTATTCAGGTATACACAAATACAGTTACATAGATTATCATACATAGCAACATATATGTAGAGAACCTGGGATAACCCAAATAAGTCAGTGACTTATTTCCATTGGGGTTGTTTGTCAGTGAGATTAGAGAATTCTGGGGTAATATAGTAACAATTAAGGTGTCCAGGAAAGACGTATATATACGTAATAGTGCCAGTAGTATAGAAAATTGAGGTTGCAGAGTGGTAGTCCAGAGTTAGCCAGGACTGGTGACGTACCGGCCAGACAGGTAATGACGCCATAATGACGCTCTTGTGCTAGCCGCAACATGCATCCTAAACCTCAACCTACATTTCGGTTGATTTTACTGTATCTAAATCATTAATAATCAAAAAAATATATAAAAATATATTACACATTGTGTCACTTAACTTAATGCAAGGTAAAATGAATAAATATTAAGTGGTAAACGCTAAAAATCAATTATCATGGTATTAAGTCAGAGTCAAAGGTAAACGGAGGAGGCGGCAGCTGAGGTGAAAAAATGAGAGAAGTTGGACGATCGCCACAACGCCCACCGATTTCCCTCGATTTCTACCTTATCTGGAATATCATAGTCGTCCTGTGTCTCATCGGTATGTTCATCTACCTGATATTCTTCTTTAAGTGAGAGAGAGACAACAAATAGCCTGGAATTAGAGACACTGATGGTGGGAGGACATGTTTTGTGTGACACTTGCCAGGTTGATCAGCTGTTCTTGTGTCAACACTTGAGAAGATGATTTAAGACGTCTCTCCTTGTTTTACACTCTGGGACACTATAATACCATGTCAGGTGGAGCCTTCCTGACTGTGCGTGTGTTGGCAGAAATATTAGTGGGAAAATATCCAGTTTTGTGACTAATTTTAATAAGGAAATGTGGGTTATATTCAAACATATAACAAATAAACCAGTGGGAAAGTTTAGAAATTTTAACTTCAGTAATCTATTTGACAAATATTCAATATCATTCTAACTTTAGCAGTCGAAAATACGAATACTGAATTTTTAACCTTTGCTAGGTGTGTGCACACTACACCTTTAGAATATATCAGTGATGGAGGTGCAGGAAAGTAGACAGAAGGAGCTTCACGCAGCATACTTGTGTGTGAAGCACAGTGTGGCTGAGGACCTCACTAGTTATGAAGACATCAAGCGAGCCCTGCAATATGCTGGACATAACCCCACACCATCATTTTTGGCCAAGTGCTGGCAAGAAGGCCAAACGGAGAGCATAACATATGAAAACTTTTGCAGCTTAGCTGAACAACTACCAGAAATTGTAATCGATGATATGGAAATGCTGTTCATGAAGGTGTTTGGGAATGCTGATGGAAAAGTCAGTGAAGAAGAATTTAAGAATACATTGACTTCTGGTGATCATGCTAGAGATCTGAGTGATGCTGACCTTGACTATATACTTCAAGAAGCTAATATAGTTACAGAAGGAGTTGTTGACTGCAGTAAATTGTGTAAAGTGATCCATCATACCATTAATGAAATGAAGCAGCTGAGTTTGCAAAAACTTGAAGAACGTTCAGCCTTCCAGCGGATCAATTCCAAAACATTTACAAGAAAAAAACGAGAGAAATGCTCAAAGGTAGAAGGCAACTTATCCCATAGTTTGTCATCTCAGTCCTCTTTAAATTTGGATGGGTGGAATGAAGCAAGTCTGAAAGGATGTTTTTATCTCGACAAGCAGAGTGTACTCGCTCACCAATATTTTATGGAAGTGTCATGCATGGGCCCAACTGTTGTCAAAGTTCGGCCTAAGAGTTACATGAAGCAAGAACCTGGCAGAGGACCTGTAGACACACTAGCATATATTTTCCGTGAATCACCTGAGGGAATGCGGAACTATATAGGTTTCACGGACCAAAAAGATAGTGATGGCTCCCATTTCTGGCGAGATACTCTGAAAGAAGGCCGATATGTTGTCATTCCCTACACAAGTGGATGTCGTCTTCGTGAGAGGGCACAGGAGCCAAAAGGATATATAGATCTTGTAGAAAACCAAGGTATGGTGCAGCTGACTTCAGAATTTCGTTTAGTTTTGGAAGAAATGTTTGACCAAGTGGATCTGGACAGTAATGGTCGTCTGAACCGACAGGAGTTTAATCTATACAATTGGAAGACCTCTGGGGAGGAAGTTCAGGATGATGAGTGGACTGTGGTGCAAAATAACTTTGATGTAGAAGATGGTGAGTTAACCCTTAGTGGTTTTTTAGCACTACACCAGCTTGAAGCTGAGGATAATGGAGGAGACTCTGAAGACCTTTGGGTGTCATTGGAAGCAATGGGATACAATCGACTGGGGAGGCAGGATCAGGCAGCTCCATTTACAATAAGTGTCCACAGTCAAGTATGCCACCCAGTTCTGCAGGTGTCAGGGCTTAAAAGTGGTGGACTTCTTTTGGACAAGGCTGTTGTACGATCAATAATGGAAAATGCTCAGCCCATCAAGATAAAGAATATGATAGATCTTATAAAATATGAGTACATTGGGGAGCATCGAGCAAGTATTGTGATTCAGAACAAGGCACACAGCAAAGTTAGTGTTCGTGTGGATTGCAGCAAAAGTGCCAATGTGGTTACCAACAGACCCAGTATGGATTGGACAGTTGAAGTAGCAGGAAAATCTGCAATCATTGCCCACCAGCTGCTACCATTGAGACTTGGAGAAGATTGGAATGTGGTTTGTGTTGAATATTTAGTTAAATAGTTGTTAACAAGTACATGATTGGCTACTTGGATTGTAGGAAGATTTTATATACTACATATATTTATTATTTAAATATGTATACTGTAAAAACATTTTTACTATTGGGGGGCTATAAATAAGCATAGTTGTCCTTTTATTGTTGGATTTCTGGCTTTTTTTTTTTTTTTATTTATTCTGACCCACATCACTATCCCCCCCCCCCCCAAAAAAAAAAAAAAAAAAAAAAAAATTAAACCAAACTCTGATAGTGATTATATAAATTGCCTACAATGAAAGTAGTACATCTGTAGTTGAAAGCCTAATCTGTTGTTACAACAGCTTCTGAGCTCATTGCTTATAAATTTGTTTTTGGCAAAAATAAAAGCTTTTGTTGCAGTATCCCAAATGTACACAATATATGTAGATAAAAAAAAAAAACATTTTGAGATGCTAGGCTAATGGCTATATCTTCCACTATACAAAAAATAGGGTGCTTAGTCATTCTTTATTACAACTTGCAAAAGTTAATTTAAAAACTAAAGCCTTTAAGAGACTGCATTATTCACTGCTTGCTTGACTCATATATAGTGTACAAGTAAAATTTGCTAGAGAAAATGTAACTTCTGTATTTATTAAGATACTTTAGTAAAAGGAATCTAATAGGCTTGATTCTGCTTGTACTTATACTTGGTTTTGAAATTTGGCACATACTTCCATGACTGGTAGTAAGAAACCTGTCAAAGGACTTGGGTGAAAACTGTATTGTGCATCTCTTGTAGACTTGTACTGTGACTTGACTAATTATTTTCTCTGTTTGTCTATCATCATAATTGTAGAAATTCCCAGTTTTAATCATTATTTTTTACTTGTATGTGGTGTAATTTGTAGCATGTATATCTACAACATGTATGCATATATATATATATGTATATATATATGCATGCACACACACACACACACACACACACACACACACACACACACACACACACACACACTTGCTCACCTATATGTGGTTGCAGGGGTTGAGTCACAGCTCTTGGCCCCAGGTACCTCTTTGCTGGTCACTACTAGATTCACTTTATCCTGGCTCCAAGTGCCTTATCTTGTATGTGTGTGTGGGTCTGTGTTTGGCTTTCTGTGATTTACAAGTATCATCCAACTTATGACCGAGCTTGGTTCCAACCAATTGGTCATAAGTCAAAATGGACTCGAGTCGAACCTTTGAAAATTGCCGACATACTGGGTGGGGCATAATGTCAAACCTTTGCTATATAAAGTACCTACATAGTATCATATGTTACTTTTTATTAAATATTTTACTAATGTATATGCTGCCAAACGTACGTTACTTTTTACTAAATATTTTACTACTGTATGTGCTGCCAGACATACGGTCTTAAGTATGAGTGGTTGTATGTTGAGCAGGTCATAAATCGGGTGGTACTTGTGTTTATTTATCTACGTAATTATTTACTGTAGTTATTTTATTTATTCTCACTTTCAGAACTCCAGTCTGTTTTTTTTGTGTATTGAATCCTTCAGTAAATGTTACCTTGCTTACACCCAGTAGTATATCATATTTCAAAATAAGCTTCTCTCCAGTCTGCTTTAACATGCTCACAAATGTTTGTTAGATGCTTAAAAAAAAAAAAAAGTCTGAAAAGTTTTCAACTACATATCAAGTTAAGCTGAACAGCACAGGGGACTGCCTGTGTACACTGACACCAACTTCATATTCTCTTAAACAACAAAAAGGCACAATACCATGACTGGAACACTACATGAATAACCCACACATAGGAAAGAGGAGCTTACGACAACGTTTCAGTCCGACTTGAGCCATTTACGAAGTCACACTAACAGAAAGAAGAGAAAAAGGCAGTATATATAGACCTGCAGACATTGTAAGCTCCTTTCTCCTATGTCAGTTTTGAAAACTGACAAGTTGAAGAATTGAGACACTTATGCAACATATGGGAATCTTTATTGAAGAAACGTTTTGCCACACAGTGGCTTCATCAGTCCAATACAAAGCAGGAAGGTATAAGGAGAGGAATCAATGTGTTCAGTCCACATCGATTCCAAGCTGAGGGACTGATTACCTCAAACTCCTCCTCTCCTTATACCTTCCTGCTTTGTACTGGACTGATAAAGCCACTGTGTGGCAAAACGTTTCTTCAATAAAGATTCCCACATGTTGCATAAGTATGTGTGGGTTATTTGTGTATTCATACTCTCCTTCTAACCCTTCCAGGAATGTCGTCTACACTTTCTTCCACCCACCTCGGTTTCTACAGCCTGTCTTTGTTCCATCCTTTCTAAATGGCCAAACCATTTCAAGCCCACATTACTCCCTAAATTATACATTCCAGTTATGCTGCCACATAGTCTTCTGATTTCTTTAATCATCATTTTCTGTCAGCATATTTCAGATGTGCTAGCAATGATGCCACAGACTTTTCAAATACAGTGGACCCCCGGTTAACGATATTTTTTCACTCCATAAGTATGTTCAGGTGCCAGTACTGACCGAATTTATTCCCGTAAGGAATATTGTGAAGTAGATTAGTCCATTTCAGACCCCCAAACATACACGTACAAACGCACTTACATAAATACACTTATATAATTGGTCGCATTCGGAGGTAATCGTTATGCGGGGGTCCACTGTACTGCTATGTCAGTATAGTTTAGACTTTGCTATGATGCTGCCCCTGCCATAAAGCTGGGTTGAACGAGGGCGTAGCTAATCAGTCACGTACCCTCTGGCAGTCAGGACATCAGACCGCAGGCTGGGCCTCCTACTACATGTGTACTCTCCTTAAGAACCCTTACATCATTTCTTTACAATAGTCACATCACATACATTTATAAATATATAATATACTGTATACAAATATATATATGTATTATGTTTTTTAGTGTGTGCACAGTATTATACAGTAATTACTAAAAACCTCTCTAATTACATAATCTACATGTGTAATATTGTTTTGTAGTAAAGCTTCGGATGAGACTTTTTTTTTTTTTTTTAAAGCATTTAGCGTTTAAAATTTTCTTTTGATTTAAAGCAGTGATATATCTGCCCTCATTTCTTCACATGTATGATTACTGTGTGTGTTGAACCTTGCATGAACTGATAAAAGTACAGTTCAATTAATAAATCATATGAAGATAAAGTATATTTTGTATCTACAGTATTTGTATTAATATAGCAAATCCTACAAGTTGTTGAATTTGTATTTTTTTAATGTTGCTTATATTGCTATCCAATAATATATACTAGTATTTAGTACACTAATAAAACTAAAACTTTTTTGTGTTTTACTCATCATATTTTGCAAGCTTTGTACAATATATCAAACTCATTTGACTAAAACGTATTTAATTTTATGTTGCCATCTTGCAGCATTATTGCTTTGAGAGGTTGCAGTAACAGTGCTCTAGTGTACCAAAGTTGAGAAATAAATTAATGTTTAGTCACTTGTAATGCAGAATTTGAAGTTACAAAACAAGTAGTTTGGCATATAGTATTGTACACTTATTCACTTCTGACTTAATATGTGGAAGTATTTTTGTTTTATTTTTACCACAGACTTCGTGTTTACTGAGTGCTTGAATTTTTTCTAGAAATTAACACCTAATGGTTTTGTTTTTTCTTAATAGTACATAATCTTTAGTATAAGAGGGTTATACAGCATGAAGGCAAAAAGCTGAAGAGTGGTAAATTGACACTTTAGTGGAGTGAAATCATTATTGGTAAAATTTTTCACCCACAAGTGTGCTTTATGAAGTACATGATGTACAATACTAGATAAACCACACTTGTGGGTGAGAAGTTAGTGATAAAGGCTTCACTGCAGTAAAATGTCTTTATACCACAGGAGGGTTCTATTCTGCACTATTATAAAATGGTAATTTAAAATCTTGATGTTAATCGCATTTTGAAGGAGACTGTACAGATTCACTACCTTCTGGTTCACGTCATCCATGCATGTATTATCCAATGTTTTTTACATCTCTTTCAATGTCTCGCTTTTTTTTCTAACAAAGACAGGTTTAGTATTTTCTAAGAAAATGGTATACAGTAATATCTCTACCATCAGTGAAGTTGAATAAGATTCTTAAATCTTTATTGCATTTCTCTTGACTACATGCTTAACACTTTAAAACATAATCAGTGACTGTGGAACTGTTGCCACTGTCAAATTATTGAAGAACCTTTGATGTGATTTCATGCTTGTAATGTACTCTTCTGGGTTTTTTCAAGGGGAGCTCTTAATTAAAAAGAAAAAAATACTTGTACAACCTCTGAAAGAAAGGATAGGGAGGGATATGATCCACAATATCACTGACAGCTAAATAATGAGCAACAAAAGCATACTAGTTGATGCATAGTGAAGCTAGGTTTCCAGTGTTCACCGTGAGACCCAAATACTACACTCTAGAGGTAGATTAACTTCCATATTATTTATGAAGACTAAAACTGAGGGAGTATTATAATTAAAATGTTGATTAACTTTTGTAAGCCAGCAAATTCACCATGTAGAGTAGTAACCCTAATTGATCTTTTTTATTATTATTGTTATTATTAGTATTATACAGCTCTTATCCCTTAAACTGTCCAAATGTAGATATACGTTGATGTGCAGCAGGCTCCGAACATAGATCTCCGTTTTTTTTACATGCTTTCAAATGGGGAAAATTAGGGTCGGAGCGCTACGCACGTGAACGTAGATCTATGTTTGGACAGTTTAAGGGTTAAGCACTGTAAGAAATCAAGGATCAAGAATGTACACATCTTATTTTCCTTAATGGAAATGTGGCCTATTCAAATTATACTCTGTGTATTCTTGCTATCTGAATATACGTGTGTATATGTGTGTGTGTATATATATATATATATATATATATATATATATATATATATATATATATATATATATATATATATATATATATATATATATATATATATATATACACATACACACATACATACAGTGGACCCTCAAATTTAGTAGTGCCTTTTCTGTATGCAAAACTATTTTTATTTATAAAATGTATTTTTTGTTAATATTTCCCATAGGAAATAATGCCAATCCAATTAAACCATTCCAGACACCCAAAAATATTAACAAAAAAAATACATTTTATAGATAAAAATAGTTTTGCATGCAGAAAAGGCACGACTAAATTCGAGGGTCCACTGTACATATATGCTGTGTGTGTGTGTGTGTGTGTGTGTGTGTGTTATATATATTATATATATATATATATATATATATATATATATATATATATATATATATATATATATATATATATATATATATATATATTATTATATATATATATATATAATTACACATACACACACACAGTGGACCCCCAGTATACGATATTAATCCATTCCTGAGAGCTCATCGTATGTCAAAAATTATCGGAAGGCGAATTAATTTTCCCCATAAGAAATAATGGAAATCAAATTAATCCGTGCAAGACACCCAAATGTACTACGAAAAAAAATGTTTTGCCACATGAAATATTAAGTTTAATGCACACAAACTGAAGAAGACATGCACAGTTAGTAGTACTCTACTAACAATAGAATACATGACACTTACCTTTATTGAAGATCTGGTGATGATTGATGGGATGGGAGGAGGGGAGAGTGTCAAACTTATTGTTTAGAAGGGGAATCCCCTTCCATTAGGACTTGAGGTAGCAAGTCCTTTTCCGGGGTTACTTCCCTTCTTTTAATGCCACTAGGACCAGCTTGAGAGTCACTGGACCTCTGTTGCACAACAAATCTGTCCATAGAGCTCTGTACCTCCCATTCCTTTATGATTTGTCTAAAATGAGTCGCAACATTGTCATTGTAATAGTTACTAACACGGCTTGTAATAGCTGTGTTAGGGTGATTTTCATCCATAAAGGTTTGCAGTTCAACCCACATTGCACACATTTCCTTAATTTTTGAAGTAGGCACAATGGATTCCACAACTGGCATAGGCTTCCCAGGGTTAGCCCCAAACCCTTCAAAATCTTTCTTAATTTCCATACTAATTCTCACTCTTTTTACCACAGGAATGGCACTAGAAGCTTTCTTGGGGTCCACGGTGACTTATTTTGCAGAAACAAGCACCAAAAACACTGTGATAATATGGAATGTACCGAATGTATGCTTAGATGCAAGCACACTGGCTGACTTGTAAACACTGGCACTCACGTGGACGCGTCCCGGACGAATCGAGTATTTTAACGAGTATTTTAACGAGTGGTGAGGCAAAATTTTTGTGTTAAAATGTATCGAATACCGAATTTAACGTATACCGATGCCATCAAATACCGGGGGTCCACTGATATATATATATATAAAATATATATATATATATATATATATATATATATATATATATATATATATTATATATATATATATATTATATATATATATATATATATATATAATATATATATATATATATATTTTTTTTTTTTTTTTTTTTTTCCAACAAGTTGGCCGTCTCCCACCGAAACAGGGTGACCCAAAAAAGAAAGAAAATCCCCAAAAAGAAAATACTTTCATCATCATTCAACACTTTCACCACACTCACACACTATCACTGTTTTTGCAGAGGTGCCCAGAATACAACAGTTTAGAAGCATATACGTATAAAGATACACAACATATCCCTCCAAACTGCCAATATCCCAACCCCCTCCTTTAAAGTGCAGGCATTGTACTTCCCATTTCCAGGGCTCAAGTCCGACTATATGAAAATAACAGGTTTCCCTGAATCCCTTCACTAAATATTACCCTGCTCACACTCCAACAGATCGTCAGGTCCCAAGTACCATTCGTCTCCATTCACTCCTATCTAACACGCTCACGCACGCTTGCTGGAAGTCCAAGCCCCTCGCCCACAAAACCTCCTTTACCCCCTCTCTCCAACCCTTTCGAGGGTGACCCTTACCCCGCCTTCCTTCCCCTATAGATTTATATGCTTTCCATATCATTCTGCTATGATCCATTCTCTCTAAACGACCAAACCACCTCAACAATCCCTCTTCTGCCCTCTGACTAATACTTTTATTAACTCCACACCTTTTCCTAATTTCCACACACCGAATTTTCTGCATAATATTTACACCACACATTGCCCTTAGACAGGACATCTCCACTGCCTCCAACCGTCTCCTCGCTGCTGCATTTACCACCCAAGCTTCACACCCATATAAGAGTGTTGGTACTACTATACTTTCATACATTCCCTTCTTTGCCTCCATAGATAACGTTTTTTGACTCCACATATACCTCAACGCACCACTCACCTTTTTTCCTTCATCAATTCTATGATTAACCTCATCTTTCATAAATCCATATATTCATATATATTCATATATACAGTATATATATATATATATATACATACATACTAAGTTTTTCTTTGATTTTAGGGGATTTAGTGAATAGATTTAGCATAGATTAATACACAGAACCTTTTAATTCTCAGGTTTCTTTTTTAAATATAGTACAGTGGACCCTCGCATACTGTTGGCATCACATAACGTTGAATCCGCGTACCGATACATTTTATCGCTAAAATTTTGCCTCGCATACTGCTAAAAAGCTCGCTCAACACTATTCGTCCGAGACGCGTCTAATGTGCAGCCTGAGCCAGCCTCACATGTTCCGCCGGTGGCATTGTTTACAAGCCAGCCTCCGCGGTAACATCCAAGCATACAATCGGAACATTTCGTATTATTACAGCGTTTTTGGTGATTTCATCTGCAAAATAAGTGACCATGGGCCCCAAGAAAGCTTCTAGTGCCAACCCTACAGGAATAAGGGTGAGAATTACTATAGAGATGAAGAAAGAGATCATTCCTAAGTATGAAAGTGGAGTACGTGTCTCCGAGCTGGCCAGGTTGTATAGTAAACCCCAATCAACCATCGCTACTATTGTGTCCAAGAAAACGGCAATCAAGGAAGCTGTTCTTGCCAAAGGTTCAACTGTGTCTTCGAAAGAGAGATCGCAAGCGATAGAAGATGTTGAGAGACTCTTATTGGCGTGGATAAACGAAAAACAGATAGCAGGAGATAGCATCTCTCAAGCGATCATAAGTGAAAAGGCTAGGAAGTTGCATCAGGATTTAATTAGAAAAATGCCTGCAACTAGTGATGATGTGAGTGAATTTAAGGCCAGCAAAGGTTGGTTTGAGAGATTTAAGAAGCGTAGTGGCATACATAGTGTGATAAGGCATGGTGAGGCTGCCAGTTCGCACCACAAAGCAGCTGAAAAATATGTGCAGGAATTCAAGGAGTACATAGACTGTGCAGGACTGAAACCTAAACAGGTGTTTAATTGTGATGAAACAGGCCTGTTTTGGAAGAAAATGCCAAGCAGGACCTACATTACTCAGGAGGAAAAGGCACTCCCAGGACATAAGCCTATGAAAGACAGGCTTACTCTGTTAATGTGTGCCAATGCTAGTGGTGTTTGCAAAGTGAAGCCTTTATTAGTGTATCACTCTGAAACTCCCAGAGCATTCAGGCAAAAGAATATCCTCAAGGCTAATTTGTGTGTGCTGTGGAGGGCAAACAGTAAGGCATGGGGTCACTAGGGACTTCTTCTATGACTGGTTACACCAAGCATTTGCCCCCACTGTGAAAAATTACCTAACTGAAAAGAAATTAGACCTTAAGTGCCTCCTGGTGTTAGACAATGCCCCTGGTCATCCTACAGACTTGGCAGAGCGACTTTGTGGGGACATGAGCTTCATTAAGGTCAAGTTTTTGCCTCCTAATACCACTTCTCTCCTGCAGCCCATGGACCAGCAGGTTATTGCAAACTTCAAAAACTGTACACAAAAGCTCTGAAAGGTGCTTTGCAGTGACCTCAGAAACTCAATTGACTCTAAGAGAGTTTTGGAGAGATCACTTTAATATCCTCAATTGTGTAAACCTTATAGGTAAGGCTTGGGAGGGAGTGACTAAGAGGACCTTGAACTCTGCTTGGAAGAAACTGTGGCCTGAATGTGTAGACCAAAGGGATTTTGAAGGATTTGAGGCTAACCCTGAGAGGCGTATGCCAGTTGAGGAATCAATTGTGGCATTGGGGAAGTCCTTGGGGTTGGAGGCTAGTGGGGAGGATGTGGAAGAGTTGGTGGAGGAGGACAATGAAGAACTAGCCACTGATGAGCTGCTAGATCATCTTCATCAGCATGAGACCACACCTGAGGAAACTGCTTCGGAGGAGGGGAGAGAGTAATTGAAGAAGTTGCCTACTTCAAAGATTAAGGAAATCTGTGCAATGTGGCTTAAAGTGCAAACCTTTATGGATGAAAATCACCCTCAGACAGCTGTTGCAAGCCGTGTTGGCAACCTGTACACTGACAGTGTTGTGAACCACTTTAGGAAAGTCATAAAGGAACGAGAGGTACAGACCTCTATGGACAGATATGTTGTGCGACAGAAGTCCAGTGACTCTGAAGCTGGTCCTAGTGGCATTAAAAGAAGGGAAGTAACCCCGGAAAAGGACTTGCTACCTCAAGTCCTAATGGAAGGGGATTCCCCTTCTAAACACTAAGACCATCAACACTCTCCCCTCCTCCCATCCCATCAATCATCACCAGATCTTCAATAAAGGTAAGTGTCATGTAACTGTGCATGTCTTCTTAAGTTTGCGACCAATTAATATTTCATGTGGTAAAAAAATTTTTTTTTCATACTTTTGGGTGTCTTGCACGGATTAATTTGATTTCCATTATTTCTTATGGGGAAAATTAATTCGCATAACGATAATTTCGCGTAACATTGAGCTCTCAGGAACGGATTAATAGCGTTATGCGAGGGTCCACTGTATAATAAAAATTATATGTATAAAAATAAGAATAATGTGAATTTCATTCTGGCTTTTGCTTTAAATGAATTAGTGTAGTTGTGTTATCAAGAATTTAACTTGCTTAAGTAAACCTTTTAAGGTAGTTTTCTCCTTGAATTACATGCATAAAGCTGCTTATCACAGTAGTACACAGGTCTGTATAATACAATATTATGCAAATACATATAAACACTCACAGCTTGCTCATCCCAAATCCCAGGTGTGTGAGGCTGTGGTTACTAACGAGTTGGCTGAAGAAGAGGAATAAGGTATAATGGCAGTCATAAAAATCACACTGTAAGAAACATGGAAGGGAAGACAGTGTTTGTCACTGTTGGCACTACTCGTTTTGATGCCTTAATTCAAGCTATTACTGAGGAAGATACTCTGGCCATTTTACGAGAAAAAGGGTACACCAAAGTTACACTTCAAATCGGACAAGGAGAATTCATACCACAAGATGGAGAATTCCACGGAGTCACAGTAACTCATTTTCGGTTGAAACCATCCATTGACGTGGATTTTGCTACAGCAGATCTTGTGATAAGTCATGCAGGTGCTGGGTCTTGCTTGGAGGCACTAGGGGCAGGCAAACCCTTGGTAGCTGTAGTCAACAACACACTGATGGCCAACCACCAAACTGAACTTGCAGAGCAACTTGCTGACAGTGGGTTCTGCTTTTTTTGTTACCCCAACACACTGCAAGAGAAGCTTACCACCATGGATATTTCACAACTCCAGACCTATGTTCCAGGTCAACCCAAGCTCTTAGCACAGTATTTGAACTCTGTAATTAAAGTAACTTCATAATTTCTGGATTGAGTTTGCTACAAGCAAAGAGTGTTTACATAGTTTTATAGCTTGTATTTTCTTTGTAGAACACAGTACTGTACTTCAGATATGTATTTGAGTAACCCTTAAGTATATTGTATTATGAAGACATGAAATTAAATATTGCCATACTCAGTTATGTGGAAATTTTATTAACAAAATTATGATGAAACTGCAGTATACTATATTTACTTATAATTAAATAAGCATTTATTGTATAATATTGTATGCTGTAATTATTTTTAACTCAAAACGAACTTCATACATATATCTAATGCTAGTTTCAGATTGTTAATTATGATCATATCTTTAATGGTGTTCCTAGCTTGGATTTCAGAATCTAAGTCTTAATTATAACAATACAGTGGACCCCCGCTTAACGATCACCTCCAAATGCGACCAATTATGTAAGTGTATTTATGTAAGTGCATTTGTAGGTGTATGTTTGGGGGTCTGAAATGGACTAATCTACTTCACAATATTCCTTATGGGAAAAAATTCGGTCAGTACTGGCACCTGAACATACTACTGGAATGAAAAAAGTTCGTTAACCGGGGGTCCACTGTATTCTTAGAATCTTTAGGCATTTAAAAATTCATATACGTACTGTATGTACTTCCCAAATGGTTTTATTGTTTTTAGCACATTTTTTTTAATATTTCACATTTTTGAAAATGAAGTCTATAAAAATCTTCTGTTTACAAATCCTGTACTGTCCAAGAAAGCTGCCACAGCATACATTCAACATTTGAATTCTCTTGTATCCCCGATTAAATGTTACATAATAATTAACACCTGGAAGGAAGATCCCTTGTGCTGGTGAAGGGTTCTTATTCCTATGAATTGGAGCTACCCTTTCCTGAACTGGATCATACCTGATTGCCTCAAATTCCACATGACCCCTTTAATCTCTGGAATGAGCTTATCCTCTTAGATCAACTCCTTATTGCCTTATTCCCAAGGCACTGTTTCACCCCTGCAGGCTTAGTTCTCTGATAATAACTGTATAGATGTGATATGTAGAATGAAACTAACGACAATATATAACTGAATTGTTGTGGTTTCTGTTGAGATTTTTTCTTAGGTTACCGTCAATTTCCTTAGATTGAATCTGACTACCTCCCACTTTCCTAGGCACTCTATGACCCTTATGGGCTTAGCACTTCCACCAGATAGTCATACTTAATATAAAAGTACCCCTCTAATTAGCAAATAATAATAATAATATCTTCATTTCTAAAGGTACGTACATGTACAGGGTATACACACCATAGCCGACATCAGTGACATATGTACACTACTACATAGAAAGCCGCTTGTTATGCAGGGCATTTCGGCAAATTAGGTCAGTCTTGTCCCAGGAAGCAACCCCCACTAGTTGACTAACATCCAGGTACCCATTTTACTGATGGGGAACATAGACAACTGGTATAAGGAAACACACCCAATGTTTCTACCCTCGCTGGGAATCGAACCCAGACCCTTGCGGTGTGAAGCAAGAGCTTTAGCCACCAGACCACGGGGCAGGATCAAGCCTCCACATCTTGCACCAAATTACCCATACTGGTATAGTGCTTTATGAAATGCAATCTACAATCTCAAGCTACCTAGCCCCTTCAGGGAATAAGTTTATTCAGGTACTGGTACACATAAATACAGTTACATAAATTATCATACTCCAGGTATAGTAACATATGTTTAATTACCTAGGATAACCCAAAAAAGTCAGTGACTTAGTGGACCCCCGGTTATCGGCCGCTTCTGTTATTGGCCAACTTGGTGATTGGCCGGTTTTCAGTGCCCAGTTATCGACTGTTAATTCGGTGATCGGCCGTTTGGGACGCGTCCTTCCGCCAGCTGGGACCTTGCATGTCAGTCTGGCTTTGTCTCTCGGTGTGTAAGGAACCTTCTACTCATGCATCCAAACATTTCGCTTGTTTTCCATTGTTTTTAGTGTTTTTTTGCAGTGGAACTGTGAAAAAAGTCACCATGGCTCCAAAGAAAGTTCCTGCGGTAAAGAAAGTGAGAAACACCATGGAATTTAAGCATGAAGTGGTTGATAAATACGCGAGGGGTATGCGGGTGCTGGAACTTGCCAGGATGTTTGGGAAAAATAACTCTACCATCACTTCCATCCTGGCAAAGAAAGAACAAATCAAGGATGCTAATGTTGTGAAAGGAATAACTTTTCTAACTAAACAATGGCAGGCTATATGGAAGGATTGGGAAAGTATTATATTCGAATTAAGGAAATGAATTAGGGTGAACAGTGTTGTGGATTCCGATATATTGTGATAAGCAAGGCAATTGGATGAGGATGCTTGCAAAAGAAAATGCTGGAAGAATTTTGGCAGTTTGTGAATTTAGGGCCAGCAAAGGATGGTTTGATAGATTTAAGAAGCATAGTGGCATACAGTGTTGTAAGGAATGGTGAGGCTGCAAGTTCTGACAAATGTGCAGCTGGAAAGTATGTTCACAAATTCCAGGACTATGTAAAGGCTGAAGAATTCGAACCCCAACAAGTGTTTAATTGTGATGAAAGAGGCCTGTTTTGGAAGAAAAAGCCAAACAGGACCTACATTACCCAGGAGGAAAAGGCACTGCCAGGACACAGGCTTACTCTTTTGTGTGGTAATGCTAGTGGGGATTTCAAAGTGAAGCCTTTACTGGTGTATCACTCGGAAAATCCCAGTGTGTTCAAGAAAAACAATGCTATGAAGAATAGATTGTGTGTGATATGGAAAGTTAATCATAAGGCACGAGCCACAAGGCAGATTTTCAAAGAGTGGGTTAATGATGTGTTTGCCCCAAGTGTGAAAAAATACCTCCTGGAAAAGAAATTGCCACTCAAGTGCCTCCTGCTACTGGACAATGCTCCTGCACATACTCCAGACATCCAAGACCAAGTGTTTAGGGACTTAAATTTCATCACAGTGAAGTTTTTGCCTCCTAACACCACTCCTCTCCTCCAGCCCATTGACCAGCAGGTCATTTCTAACTTCAAAAAACTCTACACAAAAGCATTGTTTCAAAAGTGCTTTGAAGTGACCTCAGACACTCAGTTGACCCCGAGAGTTCTGGAGAAATCACTTCACTATCCTCCATTGCATAAGCCTTATAGGTAAGGCTTGGGAGGGAGTGATTTCCAGGACTTTAAATTCTGCTTGGAGAAAACTGGCCAAATTGTGTCCAAGAGAGGGATTTTGAAGGGTTTGAGGCTGACCCTGACCCTGCTGGCCCTGTGGACTCTATTGTGGCACTGGGGAAGTCCCTGGGGTTGGAGGTGAGTGGTGAGGATGTGGAAGAGTTGGAGGACCACAGGGAAGAGCTAACCACTGAAGAGCACAAGAGCTTCAACTCGAACAGCAACAGACTGCAGCTGAGGAACTTGCTTCAGAGGAGGAGGAAGAGGGAGTGAAGGAGGTGCCTTCTTCAGTGATTAAGAACATTTGTGCAAAGTGGAATGATGTGCAAAGTTTTGTCAAGAAGTACCACCCTGACAAAGCTGAAACAAGCCATATCTGCAACATGTTCAGTGACAAAACCCTGTCTCACTTCAGGGAGATCTTAAGAGATGCCAAAAACAGAGCACTCTTGACAGTTATTTTGTGCAACAGGGGTCCAGTAACTCTCAAGCTGGTCCTAGTGGCATTAAAAGACAAAGAAGGGAAGTTACCCCAGAGGTTTTGGTACCTGAAGTCTATATGAAGGGGGATTCTCCTTCCAAACACTAACTCCCTCTTTCTTCTCCCTATCTTCCAGAATCCAGCATTAGCCTTCAATAAAGGTATATAATACATATTCTTTCTTTCAACACACCAGCCGTATCCCACCAAGGCGGGGTGGCCCAAAAGGAGAAACGAAAGCTTCTCTTTGTACATTTAGTAATATATACAGGAGAAGGGGTTACTAGCCCCTAGCTCCCGGCATTTTAGTCGCCTCTTACAACATGCATGGCTTACGGAGGAAGAATTCTGTTCCACTTCCCCATGGAGATAAGAGGAAATAAACAAGAACAAGAACTAGTAAGAAAATAGCAGAAAACCCAGAGGGGTGTGCATATATATGCTCGAACATGTATGTGTAGTGTGACCTAAGTGTTAGTAGAAGTAGCAAGACATACCTGAAACCTTGCATGTTCATGAGACAGAAAATTGGACACCAGCAAACCTACCATCATGTAAAACAATTACAGGCTTTCATTTTACACTCATTTGGCAGGACGGTAGTACCTCCCTGGGTGGTTTCTGTCTACCAGCCTACTACCTATTATAATACATATATGACTTAAAAAAAATTTTTCTTTTGGAATATTTTTGTCTGGAAGAGATTAATTGTATTTCCATTAATTCATACGGGAAATGTTAATTCGGTTTTCGGCCATTTCAGTTATAGGCCGACCTGGAACGGATTACCCCTTACAGTTTAACATTCTCCCATGAATTCAATAATAGCAATATCAACCCTGTTATCTATTCACCCCTCAAAGGAGGTGCCTTGATGCCAGTAGAGGGCTCTTAATCCAAGGAATTGGACTTGTCCTCTTGGGTCAAAAAAAAAAAAAAAATCCCCAGGCACTGTGACTCCTATGGGTATAGTGCTTCTGATAATAGGATGACTTAGCAGCTATCACTGCAATTATATGGCTAAGACAACCCAAGGTGGGACCAAGTAAACCAAGTCCTAAATGATATAAACTGGGAAGAAAGCCTAAGCAACATGGATCCAAACCTATGTCTAGAACAAATTAAATCTGTGGCACTTGTTGTATGCTCAAGGCACATTTCTTTAAGGAAAAGGAGATGTAAACTAGAAAGAGAAAGGTGCTCATACAGGCGAAGGCAAAGAATAAGTGTGTCTTAAAGAGGCCAATATATCTACAGTAGTGACCTGGAGTTTACCTGGAGAGAGTTTCGGGGGTCAACGCCCCCGCGGCCCGGTCTGTGACCAGTCCTCCTGGTGGATCAGCGCCTGATCAACCAGGCTGTTGCTGCTGGCTGCACGCAAACCAACGTACGAGCCACAGCCCGGCTGATCAGGAACTGACTTTAGGTGCTTGTCCAGTGCCAGCTTGAAGACTGCCAGGGGTCTGTTGGTAATCCCCCTTATGTGTGCTGGGAGGCAGTTGAACAGTCTCGGGCCCCTGACACTTATTGTATGGTCTCTTAACGTGCTAGTGACACCCCTGCTTTTCATTGGGGGGATGGTGCATCGTCTGCCAAGTCTTTTGCTTTCGTAGTGAGTGATTTTCGTGTGCAAGTTTGGTACTAGTCCCTCTAGGATTTTCCAGGTGTATATAATCATGTATCTCTCCCTCCTGCGTTCCAGGGAATACAGGTTTAGAAACCTCAAGCGCTCCCAGTAATTGAGGTGTTTTATCTCCGTTATGCGCGCCGTGAAAGTTCTCTGTACATTTTCTAGGTCGGCAATTTCACCTGCCTTGAAAGGTGCTGTTAGAGTGCAGCAATATTCCAGCCTAGATAGAACAAGTGACCTGAAGAGTGTCATCATGGGCTTGGCCTCCCTAGTTTTGAAGGTTCTCATTATCCATCCTGTCATTTTTCTAGCAGATGCGATTGATACAATGTTATGGTCCTTGAAGGTGAGATCCTCCGACATAATCACTCCTAGGTCTTTGACGTTGTGTGTTTCGCTCTATTTTGTGGCCAGAATTTGTTTTGTACTCTGATGAAGATTTAATTTCCTCATGTTTACCATATCTGAGTAATTGAAATTTCTCATCGTTGAACTTCATATTGTTTTCTGCAGCCCACTGAAAGATTGGTTGATGTCCCCTGGAGCCTTGCAGTGTCTGCAATGGAAGACACTGTCATGCAGATTCGGGTGTCATCTGCAAAGGAAGACACGGTGCTGTGGCTGACATCCTTGTCTATGTCGGATATGAGGATGAGGAACAAGATGGGAGCTAGTACTGTGCCTTGTGGGACAGAGCTTTTCACCGTAGCTGCCTCGGACTTTACTCTGTTGACGACTACTCTCTGTGTTCTGTTAGTGAGGAAATTATAGATCCATCGCCGACTTTTCCTGTTATTCCTTTAGCGCGCATTTTGTGCGCTATTACGCCAGGTCACACTTGTCGAAGGCTTTGCAAAGT
>NC_069423.1:13353691-13402317 GCF_026875155.1 Cherax quadricarinatus | reverse complement strand
GGGCTTGAGTACTACTTTTTTCCCTTCCTGTCATCTGTAAAACGACCCATCTCGTTTAAGCAGGGGCCCAATACTGAATGTTCTTGACTTTGATTTGGCATAAGAAAAGAAATATTCTGGGTTTCTTTCAATTTCATTTATGGTTTTAAGTTCTTCCCACATTTCTTTGACTCCTCTAAGATTCCTTTAGCTTTAGGTCGATGTCTTCCTATTTTTTTTTTCAACAAGTCAGCCATCTCCCACAGAGGCAGGGTAACCCAAAAAGAAAATCCCCAAAAAGAAAACACTTTCATCATCATTCAACACTTTTCACTTCATATCATATCATAAAAATCTTTGAAAGGGTCCTAAGAAGCAAGATCACCACCCATCTAGAAACCCATCAGTTACACAACCCAGGGCAACATGGGTTTAGAACAGGTCGCTCCTGTCTGTCTCAACTACTGGATCACTACGACAAGGTCCTAAATGCACTAGAAGACAAAAAGAATGCAGATGTAATATATACAGACTTTGCAAAAGCCTTCGACAAGTGTGACCATGGCGTAATAGCGCACAAAATGCGCGCTAAAGGAATAACAGGAAAAGTCGGTCAAAGGGATCTATAATTTCCTCACTAACAGAACACAGAGAGTATCGTCAACAGAGAAAAAGTCCGAGGCAGCTACGGTGAAAAGCTCTGTCCCACAAGGCACAGTACTAGCTCCCATCTTGTTCCTCATCCTCATATCCAAACATAGACAAGGATGTCAGCCACAGCACCGTGTCTTCCTTTGCAGATAAACCCCGAATCTGCATGACAGTGTCTTCCATTGCAGACACTGCAAGGCTCCAGGCGGACATCAACCAAATCTTTCAGTGGGCTGCAGAAAACAATATGAAGTTCAACGATGAGAAATTTTAATTACTCAGATATGGTAAACATGAGGAAATTAAATCTTCATCAAAAATACAAACATTTGGCCACAAAATAGAGCGAAACACCAACGTCAAAGACCTAGAGTGATTAAAGTCGGAGGATCTCACCTTCAAGGACCATAACATTGTATCAAACGCATCTGCTAAAAAATGACCCGGATGGATAATGAGAACCTTCAAAACTAGGGAGGCCAAGCCCCTGATGACACTTTTTAGTCACTTGTTCTATCTAGGCTGGATATTGCTGCACTCTAACAGCACCTTCAAGGCAGGTGAAATTGCCGACCCCAGAAAATTACAGAGAACTTTCACGGCGCGCATAACGGAGATAAAACACCTCAATTACTGGGAGCGCTTGAGGTTTCTAAACCTGTATTCCCTGGAAGCAGGAGGGAGAGATACATGATTATATACACCTGGAAAATCCTAGAGGGACTAGTACCAAACTTTCACACGAAAATCACTCACTACGAAAGCAAAAGACTTGGCAGACGATGCACCATCCCCCCAATGAAAAGCAGGGGTGTCACTAGCACGTTAAGAGACCATACAATAAGTGTCAGGGGCCCGAGACTGTTCAACTGCCTCCCAGCACACATAAGGGGGATTACCAACAGACCCCTGGCAGTCTTCAAGCTGGCACTGGACAAGCACCTAAAGTCAGTTCCTGATCAGCCGGGCTGTGGCTCGTACGTTGGTTTGCTGTGCAGCCAGCAGCAACAGCCTGGTTGATCAGCGCTGATCCACCAGGAGGACTGGTCACAGACCGGGGCCGCGGGGGGTTGACCCCCGAAACTCTCTCCAGGTAAAACTCCAGGTCACTACTGTAGATATATTGGCCTCTTTAAGACACACTTATTCTTTGCCTTCGCCTGTATGAGCACCTTTCTCTTTCTAGTTTACATCTCCTTTTCCTTAAAGAAATGTGCCTTGAGCATACAACAAGTGCCACAGATTTAATTTGTTCTAGACATAGGTTTGGATCCATGTTGCTTAGGCTTTCTTCCCAGTTTATATCATTTAGGACTTGGTTTACTTGGTCCCACCTTGGGTTGTCTTAGCCATATAATTGCAGTGATAGCTGCTAAGTCATCCTATTATCAGAAGCACTATACCCATAGGAGTCACAGTGCCTGGGGATTTTTTTTTTTTTTTTTGACCCAAGAGGACAAGTCCAATTCCTTGGATTAAGAGCCCTCCTACTGGCATCAAGGCACCTCCTTTGAGGGGTGAATAGATAACAGGGTTGATATTGCTATTATTGAATTCATGGGAGAATGTTAAACTGTAAGGGGTAATCCGTTCCAGGTCGGCCTATAACTGAAATGGCCGAAAACCGAATTAACATTTCCCGTATGAATTAATGGAAATACAATTAATCTCTTCCAGACAAAAATATTCCAAAAGAAAAATTTTTTTTAAGTCATATATGTATTATAATAGGTAGTAGGCTGGTAGACAGAAACCACCCAGGGAGGTACTACCGTCCTGCCAAATGAGTGTAAATGAAAGCCTGTAATTGTTTTACATGTGGTAGGTTTGCTGGTGTCCAATTTTCTGTCTCAAAGAACATGCAAGGTTTCAGGGATGTCTTGCTACTTTACTAAAACTTAGGTCAAAACTAAAACATACATGTTCGGTTATATGCACCCCCCTCTGGGTTTTCTGCTATTTTCTTACTATTTTTCTTTTTCCTTGGGTTTTTTTCCCTTCTTATTTTCCATGGGGAAGTGGAACGGGAATTTTTTCCCCGAAGCCATGCATGTTGTAAAGGGCAAAATGCCGGGAGTAGGGGCAAAAAAACCCCCTTTCCCCCTGTAATATTACTAAATGAAACAAAGAGAACTTTCGTTTCCCCTTTTGGGCCCCCCCGCCTTGGGGGGGATCGGTTTGGGTGTTTGAAAGAAAGAATATGTTTTTTTTTCCCTTTTTTGGAAGGCAAAAGGGCTGGATTCGGGAAGATGGGGAAAAAGGAAAAGGGGGGGAGTTTAGTGTTTGGGAAAAAGGAGAACCCCCCTTCAAAAAGACTTAAGGTACCAAAACCTCTGGGGAAAATTCCCTTTTTGTTTTTTAAAATGCCCAAAGGCCCCGCTTGAGAGTTCGGGGACCCCTGTTGAAACAAAATAACTGTCAAGAGTGCTCTTTTTTTGGGAAATTCCCCTTAAAAATTCCCTGAAGGAGACAGGGTTTTTGGGTAAATGAACATTTGCAGATATGGCTTGTTTCAGCTTTGTCAGGGTGGTACTTTTTGGGAAAAAACTTTGCACATCTTCCACTTTGCCCCAAATGTTTTTTTAAAATCACTGAAGAAGGCACCTCCCTTCATCCCTTTTTTTCCTCCTCCTCTGAAGCAATTTTCCTCAGCTGCAGTCTGTTGCTGTTCGAGTTAAAAGTCTTGGTTTCCCTTCATTGGTTACTCTTCACCTGTGGTCCCCCAATTTTCCAAACCCTCACCACCCCAACTCCCAACCCCAGGGACTTCCCATTTCCCCACAATAGGGGTCCACGGGCCCCCAGCGGGTCAGGGTCGGGCCTCAAAATTTTTTCAAAACCCCTCTTTTGGGACAAAATTTTTGGCATTTTTTCCCCCAAGCGGGAATTTTAAAAGCCCCGGGAAAAATCACCCCCCTCCCAACCCTTACCTAAAAGGGGCCTTATGCAAGGGGGGAAAATGAAGTAAAATTTTTCTCCAAAACTCTCGGGGTCAACTGAGTGTCTGGGGGTCCTTAAAAGGGCACTTTTTGAAACAATGCTTTTGTGTAGAGTTTTTTAAATTTAAAAAGGGACCTGCGGTCAAGGGGCCCTGGAGGAGAGGATTGGTGTTAGGGGAAAAAAATTTTTCACTGTGAAAAAAATTTAAAGCCCTAAACATTTGGTTTCTTGGGATTTTGGATATGTGCAGGGATTGCCCAGAAAGCAGGAGGCCTTGAGTGGTTTTTTTTTTTTCCCGGGAGGTATTTTTTTCCACATTTGGGGGAAAAACACATCTTTAAACCCCACTCTTTGAAAATCTCCCTTGGGGTTTGTCCCTTTTATGATTAATTTTAAATATCCCCAAAACAAACTATTCTTCATAGCATTGTTTTTTTTTGGAACCCACTGGGTTTTTCCCGAGTGATCCCCATTTAAAGGTTTCCCATTTTGAAATCCCCACTAGCTTTACCACAAAAAAGGTAAGCCGTGTCCTGGCAGTCCCTTTTTTCCCCTTTCCGGGTTTTTTTTAAAAAGCCCTTTTTTTTTTTTTCCCAAAACCGGGCCTTTTAAAACCCAAAATTTTTAAAATTTTGGGGTTTGGTTTCTTTCTTCCCCCCTTTAAAAAGGGCCCCAAATTTTTAAACAAAAACCTTTTGCGGGGCCCAAAAATTACAAAAACTTGCCAGCTACTTTCTTCCAAAAACTGTTCCCCACACAAAAATGCCCCCCAAACCCTTCCCCACCTTTTTTTTCCCTAAATTTAAAACTAATTTTCCCCATTTTCCCTTTAAGTTACCCCTTTTGTTTGTTTTAAAATAATGGGGGAACCCCAAACCCTGTTCCCCACCGGGGGGGGTTTAAATTCCCTTTAAATTTCCAACAAAAAATAAATTTCCCCAAAATCCCCCCTTAAACCTTTGTTTAGTTAGAAAAGTTTTTCCCTTTCAAAACTTTTAGCACCCCTTGATTTGTTTTTTTCTTTGCCAGGAGGGAAAGTAAAGGTAGAGTTTTTTTCCCAAACCCTTTGGAAAATTTCAGCCCCCCCGCAAACCCCCCCGCGTATTTATCAACCCTTTCATGTTTAAAAATTCCCATGGTGTTTTCATTTTCTTTACCGCGGGAAAAAACTTTCTTTGGACCATGGGACTTTTTTCACAGTTCCCCCTGAAAAAAAAACACTAAAAACAAGGGGAAAAACAGCAAAAATGTTTGGGAAATGAAATGATTTAAAGGGTTCCTTACACACCGAGAACAAAGCCAGACTGACATGAAGGGGCCCCCCGCTGGCGGGGAAAGGGCGCGCCCAAAGGCCGATCACCCAATTAAAAAGTCCCTTTAAATGGGCACTGAAAAACGGCCCAAACACCAAGTTGGCCAATAAAAGAAACGGCCCCCAAAAACCGGGGGGGGGCCCCTAATACTGACTTTTTTTTGGGGTTTTCCTAGGTTAATTAAACATATGTTACTATCCTGGAGTATGATAATTTTTGTAAATGTATTTATTTGTACCCGTACCTGAATAAAATTTTTCCCTGAAGGGGGGTATTTGCTTGGGATTGTAGATTGCATTTTTAAAACACTAAAACCTTATGGGTTAAATTTGGTTTCAAGATTTAGGAGGGTTTTAACCCGCCCCGTGGGCTGGTGGCAAAAACCCCTTGCCCTTTACACCCCCCCAAAGGGGCGGGGTTTGATTCCCAGCGAGGGTAGAAAACAATTTGGGGGTGTTTTTCCCTTTTACCCGTTGTTATGTTCCCCATCAGTAAAATGGGTACCCGGAGTTAGTCAACTAGGGGGGGTTTTTCCTGGGGCAAGGGCTGACCCAAATTTTCCGAAATGCCCCGAAAAACAAGCGGGGTTTTTATGTAAATAGTGTCATATTCACTGAAGTCGGGCCCATGGTTTGTTACCCTGTACATGTTTCGTACCTTTGAAATGAAGATATTATTATTTTTATTTGCAATTAGAGGGGTTTTTTTATTAAGAAAGACTATTTGGTGGAAATGCTAAAACCCTAAGGGTCATAAAAGGGGCCTAGGAAAGTGGGAGGTATCAGATTAATCCAAAGGGAAAATTTACCCGGGAACCTAAAAAAAAAATCTCCCAAAAGAAACCCAACCCAAATTTATTATAAATTTTCGTTAGTTTTTATTCTAATATCACAACTATACAGTTATTATCAGAGAACTAAGGCCCCGCAGGGGTGAAACAGTGCCTTGGGAATAAAAGGAATAAAAGGGGTTGATCTAAGAGGATAAAAAATCATTCCAGGGGATTAAAGGGGTCATGTGGAAATTTGAGGGAACAGGTATGATTTCCCGTTAGGAAAGGGTTTTGTTCCCAAATTTAAAAGGAAAAAAAACCCTTCACCAGACAAAGGGGTCTTCCTTCCAGGGGGTTAATTAAATTTTGTAACATTTAAACGGGGTACAAGAGAATTCAAATGTTTGGGAAAGTATGCTGGGGGAGCTTTCTTGGACAGTACAGGGGTTTGTTTAAAAGAAAAATTTTTAGGACTTCATTTTCAAAAATGTGAAATTTTTAAAAAAAATGTGCTAAAAAAAATAAAACCCCTTTGGGAAAATACATACGTAGGAAAAATGAAAATTTTTTTTGCCTAAAGATTCTAAAATACCCGTGGGGCCCCCGGTTAACGAACTTTTTTTATTCCCTTAGTATGTTCAGGGGCCAGTACGACCGATTTTTTCCCATAAGGAATATTGGAAGTAGATTAGTCCTTTTAGGCCCCAAAAATACAAAAATTACAAATGCCCCTTTTCATAAATACACTTAAAATAATTGGTCGCATTTGGGAGGTGAAACGGGTTTAAACGGGGGGGGCCCCCGTAATTTTTATAAAATTTGACTTAGATTCGAAATCCCAAACTGGGGAAAACCATTAAAGATATGAACAATAAATTTAAAAATCTGAAACCCAAACATTAGTTTTTGTAAAAAGTTCGTTTTGAGGTTTAAAAAAAAATTTCAGCTACAAAATTAAACAATAAATTTTCTTATTTTTAAATTTTAAATAAATTTGTATACTTTCATTTCCCTCATTTAATTTTTTTATTTAAAAATTTTCCCCATAAAATGGGGTATTTTGGGAATATTAATTTCATTTTCTTCATAATACAATATACTTAAGGGGTTTTCTCAAAACATATCTGAAGTACAGTTAAACCCCCGTGTTTTTTACAAAAAAAAATACAAGTATAAAACTATGTAAAACCCCTCTTTGGGTTGAGCAAACTCATCCCGGGAAAAAAAAAAATGAAGTTTTCTTTTTAAATTTCAGGGTTCAAATACTGTGCTAAGAGCTTTTGGGGGGGGCCCGGAAAATAAAGGTTTGGGGTTTTGAAATTTTCCATGGTGGGGAAAACCCTTTTTTGCAGGTTGTTGGGGGTAACAAAAAAAACAGAACCCCGTTTAGCAAGTTGCTCTGCAAGTTCAGTTTTGGGGGGTTTGGGGCCCTCAGTGTGTTGTTGCCCACAGCTACCCAAAGGGGTTTTCCTGCCCCTAGTGCCTCCAAACAAGACCCCGACCTGCAAGATTAAACAAGATTGCTGTAGCAAAAAACCACGTTTAATGGATGGTTTCAACCGAAAATGGGGTTACGTGACTCCCTGGAATTCTCCATCTTGTGGGAGAATTCTCCTTGGGCCGATTTTAAGTTTAAAATTGGTGTCCCTTTTTTCGTAAAATGGCCCGAGTAAAACTTTCCCCCGAAAAAGCTTGAATTAAGGCATTTAAAAACGAGTAGTGCCAAAAAGTGACAAACACGTCTTCCCCTTTCCCTGTTTCTTACCCGTGTGATTTTTGACGGGCCCTTAAACCTTATTCCTCTTTTTCAGCCCAAATCGTTAGTAACCCCAAAACCTCCAACCCGGGGTTTGGGGTGGGGAAGCTGTGGTTTTATATGTAATTTTATAATTTTTGTTTTTTACAGAACCCTGTGTACTACTGGATAAACAGCTTTATTCATTTAATTCAAGGGGAAAACTACCCTTTAAAAAGGGTTTTCTTTAAAAAGGGTTAAAAACCCTTTATAACACAATACACTTTAAATTCCCTTTAAAACAAAAGCCAAAAGAAATTCACATTATTTTATTTTTATACATATAATTTTTATTTTACAGTTGGGCCCTCGCATTAACGCTAATTTAACCTTCCTGGAAACTCAATGTTACGCGAAATTTTTCGTTTTTATGCGAATTAATTTTCCCCATAAAAAAAATAATGGGGAAATTTAAATTAATCCGTGCAAGGGGCACCCAAAAATATGAAAAAAAAATTTTTTTTTCCCCAAAGAAATATTAATTGGGGGCGCAAAATTAAGAAGACCTTGCCACATTTTCATGACACTTACTTTATTGAAGATCTGGTGATGATTGAGGGATGGGAGGAGGGGAGAGTGTTGATGGTCTTTGTGTTTGAAGGGGGAAACCCCCTTCCATTAGGACTTGAGGTTGCAAGTCCTTTCCGGGGTTACTTCCCTTCTTTAATGCCACTAGGGCCAGCTTCAGAGTCACTGGACTTCTGTCGCACAACATATCTGTCCATAAAAGGTCTGTACCTCTCGTTCCTTTATGACTTTCCTAAAGTGGTTCACAACACTGTCAGTGTACAGGTTGCCAACCGGCTTGCAACAGCTGTCTGGGGTGATTTTCATCCATAAAGGGTTTGCACTTTTTAAGCCACATTGCACAGATTTCCTTAATCTTTGAAGTAGGCAACTTTTCAATTACTCTCTCCCCTCCTCCGAAGCAGTTTCCTCAGGTGTGGTCTCATGCTGATGAAGATGATCTAGCAGCTCATCAGTGGCTAGTTCTTCATTGTCCTCCTCCACCAACTCTTCCACATCCTCCCACTAGCCTCCAACCCAAGGACTTCCCCAATGCCACAATTGATTCCTCAACTGGCATACGCCTTCAGGGTTAGCCTCAAATCCCTTTAAAATCCCTTTGGTCTACACATTCAGGCCACAGTTTCTTCCAAGCAGAGTTCAAGGTCCTCTTAGTCACTCCCTCCCAAGCCTTACCTATAAGGTTTACACAATTGAGGATATTAAAGTGATCCTCCCAAAAAATCTTTAGAGTCAATTGAGTTTTGAGGTCACTGCAAAGCACCTTTCAGAGCTTTTGTGTACAGTTTTTGAAGTTTGCAATAACCTGCTGGTCCATGGGCTGCAGGAGAGAAGTGGTATTAGGAGGCAAAAACTTGACCTTAATGAGCTCATGTCCCCACAAAGTCGTTTCTGCCAAGTCTGTAGGATGACCAGGGGCATTGTCTAACACCAGGAGGCACTTAAGGTCTAATTTCTTTTCAGTTAGGTATTTTTTCACAGTGGGGCAAATGCTTGGTGTAACCAGTCATAGAAGAAGTCCTAGTGACCCCATGCCTTACTGTTTGCCCTCCACAGCACACACAAATTAGCCTTGAGGATATTCTTTTGCCTGAATGCTCTGGGTGTTTCAGAGTGATACACTAAAAAAGGCTTCACTTTGCAAAAAACACTAGCATTGGCACACATTAACAGAGTAAGCCTGTCTTTCATAGGTTATGTCCTGGGAGTGCCTTTTCCTCCTGAGTAATGTAGGTCCTGCTTGGCAATTTTCTTCCAAAACAGGCCTGTTTCATCACAATTAAACACCTGTTTAGGTTTCAGTCCTGCACATCTATGTACTCCTTGAATTCCCGCACATATTTTTCAGCTGCTTTGTGGTGCGAACTGGCAGCCTCACCATGCCTTATCACACCTATGTATGCCACTACGCTTCTTAAATCTCTCAAACCAACCTTTGCTGGCCTTAAATTCACTCACATCATCACTAGTTGCAGGCATTTTTCTAATTAAATCCTGATGCAACTTCTAGCCTTTTTACTTATGATCGCTTGAGAGATGCTATCTCCTGCTATCTGTTTTTCGTTTATCCACGCCAATAAGAGTCTCTCAACATCTTCTATCGCTTGCGATCTCTCTTTCGAAGACCAGGGTGAACCTTTGGCAAGAACAGCTTCCTTGATTGCCGTTTTCTTGGACACCCAAAAGTAGCGATGGTTGATTGGGGTTTACTATACAACCTGGCCAGCTCGGAGACAACGTACTCCACTTTCATACTTAGGAATGATCTCTTTTCATCTCTATAGTAATTCTACCCTTATTCCTGTAGGGTTGGCACTAGAAGCTTTCTTGGGGCCCATGGTCACTTTATTTTGCAGATGAAATCACCAAAAACGCTGTAATAATACGAAATGTTCCGTTGTATGCTTGGATGTTACCGCGGAGGCTGGCTTGTAAACAATGCCACCGGCGGAAACATGTGAGGCTGGCTCAGGCTCCCATTAGACGCGTCTCGGACGAATAGTGTTGAGCGAGCTTTTTAGCAGTATGCGAGGCAAAATTTTAGCGTAAAAATGTATCGGTACGCGGATTCAACGTTATGTGATGCCAACAGTATGCGAGGGGCCACTGTACTAATTTAAAAAAAAAACCTGAGAATTAAAAGGTTCTGTGTATTAATCTATGCTAAATCTATTCACTAAAAACCCCCAAAATCAAAGAAAAACTTAGTATGTATGTATATATATTTATATTTTTACTGTATTATGAATTATATGAATATATGGATTTATGAAAGATGAGGTTAATCATAGAATTGATGAAGGAAAAAGGGGAGTGGTGCGTTGAGGTATATGTGGAGTCAAAAAACGTTATCTATGGAGGCAAAGAAGGGAAGTATGAAAGTATAGTAGTACCAACACTCTTATATGGGTGTGAAGCTTGGGTGGTAAATGCAGCAGCGAGGAGACGGTTGGAGGCAGTGGAGATGTCCTGTCTAAGGCAATGTGTGGGGTAAAAATATTTTGCAGAAAATTCGGTGTGTGGAAATTAGGAAAAGGTGTGGAGTTAATAAAAGTATTAGTCAGAGGGCAGAAAAGGGATTGTTGAGGTGGTTTGGTCGTTTAGAGAGAATGGATCATAGCAGAAGATATGGAAAGCATATAAATCTATAGGGAAGGAAGGCGGGGTAAGGGTCACCCTCGAAAGGGTTGGAGAGAGGGGGTAAAGGAGGTTTTGTGGGCGAGGGGCTTGGACTTCCAGCAAGCGTGCGTGAGCGTGTTAGATAGGAGTGAATGGAGACGAATGGTATTGGGGCCTGACGATCTGTTGGAGTGTGAGAGGGTAATATTTAGTGAAGGGATTCAGGGAAACCTGTTATTTTCATATAGTCGGGCTTGAGCCCTGGAAAAAGGGGAAGTACAATGCCTGCACTTTAAAGGAGGGGGTTGGGATTTGGCAGTTTGGAGGGATATGTGGTGTATTTTAAGCTATAATGCTTCTAAACTGTTGTATTCTGGCACCATCTGCAAAAACAGTGTTAGTGTGTGCGTGTGGTGAAAGTGTTGAATGATGATGAAAGGTATTTTCTTTTTTTGGGATTTTCTTTCTTTTTTGGGTACCCTGTTTCGGTGGGAGACGGCCACTTGTTGGAAAAAAAAAAAAAAAAATTTATTATATATATATAATATATATATTTATATATATTTATAATATTATTATTATTTATATAGATATAGATATATTATATATACTTATATTTTTTTTATTTTTATTATCACACCGGCCGATTACCTCATAGGCAGGGTAGGTGGGCCCGAAAAAAAAAAAGAAAAACTTCACCATCTTCACTCCATCACTGTCTTGCCAAGAAAGGGTGCTTTACACTACAAGTTTTAAAACTGAACATTACACCCATCCTTCAGAGTGCAGGCACTGTACTTCCTTCTCCAGGGACTCAGTCCGGCCTGCCGGTTTCCCTGAAACCCTTCATAAAATGTTACTTTGCTCAACTCCAACAGCACGTCAAGACTATTAAAAACCATTTGTCTCCATTCACTCCGATAAAAACACGCTACGCAATGCCTGCGGGATGTCCAAGCCCCTCGCTCACAAATCCTCTTTTCCCCTCCCTCCAACCCTTCTAGGCCGACCCCTACCCGCCTTCCTTCCACTACAGGACTGATTCACTTCTTGAAGTCATTCTGTTTCGCTCCATTCTCTCTAATGTCCGAACCACCTCAACACCCTTCTCAGCCCTCTGGACAACAGTTTTGGTAATCCCGCAACTCCTCCTAACTTCCAAACTACGTTTTCTCGCATTTATTATTCCAACACACATTGCCCTCAGGACTTGGACATCTCCACTGGCCTCCAGCATTCTCCTCGCTGCATCATTCATCACCCACGCTTCACACCCATAGAAGAGCGTTGGTAAACTTTACCTCTATACATTCCCTCTTTGCCTCCAAGGACAAAGTTCTTTGTCTCACAGGACTCCTAAGTCACACCTCCTCTCTCTTTTTTCCCTCATCATTCTAGGATTGCCTCATCTTCATAGACCCATCCGCTGACACGTCCACTCACAAATTATCTGAAATACGTTCACCTCATCCATACTCTCTCCCTCCAATCTGATATTCAATCTGTCATCACCTATCTTTTTGTTATCCTCATAACCGTATTTAGCCTGTATTCACCTATCAATTTTCTTCTTTTGCACACCCTACCAAATTCATATCCACCATTTCTGCAAACTTCTCTGCAGAATCTCCCAAGAGCACAGTGTCTCAGTGTCATACAGTGGACCCCCGGTTATTTGATGGCTATCGGTATACGTTAAATTAGGTATTCGATACATTTTAACACAAAAATTTGGCCTCACCAATCGTTAAAATACTCGTTAATATACTCGATTCGTCAGGGACGCGTCCACGTGAGTGCCAGTGTTTTCAAGTCAGCCAGTGTGCTTGCATCTAAGCTTACATTCGGTACATTCCATATTATCACAGTGTTTTTGGTGCTTGTTTGTTGCAAAATAAGTCACCGAGGACCCCAGAAAGCTTCTAGTGCATTCCGGTGGGTTAAAAAAGTGTGAGAATTAGTATGGAAATTAAGAAAGATTGATTTTGAAGGGTTTGGGGCTTCACCCTGGAAGCTATGCAGTTGTGGACATCCATTGTGCCTAATTAAAAGATTAAGGAAATGTGTGGCAATGTGGCGTTGAACTGCAAACCTTTTATGGATGAAAATCACCCTTAACACAGCTATTACAGCCGTGTTTGTTAGTAACTATTACAATTGACAATGTGCGACCCTCATTTTAGACAAATCATAAAGGAATGGGAGGGTTACAGAGCTCATGGACAGATTTGTTGTGCTAACAGAGGTCCATGTGGACTCTCAAGCTGGTCTTGTGGCATTAAAAGAAGGGATGTAACCCCGCGAAAACGGACTTGCTACCTCAAGTCTAATGGAAGGGATTCCCTTCTAAACAATAAGTTTGTCACTCTCCCTCCTCCCATCCCATCATATCATCACCAGATCTTCAATAAATGGTAAGTGTATGTTTTATTGTTAGTAGAGTACTTTCTTAACTGTGCATGTCTTCTTCAGTTTGGTGTGCATTAAAACTTCATATTTCATGTGGCATAAAATTTTTTTCGTAGTACCATTTGGGTTGTACTTGCACGATTTATGTGATTTCCACTATTTCTATGGGGAAAATTATTTCGCCTTCTTCCGAGAATTTTTGACATACGATGAGCTCTCAGGAATGGATTAAATCTATCACGTATACACCTCGGGCGGTCCACTGTGTGTGTGTATGTGTAATTAGAGATATATATATATATATAATATATATTTTTTTATTATATATATATATATATATTTATATATATAATATATATATTATTTACACACACAACCACACACACAACACACACACAGCATATAGTAACAGTGGACCCTCGTATTTAGTCGTGCCTTTTCTGCATGCAAATATTTTTATCTTATAAATTGTATTTTTTTTGTTATATTTTTGGGTGGCTGGAATGGTTTAATTGGATTGGCATTATTTCTATGGGAAATATTAACAAAAAAAATACATTTTATAAATAAAAATAGTTTGGCATACAGAAAAGGCACTACTAAATTTGGAGGGTCCACTGTATGGATGTGTGTATGTGATATAGATATATATATATATAATATATATATATATATATATATTGATATATATTATAGTATATTATTTATATATATTTAAAAATATACTCACAAACATATTACACACGTTTATTCAGATAGCAAGATTACACAGAGTAAAATGTGATAGGCCACTATTTCCATTAAGGAAAATATGATGGGTACATTCTTGATCCTTTGATTTTCTTCAGTGCTTAACCCTTAAACTGTTCCAAAACATAGATCTAGTTAACAGTTTGCGTAGCGCTACGACCCATAATTTTCCCAATTTGAAAAGCATGTAAAAAAACGGAGATCTATGTTCGGAGCCTGCTGCACATCAACGATAACGTACATTTGGACAGTTTAGGGATAAGAGCTGTATAATACTAATAAATATCTGATAATAATAAAAAAGATCAATTAGGGTACTCTTACATGGTGAATTTGCTGGTTACAAAAAGTTAATCAACATTTTAATATAATACTTCCCTCAGTTTTAGTCTTCATAATATTATGGATGTTAATCTACCTCTCGAGTTGTAGTTTATTTGGGTCTCACGGTGAAAACACTGGAAACCTGCTTCACTATGCATAACTAGTAAGTTTTGTTTGTCATTATTTAGCTGTCAGTGATATTGTGGATTCATATCCCTCCCTATCCTTTCTTTCAGAGGTTGTACCATAGTATTTTTTTCTTTTAATTAAGAGGCTCCCCTTGAAAAAACCAGAAAGAGTACATCAAGCATGAAATCACATCAAAGGTTCTTCAATAATTTGACAGTGGCAACAGTTCCACGTCACTGATTTTGTTTTAAAGTGTTTAAGCTTGTTAGTCAAGGAGAACTGCAATAGATTTAAGAATCTTTATTCAACTTCACTGATGGTAGAGATATTACTGGATACCATTTTCTGAGAAAATACTAAACCTGTCTTTGTTAGAAAAATAGCGAGCATTGAAAGAGATGTAAAAAACATTGGATAATCATGCATGGATGACGTGAACCAGAAGTAGTGATTCTGTACAGTCTCCTTCTAAATGCGCTATTAACATCTAGATTTTTAAATTACCATTTTATAATAGTGCAGAGAATAGAACCCTCCTGTGGTATAAGACTTTTTACTGCAGTGATGCCTTTATCACTAAAACTTTCTCACCCACAAGTGTGGTTTATCTAGTATTGTACATCATGTACTTCTATAAAGACCACTTGTGGGGTAAAAATTTTACCAATAATGATTTCTCTCCACTAAGTGTCAATTTACCACTCTTCAGCTTTTTTGCCTTCATGCTGTTTAACCCTCTTTACTATAGATTATGTAATATTAAGAAAAAAAACAAAACCATAATTAGGTGTTAATTTCTAGAAAAAAATTCAAGCACTCAGTAAACTCGAAGTCTGTGGTATATAAATAAAACAAAAATACTTCCACATATTTATCAGAAGTGAATAAGTGTACAATATCTATTTGACCAAACTACTTGTTTGTAACTTCAAAATTCTGCATTACTAAGTGACTAAACATTAATTTATTTGCTCAACTTTGGTACACTAGAGCACTGTTACTGCAAAACCTCTCAAAGCAATAATGCTGCAAGATGGCTACATAAAATTAATACGTTTTAGTCAATTGAGTTTGATAATATTGGAACATGTTGCAAATTATATGAGGAGTAAACACAAAAAGTTTTTAGTTTTATTAGTGTACTAAAATGCTAGTATATATTATTGGATAGCAATATAAGCAACATTAAAAAAATACAAATTCAACAACTTGTAGGAGTTGCTATATTAATACAAATACTGTAGATACAAAATATACTTTATCTTCATATGATTTATTAATTTGAACTGTTCTTTTTTCAGTTTCATGCAAGGTTCAACACACACGTAATCATACATGTGAAGAAATGAGGGCAGATATATTCATGCTTTAAATGCAAAAGAAAAATTTTAAACGCTAAATGCTTTAAAAAAAAAAAAAAAGTCTCTCCGAAGCTGTACTACATAATTCAATATTAACATGTAGATCTATGTAATTGAGAGGTTTTAGTAATTTACTGTATAATACTGTGCTCACCACTAAAAAACATATACATATCTATATTTGTATACAGTATATATTTATTTATAAATGTATTTGTTGTGATGTGACTATTGTAATAGAAATGATGTAGGGTTCTTAAGGAGAGTACACATGTGTAGGAGGCCCAGCCTGCGGTCTGATGTCATGACTGCCAGTGGGTAGTGAATGATTAGCTACGCCCTCGTCAACCCAGCTTTATGGCAGAGGCAGCATCATAGCAAAGTCTAAACTATACTGACATAGCTAGTACAGTGGACCCCGATAACGTTGTACCTCGAATGCGACAATTATATAAGTGTATTTATGTAAGTGCGTATGTACGTGTATGTTGGGGTCTGAAATGGATAATCTACTTCACAATATTCCTTACAGGGGATCACAATTCGGTCAGTCTGGCACCTGAACATTTACTTATGGACCGTGCAAAAAAATATCGTTAACCGGGGTCCACTGTATATGTAAAGGTCTGTGCATCATTGCTAGCTCATTGATATATGCACTGACAGAAAATGATGATTAAGAATCAGAAGACTATGTGGCAGCATAACTGGAATGTATAATTTAGGGAGTAATGTGGGCTTGAAATGGTTTGGCCATTTAGAAAGGATGGAACAAAGGAACAGGCTGTGAAACGAGGTGGGTGGAAAGAAAAGTGTAGGACGACATTCCCTGGAAGGGTTAGAAGGAGAGTATTGATTACAAATAACCACAACATTACTTATGCAACATGTGGGAATCTTTATTGACGAATCGATTTTTGCCCACACTGTGGCTTTATCAGTCCAGTACAAAGCAGGAGGTATAAGGAGAGGAGGAGTTTGAGGTAATCAGTCTCAGCTTGGAATCGATGTTGGAATGTGAACACATTGATTCCTCTCCGTATACCTTCCTGCTTTGTATTGGGACTGGATGAATGCCACTGTGTGGCAAAAACGTTTCTTCAATAAAGATTTCCCATATGTTGCATAAGTTGTCTCAATTCTTCAACTTGTCAGTTTTCAAACTGACATAGGGAAAGGAGCTTACAATGTCTGCAGGTCTATATATACGGTCCTTTTTCTCTTCTTTTATGTTAGTGTGACTTCGTAATAAATGGCTAAGTCGGACAGAAACGTTGCGTAAGCTCCTCTTTCCAGTGTGGGTTATTCATGTAGTGTTCCAGTCATGGTATTGTTGCCTTTGTGTTGTTTTATGAGAATATGAAGTGGTGTCAGTGTACACAGGGCAGTCCCCTGTGCTGTTCCAGACTTAATTGATATGTAGTTGAAACTTTTTCAGAACTTTTTTTTTTTTTTAAGCATCTAACAAACATTTGTGTGCATTGTTAAAGCAGGACTGGATGAAGAATGCTTATTTTGAATCAGGATTTACTACTGGGAGTAAGCAAGGTAACATTTACTGAAGGATTTCAATACCCAAAAAAAACAAGATGGAGTTCTGAAGTGAGAATAAATAAAATAATACAGTAAATAATTTACGTAGATAAATAAAACACAAGTACCACCCGATTATGACCTGCTCAACTTACAACCACTCATACTTAAGACGTATGTCTGGCAGCACATACTGTAGTAAAATATTTAGTAAAAAGTAACGTACGTTTGGCAGCATTTTACATTAGTAAAATATTTATTATAAAGTAACATATGATACTATGTAGGTACTTTCTATAGGCTAATAGGTTTGACATGATGCCCCACCAGGTATGTCGGCAATTTTCAAAGGTTCGACTCGAGGCCCATTTTGACTTATTGACAATTGGTTGGAACCAAGATCGGTCCTTAAGTTGGATGATACTTGTAAATCTCCAGAAAGCAAACACAGGCCCACACACACATACAAGATCTAGGCACTTGGCACTAAAGCCAGGATAAAGTAATCTAGTAGTGACCAGCAAAGTGGTACCTGGGGCCAAGAGCTGTGACTCAACCCCTGAACCTCATATGGTGAGCAAAGTGTGTGTGTGTGTGTGTGCTGTTGTGTGTGTGTTGTTGTGTGTGTGTGTGTTGTGTGTCGCATGCATTGCATATATATTATCATATATTTTATATATATGCATACATGTGTAGATATACGTGCTACAAATTACACCACATACAAGTAAAAAATAATGATTAAAATGGGGAATTTCTACAATTATGATGATAGACAAACAGAGAAAAATTAATTAGTCAAGTCACAGTACAAGTCTGACATGAGATGCACAATACTGTTTTCACCCAGTCCTTTGACAGGTTTCTTTGCTTACCAGTCATGGAAAGTATGTGCCAACTTTCCTAACCAAGTATAAAGTACAAGCAGAATCAAGCCTAGTAGATTTCTTTTACTAAAGTATCTTAATAAATACAGAAGTTACCTTTTCTCTAGCAAATTTACTTGTACACTAATATATGGAGTCCAAGAAGCAGTTGAATAATGCAAGTCTCTTAAAGGCTTTAGTTTTTAAATTAACTTTTGCAAGTTGTAATAAAGAAGACTAAGCACCCTATTTTTTGTATAGTCGGAAGATATAGCCATTAGCCTAGCATCGCAAAATGTTTTTTTTTTTTTATTGCTTCATTATTGTGTACATTTGGGGGATACTTGCCAAACAAAAGCTTTTATTTTTGCCAAAAACAAATTATAAGCATTGAGCCTCAGGAAGCTGTTGTAACAACAGATTAGGCTTTCAATACAGATGTTTAACTACTTTCATTGTAGGCAATTTATATAATCACTATCAGAGGTTTTGGTTTATTATAAAATTTTTTTTTTTTTTTTTTTTTTTTTTTTGGGGGGGGGGTGGGGGGATAGTGATGTGGGTCAGAATAAAGATAAAAAAAAAAAAAAGCCAGAAATCCGACAATAAAAGAGACAACTATGCTTATTTATAGCCCCCCATAGTAAAAAATGTTGATCAGTATACATAGTTAAATATTAAATATATGTAGTATATCAAATCTTCCTTTACAATCCAAGTGGCCAATATGTATCTTGTGTTAACAAGATTTAACTAAATAGTTCAACACAAACCACATTCCATTCTTCTCCATGTCTCTATGGTAGCAGCTGGTGGGTATTGATTGCAGATTTTTACTGTCTACTTAACTGTCCATCCATTACTGGGTCTGTTGGTAACACATTGGCACTTTTGCTGCAATCACACGAACACTACTTTCTTGTGTGCCTTGTTCTGAACACAATACTTGCTCACTCGATGCTCCCAATGTACTCATATTTTTAAAGATCTATCATATTCTTTATCTTGATGGGTGAGCATTTTCCATTTTTGATGTACAACAGCCTTGTCAAAAGAAGGTCCACCACTTTTAAGCCCTGACACCTGCTGAACTGGGTGGCATACGTGACTGTGGACACTTTATTGGAAATGGAGCTGCTGATCCGCCTCCCTAGTCGATGGTATCCATTGCTTCCAATGACACCCAAAGGTTCTTCGAGTCTCCCTCCATTATCCTCTGCTTTTCAGCGGGGTAGTGCCTAAAAAACCACTAAGGAGTTAACTCACCATATTCTACTATCAAAAGTTTATTTTGCACCACAGTCCACTCATCATCCTTGAACTTACTCCCAGAGTCTGCCAATTGTATAGATTAAAACTCCTGGCGGTTCAGGACGACATTACTGTCAGTCCAATTGGTCAAACATTTCTTCCAAAAACTAAACGAAATTCTGAGTCAGCTGCACAGCTTGCCCCCTACCTTGGTTTTCTACAAGATCTATATATCCTTTTGGCTACTGTGCCCTCTCACGAAGAGACATCCACTTGTGTAGGGAAAATGACCACATATCGGCCTTCTTTCAGAGTATCCGCCAGAAAATGGGAGCCATCACACTTTTTGCGTCCGTGAAACCTTATAGTTCCGCATTCCCTCAGGTGATTCACGGAAATATATGCTAGTGTGTCTACAGGTCCTCTGCCGGTTCTGCTTCATGTAACTCTTAGGCCGAAACTTGACACAGTTGGGCCATGCATGCCACTTCCATAAATATTGGTGGAGCGAGTACACTCGCTGGTCGAGATAAAAACTCCTTTCAGACTTGCTTCATTCCACCCATCCAAAATTTTAAAAGAGGACTGAGATGACAAATATTGGATAAGTTGCCTTCTACTTTGTGCATTGCTCTCGGTTTTTTTCTTGTAATGTTTTGGAATGGATCCGCTGGAAGGCTGAAACGTTCTTCAAGTTTTTGCTAACTCCGCTGCTTCATTTCATTAATGGTATGTTTGGATACTTTACACAATTACGCAGTCAACAAATCCTTCTGTAACTATATTAGCTTCTTGAAGTATATAGTCAAGGTCAGCATCACTCAGATCTCTAGGCTTGATCACCAGAAAGGCAAATGTATTCTTAAATTCTTCTTCACTGACTTTTCCATCAGCATTCCCAAACACCTTCATGAACAGCATTTCCATATCATCGATTACAATTTCTGGTAGTTGTTCAGCTAAGCTGCAAATGTTTTCATTTGTTATGCTCTCCGTTTGGCCTCTTTGCCAGCGTTGGACAAAAATGATGGTGTGGGGTTTGTCCTGCATATTGCAGGGGCTCGTTGACTGTCTTCATAACTAGGGAGGTCCTCAGCCCACTGTGCTTCACACAAAGTATGCTGCGTGAAGCTCATTCTGTCTACTTTCCTGGCACCTCCATCTCTGATATATTCTTAAGGTGGTAGTGTGCACACACCTAGGCAAAGGTGAAATTTTCAGTATTCGTATTTTCGCTGCTAAAGTTAGATTGATATTGAGTATTTGTCAAAGAGATTATGAAGTTAAAACTTTCGAAACTTTCCCAATGGTTTATTTGTTATTATGTTTGAATATACCCACATTTCCTTATTAAAATTAGTCACAAAACTGGATATTTCCCACTAATATTTCTGCCAAACACACGCACAGTCAGGAAGGTCCACCTTGACATGTATTATAGTTGTCTGAGTGTAAAAAAGGAGATGACGTCTTAAATCATTTCTCAAGTGTTGACACAAGAAAGTGATCAACCTGGCAAGTTTCACCACAAAATTGTCTCCCACCATCAGTGTCTCTATTCCAGGCTATTTGTTGTCTCTCTCTCACTTTAAAGAAGATATTCTGGTGATGAACTATTACGTTGAGACACAGGACGACTTATGATATTCCAGATAAGGTAGAAATCGAGGGGAAATCGGTGGGCGTTTGTGGCGATCGTCCAACTTCTCTCATTTGTTCACCTCAGCTGCCGCCTCCTCCTTTCCTTTGACTCTGACTTAAAACCATGATAATTGATTTTTTAGCGTTTTACCCTTAATTTTTATTCATTTTACCTTTGGATTAAGTTAAGTGACACAATGTGTAATATATTTTTATATATTTTTTTGATTATTTAATGATTTAGATAAGTTAATATTAACCGAATGTAGGTGGGTTTAGGTTGCAGTTGCGGCTAGCACAAGAGCGTCAGTATGGAGTCATTATCTGTTGGCCGGTACGTCACCATGTCCTGGCTAACTCTGGACTACACTCTGCAACCTCAATTTTCTTATTCTACTGGCCTCTTTACAGGATATTATACGTCTTTCCTGACACCTTAATTGTTTAGTCTATATTACCCCAGAATTCTCTAATCTCCCTGACAAAAACCCCCCATAAAATTGGAAAATAAGTCACTGATTATTTGGTTATCCCAGGTTTCTCTACATATATGTTGCTATGTATGCTAATCTATGTAACGTCTTTGTGTATACCTGAATAAACTACTAGTTTAACTTACAAACATCCCCTGGAATTCGGCACAAGTAATATATAACACTACGTCATATCCATTATTACTTATCCCTTAAACATGTGAACGTCGGCTACATAATACAACTGATGGACCGAGCAGGGCACATATCCAATGGAGGAATATTATATTCACGGGAGGAGAACCTTATTCATACGAGCAACAAGTGATGAGGATGAGGGCCAGGAGCCTGTGGAATCGACCCCTGCAAGCATCAACTGGGAGAGCACATAGTGCTCAGGCGTACGGGTGGTAATTAAAACAGAATAATCTAAAAATATCGGTGCTTGACCCTCAAGGAAGGTTTCTTTATGCTGTTGAGGCTCTTGATCTAGGGAAATGGATCTGTGCTTTGTTTCCCTAAATTGAGTCTGAATACCTTCCTCTCCCCCATAAAGGCGCTGTATAATCCTACGGATTTAGCGCTCCCACAGATGTTAATGGTGCTTTGAGACATTACGCATTATTTTCCTTCTTAAAAAGTAGGTATTGGTTCTCTATACTCTGGCACAAATTGTGAGTTAATTTAATCTCAGGTCTTGGTTGAGTTGGATATGATTTAGTCCTTAAATTTAAATACCAGGTTGGTTTTTGGGAAATGTAAGATACTTAACGTATAAGAAACCTTAAAGTAGCCTACAGTAGGTTACTTTAGAACCTAAAGAGGCATCTAAGTTCCTCCGTCTTCTAATAACATGTTTATGTTTCCACTTAATCTTCCTTGTCCATAAGTACTATTCGTATTTGCATTGTATGTTTCGTAATGTGGAAGTTCAGGAATCTTTCCTTATTTTATGGCACAACTTAACAAATCTTTGAGGTAAACAAAATTGTTGCTCTGCTCAGACCCTCTTTATCACAATGTCCTCATAAGATTTGTTAGTTTATACCCATGAATTATGGAAAGATTCCTGGACTTCCACCTTACGAAACAGACAAAGCAAATGTGGGGGGGGAGTTTTTGAATAGTAATTTATGACAAGGTTAGCTAATTGTGGAAAAATAAAACATGTATTAGAAAAAAGGGAGGGAAACGGAGGGAACTTTCGTACCGCTTAGGTATTATTATTATAATCAAAATGGGAAGCACTAACCCATAGGCGATTATACAGTGCTTGGGGATGGGGAACGGAATGTGCAATTCAGGCTTAATCAGGGACTGGACACAGTTCAGGTTCCTAGATCAAAGAGCCCTCAACAGCATCAAGGAACCTTCCTTGAGGGGTCCGCCATAGGTAGCTTTTTACCTTACTCCGCGCGGCGGTAGATATGGAATTAGCTCGTCTTTGTTTGCATTCTGAAACATTTTTGTTTACGCTGCTTCTGTGTTACATGGCTAAATTAAATATTAGTTTTATGATTGGTTTGCTTTCTTTGAACGTTACAGTTGTTATTAAAACTATAAAACGATATTTATGTTATAATTGTATCAAAACTGACCACCTGCTGCTATACTGAGGGTATGGAAAATTTTCTAGGAGTGATTACTTGTACGTACCTCAAATTACATTGCATACGAGTATCTCCTTGGGAGACACAAGACATTGTTTACCGTAGTACCCCGTGTAGACATTGTGAGGAACTTACCTCCCCTGGTCACGGCAAAGTGGTTTCCTTCGACCTTACAATTTTTCCATTTCTATCCGAGACAGTATGGATGGATAGCACCACAAGTACGGTCTACTAATTAATTGTGGACTGTATAGATATATTAGTTTAACTGAATGACGGGGGGTGGGTAGGTTAACATGGGATATATCCATCAAGGAAAAACACTTGTACTTAATCGCACAACTTAACAGTATATCTATGGTGGTCACTTGAGTAGCTGGATCACCATACCTATCCATTACAACATACCTAATCTGGCAGTTATCAGTCTGCTTATAACTAGATGGGTACTTGACTGTGGGTGATTGATACTCCTTATTCCCTCCATTCTCCATTCATTTCGATGTCCTGACTACACCGACACGGTTCTTATTCAGACAGGACGAGGTATCCGTCGGTTTGTCCCAGGTTTAGAAGTCGTGATTCCATAAAGCTGAACTATACATCGACTTACAGCTAAAAGATTCCTTTAGGGAGTCCGGAATCGCGGGAAAGAACTCTAAAAGCCATAAATGAAATCGAAAGAAACCAAAGTATTTTCTTCTCCTATGCCCAAATCAAAAATCGGAACAACGTCCAGTATTGGGGCCCCTACTTAAAAAGAATGGGTCCTACCCACGATGACAGCAAGGAAAATTGAGTGAGCTATCATGTCCAATTTGACTCAGTTTTTTAGCCAAGCCGCTACCAGACTGAGAGTCGAAGTTCAAAATGACTTTTTTATGAGAGAGCCACAAAATTTGATTAACACAAGGCCTATCTGATGTTATCCTGACGCAAATGACTTCGAACAAGGCGATAAATGACATGCCCATGCACTCTGCCCGGGCCAGACTCATGGAACTCTGTGTTCATCAAGAAACTGCAAGACGCCCTATCACAGCCTTTTCCATCCTTATGGAGTGGGAGCATGGACACGGGGGGGCGTCCCCAGTTACTAAAAAACAACGACATAGCCCAATCCACAAAGATGGTGGCAGTAAGCAACAGCAAAGAACTACAGACCAATAGCACTAACATCCCATATCATAAAATCTTTGAAAGGGTCCATAAGAAGAAGATCACCACCCATCTAGACACCCATCAGTTACACAACCAGGGCACATGGGTTTAGAACAGGTCGTCCTGTCTGTCTCAACTATTGGATCATACGACACGGTCCTAGATGCACTAGAAGAAAAAAAAGAATGCAGATGTATTTATACAGACTGTGCAAAAGCCTTCGAAAGTCGTGACCATGGCGTTAATTAGCGCACAAAAATGCGTGCTAAAGGAAATTACAGGAAAAGTCGGTCGATGGATCTATAATTTCGCACTAACAGAACACAGAGAGTAGTTCGTCAACAGAGTAAAGTCCGAGGCAGAGCTACGGTGAAAAGCTCTGTTCCACAAGGCACAGTACTCGCTCCCATCTTGTTCTCATCCTCATATACGCCTAGACAAGGATGTCAGCCACAGCACCGTGTCTTCCTTTGCAGATAGACACCCGAATCTGCATGTCAGATTGTCTTCCTTTGCAGACACTGCAAGGCTCCAGGCGGGACATCAACCAACATTCTTTCAGTGGGCTGCAGAAAACAATATTAAGTTAACGATGAGAAATTTTCATTATCAGATATGGGTAACATGAGGAAAATTAAATCTTCAACAGAGTACAAAACAAATTCTGGCCACAATATAGAGAGAACCACCAACGTCAAAGACCTGGGAGTGTATGTCGGAGGAATCTCACCTTTCAAGGCCATAACATGTATCAATCGCATCTGTTAGAAAAATGAACCTGGATGGATAATGAGAACCTTCAAAACTAGGGAGGCCAAGCCCATGATGACTCTCTTCAGGGTCACTTGTTCTATCTAGGCTGGAATATTGTGCATACTAACAGCACTTTCAAGGCAGGTGAAATTGCGACTAGAAAATGTACAGAGAACTTTCACGGCGCGCATAACGGAGAGAAATAACAACTCAATTACTGGGAGCGCTTGAGGTTCCTAAACCTGTATTCCTGGAAATGCCGGAGGGAGCGATACATGATTATATACACCTGGAAAATCCTAGAGGGGCTAGTACGAAACTTGCAAAACGAAAAATCACTCACTATGAAAGCAAACGACTTGGCAGACGATGCACATCCCCCCAATGAAAGCCAGGGGTGTACTTCTGCACGTTAAGAGACTTTCAATAAGTTCAGGGGCCCGCGAGGCTTCAAACTACCTCCCAGCACACATAAGGGGGGATTCCAACAGACCCCTGCCAGTCTTCAAGACTGGCACTGGACAAGCACCTAAAGTCCGTTCCTGATCAGCCGGGCCTGTGGATCGTACGTTTGGTTTGCGTGTGCAAGGCCAGCAGCAACAGCTGGTTTGATCAGGCTCTGATCCTCCAGGAGCCTGGTCACAGACCGGGCCGCGGGGGCGTTGACCCCCGGAAACTCTCTCCAGGTAAAACTCCAGGTACGAGAATCACGCGTTTCACTCGGAGCAGGGGATCTATTTCTCTTCCCGCATTCTCTTAACTCAATGTTTATTATCACTGATTACATTACCATTCACAAGACGATTTAACGTCTCATAATTATTATACAAATTAGGTTCACTCCATTAAGATTGAGAGGACCGTGAGTGAGGATTTAACACTGGGTATTTCCCCTGGACACACACCATGGCCGCGACAGTCACAGTGCCGGTTCGAGCCATTATTCACTAATTTCACCACCTTTTTCCGGTGGTCCCGGTAAATCACGTTCCTCACTCTTCCCAGGAACAGTTACGACATTCCTATTATGAAATGAGGCCCACATATTAATCCTTAGGCCGCCGTTGAACCCATTTTCCTGGTTCCATGCTTTCCCAGGCCTCCTACTACATTCAAAACACTCCCGCCTCCCTGTTGCCCCAGTTCGACCTATACCCCCGGCACATCGACGCAGGCAAAGGGAATCTTGGTTCTATCCTATTGTTCAAATACATTTTTGCTCTATCGGACACATTAAACTTCCTATTAGGCACTATAGCTTCGGAACAATCAAAAAAATTTTCCACTGAGGGACTGATTACCTTATTATGCTTCTTCAGTCTCTCTTTTTTGTCCCTGTTTGTAGTTATAATGCCACTGTGATGAAGTAACATGTGAGGCTGGCTCAGGATGCTCATTGACGCGTCTCGGCGACAATAGTGTTGAGCGACTTTTTAGCAGTATCGAGGGCAAAATTTTAGCGTTAAAAAATGTATCGGTACGCGGATTCAAACGTTATGTGTTGCCAACTAGTATGCGAGGGTCCACTGTACTAATTTTAAAAAGAAACCTGAGAATCATACAAATAGCACTCCATTCTTCTGAGGTTCTGTGATATATAAAATCTGTGCTAAATCTATTCACTAAATCCCTAAAAATCATAGAAAAAATAAACTTAGTATGGATGTATATACTATTTATATATTACTGTATTTATCAATTTTATGCATGAATATATGGATCTTATGAATCAGATGAGGTTAATCATAGAATTGATTGAAGGAAAAAAGGTCGAGTGGTGCGTTTGAGGTATATGTGGAGTCAAAAAACGTTATCTATGGAGGGCAAAGAAGGGAATGTATGGAAAGTTTAGTAGTACCAACACTCTTATATGGGTGTTGAAGGCTTGGGGTGGTTAAAATGCAGCAGCGAGGGAGACGGTTGGAGCAGTGGAGATGTCCTGTCTATGGGCAATGGGTGGTGTAAAAATATTATGCAGAAATGCGGTGTGTGGAAATTAGGAAAAAGGTGTAGGAAGTTAATAAAAGTATTAGTCAGAGGGCAGACAGGAAGAAGAGGGATTGTTGAGGTGGTTTGGTCGTTTAGAGAGAATGGATTCATAGCAGAGATATGGAAAGATATAAATATCTTTTTATAGGGGGAAGGAAGGCGGGGTTAGGGACACCCTCGAATGGGTTGGAGAGAGGGGGGTAATAGGAGGTTTTGTGGGCGAGGGGCTTGGACTTCAGCAAGCGTGCGTGAGCGTGTTAGATCGGAGTGAATGTGGTGACGAAATTGGTACTTGGGACCTGCGATCTGTTGGAGTGGGGAGAGGTAATATTTAGTGAAGGGAATTTCAGGGGAAACCTGTTATTTTCATATTGTCGGACTTGAGCCCTGGAAAATGGGATAAGGAAGTACAATGCCTGCACTTTAAAGGAGGGGGTTGGGATTTGGCAGTTTGGAGGGATATGTGGTGTATTTTAAGCTATAATGCTTCTAAACTGTTGTATTCTGGCACCATCTGCAAAAACAGTGTTAGTGTGTGCGTGTGGTGAAAGTGTTGAATGATGATGAAAGGTATTTTCTTTTTTTGGGATTTTCTTTCTTTTTTGGGTACCCTGTTTCGGTGGGAGACGGCCACTTGTTGGAAAAAAAAAAAAAAAAATTTATTATATATATATAATATATATATTTATATATATTTATAATATTATTATTATTTATATAGATATAGATATATTATATATACTTATATTTTTTTTATTTTTATTATCACACCGGCCGATTACCTCATAGGCAGGGTAGGTGGGCCCGAAAAAAAAAAAGAAAAACTTCACCATCTTCACTCCATCACTGTCTTGCCAAGAAAGGGTGCTTTACACTACAAGTTTTAAAACTGAACATTACACCCATCCTTCAGAGTGCAGGCACTGTACTTCCTTCTCCAGGGACTCAGTCCGGCCTGCCGGTTTCCCTGAAACCCTTCATAAAATGTTACTTTGCTCAACTCCAACAGCACGTCAAGACTATTAAAAACCATTTGTCTCCATTCACTCCGATAAAAACACGCTACGCAATGCCTGCGGGATGTCCAAGCCCCTCGCTCACAAATCCTCTTTTCCCCTCCCTCCAACCCTTCTAGGCCGACCCCTACCCGCCTTCCTTCCACTACAGGACTGATTCACTTCTTGAAGTCATTCTGTTTCGCTCCATTCTCTCTAATGTCCGAACCACCTCAACACCCTTCTCAGCCCTCTGGACAACAGTTTTGGTAATCCCGCAACTCCTCCTAACTTCCAAACTACGTTTTCTCGCATTTATTATTCCAACACACATTGCCCTCAGGACTTGGACATCTCCACTGGCCTCCAGCATTCTCCTCGCTGCATCATTCATCACCCACGCTTCACACCCATAGAAGAGCGTTGGTAAACTTTACCTCTATACATTCCCTCTTTGCCTCCAAGGACAAAGTTCTTTGTCTCACAGGACTCCTAAGTCACACCTCCTCTCTCTTTTTTCCCTCATCATTCTAGGATTGCCTCATCTTCATAGACCCATCCGCTGACACGTCCACTCACAAATTATCTGAAATACGTTCACCTCATCCATACTCTCTCCCTCCAATCTGATATTCAATCTGTCATCACCTATCTTTTTGTTATCCTCATAACCGTATTTAGCCTGTATTCACCTATCAATTTTCTTCTTTTGCACACCCTACCAAATTCATATCCACCATTTCTGCAAACTTCTCTGCAGAATCTCCCAAGAGCACAGTGTCTCAGTGTCATACAGTGGACCCCCGGTTATTTGATGGCTATCGGTATACGTTAAATTAGGTATTCGATACATTTTAACACAAAAATTTGGCCTCACCAATCGTTAAAATACTCGTTAATATACTCGATTCGTCAGGGACGCGTCCACGTGAGTGCCAGTGTTTTCAAGTCAGCCAGTGTGCTTGCATCTAAGCTTACATTCGGTACATTCCATATTATCACAGTGTTTTTGGTGCTTGTTTGTTGCAAAATAAGTCACCGAGGACCCCAGAAAGCTTCTAGTGCATTCCGGTGGGTTAAAAAAGTGTGAGAATTAGTATGGAAATTAAGAAAGATTGATTTTGAAGGGTTTGGGGCTTCACCCTGGAAGCTATGCAGTTGTGGACATCCATTGTGCCTAATTAAAAGATTAAGGAAATGTGTGGCAATGTGGCGTTGAACTGCAAACCTTTTATGGATGAAAATCACCCTTAACACAGCTATTACAGCCGTGTTTGTTAGTAACTATTACAATTGACAATGTGCGACCCTCATTTTAGACAAATCATAAAGGAATGGGAGGGTTACAGAGCTCATGGACAGATTTGTTGTGCTAACAGAGGTCCATGTGGACTCTCAAGCTGGTCTTGTGGCATTAAAAGAAGGGATGTAACCCCGCGAAAACGGACTTGCTACCTCAAGTCTAATGGAAGGGATTCCCTTCTAAACAATAAGTTTGTCACTCTCCCTCCTCCCATCCCATCATATCATCACCAGATCTTCAATAAATGGTAAGTGTATGTTTTATTGTTAGTAGAGTACTTTCTTAACTGTGCATGTCTTCTTCAGTTTGGTGTGCATTAAAACTTCATATTTCATGTGGCATAAAATTTTTTTCGTAGTACCATTTGGGTTGTACTTGCACGATTTATGTGATTTCCACTATTTCTATGGGGAAAATTATTTCGCCTTCTTCCGAGAATTTTTGACATACGATGAGCTCTCAGGAATGGATTAAATCTATCACGTATACACCTCGGGCGGTCCACTGTGTGTGTGTATGTGTAATTAGAGATATATATATATATATAATATATATTTTTTTATTATATATATATATATATATTTATATATATAATATATATATTATTTACACACACAACCACACACACAACACACACACAGCATATAGTAACAGTGGACCCTCGTATTTAGTCGTGCCTTTTCTGCATGCAAATATTTTTATCTTATAAATTGTATTTTTTTTGTTATATTTTTGGGTGGCTGGAATGGTTTAATTGGATTGGCATTATTTCTATGGGAAATATTAACAAAAAAAATACATTTTATAAATAAAAATAGTTTGGCATACAGAAAAGGCACTACTAAATTTGGAGGGTCCACTGTATGGATGTGTGTATGTGATATAGATATATATATATATAATATATATATATATATATATATTGATATATATTATAGTATATTATTTATATATATTTAAAAATATACTCACAAACATATTACACACGTTTATTCAGATAGCAAGATTACACAGAGTAAAATGTGATAGGCCACTATTTCCATTAAGGAAAATATGATGGGTACATTCTTGATCCTTTGATTTTCTTCAGTGCTTAACCCTTAAACTGTTCCAAAACATAGATCTAGTTAACAGTTTGCGTAGCGCTACGACCCATAATTTTCCCAATTTGAAAAGCATGTAAAAAAACGGAGATCTATGTTCGGAGCCTGCTGCACATCAACGATAACGTACATTTGGACAGTTTAGGGATAAGAGCTGTATAATACTAATAAATATCTGATAATAATAAAAAAGATCAATTAGGGTACTCTTACATGGTGAATTTGCTGGTTACAAAAAGTTAATCAACATTTTAATATAATACTTCCCTCAGTTTTAGTCTTCATAATATTATGGATGTTAATCTACCTCTCGAGTTGTAGTTTATTTGGGTCTCACGGTGAAAACACTGGAAACCTGCTTCACTATGCATAACTAGTAAGTTTTGTTTGTCATTATTTAGCTGTCAGTGATATTGTGGATTCATATCCCTCCCTATCCTTTCTTTCAGAGGTTGTACCATAGTATTTTTTTCTTTTAATTAAGAGGCTCCCCTTGAAAAAACCAGAAAGAGTACATCAAGCATGAAATCACATCAAAGGTTCTTCAATAATTTGACAGTGGCAACAGTTCCACGTCACTGATTTTATACCCATCCCATTGGGGCGGTAGTCAAAAATTACAGAGGTAATAGTGGGCCCGGGGGACGGGCCTCAAGTTTTGATAGCTGAGAAGTTACAGAGGTAATGAATTCACAATTTCAAAGGTAATGAACTCACAATTTACAAAGGTAATGAACCCAGGTAGGTCTAGTCACAATCATGATAAGTTACAAAGGTATTTACAGATTACAGACGTACATATTGGGTCCAGGGACTGGGGCCCCAAGTTTTGATGGCTGAAACTAGGTACAAAGGTAATGAACTCACAAGTTACAAAGTAATGAATACTGTAAGAATGGTTACTTACGTTTATACATGGCTACAATCATGAACAAATTATAGTGTAATGAGCAATTCACACGTCCACCCCCGGGTTTCACAACTGTAATGATTTTATTGGTGCAAATATTGATTGAGTCACACACACACACACACACACAAACACACAACCACACACACACACACACACACACACACACACACACACACACACACACACCACATAAACACACACACACACACACACACACACACACACACACACACACACACACACACACACACACACACACACACACACACACACACATATCCAAATTCTTTAACACACACACACACATAAACACACACACACACACACACACACACACACACACACACACCACACAACACACACCAACATACATACACACACACACACATACACACACACCACACACACACAACACATACAAATTCATACACACACAACACATAAAACACACACACACACACCACACACACACACACACACACACCACACACAAAACCACACATACACAAACTCATACACACACACGCACACACACTCATACACACACACACCACACACACAGGAGCTTGGACTGGGACCCCTGCCTCCACTACTTCAGTTTCTAGGCTATCCACGGCTTGACTACTCTATGACTGAAGAAATACTTCCTAACATCCCTTTGATTCATCTGAGTCTTCAACTTCCAATTGTGACCTCTTGTGTCTGTGTCCCATCTCTGGAACATCCTGTCTTTGTCCACCTTGTCTATTCCGCGCAGTATTTTATATGTCGTTATCATGTCTCCCCTGACCTCCTGGCCTCCAGTGTCGTCAGGCACGATTTTCCCTCAACCTTTCTTCGTAGGACTATACGTAGTCTGGGACTAGTTCTCTGTTGCTAACCTTTGCACTTTCTCTAAATTTGACATGCTTGACTAGGGTGGATTCAAATGGTGCTGCATACTCCAGTATGGCCTGACGTAATGGTTATACGGAGTCTTTGAACGACTCCTACTGCAGGTATCGGAACGCTATCCGTAGTTTGACACGGCGCCCGTTGCGCAGCAGTTATCTGACTGATGTGCGCCTCGGGATATGCTCTCGGTGTTATACTCACCCCCAGATCTTTTGTGTGTGTGTTGTGTGTGTGTTGTTGTATTTGTGTCTGTGTTATACTCACCTAATTGTGGTTGCAGGGGTCGAGGGACTCAGCCTCCTGGCCCCGCTCTTCACTGATCGCTATGGATCTCTCTCTCTCTGCTTCCTGGAGCTTTGTCATCACCTCTTCTTAAAACTATGTATGTTCCTGCCCTCCTTATTCACTTGCTAGGCTATTTTCCACTTGCTGAAACTCTATGACTGAAGAAATACTTTCCTAACGTCCCTGTGACTCGTCTGAGTCTTCAGCTTCAGTTGTGACCCCTTGTCCCTGTGTCCCTCTCTGGAACACCTATCTTCTGTCCACCTTGTATATTCGGCAGTATCTTGTATGTCGCTATCATGCTCCCCCTGGACCCTTCTGGTCCTCCAGTGTCGTCAGTCCTGATTTCCCCTTAACTTTCCTCGTTCGGACATTCCCTTGAGCTCTGGGACTAGGCCTTGTTGCCAACCTTTGTACTTTCTACTAACTTCTTGACGTGCTTGGACCAGCCAGGTGTGGGTTCCAGACTGGTGCTGCATACTCCAGTGTGTGTGTGTTTGTGGTGTGTGTGTTTGATGTGTGTGTGTGTGGTGTGTGTTTGTGGTGTGTGTGTGTTTGTGTGTGTGTTATGTTGTGTGATGTGTGTGTGTTTGTGTTGTGGTGTGTGTGTGTGTGTGGTGTGTGTGTGTGTGTGTGTTTGTGTTGTTTGTGTGTTGTGTGTTGTGTGTGTGTGGTGTGTGTGTGTGTGTGTGTGTGTGTGTGTGTTGTTGTGTGTGTGTTGTGTGTGTGTGTGTGTGTGTGTGTGTGTGTGTGTGTCGTGTTGTGTTTGTGTGTGTGTGTGCACTACACCAATATCATGGCAAGTGGTGTTGATTTGCTTGATACGGGCTTGCAATCCAATTATATTTACCCATGTGACTTGGCTTGTCGTAGCTCTGGTCCACGGCATCCATAATAGAAGAGAATCATGTTCAAGCAGAGTAGACAGTTACTACATTAATCATTGTTTCTACATCATGGCCTGAAAGAGGAATGACATTTTATTTAAGCGCTCTACAGCTTACATGAGTCGACCAAAGCGAACAATGAATGTCAATTGATCTGTATGTGGGAAATATTGGTGTTGAATCTACATTGATTGCCAAAAGTATTTTGCACAGTTTTCACAGCTGCTATGATGTTATTGAGGAGGACCTTATTAGTCATCAGTTCAATAAATTCATTGCATATAGTAGAAGGACATGTAAGATTACAGTGCCTCTTCCTGACATTCCTCAAGGCGTTCGTGACACATGATTTGCTAAGAATGGATCGAATTGTGCTAAAACAGTATCTATGATCCCTGGAAATTGCCATTGTTTTTCGAACCAAAACCTATTTTCTCCACGGAAAGCAAGTGCCTCTTAGAACTAAGAAATTTTACAAACAGCAACAACTCTCTAGAACTTTTCTCCAATAAGTGCGCTGATCTTTTTCAGTTTGATTTTCCAAATGTGAATCCAATAAGCTTTTTTCTGTGCACGAAAAAACACTGGCTAAAATGCAGCTCCCTGTGAGTGGGCTGTTTTTCATGTTCCTCGAAACGTTGGAATTTTTCCAGTCATGAAACCCCTGTCGTGAAGGTTATTTTCTATGGTAGAAAATAGCTTGCATTTGCTGAAAACAGTACACTTTTCCTGATGCTTTCAGAGTTACCATCCATGATCTTTTCACAGTTTCTGGGGGGAAATTGGCCCAAGCTTCCTATAAAAACATTAGATGCTTTAAACACACTGACGACTTCCATCATCATAAATCCTTTGCTGATTTCATAAAGTTCAATGTTCAGAGTTTGAACTGAAGTTTTATGCAATGAAACATTACGTAGAGAAATCTTTTGGGATTACATTTGGCATGAGGCAGATCTTTTCAGACAAAATCCTGTGGATGAAATGTCCGTTGAGACATTGAGAGGAGACACAAAAAGAAGTAGGAAGATGCTAGCTGAAGAAAAAGAAGAAACAATTGGGGGGAAGGGCTTCTGTTATGATCTGACAGTGACTGCAGATCAACTTTACTCGGTACCATCAGAAAACTTGTCTTTCGTGAGCTGTCTGTGATCTTTCTGCAGCTTCTTAATCTTTTTTTTCTGTTCTTCTTCTTGAATTTTCTTTCTTTCTTTCTGTGACCCACTCGCATAAGAACGTCCACATTCACGTCCACGAGATGCCATAATGAGGATTGTCATCACTGTCTGTATCATGCAAATACAATTTTTCATTATCAATTATTAATAATTTTTTTATTTATTATTAAAAAAAAATATGTCTGTTCAATTGGGGGGATATGGGTCCCTGTAGCCCCCTTTCCTCTGGCTGCGCATCTTAAAATTCAAAACGTTACCAGAAAGGAGTCATTATACAGAATTTTTTACCAAGATTAGGTTTAGTTGATTTTGGGCTACCAATATTTTTACTAATTCATCCTCCTTGCATCTCAATTTACTTAAACAGAATCATATGAGTCCAAAGAATTAATGCACAATGGTATTTATATTATCATTTTCATAAACTAAACTAATTATGTTTTGCATGAATATATGGCCTACACACCATAGATAAGGAACATGAGAATAAAGAATGCAGGGATAATTTTCAGTTTCACCCAACAACGATTTTTCTGATGTGGCTATGTGTTTCTGGGGAAATATGTAGTAAATTAATTGATGGGTCTACATCACTTCAGTCGCAGCTTGAAAACTAAGCATTTGCGGACGGAAGTGATGTAGAACATCATCAATTGAGATCTGTTTATTGAAATGATAAAGACTTAAAAGACAGGGACAAAAGTGCTTTTTTAAAACCTACAAACTGGGAAGTCGTTTGCGTTTTTAGGTTTTTTCTTTTAGTTATTTTTACCAAAAATGCGTCTTTACTGGTCAAGTAACCCTATCAGGTACCTCCCTTAACATTTAGAGGCGGAAAACAAAACATTTATACATACACATCAATGTTCTATCAACAACAACTCAGTTAATTTTGTCCACAGTTCAAGTCTAGATAACGTGTTGGAGTTACTACACGAAAATTGGAGATTATTATTATTTAATATTTAAGGGGAAGCGCTAACACTGAGGTTTTATACAGGCGCCTGGGGGGGGATGTGGAAGGGCATTCAGGCTTAATCGGGGATCTGGAGCACAGATCAAATTCCCTAAATCAAGAGCCCCTCACCAACATCAAGGAAACCTTCCTTGAGGGGAGAAAATTGGAGTGGGAATCTCCATACTCACCATTAGCGGGTTAAAAACACAGCTGTTCTGTGTAAACAAAGGAATCGTGTTCTGTTGAGGTGTTGCCATCTATGGTTAGGTTTTTTTATTTTTATTTTATTTTTATTTCATATTTATTTTTGTTTTGATTAATTTTTAAAAATCAGTTTTACTTTCCAAAACACTTGGCTTTTTAGGTGGGGACCCCCTTTTGCACTTGCACCATGTGCGCAGCTTGGAATGAGCCCCTGTAACCCTTGGGACCGCGGGGGCCCCCAAATGCGCGGGGGCCCTAGGCAATGGCCTAGGTTTGCCTATTCGGTATATCGGCCCTGCTCACACCTACTGAAAACAGCGAACAGACTCAATGTTTTCTTCACAATAGGAAAAATTAGCTAACAAAAATACCAAGTGCAAAACAACCCCATACTCATTCAGACTACCTCACTAGGTACCTACCCAATGAACGCCATTCCTAGCTCCACTAACCCCATAGAAGATAGCTCATCATAAACACCCTTTTAAATAAACAAGGCAGGAAGAATAAACAAACTGCCTGCTTTTATGTACAAAAAGCTTCTCTTAGTTATTGTCACCAATTATTGCAACGCTCTTTAACAAATCCCATTTGAATTCATCTACCTTCCCATGAATCCTCAAAATAGCGAAGGTCACTCCGATCAGCAAAGGAGGTGACCCAAGCTGTCTTGAATACATATAGACAATATCTAACTTACCACCTGCCAGCTCTCTAAAAGTCTTTGGAAAATTATTCATAGACGGATCTATTCCTACCTCTCGTCGCTCAACAACAGATTAAACCCTTGTTCAGATTGGATTCTAGGAATAATAAAATAACAATTGATGTTATCATAACATGCTAGAACTAATATTTACCAGTACTCGAAAAAGAAAAAGTCCTCCTGGGGCATTTTCATTGATTTACGTAAGCTTTCGATACAGTCGACCCATGAACTGCTGTACTCCAAATTAACGCACTATGGTATCAGAGGCCACCCCTCCAACTACCTAAAAACATACCTTTAGTAACAGAAATCAGTATGTGTATGCAAATGATGCAAACGCTTCCATCCAACCAATCACAGTAGGAGTCCACAAGGAAGTGTCACTTGGTCCACTCATCTTTCTCATCTACATCACAAGATTCGAACGCATCAACAACTACTTAAACCCATTATATTTGTAGTGTCACTTCATATGTCTTTTCCACCCCAACACAGTATACTAGCAAAACACAGCAATACAGAATTGCAGGAAAATATCTGACTGGTTGATGACTACAAACTTACCTAATTTACAGATACAACCTATTTCATTCAGTTTGGAAACAAAGCTGCAAAATGATCCTATTAAAATAACGCCTAAACGGATTCATCAGTCACAAGATCACAGAGGGAATAAACGTATCATAGGTATCACCTTGACAGTAGCCTTAAGTTCGACACAACCCATACACAATCACCAAAGGAAAATCTCAAGACTGTGGCATACTATCAATGATAAGGTACTACGTTCCACAATAGCTCTCCTGGCACTGTACCATTCACTCATATCCCTTTCTTACTTATGGGGAATTGTGCATAGGGAATCAAACACATTCCAATCAATAACCCAGCAACAATGTCCAGACAGTTAGAGTTGATAACAATTCCCCACTCCGCCAGCATTATCTTCAAAATTTTCAAAACGTCTGGAATTGCTCATCATTAAGGAACATTCATTTTATTCATGTGCCTACTATTACACCGAAACAATTACATGCAAATATAAACCCTCACTCAAACTTCTCTTCTCCAAAAATAAACAGGACACATTACCTGGAGTTTACCTGGAGAGAGTTCCGGGGGTCAACGCCCCCGCGGCCCGGTCTGTGACCAGGCCTCCTGGGGATCAGGAGCCTGATCAACCAGGCTGTTGCTGCTGCTGCACGCAAAACCAACGTACGAGCCAACCCGGCTGGTCAGGAACCGACTTTAGGTGCTTGTCCAGTGCCTGCTTGGAAGACTGACAGGGGTCTGTTGGTAATCCCCCTTATGTATGCTGGGAGGCATTGAAACAGTCTCGGGCCCCTGTCACTTATTGTATGGTCTCTTACGTGCTAGTGACACCCCTTGATTTTTCATTGGGGGGATGGGGCATCGTCTGCAAGTCTTTTGCTTTCGTAGTGAGTGAATTTCGTGTGCAAGTTCGGTACTAGTCCCTCTGGATTTTACAGGTGCTATTAATCATGTCTCTCTCCCTCCTGAATTCAGGGGAATACAGGGTTAGGTACCTCAAGCGCCCATGTAATTGAGGTGTTTTATCTCCGTTATGCGCGCGCCGTTGAAGGTTCTCTGTACATTTTCTAGGTCAGCAATTTCACCTGCTTGAAAGGTGCCTGTTTAGTGTGCCCTATTTCAGCAATTTTCCTGCCTAGATAGACAAGCGCTGACCTGAAGTAGTGTCATATGGGCTTGGCCTCCCTAGTTTTGAAGGTTCTCATATCCATCCTGTCATTTTTCTCTAGCAGATGCGATTGGATAAATGTTTTGGTCCATGAAGGTGAGATCCTCCGGACATGATACTCTCAGGTCTTTGACGTTGTGGTTTCGCTCTATTTTTGTGGACCAGAATTTGTTTTGTACTCTGGATGAATTTAATTCCTCGTGTTTACCATATCTAGAGTAATTGTAAATTTCTCATGTTGAATTATATTGTTTTCTCAGCCACTGAAAGATTTGGTTGATGTCCGCCTGGAGCCTTGCAGTGTCTGCAATGGAAGACACTGTCATGCAGATTTGGGTGTCATCTGCAAAGGGATCAAGACTCGGATGCTGTGGCTGACATCCTTTGTCTATGTCGGATATGAGGATGGGAACAGATGGAGAGCGAGTACTGTGCCTTGTGGAACAGAGCTTTTCACCGTAGCTGCTCCGGAACTTTACTCTGTTCGGACGACTACTCTCTGTGTTCTGTTAGTGAGGAAATTATAGATTCCATCCGACGAGTTTTCCTGTTATTCCTTTAGCACGCATTTTGTGCTGCTATTACGCCATGGTCACACTTGTCGAAGGCTTTTGCAAAGTCTGTATATATTACATCTGCATTCTTTTTATCTTCTAGTGCATTTAAGACCTTGTCGTAGTGTGACTCCAATAGTTGAGGAACAGACAGGAGCGACCTGTTCTAAAACCATGTTGCCCTGGGTTGTGTAATGATGGGTTTCTAGATGGGTGGTGATCTTGCTTCTTCAGGACCTTTCAGATGTTTATGATATGGGATGTTAGTGCTATTGGTCTGTAGTTCTTGCTGTTGCTTTTACTGCCCCTTTTGTGGAGTGGGCTATGTCTGTTGTTTTTAGTAATGTGGGACGGACCCCCGTGTCCATGCTCCCTCTCCATAGGATGGAAAAGGCTCGTGATAGGGCTTCTTGCAGTTCTTGATCGAACACGGAGTCTCATGAGTCTGACCCTGGGGGCAGAAGTGCATGCGGATGTCATTTTATCGCAAGTTCGAAGTAATTTGGGCGTAGGATAACATAGGGATAGGCTTGTGTTAATCAAATTTTGTGGCTTCTCATAAAAAATCATTTTGATCTTCGACTTCTCAGTATTGGTTAGCGGCTTACATAAAAACTGGTCATATTGGGACTTGAGTAGCTCACTCATTTCCCTTGCTGTCTCTGTGTAGACCCCATTCTTGTTTAAGTAGGAACCCAATACTGGGACGTTGTTCTGACTTTGATTTGGCTAGGAGAAGAAATACTTTGGTATCTTTCGATTTATTTATGGCTTTTAGTTCTTCCGCGATTCCTGATCTAAAGGATTCTTTAGATAAGTTCGATGCTTGCTATTTCTTGACCAGTGTCTCCCTACAGCATTTCAGATATATTGACCTCTTTTAGCCGCTATGTTATTCTTTTCCGTCGCCTGTATAGGGAAAGCGCCTGTCTCTTTCTATTTTACATCTACCCCTCCTTTTTCTTAGAGGAATAAGTCTGTGCATACCAATCGAGTGCACCAAGTTAATCTGTTTCTAGGATAAGTTGGGGTCTGTGTTGCTTAGATATCTTCCCAGCTATATCGGTTTTAGGACCACAACACAAGACACAGATCTCTTTTTGATATACTCGTGTCCTTATCACACTGTGTGTTATAAAAACTCCTATGCACTAAGGGCCCAAAATATGTGAATTCATTACAGAAGATATTAGAGTAACACAGTCTGAAAATCAATTTTAGACTCTCTCAAAAGCCACTCAATCACCCTAGACTAAAACCACCAATACTCCCAACTTTTTTTTTTATGTTCTCCACGTCATAACCTTCAACAATCACTTTGCAACCTTTATCCATTGTCGACAGGAAAATAATGAATTATTGTTTTCACAAAAAGCATTTTTGAATAGATGAATTTATCTTTTATCTTATACAAATTTTGATTCACTTATACTTAATAATCAACTGTTCAAATATGAAAGTAATTATATCTACTGTGCAAAATGCAACTATGATATAAATTCCTTAGTGTTAAGTAGACTGTAAGTCAATATTATGCCTAGGCATAATAGAGGCTCTCTGCATTGCAAACCCCACTATGTTAATTTACAAAATCTCAATGTACTGTTTTGCAAAAGACAAAAAATAAAAAAATAATATATATATATATATATATATATATAATATATAATATACTATATATATATATATATTATAATATTTATTTATATATATATATTCTTTATTACTACTAAAAAATCATTATAATTAGGTTGAAATTTCTTCTATAAAACAAACATTCATTCATCTATTCGATGCAAAATATGGATACACCAAGATTTCAGATATATTTTTATTTACAATGAGGTGTTTTGCCATACCCCGCATGGTCTGCATGGAGGTGCCTCTGAAAGGTTGGGATGTTTGGACACTAAAAATAAATGCTCCAGTGTAGGATACTGTCTCTGTCTAAAAACACAATGTCCAACACAGTTCTCCAGCACACACTCAATGCTGTTGCCATTGTTTCATTCCATTGGCAAGGAAGATCCCTGTATTACCGTGCTCTTGGGGAGTAAACTCGTGCACAATTGCCATGCTTTCATGAAACCTGTGTATAATGCAATTTGTATTAGCTACACAGCAAAATTAATGTAACAAAGATACTGCACACTGATGGCAAGGTTACTCGCAGGGCTGGTTTCGGTTGTACCTTTACCAGGAGGTTGCTTATCACATTCGTTGTTTCTTCAGCAATATCCTGCAAAATTTAAGAGGCCTTGCAAATGCAGTTCATATCCAAATAATAATAATTATAATTTTTTTTTTTAATTATAATTGATAATAATAATAATAATAATAATAATAATAGTAATAATAATCAATGTATAATAATAATAATAATAATAATTAATAATGATATAATAATAATAATAATAATAATAATAATTAATAACAATATAATAATAATAATATAATATTAATATAATTATAATAGTAATATAATAAATATTAATAATAATAATAATAATAATAATAATAATAAAAATAATAATAATTACAATATGTATTTATATAACAGAGTTTTAATGTACTTCAGTGTACGATGATGAAGGGTTATAGTAGAATAGATCAGAGTCCATAGAGTCCATCCTTTTAACGTAGGCTTATATATGAAAAATGGATGGTTTACGACAGACCTATGGATAATGGAATTGTGTCCAGCAGAAGCGCATAAATCCAAACACAGTTCGCCCTTCTCAGGTACCAGGACCCAAAACTTGGAATAATTTCTGAAGGACCTTTAAAGAGACTTTTTATTAGTTGCATTGAACTAGTTTTTCCCAGTAATATCACAAGCCACCTAACTGGAAATTGTTATTTGAGTATATGTAGACTGTTGCACCAAGAGATGGATTATTTTTGTTATACTTGTCCCCCATTTAAACAAATATTTATTGTAACATTAATTTTGCATAAGGACCCAAAGAAAACCCTTAGAACTTCCCAGTAAAAACACAATATATTTAGCTAGTACAATAACCTACATGCCAGGTGACTCACTCCAAACTTTAAAGATGCAAACAATGTTACAGTATAATGGGAGGAAATGTGATGGGACGGGCAGAGGAAGGGGAGAAGAGAAGGTAGATCCAGTTCTGGTGCCAGTACATGTTTGTTTTTGTTTTGTATATAAAAATAAATTAATGAGATTGATATGCGTATTGTGATTATATATTCAGCACAAAGCTTATTGATATATATTTTTTGTTTTGTTTTAATTTCGGAGGAAAGTAAAATGGTATGAATGTTACCATATTATTTTTGTGGTTTGTGAGCTGTCTTCATGCTGCAGATCAGCAGAAACTGTTGTGGATTCCAATTGATACATCTTAATGATACGGTTGGAGTTTTTTTAATCGTATCATAGCACTGCAGAAATGATGGTTGAAAAACAAGTTGTGGAAGCCAGCCCAGTGCGTGATGTTGTGGAGTGTTGGGTGATGATAGGGTAGCCGGCAGTAGTGATGGAGTACTCATGTCAGTTGGCCACCTAAGAAGCAATGCTCTAGTACAACGCAGCATATTATTTAGGACGTGCACATATGAGACACAAGGGCCTATATAAAAACACTTAACTGTTCATCTTCATTTTTACAGTCCTCGTGAATGACAATTATAAGATTTGTGGTAATTTTCTCATTATTCTGGCAAACGTTTACAGCCATATAATGAGTCTAATGAATAGTTGGGTTCATTATTACATTAGTTACAGTTTAGTGGGAACTAATTCAATTTGCTTTGAAGTCACTCACCTGAAAGTGCAGAAGTCGATATATACTGAATCTGTGGTATCTGTAAGTAATTATAGGCTAGGAAGAACACTCCTTTAGTTGGACTGAGCAACCACTACATGCATGAGCAATAAAATACATTATAGCGGCATAAGGTTACGACTCTAGCGTGAACCAGGAAGCCACTGCACAGTATGGAGCCAGCAAGAGTGCATTAGTTTTTCAAGAGTTTATGCATAGCGCGAGAAGAGAAACCAGCAGCACTCTATTATTATAATTATAATCATGGAGGAGCGCTATTAAACCCGTAGGATATTACAATCTGCCAGCACCTGTGCTTAGGTAAATTCCAGTAGGTCTACAGTAGTGCTTCACCATTCTTATGTTCATATGTTCCAATATGCTGAGACGGCAGCAGGCACACTGCATAATGTGAGAGGCAGCACGCCACTGGCATAATGTGAGAGGCGCACGCACACTGCATAGCGTGAGAGGCAGCATGCACTGATACATGTGAGAAAGCAGCAAACATACTGCTAGCGTTAGCGGCTGCCAAGCAATTGCATGCGCGAGAGGCAGCAACATATGTATAGTGTGAGATGCAGCAAAAATACTGTATAGTGTGAGAGGCAGCAAACATACTGTTATAGTGTTGAGAGGCAGCAAAATACTGTATAGTGTGAGAGGCGTAAATGTTACTGCATAGTGTGAGAGGCAGAAAGCACACTGCATAGGATACGAGCAGCAAACATATGCATATGTGAGAGGCAGCATGCACATTGCATAGGTGAGAGGCAGCAAACATACCGCATAGCGTGATAGGCAGCAAGACATTGCAAATGCATGAGTGGCAGTAAGCACACCGCACTAGCGTAGGAGGCAGCAAGCACACCGCAAAGCGTGAGAGGCAGCATGCACATTGTACCGTCCTTGTAGCTGTGTGGGTCAGGCGCGCGTCGCGATCAATAACTCCCCCACACGAGCTTAACTCGCTCCGGGGTCTCGACTACTACGTTACTCCTTCCAGCTTTTCATTTGTCATTCACAGTGAATGCTGGACAGGAAACTGCGCCAGGGAAAACCTGTAATATGCGGAAATCAGTGTGATAGTGAAGGCATTCTTGTTGCTGCCGTGATGGGTGTAGCAAACTCATGAAGTGGATAATGTTTAGTTTGAGACAGTGATGGTTGCGGGAACACGCAGGGATGGCGGAGCATACGCAGAAGAGGAGGGTAAGTCACTCCTCCTCCATGGGGTACCAACTAGGCAAGGGGCACAGCCTACAGGGTAGTACACTTTCCTTCCATGGGCACGGCTGGTAGGGACATAATCTATAGAGATATTGATAAGTTCATTCTTGTTGTTCAATGGGCCACAGCCTATAAAGGTTATACTTAAATCATTTGTGTTTCCATTAGTATGGCCTGGGCTGGGGGCTACCAGCTACAAGGGTTTATACGCACTTCACTGTTGTTTTTCCATATGTACAACGCGCAGAGTCCTACATGGAAATGCGTGTTAAGTTACTCCTAGGGAACAAGCAATACAGGGGCACAGGCTGCAAGGTGTCCCATTAAATGTTTTTTACACAGTACCTTCCATGGTCACAGCTTAGGCAAGGGCAAAACCAACACAGTTTATCTGCGCGGTATGAGAAAGCGTGACGCAAGGTAACGTAATGGTTGTTAGATGACACCATTGTTATGTCTGCGTTTTTTTTTATTCATGCTGATCATAGCACATCATGGCCACACTGGGTTTATGCCCAGCATTCGAAAAAAAATTGAGTGTAGTGGTACCAACACCACTGTTATAGTTGTGAATCGTGGGTTGTGAATGGCAGCGAAGAGGGAAACCTGGAGACAGCAGTCACTGTACTTTCCACCTCAGAACCAAAGCCGAATACCTTCACAAATGTTACCTTACTCAACACTCCAATAGTCGTCAAGTCCAAAACCATTGACTTCCACTCACTCCTGTCATACAGTTCACCACAGCATACCTACTGGATGTCCAAGCCCCTCGCACACACAACCTCCTTTACCCTTTCAGGCGACCCCCCACCATGACTTCATTCACTACAGATTTATTATCACCCTCCAAGTCAACCTCATGTGGTTCCATCCTTTCTAAATATCCGAACCACTCAGAACCTCTCGTTCAGCCTCTGGATAATGCGTTTAGTAATTCCGACCCCCTAATCTCCAAGTTACTGAATTCTGCTGCATTAATAATCACACCACACATTCCCTTAGACACATTCTCTGTCTCCAGCTTCTCCTCGCAGGCAACATTCATAGGCCTTTCGTGTTGTCAATCAACACATCATCAGGAGCTTGCAGGGTTGCAGAAAAGAGGATGTGGTCCAAGCAAATACGATCACAGGAAGGAAGCGCCTTTGTTGGCGGTGAGCTACTCGGCATCCGCCATATGTTTATGTGTGTGTGTGTGCTGTGTGTGTGTGTCTGTGTGTGTGTGTGTGTGCATGTGTGGTGTGTGTGTTGTGTGTGTGTGTTTGTGTGTGTTTACTGTGTGTTGTGTGTTGTGTGTGTGTGTGTGTGCGCGCGGCGCGGTCGTTGTGCGTGTGCGGTGTCCTTTGTGTGTGTATGTGCGTGCGTGTGCGCTGCCCACTTTGCTAACTTGTCAACTGGAACGTCTTTGTAAAGTCAGTAGTAGAAGAGTCCCATAACTTGAATTGTTACTGTTTTACTTCATATCTGGAAAGATAAGTGATGACTGCAGTGTGTGTTGTTATTGTGGGTGCGATATGTGAGAAGACTCAGCCAGGCAGGCCAGAGATTTATACCACTAATGATAAAGGTATATTGTGTTCTAGTTCCTGAAGATTAGTATGTAAGCCTTCAGTAATGCCGGTTTGGTAACCGCGGTGCTTTGTGTGGTTAAGCCCTCAGTCATGGACTGAGTTATTCTATGTAGTGCACACTTTATTTTTATATTCACAACAAGAGCTCTAATCCCTTGTGAGCTACTAAACTCTTGCATATTAAAGAGGTATTTCCTTATTGATTTGGAGGATTAATACGATGTGTTGATATATCTTCTCTATACGTAGAGAATGTAGATACTACACGCTTCCTCTCTATTTAGCGAACACGTAAAATACATCTTCCTCTGAAAAACTTAGACACGTGCTGCAACATCTGGGTATCTTTATGTAGACATTCGCTATCCAGTGGGTTTATCAATACAAATTTCAAGGACATAAATGGAAGATAGAAGAATCTATATTAAATTATGTTCCTTGAATTTGTATTGGATAAAGTCACTGGATGGCAATACGTTTACAATAATGATACCCAGATGTTGCACATGTGTCTAATTTTTCATCTTGTGGGTAATGTATACCGTTCATGTACATCTTTCTCTCTCTATCCTTTAAGGGCATGTAGTTACATATTCTAATAATAATATCTTCATCTCTACAAGTACATGTACAAGGTATAAGGGCAGGGAGGAGCACTGGTCAGAGGAAATAGCAAGCACGAACTTAAGCCTAAAAAGGAATCCTTTAGGAGTCACGAATTCGCGGGAAGAACTAAAAAACCATAAATGAAAGCGAAAGAACCCAAAGAAATAGTTCTTCTCTATGCCAAATCAAAAAGCGAGAACAACGCCAGTATTGGGGCCCCTACTTAAACAAGATGGGTCCACACAGATGACAGCAAGGAAATGAGTGAGCTACTCAAAAGCCCATTATGACTCAGTTTTTAGCAAGCCGCTAACCAGACTGAGAGTCGAAGTTGGACCAAAATGAATTTTTTAAGAGAGAAGCCACCAAAATTTGACATCACAAGCCTATCCGATGTTATCCTGACGCCAATGACTTCGAACAGGCGATAAATGAATCCCCATGCCCGCCCCAGGGCCAGATCGGGAACTCTGTGTTCACAAGAACTGCAAGAACCCCCTATAAACGAGCCTTTTCACCTAGGGAGGGGGAGGGACCACGGGGGTTTTCCTCAGTTACTAAAAAAAAACAGAAAGCCCCCTCCACAAGGGGGCTTTTAAAGAAACAGCAAAAAATACAGACCATACACAAAACATCCCATATCATAAAATCTTTGAAAGGTCCTAAGAAGAAGTCACCACCCCATTAGAAACCCTCAGTTAAAAACCCGGGGCAACAGGGTTTTTTAGAACTTTTTTTCCTCCGCTTTTTCCAACTAGGGATCATACGAAAAGGGCCCAAAATGCACTAGAAGAAAAAAAAGAATCAGATTAATATATACGACTTTGCAAAAGCCTTCGACAAGTGGACCATGGTAATAGCGCAAAAATGCGCGTAAAGGAATAACGGGAAAAGTCGGTCGTGGTCTTAATTTCCTCACTAAAGAAACAGAGAGTATCGTCAAAGAGTAAAGTCCGAGGCAGTACGGTGAAAGCTCTGTCCCACAAGGCACATATAGCCCCCATCTTGTTCCTCTCCTCTACCCACATAGACAAGGATTCACCACAGCCCCGTTCTTCCCTTTTGCAGAAAACCCCCAAAATCTGCATGACAGTGTTTCCATTGCAGACACTGAAAGGCTCCGGCGGACATCAACCAAATCTTTCGGGGCTGCAGAAAACAATATGAGTTCAACGATGAAAAATTTAAATTTACCAGATATGGTAAACTTGGGGAAAATTAAAAATCTTCATCAAGTTACAAAAAAAATTTGGCCAAAAAATAGAGCGAACACCAACGCAAAGACCTGGGAGTGATTATGTGGAGGACTCCCTTTCAAGGACCATAACATTGTATCAATCGATTCTAGAAAAAATAAAAGGAGGTAAGGGAAAAACCTTAAAAACTAGGGAGGCCAAGCCCATGGACTTTTCTTCGGGTCCTTGTTCTTTCTAGGGGAATATTGCTGCACTCTAACAGCACCTTTCAAGGCAGGTGAAATTGCCGACCTAGAAAATGTACAGAGAAACTTTCACGGCGCGCATAACGGAGATAAAAACACCTCAATTACTGGGAGCGCTTGAGGTTTCTAAACCTGTATTCCTGGAACGCAAGAGGGAGAGATACATGATTATATACACCTGGAAAATCCTAGAGGGACTAGTACCAAAAATTGCACACGAAAATCACTCACTACGAAAGCAAAAAGACTTGGCAGACGATGCACCATCCCCCAATGAAAAGCAGGGGTTCACTAGCACGTAAGAGACCATAAATAAGTGTCAGGGGCCCGGACTGTTCAACTGCCTCCCAGCACACATAAGGGGGAAATTTCCAACAGACCCTGGCAGTCTTCAAGCTGGCACTGGACAAGCACCTAAAGTCAGTTTCCCGATCAGCCGGGCTGTGGCTCGTACGTTGGTTTTCGTGCAGCAGCAGCAACAGCCTGGGTTGATCAGGCCGCTGATCCACCAGGAGGCCTGGTCACAGACCGGGCCGCGGGGGCGTTGGACCCCCGAAAAATCTCTCCAGGTAACTCCAGGTTAGGTGACATCACTGATGTACTAATTTATACAAAGTCGCTTGTTATGCAAAGCCTTTCGGACAAATTAGGTCAATTTTGTCCCCGGTACCATTTTACTAATGGGTGGGAAAATGGGCAGCAGGTGTTTTATGGAAACACGTCCTATTTTTAACGAGGAGCTGATCAAAATATCGGGCTTGGATGACAGCCAATAAACTTACGCTTAACACTGACAAAACCTACTACATTATGTTTGGTTAGCAGAGCAGGAGATGCGCAAATTAACATAAGATCGACAGCACTCTAAAATTTCCAGGCATAATGAGGGCAAATTCTAGGCCCATACCTCGACAACAACCTGAATTTAGCACCCATAACCAACACATAACCAAAAAAATATCCAAAAACGGTTGGGATCCTCTCCAAGATACGATACTACGTGCCGCCAAACTGCCCCTTTTCACACTATACCATTCACTTATATATCCATACCTCACCTATGCTGTCTGTGCTTGGGTTCAACTGCGGGAACACAACCTAAAGCCAATAATAAACCCAACAAAAAGCCGCAGTAAGAATAATCACTAAATCCCATCCCTGGCAACAACCCCCCCCCACTCTTCATAGATCTAAACTTACTCCCTGTTCAGTAAAATCCACACTTACTACTGTGCAATCTACATCTAAAAGGACCTTAAATTCCAATATTTTAAAATTGACCTAAAACGCTTTCTTGATAGTTGTGACGGAACCCACAGGCATAACACCAGACACAAACATCTCTATGACATTCCCGTGTCCGACTAACCTTTACAAAATTTATGGGGGCCCTTTTAAAATTAAATATAAAAATTAGGGGACCTTATATAA
>NC_069423.1:13078680-13348680 GCF_026875155.1 Cherax quadricarinatus | reverse complement strand
ACAATATTATTACTAGAGTGAGATGTCTGGACACCTGGTTATCTGTACACAATATTATTACTAGAGTGGGATGTCTGGACACCTGGTATCTTGTATCACAATATTATTACTAGAGTGGGATGTCGGACACCTGGTTATCTTATATCACAAATTATTACTAGAGTGGAATGTCTGGACACCTGGTTATCTTATATCACAATATTATTACTAGAGTGAGATGTCTGGACACCTGGTTATCTTATATCACAATATTATTACTAGAGTGAGATGTCTGGACACCTGGTTATCTTGTATCACAATATTATTACTAGAGTGAGATGTCTGGACACCTGGTTATCTTATATCACAATATTATTACTAGAGTGAGATGTCTGGACACCTGGTTATCTTATATCACAATATTATTACTAGAGTGAGATGTCTGGACACCTGGTTATCTTGTATCACAATATTATTACTAGAGTGGGATGTCTGGACACCTAGTCATCTTGTATCACAATATTATTACTAGAGTGGGATGTCTGGACACCTGGTTATCTTATATCACAATATTATTACTAGAGTGAGATGTCTGGACACCTGGTTATCTTGTATCACAATATTATTACTAGAGTGAGATGTCTGGACACCTGGTCATCTTGTATCACAGTATTATTATTACTAGAGTATTCATTCATTAGGGATTTGTTGGTACTTCCGGCCCGGGTCTTCTCCAGATGGCGACCCGGCGGTGGCCCCCTGGTTGGGGGTGTCGTTCATCATCATCTTTCTTCTGTCTTCTTTCTTGGGCCCTCCGGCTGGAGGGTACACTACTGGACTATGAAGGGACATTTTACATACTTGTTGATAGTTGTGCAAACAAACTGATTCAAAACTCGTGTCCCATTTTTAACTTATTCAGATATTTTTCCAAGTGTAGATAACCTAAACTATTTTCCATTTTGTTGTTCCTCTGCTACCGTATCTGCATATTCCCCTGGCGTAGAATTTGCATAATTTGAGATTTAGGTTGGCTCTGTCTGTTAAGATTTCTGTTTTGTTGTCACTGTTTTTTGCTTATTGTGGTTGAGTGTGTAACGTTTCCTAGTGTGAGACTCTAATTTGTCTTCTTTCTATACTTATTATGTGTAAATAATGTCTACTTATTTAATGTTTAGCCTGTTTCTACTCTGAATCTCTCAATATTCATGTGTGTGTGTGTACTCTCATATATGTGGTTACAGGGGATCTATTCACAGTTCCTGGTCTCGCCTCTTTGACGGTCACAACTAGGTTCACTCTCCTGGCTACAAGAGCTTTGTTCTACCTCCTTTATAAAGCTATGTATGGATCCCGCATTTACCACTTCACTCTCCAAATTGTTCCAATTTCTGACAACACTAAGGCTGAAGAAATGTGGGGGCTCGATAACGTGGATTGGGTAATAACACTCACGTTGGATGTTTCTAGTATATTGGATGGAATATAGGGGGAGCACCAAGCTTGACCTACCGCCTCTCTAACGCCTCTACTTGAACTGACCCGCTGAGTGCCTCGGAGGGTAGCAGCATTCAAAACATGCTAGGTCAACTGAACAGTGAATCACTTGTTATTCACACAGACGGTTGGTAGTGAGTCATACTACTGGGAACTGGTTACTGGTAACTGGTACTACTGGGAACTGATACTACTGAGAGCTCGGCGACACTAACGTATGTCATCCCGACATACGCTAATACAAACTAGAGACAGCAGGTGTACGGCTTGGGCTGATTCTATACAATGTCAAAGTTCACACAATTGAACATTATAACATACATAAGTAGAATATTGGAATGGAAGCTAACAAAATTGACTATAATGAAACTTACTGTAATGCATTACAAGGTATGATATAGCACAACTCATCGAATGAAACTCAACATTGGGATTACACAATAGAAGTGATAAAAAAAATTGATCGATCGATCTGTATTCATGTGACCTACGGATTCTGAGGAATAAATATATACAAAGAAAGAAGTGTTTAACAGAAAAGGCAGACTTGGTGCACTCAAATCTAGACTGTTATATCTCAGAATTCGGAGAGAACGTGAACACAAAAAAAAAATTCTTGAATATTGATAAGTTGATGCTGTAATTATTCATCTATACAGGTTATTTACATTTAACCCCAACTCTGCTAGGGTGAGATTGACATATGCAGAATGGGTGTCATCTCTGGGAGGATCAAACTCTGTTGCACTGGCTAACTCATGCCGTATTTGAGGCGGCTCTGAATTGGTAGTTACAAATGATACTTGAGGATTTCTTAATACCTGTCATGTATGTAGGGAATAACGATATTCAGGTTGATCATTTGACTGAGTCTCAGAGGTAGAGAGTACAGGATCAGGAGGATTGTCAGAGTCTGTCACATTAGTCTGGGTTGGAACATCATCATCATCACATACTAACTTCATATGATCTAAATGCGATTCTTTATACTGACCAGTACTAATTTCTCTAACTTTATACTTATTGCCAGTGATATGTTCAACTACTCGATAAGGACCAACAAATTTTTGATCAAGCTTAGGCATTGCAGACGTTTTGTTAAAGTTAGTCAGCATAACTCTCGAACCTACTTTGATTTTGGATGGCTTTGCTCGAGTGTTAGCGACTCTTGTAAATTCTGCTGTTGATTTATGAAGTGTTTCACAGATTCTTCTAAAGACGCTTTGAGCTAAGCTGGTATGAGTTGCTATGAAATCATCAGGGTTGTAATTTGGTTTCGGATTAGAATATAGCAACTCATAAGGCAAACGTTTATCTACACTGTACAATGCATAATGTGGAGTGTCACCTATAGAAACATTGTAAGCAGAATTTATAGCACAAGTTTCACTATTGGGATTGATAGTGGCTCTCAAGACATCAAGTACTTTCTTATTGGTTCGTTCTGCTAACCTATTGCTGGCAGGATGATGAGGAACAATGGTGGATTTAGAGATCTTGTACAAGGTACACAAATTTTCAAGAATCTCATTACAGAATTCACTTCCATTATCTGTTACTAGGGACTTAGGGTGGTATGCCTGCAGATAATGCGTTCTTTAAACGCTTTAGCTATTGTCTCTGCAGTCTTATCTGAGCTGCTTGGGGATTAGCGTGGACGGTTACAAAGCATGGCTTGCTTCTACAGTGTTTTAAAAGCTGAGGTTGGAGAGTTGAAGGAGGAGGTCTTGCTTCTCCAGGAGGAGATTAGGAGGCTGAAGGTCCACCTCAATGGGCCTGGGAGAGAGTGTGAGGTGGTTGGAGATGTGGGGAATGAGGCTTCTAGCAGTGAGGTGCAGTCTGTCTCTCACTGTGAGGAGGCTGTAGGTGGGTGGTAGCAACGGCTACCAGCAGTGAGGTGCAAGCCCAGCACCTGCTACAAGTGGCGAGTTGTTCACAGTAATGGGAGGCGCATCAGAGTAAGGAAAGTTAAGAGTGCAGATCTGAAGGTAGGAAATCGCTCTCTCTGTTCTCCAGGATGAATGTACTTCAGTGGCCAGTGAAGGTAAGGGTAAATACTGCCCCTGCTAATGAAGGTAAGCGCATTCTTGTGGTTGGTGACTCTCAGGTAAGATATGTTGATCGTGCTTTTTGTAATAGGAATAAGAAGATGAGAGATAGAGTGTGCTTCCCTGAGCTGGTGTTGGGGACATTGTCAACAGACTGGATAATATCATGTCAGGTAATGGGAACAAGCCCATTATCTGTCTCAGTGCTGGTGGAAATGATATTGGAAGGGTAGGAGAAGAGCTGCTAGATAAGTACAGGTCAGCTATAGATTTCATTAAGTCTAAGGGAGGGGTCCCAATCATATGTAGCATCTTGCCTAGAAGGGGAGTAGGAAATGAATGGTTGTCTAGGGCAATTGGTGTAAATTGCTGGCTAGACAGATACTGCAAGGAACTTGCAATCCCATTCATTGACAAACTGGAACAACTTTATGGCAAACATGATATGTATGCAAGGGAAAGGGTTCATCTCTCTGGGGCAGGGTGGTAGCACTTGCAGACTCGATTGAGAAGGCCATTGGTGAAATGCCTATGATTTTAAACTGATGGAAGATAGAGGTATGGGTGTGTGTGGGAAACAAGCAGGTTGCAACACTAGGGTTGGAAACAGTAAATGTATAAAAGGCATTCAGCATGAAGTTATAAATAAAGACAATAGAACAGGTCAGCAAACAAAGGGGACAGCAGAGGGCAGCAAGGGACTAGCTCCCTTAAGGTTTACTATACTAATAGCAGGAGTGTTAGAAATAGATAGATGAGCTAAGATTAATTGCAAGTGCAGGAACATAGATATTATTGCTATAACAGAGACCTGGCTCAATCTGAAAGATAGAGAGATGCCCTCTGAATGTCACATACAAGGCTATAAATTATTCCACACTGACAGGGTCAACAGGAAGGTGGTGGAGTAGCGATGTATGTCAGAGACAATTTAAATTGTTGTGTTAGACAAGATATTAAATTAGAAGCGTCAGCCACTGAATCTGTTTGGTTACAGCTTCTCGAGGGCCGAGAAAAAACTAATTTTGGGTGTGATTTACAGGGCCCCAAATCTTGATAGGGAGTGCAGTAAACTTCTATGGGACGAAATTCGTAAGGCATCTACATACGAAAAATGTTGTGCTAATGGGAGATTTCAACTATAGACAGATTGACTGGAGCAATTTGACAGGAATTTAGAGTCGGTGACTTTCTTGATACGATCCAGGATTGTTTTTTAAAACAGTTTGTGACAGAGCCAACTAGGGGAAATAACCTCCTTGACTTGGTTCTTGCCAGTAGGGAAACACTAATTAATAATCTTGAGGTTAATGATAGACTTGGGAGAGTGATCACAAATCACTCAGTTTTTAACATATCATGGAATTCCCCTAATAATGGCAATCAAGTCTCCGTCCCTGACTTTCGCTTGGCTGATTTCATAGGACTGAAAAATTACTTAGGTGGGCTGAACTGGAATGACCTGACTAGGGGTCAGGTAGGTGGTGATGGTTGCCGATATGATGCTTTCCAGGGCATAGTTCTAGCTGCTCAGTCAAATTATGTTCCAAATAGGGAAATCAGATCTAACAAAAATGATCCTAAATGGATGAACAATAGATTAAAATATCTGATTGGTCAAAAGAGAGGCATATATAGGCAAATCAAAAGAGGAGAGGGGCAATTAAGAATCGATATATTCAGTTAAGAGAGAAATAAAAAAGGGAATTAGAAAAGCAAATAGAGATTATGAGGTTAAAGTTGCAAGAGAATCGAAGACTAACCCAAAAGGATTCTTTCAGGTATACAGAAGTAAGATCAGGGACAAGATAGGCCCACTCAAAAGTTTCCTCGGGTCAGCTCACTGACAGTGATAAGGAAATGTGTAGAATTTTTAACACATACTTCCTCTCAGTTTTTACACAGGAGGATACCAGCGATATTCCAGTAATGATAAATTATGTAGAACAGGACGATAATAAACTGTGCACTATTAGGGTCACAGTGACATGGTCCTTAGGCAAATAGATAAATTAAAACCTAACAAATCCCCAGGCCCTGATGAACTGTATGCAAGGGTTCTAAAGGAATGTAAAGAGGAGCTTAGCACACCTTTGGCTAATCTTTTCAACATATCACTACAAACTGGCATGGTGCCAGATAAGTGGAAAATGGCAAATGTGATACCTATTTTCAAAACAGGTGACAGTCCTTAGCTCGAACTATAGACCAATAAGCCTAACCTCCATAGTGGGAACAATTTATGGAATCAATAATTGCCGAGGCAGTTCGTAGCCACCTTGAAAAGCATAAATTAATCAACGAATCTCAGCATGGTTTTACAAAGGGGCGTTTCCTGCCTACGAATTTATTAACTTTTTTCACTAAGGTATTTGAGGAGGTAGATCATGGTAATGAATATGATATTGTGTATATGGACTTCAGTAAGGCTTTTGACAGGGTCCCACATCAGAGACTATTGAGGAAAATTAAAGCACATGGAATAGGAGGAGAAATTTTTTTCCTGGATAGAGGCATGGTTGACAAATAGGCAGCAGAGAGTTTGCATAAATGGGGAGAAATCAGAGTGGGGAAGCGTCACGACGGTGTTCCACAGGGGTCAGTGTTTGGGGCCCCCTGCTGTTCACAATCTACATAAACGACATAGATGAGGGCATAAAAGAGCGACATCGGCAAGTTTGCCGATGACACCAAATAGGCGTCGAATTACATTCTGACGAGGACATTCGAGACTCCAGAAGATTTGAATAGACTGATCATGGCAGAAAAAGTGCAGATGCAGTTTAATATAGACAAATGCAAAGTTCTAATGTTGGACAGGACAATACCATGCCACATATAAATAAATAAGTGATCTTATATTACGGATTTGCGAAAAAGTTTAGGAGTTCTGGTTAGCAGTTAATCGGGAACCCCAAGACAACAAGTGTTTAAGTGTTCGCAATAAAGCTAATAGAATCCTGGTTTTATATCAAGAAGCAAAAATAATAGGAATTTCCTCAGGTTGTTCTTAAAACTCTATAATCCTTTTAGCCCCATTTAGATATCCACATTTTTGGGGTCACCGTATTAAGAATGGATATAAATTCTCTGGAAATGTACAAGGAGGATGCAAGATAAATCCCATGTATCGACCTTCCTTGAGGATAGACTAAGGGCCTGAAACTGCACTCCTAGAAAGAGACGAAAATTAGGGGGATATGATGAGGTTTATAAGTGGAAAAGACGGAAAAAAAGGGGGATGTAAATGATGTGCTGAAAAATCTAGCCTAGACAGGACTGGGCAGCAATGGTTTTAGTTTGAAAAATTCAGTTTTCAGGAGGGATATAGGAAAGTATGGTTGGAATGAGTGTGGATGAGTGGAACAAAACTCCAAGTACCGTTATAGAGGCCAGAACTTTTGTGTAGCTTAAAAATAGGGGATAATAATTGGTTAGATGGGGTGGGTGTGAGTTGGACCTGATAGCTGGCTAACAGGTCGGTTGCGTGTTCCTCCTTAAGTCAATGTGACCTGACTGACTAGGTTGGGTGATTGGCTAAGGCCGGTGGGACTGGACTGCCTCCCCTTTGGGCCATAGGCCTTCTGCAGTGTTCTTCGTTCAAATTCATGTCCCTTACTCATGGAAATTAGTTAAAGATCTAGCGAACTTTTTCCCCAAACGATTCCTAGTAGTTGGATAACCTTGGATTGGATTGGAACATTAGCATTACCTTTATGTTGCTTTGCAGCACTACATTCTTAAATACTTAGAAATATCAGTTGCCATGCGAGGCCAAAGTATTCAATCGGGCTCGTTTAAATGAATGACCATACCAGGGTGCGAACACCTGGTACATCGGTGAACTAGCTGTAAGCTACATTCACTAGTGACTGTGGAATTACTAACTGGTATACCCTTCTGCTAGGAGTACCCAACTCGGCTGTTCGATACAGTAATTCTTGGTTCATGACAAGGTCACTGATGGGTGCTGGTGGCTTCACAGTCAGAATAAGATCTTTCTGGAGCAGGAATCTAATCACACCAGACCACATGGGATCTGCTCGTTGAGCATTCTTTACATCCTCGGCAGTAAATGGAGGGTCTGCAGTTACTATACTAACATGTCACGATAAGGCATCTGCGACTACATTTGACTTGCCAGGTAAGTGTTCAACTGTATAATCAAGGTCCATCTGGCTAACCTTCCAGTAGGTTGTTTGTTTTGGAATAAAGGTATCAGTGGAGCATGGTCTGTGAAGACATGAATGGGTACTGATAAATAATGTCTCGGAAGTACTTCAAAGACAATACTATTGCTAAAGCTTCTTGCTCAGTTACTGTATAATTACGTTCAGCCTTCGTAAGAACTCGGCTAGCAAATGCAACTGTGTTGTACTTGCCATCAGTCTTCTGAGCTAGTATGGCACTTATGCCAATAGAACTAGCATCAGTTGTCTGATAGAAGGGCTTAGAAAAATCTGGAAATTTCAAAATTGGAGCAGATGTTAGCATTTCTTTTAGAGTTTGGAGTGCTCTTGGCGAAAGGTCCAAACGAAAGGAGCATCTTTCTTAAGCAACTCAGAGGAACAGCTGTGGAAGAAAAATTAGCAATGAAAGATCTATAAAAACCTGCTAAGCCCACAAAGGATCTTACGGCATCAGTAGTTTTGGGAGCTGGAAAATTTAGTACTGCAGTTACTTTGGTCAGTCGTAACCCCTCTAGGAGTGACTACGTGACCAAGAAACTTGATTTCTGATCTGAAAAATTGACATTTAGACAGTTTGATCTTTAAATTGGCTTCTTCAAGCTTACCAAGTACTACATCAAGTGTTTTCAAGTGTGTATCCACGCCTTTAGACATGACGATTACGTCATCTAAGTACAGCATAAGTGCATTACCTATGAGACCTCTAAAAATAATATAGGGGGATCTCTAACGCCTCTACTTGAACTGACCCGCTGAGTGCCTCGGTGGGTAGCGGCATTCAAAACATGCTAGGTCAGCTGAACAGTGAATAACAAGTGATTCACACCGACGGTTGGTAGTGAGTCATACTACTGGTTACTGGTAACTGGTAACTGGTACTACTGGGAACTGATACTACTGAGAGAAATGCTTCATAACATCCCTCTGACTCAACTTAGTTTTTAACTTCAAGTTGTGCCCTCTTGTTCTTATTTCCTATCACTGAAATATTATGTCCCTGTTTACCTTGTCAGTTCCTCTCAGTATTTTGTAAGTCATCATATCCCCCCAGTTCTCCTGCCCTCCAGTGTCGTCAGGTTGAATTCCCTTAACCTCTCTTCCTGGACTTAGTCTTGTTGCAAATCGCTGCATTTTCTCCAGTTTCTTGATGTGCTTGACCAGTTGTGGATTCCATACTGGTGCTGCGTACTCCAATATGGGGCTGACGTACTGGGCGTACAGTGTCGCGAATAACTCCTCACTTAAATATCAAAAAGCTATTCTTAGATTTGCCAGATGCGCATTTGCTGCAGCAATTATTTGGTTGATGTGCGCGGCAGGGGATATGCTCGGTATGATACTCACTCCAAAGTCCTCCTTGAGTGAGGTTTGCAGCCTTTGTCCCTCGAGCCTGTGCTCCCTCTGTGGTCATCTTTGTCCTTCCCCAAGCTTACAACTGGTGTTAAACTCCAGGAGCCTCTTGTCAGGTCTATAGCCTGTCCAGATCCCTTTGTAGCTTTCCCTTTTCCTCGTCTGCTTGTATTCTCTTCATTAGTTTCACATCGTCTGCAAACAGGGATACCTCTGACTATCCCTTCTCTCTGTCATGTCATTCGGATATACGAGAAATAACACCGAACCTTGGACTGATCCTTGTGGAACCCCACTCATCACATGCACCTATTCCGACTCCTCTTTATGAACCATCCTTCCTGCCAGGTTTTCTCTTATTCATTGCAGTGCTTTTCCTGCTATTCTTTCCCGCTTCTCTTGGTTTGTACCAGTCTCTTGTGCAGTGTTGAGTCAAAAGCCTTCTTACAATCTAAGAAAATAAGAATTTTTTTTGTTGGGAGTGTCAGCTATGATCGGAATTTTTTCGTCCATGTTCTAGCTCCTGGACCAAGATCATATATAATCTTTGTCCATGCCTCCGTCACCCACCCAATCTCCCCTACCCTCCCCACCTCGGCTCTTACAAGAACATTGACAAGTGTTCTTCCTGGCCCATTGCCGGACTCCTAGAGTAGTAAGACTCTCGAAACTCATCAGAGGTATAGCCATGCTCTCTCTACCAAACTTAAGCTGGAACAATCACATGGAAACACTAGAACATTGACACATATTCTCCACGCACTCTGAGCCTATCATTCCTGGACTGGAACAAGCACAGGGAAATTCTGAACTTCAAGATGCTTACTTCAGTTATCAAGATACAAAGGAGTGTGCAGAAATATTAAAGTGAGTGGTTGTAGGTAAGAGGCAGGTCAGAATGGTCTTTTATCTGCAAGTGGAGGATGCTGGAGGCAGGGAGATAGGCAAGGGATGGGGGGAAGGGAGAAAGTGCAGGGAGGGATGGAAGGGAAGAGAAAGACAGGAGGGTAAAAGAGGAGTCAGGGGCCTCTTACAAAACTACAAAGATCGCAGCTAAAAGTTGCTTCTTCTCCACATTTGATTCAATTATGGCTGAAGAATGTCTCAGAAATACTACTGCCACTTTCCTTCCCTCTCCCCCTATCTTTCTAACCCCTCGCGTCTGTGTTGTCTCCTCACCCCCCTTCCCTGGAGTCTGTGTTGTCTCCTCCCATGGTCTGCGCAGTGTCATCCTCCCCCGCCTGTGTTATCACCCTCCCCTTGTAATATATGTGTGGCCAATTTTTAGTATTTTTGTGTAGTCTGAGATAAGCCTGAGGTCAGTCTTCTCTGTCGAGTGCCAGGGTTAAAAAGGTTCTTGACGGCTCGCTGGCTAACATGTACTGAAGCTAACGGATATTGTGCGTGACAAGAAACCTAATATAGTCAAATTGACTAACTATAAAATACTGGAATACTGTATTTTTTTTACAGGCATGGAATATGCGGGTGTTGTGTGTGCGGTATCCACACCAGTTAGGATCAGATAGAAAACTGCAAAGAAGAGGTACACAATAGATCCTAGAGTTTAAAAGTGTGAGTTATGATGGAAAGTTAACAACACTGACGATGTTCACACTCACTGTTAAGAAGACATGTGGTAACAACATACAAGGTATAACAATACATAAAGTTATAATACACATATACAAGTTATAATAATACACATACACGTTATAAGAATACACGAACAAGCTCTTCAGTGTCTTAACAAGGATTCAAACAGAGACCACAGATGTAAATAAGAAACAATGGAGCTGAACGTAAAATGGGAAATTGTTCTTTAGAGAATTTCGTTATCATTATAATCACAAAGGTCATACAGCTCACAGAGTGGCAGAAGAATGGAATAAAGGGAAAAAAGAGATAGTAAGCGCTACAACCATTGGAAATTAAAAAAAAAAAAATCCGTGTTTTCCGGCATATAAGGCGCACGACAGACTACTTATAACAGTAAAAAAGTAATTATATTCAAAGGTTAATTACCTTCCTACTTTACGCTGAAGTGTAACACGAAGCCTACCCTTGACCCTGACTTTGAGCATATAAGGCGCAGGCTGATTTTCCAAGACTTTTTTGTGGGATAAAAGGTGCGCATTATATGCTGGAAAATACGGTAAACAATGCACATTTTAATGAAGACGAGACACCCCGTAGCTATTAATAGGTAACTGCATCCTGGGGCAATATTTCTGATATCTGCTGGTAGCAGGTTGAACAGCCTTGGACCACGGATGTTGACGCAGTGTTCTCTTTATTGTGCCTATGGCGCCCTTACTTTTCAATGATTCATTTTTCACTTCCTCCCATATCTCTCACTCCAGTATTTCAGTGTGCAGATTTACAATCAGTCCATCCATTATTTTCCAGATGCAAATTAAGATGTATCTATCTCGCCTGCGTTCCAAGGAGCGCACTTAATGGATTCCTGGCTCTCCTGATAATTTATGTTCTCAAACGATAACAGTAACACGGCAACTGTCATCATAATAACAGAACTGATAACATTATAGTAACAGGACAGTTCATAACATAATGACTGTACAGTTCATAACATTATAACAAGACAGTTGATAACAGAATATTTAACAGTACACCTGATAACAATAATAAGAGAAATTGCTAGCTAACACTTAGAGGGCACTTAATAACATTAATAAAAGTTCAATAATAACAGGACAGTTGATAACAAGACAAGGGATGCCGTCAGTTACGACAGATGATAACAATGAGAGAAGAGTTGATAACTAGACAGAAGTAGAGTTGATAAGAAGAGTTGACAGTGTGTGTGTGGCTGACACAGTCGGTGGGGGCTAACACTGTGACAGCAGTGTGTGGGGCTAACACAGTGGGTGGGGCTAACATTGGGTGTGACAGCAGTGTGTGTGTGTGTGGGGGCTGACACAGTGGGTGGGGCTAACACTGGGTGTGACAGCAGTGTGTGTGTGGCTGACACAATGGGTGGAGCTAACACTGTGACAGCAGTGTAGCTAACACAGTGGGTGGGGCTAACATTGGGTGTGACAGCAGTGTGTGTGTGTGTGTGGGCTGACACAGTGGGTGGGGCCAACACTGGGTGTGACAGCAGTGTGTATGTGTGTGTGTGTGTGTGGGCTGACACAGTAGGTGGGGCTAACACTGGGTGTGACAGCAGTGTGTGGCTGACACAGTGGGTGGGGCTAACACTGACAGCAGTGTGTGTGTGGCTGACACAATGGGTGGGGCTAACATTGGGTGTGACAGCAGTGTGTGTGTGGCTGACACAGCGGGTGGGGCTAACATTGGGTGTGACAGCAGTGTGTGTGTGTGTGGCTGACACAGTGGGTGGGGCTAACATTGGGTGTGACAGCAGTGTGTGTGTGGCTGACACAGCGGGTGGGGCTAACACTGGGTGTGACAGCAGTGTGTGTGTGGCTGACACAGTGGGTGGGGGCCAACACTGAGTGTGACAGAAGTTTGTGTGGCTGACACAGTGGGTGGGGCTAACACTAGGTGTGACAGCAGTGTGTGTGTGGCTGACACAGTGGGTGGGGGCTAACACTAGGTGTGACAGCAGTGTGTGTGTGGCTGACACAGTGGGTGGGGGCTAACACTAGGCGTGACATCAGTGTATGTGTGGCTGACACAGTGGGTGGGGCTTACACTAGGTGTGACAGCAGTGTGTGTGTGTGTGGCTGACACAGTGGGTGGGGCTAACATTGGGTGTGACAGCAGTGTGTGTGTGGCTGACACAGTGGGTGGGGGCTAACACTAGGTGTGACAGCAGTGTGTGTGTGGCTGACACAGTGGGTGGGGGCTAACACTAGGCGTGACATCAGTGTATGTGTGGCTGACACAGTGGGTGGGGCTTACACTAGGTGTGACAGCAGTGTGTGTGTGGCTGACACAGTGGGTGGGGGCTAACACTAGGTGTGACAGCAGTGTGTGGCTGACACAGTGGGTGGGGGCTAACACTAGGCGTGACAGCAGTGTGTGTGGGGCTGACACAGTGGGTGGGGGCTAACACTAGGCGTGACAGCGTCCTCAAAGCAGTGTTCCTGACACTGTGGCTGTAACAGCGTCCTCAGAGCAGTGTTCCTGACACTGTGGCTGTAACAGCGTCCTCAGAGCAGTGTTCCTGACACTGTGGCTGTAACAGCGTCCTCAGAGCAGTGTTCCTGACACTGTGGCTGTAACAGCGTCCTCAGAGCAGTGTTCCTGACACTGTGGCTGTAACAGCGTCCTCAAAAGCAGTGTTCCTGACACTGTGGCTGTAACAGCGTCCTCAGAGCAGTGTTCCTGACACTATGGCTGTAACAGCGTCCTCAGAGCAGTGTTCCTGACACTGGCTGTAACAGCGTCCTCAGAGCAGTGTTCCTGACACTGTGGCTGTAACAGCGTCCTCAAAGCAGTGTTCCTAACACTGTGGCTGTAACAGCGTCCTCAGAGCAGTGTTCCTGACACTGTGGCTGTAACAGCGTCCTCAGAGCAGTGTTCCTGACACTGTGGCTGTAACAGCGTCCTCAGAGCAGTGTTCCTGACACTGTGGCTGTAACAGCGTCCTCAGAGCAGTGTTCCTGACACTGTGGCTGTAACAGCGTCCTCAAAGCAGTGTTCCTAACACTGTGGCTGTAACAGCGTCCTCAGAGCCGTGTTCCTGACACTGTGGCTGTAACAGCGTCCTCAGAGCAGTGTTCCTGACACTATGGCTGTAACAGCGTCCTCAGAGCAGTGTTCCTGACACTGTGGCTGTAACAGCGTCCTCAGAGCAGTGTTCCTGACACTGTGGCTGTAACAGCGTCCTCAGAGCAGTGTTCCGGACACTGTGGCTGTAACAGCGTCCTCAGAGCAGTGTTCCTGACACTGTGGCTGTAACAGCGTCCTCAGAGCAGTGTTCCTAACACTGTGGCTGTAACAGCGTCCTCAGAGCAGTGTTCCTGACACTATGGCTGTAACAGCGTCCTCAGAGCAGTGTTCCTGACACTGTGGCTGTAACAGCGTCCTCAGAGCAGTGTTCCTGACACTGTGGCTGTAACAGCGTCCTCAGAGCAGTGTTCCTGACACTGTGGCTGTAACAGCGTCCTCAAAGCAGTGTTCCTAACACTGTGGCTGTAACAGCGTCCTCAGAGCAGTGTTCCTGACACTGTGGCTGTAACAGCGTCCTCAGAGCAGTGTTCCTGACACTGTGGCTGTAACAGCGTCCTCAGAGCAGTGTTCCTGACACTGTGGCTGTAACAGCGTCCTCAATAAAGCACACACTGTGCCCTTTCCATAACACTAATAAAAGAAAAAAGTCAATTCAACACCTCACTCAATTAAAAAACTAATTCATTGTAAATTCTTTTTTTTATGCAAACAACAACAACAACAGCCGACTTCTTTTTTTTAACACATTTCGCCTTTGATATTTGACGTTTCATAATTAACTATTACACTTATAATTAAAAAGTTGACGAGGTACAATGGCACTTGTCCCATTGTTGCTGCCCTGACACCTGAAAACACCACCATCTACACCTACACCAGCACCTGCAGCACGAGTAGAAACAGTGGATTCAACAGTAGTAACAGCAGTTGCTGCAATAGTAGCGCATCTCCAACAGTAGCTGCAGCTTCAGCAGCAGGTACAACAGCAGCAGCAGCAAGAGTGCAGCAGTAGCAGCAGCAAGAGTGCAGCAGTAGCAGCAGCAAGAGTGCAGCAGTAGTAGCAGGAGGTGAAGTGGAAGCAGTGAAGCAGCAGAGGGATGAAAAAAAACTGAGGATGAAGAGGAGGGGATAGAAAAATAATTGCAGGTGCTGACAGTTGTATTACCAAGTGTCATTTATCTACTGACTGGGAGCACCAGTCTACTTGACTCACTACTTAATCTTGATGCTTTTCTAAACTGTTTGATGATCTATTATTATTGACAGCGTCTTGTGGCCTCTTCCTTCATTGACTGTTGTTATTATTGACAGTAACTTACCCCTGTGTCCTCCTTTATTGACTGTTGTTATTATTGACAGTAACTTACCCCTGTGGCCTTTATTGACTGCTATTATTGACAATAACTTACCCCTGTGGCCTTTATTGACTGTTGTTATTATTGACAGTAACTTACCCCTGTGTACTCCTTTATTGATTGTTGTTATTGTTGACAGTAACTTACCCTTGTGGCCTTTATTGACTTCTTATTATTGACAGTACCTTACCTCTGTGTACTCCTTTATTGACTGTTGTTATTATTGACAGTAACTTACCCCTGTGTACTCCTTTATTGACTGTTGTTATTATTGACAGTAACTCACCCCTGTTTACTCCTCTATTGACTGTTGTTATTATTGACAGTAACTTACCCCTGTGTACTCCTCTATTGACTGTTATTATTATTGACAGTAACTTACCCCTGTGTACTCCTTTATTGGCTGTTGTTATTACTGACAGTAACTTACCTCTGTGGTCTTTATTGACTGTTGTTATTATTGACAGTAACTTACCCCTGTGGCCTTTATTGACTGTTATTATTGACAATAACTTACCCCTGTGGCCTTTATTGACTTGTTATTATTGACAGTAACTTACCCCTGTGTACTCCTTTATTGGCTGTTGTTATTACTGACAGTAACTTACCTCTGTGGCCTTTATTGACTGTTGTTATTATTGACAGTAACTTACCCATGTGTACTCCTTTATTGACTGTTGTTATTACTGACAGTAACTTACCCCTGTGTACTCCTTTATTGACTGTTGTTATTACTGACAGTAACTTTTCCCCTGTGTACTCCTTTATTGACTGTTGTTATTACTGACAGTAACTTACGCCTGTGTACTCCTTTATTGACTGTTGTTATTACTGACAGTAACTTACCCCTGTGTACTCCTTTATTGACTGTTGTTATTACTGACAGTAACTTACCCCTGTGTACTCCTTTATTGACTGTTGTTATTACTGACAGTAACTTACCCCTGTGTCTACTCCTTTATTGACTGTTGTTATCACTGACAGTAACTTACCCCTGTGTACTCCTTTATTGACTGTTGTTATTACTGACAGTAACTTACCCCTGTGTCTACTCCTTTATTGACTGTTGTTATCACTGACAGTAACTTACCCCTGTGTACTCCTTTATTGACTGTTGTTATTACTGACAGTAACTTACCCCTGTGTACTCCTTTATTGACTGTTGTTATTACTGACAGTAACTTACCCCTGTGTACTCCTTTATTGACTGTTGTTATTACTGACAGTAACTTACCCCTGTGTACTCCTTTATTGACTGTTGTTATTACTGACAGTAACTTACCCCTGTGTACTCCTTTATTGACTGTTGTTATTACTGACAGTAACTTACCCCTGTGTACTCCTTTATTGACTGTTGTTATTACTGACAGTAACTTACCCCTGTGTACTCCTTTATTGACTGTTGTTATTACTGACAGTAACTTACCCCTGTGTACTCCTTTATTGACTGTTGTTATTACTGACAGTAACTTACCCCTGTGTACTCCTTTATTGACTGTTGTTATTACTGACAGTAACTTACCCCTGTGTACTCCTTTATTGACTGTTGTTATTACTGACAGTAACTTACCCCTGTGTACTCCTTTATTGACTGTTGTTATTACTGACAGTAACTTACCCCTGTGTCTACTCCTTTATTGACTGTTGTTATCACTGACAGTAACTTACACCCCGTGTACTCCTTTATTGACTGTTGTTATTACTGACAGTAACTTACCCCTGTGTACTCCTTTATTGACTGTTGTTATTACTGACAGTAACTTACCCCTGTGTACTCCTTTATTGACTGTTGTTATTACTGACAGTAACTTACCCTGTGTACTCCTTTATTGACTGTTGTTATTACTGACAGTAACTTACCCCTGTGTACTCCTTTATTGACTGTTGTTATTACTGACAGTAACTTACCCCTGTGTACTCCTTTATTGACTGTTGTTATTACTGACAGTAACTTACCTCTGTGTACTCCTTTATTGACTGTTGTTATTACTGACAGTAACTTACCCCTGTGTACTCCTTTATTGACTGTTGTTATTACTGACAGTAACTTACCCCTGTGTACTCCTTTATTGACTGTTGTTATTACTGACAGTATCTTACCCCTGTGTCTACTCCTTTATTGACTGTTGTTATTACTGACAGTAACTTACCCCTGTGTACTCCTTTATTGACTGTTGTTATTACTGACAGTAACTTACCCCTGTGTACTCCTTTATTGACTGTTTGTTTATTAACTGACACGTAACTTACCCCTGTGTCTACTCCTTTATTGACTGTTGTTATCACTGACAGTAACTTACCCCTGTGTACTCCTTTATTGACTGTTGTTATTACTGACAGTAACTTACCCCTGTGTCTACTCCTTTATTGACTGTTGTTATTACTGACAGTAACTTACCCCTGTGTACTTCTTTATTGACTGTTGTTATTACTGACAGTAACTTACCTCTGTGGTCTTTATTGACTGTTGTTATTACTGACAGTAACTTACCTCTGTGGTCTTTATTGACTGTTGTTATTACTGACAGTAACTTACCCCTGTGTACTTCTTTATTGACTGTTGTTATTACTGACAGTAACTTACCTCTGTGGTCTTTATTGACTGTTGTTATTACTGACAGTAACTTACCTCTGTGGTCTTTATTGACTGTTGTTATTACTGACAGTAACTTACCCCTGTGTACTCCTTTATTGACTGTTGTTATTACTGACAGTAACTTACCCCTGTGTCTACTCCTTTATTGACTGTTGTTATTACTGACAGTAACTTACCCCTGTGTACTTCTTTATTGACTGTTGTTATTACTGACAGTAACTTACCTCTGTGGTCTTTATTGACTGTTGTTATTACTGACAGTAACTTACCTCTGTGGTCTTTATTGACTGTTGTTATTACTGACAGTAACTTACCCCTGTGTACTCCTTTATTGACTGTTGTTATTACTGACAGTAACTTACCCCTGTGTACTCCTTTATTGACTGTTGTTATTACTGACAGTAACTTACCTCTGTGGTCTTTATTGACTGTTGTTATTACTGACAGTAACTTACCTCTGTGGTCTTTATTGACTGTTGTTATTACTGACAGTAACTTACCTCTGTGGTCTTTATTGACTGTTATCACTGACAGTAACTTACCCCTGTGTACTCCTTTATTGACTGTTGTTATTACTGACAGTAACTTACCTCTGTGGTCTTTATTGACTGTTGTTATTACTGACAGTAACTTACCTCTGTGGTCTTTATTGACTGTTGTTATCACTGACAGTAACTTACCCCTGTGTCTACTCCTTTATTGACTGTTGTTATCACTGACAGTAACTTACCCCTGTGTCTACTCCTTTATTGACTGTTGTTATCACTGACAGTAACTTACCCCTGTGTACTTCTTTATTGACTGTTGTTATCACTGACAGTAACTTACCTCTGTGGTCTTTATTGACTGTTGTTATCACTGACAGTAACTTACCTCTGTGGTCCCTTTATTGACTGTTGTTATCACTGACAGTAACTTACCTCTGTGGTCTTTATTGACTGTTGTTATCACTGACAGTAACTTACCCCTGTGTACTCCTTTATTGACTGTTGTTATCACTGACAGTAACTTACCCCCGTGTTACTTCTTTATTGACTGTTGTTATCACTGACAGTAACTTACCTCTGTGGTTCTTTATTGACTGTTGTTATCACTGACAGTAACTTACCTCTGTGGTCTTTATTGACTGTTGTTATCACTGACAGTAACTTACCTCTGTGGTCTTTATTGACTGTTGTTATCACTGACAGTAACTTACCTCTGTGGTCTTTATTGACTGTTGTTATCACTGACAGTAACTTACCTCTGTGGTCTTTATTGACTGTTGTTATCACTGACAGTAACTTACCTCTGTGGTCTTTATTGACTGTTGTTATCACTGACAGTAACTTACCCCTGTGTACTCCTTTATTGACTGTTGTTATCACTGACAGTAACTTACCCCTGTGTACTTCTTTATTGACTGTTGTTATCACTGACAGTAACTTACCTCTGTGGTCTTTATTGACTGTTGTTATCACTGACAGTAACTTACCTCTGTGGTCTTTATTGACTGTTGTTATCACTGACAGTAACTTACCTCTGTGGTCTTTATTGACTGTTGTTATCACTGACAGTAACTTACCCCTGTGTACTCCTTTATTGACTGTTGTTATTACTGACAGTAACTTACCCCTGTGTACTTCTTTATTGACTGTTGTTATTACTGACAGTAACTTACCCCTGTGTACTCCTTTATTGACTGTTGTTATTACTGACAGTAACTTACCCCTGTGTACTCCTTTATTGACTGTTGTTATTACTGACAGTAACTTACCCCTGTGTACTCCTTTATTGACTGTTGTTATTACTGACAGTAACTTACCCCTGTGTACTCCTTTATTGACTGTTGTTATTACTGACAGTAACTTACCCCTGTGTACTCCTTTATTGACTGTTGTTATTACTGACAGTACTTACCTCTGTGGTCTTTATTGACTGTTGTTTTTTACTGACAGTAACTTACCTCTGTGGTCTTTATTGACTGTTGTTATTACTGACAGTAACTTACCTCTGTGGTCTTTATTGACTGTTGTTATTACTGACAGTAACTTACCTCTGTGGTCTTTATTGACTGTTGTTATTACTGACAGTAACTTACCTCTGCCTGTTGTTTCATTGACTGGATGTGAATATAAACATGATGTTGATTCTTCTAGTATTTCATTGAGTGTATGTTGCACTTGACGCTCCACTTGAGTCACTACCTCTGGCAAACTACCTCTGAAACTATAACCTTCTCTCCCCTCATCCTTCCTCTCACTCATCTCATTTCTCTCATTCTCTCCCTCACTGCTCTTCTTTCTCTCTTCTCATTTCTCACAAATTTCATGTATTCTATATTAATATGCTGAATTTGTCAACCAGTTCGAGTTATTTGTTATAAATGTGGCCAGGTGACTTAGGTCCTTGGTTGCTGCTGCTGCTTGTTGGCCTTCACCTGTGTGTGTGTCAGACCTTTGACACCACACCTGTGTGCGTGTGCCTAATTGTGGTTGCAGGGGTCGAGACTCAGCTCCTGGTCCTGTGTGTGTGTGTGTGTGTGTGTGTGTGTGTGTGTGTGTGTGTGTGTGTGTGTGTGTGTGCGTGCGTGCGTGCGTGCGTGCATACATGTTTTCGGGGGATCATGGCACCCGCTACAAGATCCTTGATAAAGCGTCCAGGTGGATCAAGACCTGATTACCCAAGCTGTTACTACTGGCCGCACGCAGTCCAACGTAAGAACCACAGTCCAGCTGATCAGGATCTGACCTGAGGACTTTAACAAGTTCCCCTTCTTGAAAACAGCCAGGGGTCTGCTGGAAATTCCCCTTACGTATGGCTAGAGGCTTTTGAAAAGTCTAGGGCCTCTTAACACTCATTGTCTTATCTCACTGTACTCACAGTGCACCTGATTTTGACTAGTGATATATTGCGCCGTGTGTATAGCGTCTTCGGCAGGGAGTGATTTGTGTGTGTAGACTCAGAAATACATCCTCTAGGATTATCTGCTTGTAAATTATAATGTTTGTGTGTGGGGGAGGGGAGGGCCCCTCTCACTGTCACCTCACTTTACACATGGTGGGGGCCCTCTCACTGTCACCTCACTTTACACATGGGGGGGCCCTCCTACTACTGTCACCTCACTTTAACACATGGTGGGGGCCCTCTCACTGTCACCTCACTTTACACATGGTGGTGGCCCTCTCACTGTCACCTCACTTTACACATGGTGGGGGCCCTCTCACTGTCACCTCACTTTACACATGGTGGGGGCCCTCTCACTGTCACCTCACTTTACACATGGTGGGGCCCTCTCACTGTCACCTCACTTTACACATAGTGGGGGCCCTCTCACTGTCACCTCACTTTACACATAGTGGGGGCCCTCTCACTGTCACCTCACTTTACACATGGTGGGGGCCCTCTCACTGTCACCTCACTTTACACATAGTGGGGGCCCTCTCACTGTCACCTCACTTTACACATGGTGGGGGCCCTCTCACTGTCACCTCACTTTATACACCTCTTCTCCATCAACTATTATGTCCTTTATCCTCTGTATTTTATCTCTGCATTATGGCTGACAGGTAAGTGTGGCACAGTCCTGCAACATAAGTGATAATCGTGCAGATTTATACGTTACCTTCGTGTGTTCGACCACCTCGCTGCCAGACGTAATGCTGTAGTTCTTTTAATTTGTTTATTTCTGGTTAAATGTGAGTTACTTTCTAGTTTTATGTAAACTTAACCAGCTCAGCCTGACCTAACCTAACTAAACATAACCTAACTTAACCTAACTGAATCTACCCTAACCTAACCTAACTTAAACTGAACCTAACCTAACTGAACCTACCCTAACCTAACCTAACTGAACCTAACCTAACCTAACTGAACCTAACGTAACCTAACGTAACCTAACTGAACCTAACCTAACCTAACCTAACTGAACCTACCCTACCCTAACCTAACCTAACTGAACCTAACCTAACTAAACCTAACCTAACGAAACCTAACCTAATCTAACCTAGCCTAACTAAAGCTAACCTAACCTAACTTAACCTAACCTAACTAAACTTAATCTAATTAAACCTAACCTAACTGAATCTAACCTAAACCTAACCTAACCTAACTAAACCTAACCAAACCTAACCTAACTGAACCTAACCTAATCCTAACTGAACCTAACCTAACCCAACTGAACCTAACCTATGAAAGTTAAGACACATGTGCAACATCTGGATATCTTTATTGTAGACGTTTCGCCATCCAGTGGCTTTATCAATACAGATTCTAGGACATAATAGGAAGACAGTAGAACTATATACAAAAGATGAGGTAATCAGTCCCTCGGCCTTGGAGTTAGTGTTCACAGCATCGTGGTGGAGGAGAATCTGGAGCAAAGGCAAGAAGACTGGCGGTTTTATAGGCGTCAGTGGATAGGGACGGGCAGCAGACGAGGGCAGTCACTGAACCTAACCTAACTGAACCTAACCTAACTGAACCTAACCTAATTAAACCTAACCTAACTAAACATAACCTAATTAAACCTAACCTAACGTAATCTAACTAAACCCAGCCTAACATAATTTATTTCCTTAAGTAAAGCACAAGCTACAGCGAAGAAATTAACGTTTGTAAGTACGAGGGTAATTGAATGATTTAGGAACTCGACGTTGTTAATATAAGACAGTGAACGTAGATAACTGAAAATCAGTTGCAAAATATCCTCATTTCTCTCTTAAGTTGGTTCCATCAGAGTCAGCTCGACACTGCGGCCAGAAATATGTTGCTGTAACAACACATCATAGTCTGGTACAGGCAGGTGCAGGTAGACAGGCAGGTACAATCCTGCAGGTAAACAGGCAGGTACAATCCTGCAGGTAGACAGGTAGGTACAATCCTGCAGGTAGACAGGTACAATCCTGCAGGTAGACAGGCAGGTACAATCCTGCAGGTATATCATGTGGGAGTTCGAACACGTGGATTGGGTAAAGTAATACTCACGTAGGCTGGTAGTACGTATAATTACAGATAATGTGGGGAGAGCCCTTACAGCCGTAACCTTGTCTCCTTGCTCACTCCCGTAACACTGACTGGCCGCCCACAGTACCCATATGTGAGGGGGTCTTTGAATAGTGCTATGGTCAGCACAATATGAGTTCAGACAGTGACTCAGGCAGAGACGGTTGGTAGCGAGTCAACTACTGGTACACTGGTTACTGGTAACTGGTTACTACTACTGAGAGGTAGACAGGTAGGTACAATCAAGCAGGTAGGCAGGTAGGTACAATCCAGCAGGTAGACAGGTAGGTGCAATCAAGCAGGTAGGCAGGTACAATCCTGCAGGTAGCAGGTAGGCAGGTGGGTACAATCCTGCAGGTAGATAGGCAGGTACAGTCCTGCAGGTAAGCAGGTGCAGGTAGATAGGTACAATCCTGCAGGTAAGCAGGTGCAGGTAGGCAGGCAGGTACAATCCTGCAGGTAGGCAGGTGCAGGTAGATAGGTACAATCCTGCAGGTAAGCAGGTGCGGGTAGACAGGCAAGTACAATCCTGCAGGTAAGCAGGTGCAGGTAGACAGGCAGGTACAATCCTGCAGGAAGACAGGTAGGTACAATCCTGCAGGTAGACAGGTGCAGGAAGACAGATAAGTACAATCCTGCGGGCAGACAGGTAGGCATAATCCTGCAGGTAGACAGATGCAGGCAGACAGGTGCAGGGAGACAGGTGCAATCCTGCAGGGAGACAGGTAAGTGCAATCCTGCAGGCAGACGGGTAGGTGCAGTCCTGCAGGCAGACAGGTGCAATCCTGCAAATAGACAGGTAGGTCCAATCCTGCAGGCAGATAGGTAGGTGCAATCCTGCAGGCAGACAAGTGGGTACAATCCTGCAGGCAAACAGGTAGGTACAATCCTGAAGGCAGACAGGCAGGTATAATCCTGCAGGCAGACAGGTAGGTATAATCCTGCAGGCTAACAGGTAACCACAGTGATGCTGGTAGGCAGGTAGGTACAGTCCTGAAGGCAGACAGGTAACCACAGTGATGCTAGCAGATAGGTAAGTACAAAACAGCTGTCAAGCAGGTAGGTTCAAACCTGCTGAAAAGCAGGTAGGTGGAAGCCTGGTGGCAGGCACGCAGGCAGGCAGAGAGGCAGGTAGGTTGAGGTGTGACAATGTGTGTCAGTCTAAAATAAGAGATGGGTGTTATAAAGCAGAGCGGAGGAGGGGGGGGGGTTGTGACGTACCTCAGTAGCTCACCACCACCATCACTACCACTACCACTACCACAACCACCACCACCACCACCACTACCACCACTACCACCACTACCACCACTACCACCACTACCACCACCACTACCACCACCACTACCACCACCACCACTACCACCACCACTACCACCATCACTACCACAACCACTACCACCACCACTCCACCACACTACCACCACCACTACTACCACCACCACTTACCACCACCACCACCACCAACACCACCACCACCTACCACCACTACCACCACCACTCCACCATCACTACCACAACCACTACACACCACTACTACCAACACTACTACCACTCTACTACCACCACTACACCACTACCACATACCACCACCACTACCACCATCTACTACCACAACCACACCACCACCACTGCTACTACCACCACTACTACCACCACCACTACTACCACCCCACCACTACTACACAACACTTACCACCACCACCACTACCACCACCACCACTACCACCACACCACTACCACCACCACTACCACCACTACCACAACCACTACCACCACCACTACTACCACCACCACACCACTACTACCACCACCACTACCACCACCACTACCACCACCACTACCACCACCACTACTACCACCAACCACTACCACTACCACCACCACTACCACCACCACTACCACCACCACTACCACAACCACTACCACCACCACTACCACCACCACTACCACCACTACACAACCACTACTACTACTACCACCACACTACCACAACCACTACCACCACCACTACTACCACCACCACCGCCGCTACTACCACCACCACTACTACCAACACTACCACCACCACTACCACCACCGCCACCACCACCACACACCACCACCACCACTACTACTACCACCACCACCACTACCACCACCAACCACACCACCACCACCACCCATACTACCACCACTACCACCACCACTACCACCACCACTACACTACCACACCTACCACAACCACTACACACCACCACCGCCCACCACCACCCCACCACCACCACCACCACTAACTACTACCACAACCACTAACCACCACCCACTACCACCACCACTACCACCACCACTACTACCACCACTACTACCACCACTACCACCACCACTACCACAACCACTACCACCACCACTACTACTGCCACCACCACTACCCACCACCATACTACCACCACTACCACCACCATCTAACCACTACCACCACCACTACCCAACCACCACTACTACACACTAACTACCACCACATACCACCACCACCACTACTACCACCACCACTACTACCACCACCACCACCGCTACTACCACCACCACTACTACCACCACCACCACCGCTACTACCACCACCACTACCACAACCCACTACCACCACTACTACCACCACCACCGCTACTACACACACCACTACTACCAACACTACCACCACCACTACCACCACCACGCTACTACCACACCACTACCACCACACCACTACCACCACCACTACTACCACCACCACTACTACCACCACCACCGCTACTACCATCACACTACCACCACCACCACTACCACCACCATTACTACCACCAACACTACTACACCACCCACCACACCACTACACCACCACCCCACCATACTACCACCACCGCTACTACCACCACCTACCCCACCACTACTACCACCACCGCTACTACCACCACCGCTACTACCACCACCGCTACTACCACCACCGCCACTACCACCACTACCACCACCAACACCACTACCACAACCACTACTACCACACCACCACTACTACCACCATTACTACCACTACCAGCACTACACCACTACACTTCGTACTAACTACCACCACACTACTACCACTACCACCACCACTACTACCACTACCACCACACACCACACTGCCGCCACCACTTCCACACTGCCGCCACCATCACCACCACTACTATAACTGCCTCCACCACCCACCACCACTACTACTACTACTACTCTACACTACTACTACTACTACTACCACCACCACCGCCACCACTACTACACCACCACAACTACCACTACCACTAATACTACCGCCACTAATACCACCATAACAACACACTACCAACGCCATACTGCCACCAGTACTACCACCACTATTGCCACCACTATTACCACCACTATTACCACTGTTACCACCAGTACTACCACAACTACCAACACCACTACTACCACCACTACTACCATCACTACCACCACTACCAACACCACTACCACCACCACTACCACTACCACCACCACTACCACCGCTACTACCACACTACTGCCACACTACTACCACCATTACTACCACCACTACTACCACCACTACCACCACTACTACCACCACTACTGCCACTGCTACTACCACCACTACTACCAGCGCTACTACCACCACTACCACGCCACTACTACAAACCACTGTACCACCACTGCCGCTACCACCACCACCACTACCACGATATACTCAACCACTACCATACTACCATCACTATCACTACCACACCACTGTACTACCACTACTACTACCACCATCACCGCCACCACCACCACCACCACCACCACCACCTCCACCACCACTACTACTACCACGACTACTACCACACTACCACTACCATAACTACCACTACTATCATCACTACTATTACTACCACCACTACTACCACCACTACCACTGCCACCGCTACTACCACTACTACTACCACCACCACCACTACCACCATCACTACTACCACTACTACTACCACTACTACTACCACCACCACCAACACTACTACCACCACTACCACCACTACCACCACCACCACTACTACTATTACCACCGCTGCACGACTTAGAAGGTGAGACATGACCTAATGATATAGTAGAGGAGACAGGTCTAGTGAGGCAGTGGGGAGAGTAGGTAAGACAGTGACTAGTGAGACAGTAAGGGAGAGTAGGTAAGACAGTGACTAGTGAGACAGTAAGGGAGAGTAGGTAAGACAGTGACTAGTGAGACAGTAAGGGAGAGTAGGTAAGACAGTGACTAGTGAGACAGTAAGGGAGAGTAGGTAAGACAGTGACTAGTGAGACAGTAAGGGAGAGTAGGTAAGACAGTGACTAGTGAGACAGCAAGGGAGAGTAGGTAAGACAGTGACTAGTGAGACAGTAATTGAGAGTAGGTAAGACAGTGACTAGTGAGACAGTAAGGGAGAGTAGGTAAGACAGTGACTAGTGAGACAGTAAGGTAGAAACAGTAAGACAGTAGCTAGTGAGACAGGTAGGGACAGTAAGACAGTAACTAGTGAGACAGTAAGGTAGGGACAGTAAGACAGTAACTAGTGAGACAGTAAGGTAGGGACAGTAACTAGTGAGACAGTAAGGTAGGGACAGTAAGACAGTAACTAGTGAGACAGTAAGGTAGGAACAGTAAGACAGTAACTAGTGAGACAGTAAGGTAGGGACAGTAAGACAGTAACTAGTGAGACAGTAATGTAGGGACAGTAAGACAGTAACTAGTGAGACAGTAAGGTAGGGACAGTAAGACAATAACTAGTGAGACAATAAGGTAGGGACAGTAAGACAGTAACTAGTGAGACAGTAAGGTAGGGACAGTAAGACAGTAACTAGTGAGACAGTAAGGTAGGGACAGTAAGACAGTAACTAGTGAGACAGTAAGGTAGGGACAGTAAGACAGTAGTGACACAGTAAGGTAGGGACAGTAAGACAGTAACTAGTGAGACAGTAAGGTAGGGACAGTAAGACAGTAACTAGTGAGACAGTAAGGTAGGGACAGTAACTAGTGAGACAGTAAGGTAGAGAGAGTAAGACAGTAACTAGTGAGACAGTAAGATAGGGAGAGTAAGACAGTAACTAGTGAGACAGTAAGGTAGGGACAGTAAGACAGTAACTAGTGAGACAGTAAGGTAGGGACAGTAAGACAGTAACTAGTGAGACAGTAAGGTAGGGACAGTAAGACAGTAACTAGTGAGACAGTAAGGTAGGGACAGTAAGACAGTAACTAGTGAGACAGTAAGGTAGGAACAGTAAGACAGTAACTAGTGAGACAGTAAGGTGGGGACAGTAAGACAGTAACTAGTGAGACAGTAAGGTAATGACAGTAAGACAGTAACTAGTGAGACAGTAAGGTAGGGACAGTAAGACAGTAACTAGTGAGACAGTAAGGTAGGGACAGTAAGACAGTAACTAGTGAGACAGTAAGGTAGGGAGACTAAGACAGTAACTAGTGAGACAGTAAGGTAGGGAGAGTAAGACAGTAACTAGTGAGACAGTAAGGTAGGGACAGTAAGACAGTAACTAGTGAGACAGTAAGGTAGGGACAGTAAGACAGTAACTAGTGAGACAGTAAGGTAGGGACAGTAAGACAGTAAGGTAGGGACAGTAAGACAGTAACTAGTGAGACAGTAAGGTAGGAACAGTAAGACAGTAACTAGTGAGACAGTAAGGTGGGGACAGTAAGACAGTAACTAGTGAGACAGTAAGGTAATGACAGTAAGACAGTAACTAGTGAGACAGTAAGGGACTGTAAGACAGTAAAGTAGGGAGAGTAAGACAGTAACTAGTGAGACAGTAAGGTAGGGACAGTAAGACAGTAACTAGTGAGACAGTAAGGTAGGGACAGTAACTAGTGAGACAGTAAGGTAGGGACAGTAACTAGTGAGACAGTAAGGTAGGGACAGTAACTAGTGAGACAGTAAGGTAGGGACAGTAACTAGTGAGACAGTAAGGTAGGGACAGTAACTACTGAGACAGTAAGGTAGGGACAGTAACTACTGAGACAGTAAGGTAGGGACAGTAACTAGTGAGACAGTAAGGTAGGGACAGTAACTAGTGAGACAGTAAGGTAGGGACAGTAACTAGTGAGACAGTAAGGTAGGGACAGTAACTAGTGAGACAGTAAGGTAGGGACAGTAAGACAGTAACTAGTGAGACAGTAAGGTAGGGACAGTAACTAGTGAGACAGTAAGGTAGGGACAGTAAGACAGTAACTAGTGAGACAGTAAGGTAGGGACAGTAACTAGTGAGACAGTAAGGTAGGGACAGTAACTAGTGAGACAGTAAGGTAGGGACAGTAACTAGTGAGACAGTAAGGTAGGGACAGTAACTAGTGAGACAGTAAGGTAGGGACAGTAACTAGTGAGACAGTAAGGTAGGGACAGTAACTGGTGAGACAGTAAGGTAGGGACAGTAACTAGTGAGACAGTAAGGTAGGGACAGTAACTAGTGAGACAGTAAGGTAGGGACAGTAACTAGTGAAGACAGTAAGGTAGGACAGTAACTATGAGACAGTAAGGTAGGGACAGTAACTGGTGAGACAGTAAGTAGGGACAGTAACTAGTGAGACAGTAAGGTAGGGACAGTAACTAGTGAGACAGTAAGGTAGGGACAGTAACTAGTGAGACAGTAAGGTAGGGACAGTAAGACAGTAACTAGTAAGATAAACGAACTGCTCATGTTTAACACAGGTATTAACCTCCTTTATATTTTTATCAACATACTATTTACGTCGTCCTAGTGTACGTGTAGGATGTTCGGGGGTCAGCGCCCCCGCCTCGCTGTGCTAGTTTACGTGTAGGATGTTCGGGGGGAGGGGGGCCGCGCCTCCCTGTGCTAGTTTACGTGTAGGATGTTCGGGGGGTCAGCGCCCCCGCCTCCCTGTGCTAGTTTACGTGTAGGATGTTCGGGGGTCAGCGCCCCCGCCTCCCTGTGCTAGTGTACGTGTAGGATGTTCGGGGGTCAGCGCCCCCGCCTCCCTGTGCTAGTTTACGTGTAGGATGTTCGGGGGTCAGCGCCCCCGCCTCCCTGTGCTAGTTTACGTGTAGGATGTTCGGGGGTCAGCGCCCCCGCCTCCCTGTGCTAGTTTACGTGTAGGATGTTCGGGGGTCAGCGCCCCCGCCTCCCTGTGCTAGTTTACGTGTAGGATGTTCGGGGGTCAGCGCCCCCGCCTCCCTGTGCTAGTTTACGTGTAGGATGTTCGGGGGTCAGCGCCCCCGCCTCCCTGTGCTAGTTTACGTGTAGGATGTTCGGGGGTCAGCGCCCCCGCCTCCCTGTGCTAGTTTACGTGTAGGATGTTCGGGGGGTCAGCGCCCCCGCCTCCCTGTGCTAGTTTACGTGTAGGATGTTCGGGGGTCAGCGCCCCCGCCTCCCTGTGCTAGTTTACGTGTAGGATGTTCGGGGGTCAGCGCCCCCGCCTCCCTGTCCTAGTTTACGTGTAGGATGTTTGGGGGTCAGCGCCCCGCCTCCCTGTGCTAGTTTACGTGTAGGATGTTGGGGGTCAGCGCCCCGCCTCCCTGTCCTAGTTTACGTGTAGGATGTTTGGGGGTCAGCGCCCCCTCCCCTGTCCTAGTTTACGTGTAGGATGTTTCGGGGGTCAGCGCCCCCGCCTCCCTGTCCTAGTTTACGTGTAGGATGTTGGGGGTCAGCGCCCCCGCCCTTCCTACAAGTCCTAGTTTACGTGTTAGGATGATTATGGGTGTACTACGCCTCCTAGCTGCTACCTAGGCTGGACACCTCATAGATCTGATTAACTAAGCTGTGCTACTGCTGCATCGCACTTAATAGCAGGGCTGTACTACAGCTACTGACTGCTGACTAGCAGGGCTGTGCTACACCCGGGCTGCTACCTAGCAGGGCTGTGCTCAAACCTGGACCTGCTACCTAGCAAGGCTGTGCTACAGCTCCTGACCTCTGACATAGCAGGGCTGTGTGCAATCCGGACCTGCTACCTAGCAAGTCTGTGCTAAACTACTGGACCTGCTACCTAGCAAGTCTGTGCTATAGCTCTGAACCTACTACCTAGCAGGGCTGTGCTGCATATCCTGGACCTGCTACCTAGCAAGTCTGTGCTACAGCTACTGGACCTGCTACCTAGCAAGTCTGTGCTACAGCTTCTGGACCTGCTACCTAGCAGGTCTATGCTGCAGATCCTGGACCTGCTATCTAGCAAGTCTGTGCTGCAGACTCCTGACCTGCTACCTAGCAGGGCTGTGCTGCAGATCCTGGACCTGCTACCTAGCAGGGCTGTGCTGCAGATCCTGGACCTGCTACCTAGCAGGGCTGTGCTGCAGATCTCGAACTCTACCTAGCAGGGCTGTGCTGCAGATCCTGGACCTGCTACCTAGCAGGGCTGTGCTGCAGATCCTGGACCTGCTACCTAGCAGGGCTGTGCTGCAGATCCTGGAACTACTACCTAGCAGGGCTGTGCTGCAGATCCTGGACCTGCTACCTAGCAGGGCTGTGCTGCAGATCCTGGACCTGCTACCTAGCAGGGCTGTGGTGCAGATCCTGGACCTGCTACCTAGCAGGGCTGTGGTGCAGATCCTGGACCTGCTACCTAGCAGGGCTGTGCTGCAGATCCTGGACCTGACTCCTAGCAGGGCTGTGCTGCAGATCCTGGACCTGCTACCTAGCAGGACTGTGCTGCAGATCCTGGACCTGCTACCTAGCAGGGCTGTGCTGCAGATCCTGGACCTGCTACGTAGCAGGGCTGTGGTGCAGATCCTGGACCTGCTACCTAGCAGGGCTGTGCTGCAGATCCTGGACCTGCTACCTAGCAGGGCTGTGCTGCAGATCCTGCTACACCCACCATACATAAGTGGTGATCATGCTGCTACACCCACCATACATAAGTGGTGATCATGCTGCTACACCCACCATACATAAACGGTCATCATGCTACTACACCCACCATACATAAGTGGTGATCATGCTGCTACACCCATCATACATAAGTGGTGATCATGCTGCTACACCCATCATACATAAGTGGTGATCATGCTGCTACACCCACCATACATAAGTGGTGATCATGCTGCACATACACCCACCATACATAAGTGGTGATCATGCTGCTACACCCACCATACATAAGTGGTGATCATGCTGCTACACCCACCATACATAAGTGGTGATCATGCTGCTACACCCACCATACATAAGTGGTGATCATGCTGCTACACCCACCATACATAAGTGGTGATCATGCTGCTACACACCCACCATAACATAAGTGGTGATCATGCTGCTACACCCACCATACATAAGTGGTGATCATGCTGCTACACCCACCATACATAAGTGTGATCATGCTGCTACAAACCCACCATACATAAGTGGTGATCATGCTGCTACACCCACCATACATAAGTGGTGATCATGCTGCTACACCCACCATACATAAGTGGTGATCATGCTGCTACACCCACCATACATAAGTGGTGATCATACTGCTACAAAACCCACCATACATAAGTGGTGATCATGCTGCTAACACCCACCATACATAAGTGGTGATCATGCTGCTACACCCACCATACATAAATGGTCATCATGCTACTACACCCACCATACATAAGTGGTGATCATGCTGCTACACCCACCATACATAAGTGGTGATCATGCTGCTACACCCACCATACATAAGTGGTGATCATGCTGCTACACCCACCATACATAAAGTGGTGATCATGCTGCTACACCCACCATACATAAGTGGTGATCATGCTGCTACACCCACCATACATAAGTGGTGATCATGCTGCTACACCCACCATACATAAGTGGTGATCATGCTGCTACATCCACCATACATAAGTGGTGATCATGCGCTACAACCCACCAATACATAAATGGTCATCATGCTACTACACCCACCATACATAAGTGGTGATCATGCTGCTACACCCACCATACATAAGTGGTGATCATGCTGCTACACCCACCATACATAAGTGGTGATCATGCTGCTACACACCCACCATACATAAGTGGTGATCATGCTGCTACACCCACCATACATAAGTGGTGATCAATGCTGCTACACCCACCATACATAAGTGGTGATCATGCTGCTACAACCCACCATACATAAGTGGTGATCATGCTGCTACACCCACCATACATAAGTGGTGATCATGCTACTACAACACCACCATACATAATGGTGATCATGCTGCTACACCCACCATACATAAGTGGTGATCATGCTGCTACACCCACCATACATAAGTGGTGATCATGCTGCTACACCCACCATACATAAGTGGTGATCATGCTGCTACACCCACCATACATAAGTGGTGATCATGCTGCTACACCCACCATACATAAGTGGTGATCATGCTGCTACACCCACCATACATAAGTGGTGATCATGCTGCTACAACCCACCATACATAAGTGGTGATCATGCTGCTACAACCCACCATACATAAGTGGTGATCATGCTGCTACACCCACCATACATAAGTGGTGATCATGCTGCTACACCCACTTACATAAGTGGTGATCATGCTGCTACACCCACCATACATCAGTGGTGATCATGCTGTTACACCCACCATACATAAGTTGGTGATCATGCTGCTACACACCCACCATACATAAGTGGTGATCATTGCTGCTACACCCACCATAATAAGTGGTGATCATGCTGCTACACCCACCATACATAAAGTGGTGATCATGCTGCTAACACCCACCATACATAAGTGGTGATCATGCTGCTACACCCACCATATATAAGGTGATCATGCTGCTACACCCACCATACATAAGTGGTGATCATGCTGCTACACCCACCATACATAAGTGGTGATCATGCTGCTACACCCACCATACATAAGTGGTGATCATGCTGCTACACCCACCATACATAAGTGTGATCATGCTGCTACACCCACGATACATAAGTGGTGATCATGCTGCTACACCCACCATACATAAGTGGTGATCATGCTGCTACACCCACCATACATAAGTGGTGATCATGCTGCTACACCCACCATACATAAGTGGTGATCATGCTGCTACACCCATCATACATAAGTGGTGATCATGCTGCTACACCCACCATACATAAGTGGTGATCATGCTGCTACACACACCATACATAAGTGGTGATCATGCTGCTACACCCACCATACATAAGTGGTGATCATGCTGCACACCCACCATACATAAGTGGTGATCATGCTGCTACACCCACCATACATAAGTGGTGATCATGGTGCTACACCCACCATACATAAGTGGTGATCATGGTGCTACACCCACCATACATAAGTGGTGATCATGCTGCTACACCCACCATACATAAGTGGTGATCATGTTGGTACACCCACCAGTCAGGCTGGACGTTATTGTATCAGTCAGGCTGGACGTTATTGTGGCAGTCAGGCTGAACGTTATTGTGGCAGTCAGGCTGGACGTTATTGTGGCAGTCAGGCTGAACGTTATTGTGGCAGTCAGGCTGGATGTTATTTTGGCAGTCAGGCTGGAAGTAATTGTGGCAGTCAGGCTGGACGTTATTGTGGCAGTCAGGCTGGATGTTATTGTGGCAGTCAGGCTGGACGTTATTGTGGCAGTCAGGCTGGACGTTATTGTGCACTCAGCTGGATGTTATTGTGGCAGTCAGGCTGGACGTTATTGTGGCAGTCAGGCTGGACGTTATTGTGGCAGTCAGGCTGGACGTTATTGTGGCAGTCAGGCTGGACGTTATTGTGGCAGTCAGGCTGGACGTTATTGTGGCAGTCAGGCTGGATGTTATTGTGGCAGTCAGGCTGGACGTTATTGTGACAGTCAGGCTGGATGTTATTGTGGCAGTCAGGTTGGACGTTATTGTGGCAGTCAGGCTGGAAGTTATTGTGGCAGTCAGGCTGGAAGTTAGTGTGGCAGTCAGGGTGGACGTTATTGTGGCAGTCAGGCTGGAAGTTAGTGTGGCAGTCATGCTGGAAGTTAGTGTGGCAGTCAGGCTGGACGTTATTGTGACAGTCAGTCTGGAAGTTAGTGTGGCAGTCAGACTGCAAGTTAGTGTGGCAGTCTGGCTGGAAGTTAGTTTGGCAGTCAGGCTGGATGTTAGTGTGGCAGTCAGGCAGGAATTTAGTGTGGCAGTCAGGCTGGACGTTATTGTGGTAGTCAGGCTGGAAGTTACTTTGGTAGTCAGGCTGGAAGTTACTGTGGTAGTCAGGCTGGAAGTTACTGTGGTAGTCAGGCTGGAAGTTACTATGGTAGTCAGGCTGGAACTTACTGTGGTAGTCAGGCTGGAAGTTACTGTGGTAGTCAGGCTGAAAGTTACTGTGGCAGTCAGGCTGGAAGTTACTGTGGTAGTTAACCTGGAAGTTACTGTGGTAGTCATCCTGGACGTTACTGTGGTAGTCGGGCTGGAAGTTACTGTGGCAGTCAGGCTGGAAGTTACTGTGGCAGTCAGACTGGAAGTTACTGTGGTAGTCAGGCTGGAAGTTACTGTGGTAGTCAGGCTGAAAATTACTGTGGTAGTCAGGCTGGAAGTTACTGTGGTAGTCAGGCTGGAAGTTACTGTGGTAGTCAGGCTGGAAGTTACTGTGGTAGTCAGGCTGGAAGTTACTGTGGTAGCCAGGCTGGAAGTTACTGTGGTAGTCAGGCTGGAAGTTACTGTGGTAGTCAGGCTGGAAGTTACTGTGGTAGTCAGGCGGAAGTTACTGTGGTAGTCAGGCTGGAAGTTACTGTGGTAGTCAGACTGGAAGTTACTGTGGTAGTCAGGCTGGAAGTTACTGTGGTAGTCAGGCTGGAAGTTACTGTGGTAGTCAGGCTGGAAGTTACTGTGGTAGTCAGACTGGAAGTTACTGTGGTAGTCAGGCTGGAAGTTACTGTGGTAGTCAGGCTGGAAGTTACTGTGGTAGTCAGGCTGGAAGTTACTTTGGCAGTCAGGCCGAAAGTTACTGTGGCAGTCAGGCTGGAAGTCACTGTGGTAGTCAGGCTGGAAGTTACTGTGGTAGTCAGGCTGGAAGTTACTGTGGTAGTCAGGCTAGAAGTTACTGTGGCAGTCAGGCTGGAAGTTACTGTGGTAGTCAGGTTGGAAGTTACTGTGGCAGTCAGGCTGGAAGTTACTGTGGTAGTCAGGCTGGAAGTTACTGTGGTAGTCAGGCTGGAAGTTACTGTGGTAGTCAGACTGGAAGCTACTGTGGCAGTCAGGCTGGAAGTTACTGTGGTTGTCAGGCTGGAAGTTACTGTGGTAGTCAGGCTGGAAGTTACTGTGGCAGTCAGGCTGGAAGTTACTGTGGTAGTCTGGCTGGAAGTTACTGTGGCAGTCAGGCTGGAAGTTACTGTGGCAGTTAGGCTGAAAGTTACTGTGGCAGTCAGGCTGAAAGTTACTGTGGCAGTCAGGCTGGAAGTTACTGTGGTAGTCAGGCTGGAAGTTACTGTGGCAGTCAGGCTGGAAGTTACTGTGGCAGTCAGGCTGGAAATCACTGTGGTAGTCAGGCTGGAAGTTACTGTGGCAGTCAGGCTGGAAGTTACTGTGGCAGTCAGGCTGGAAGTTAGTGTGGTAGTCAGGTTGGAAGTTACTGTGGCAGTCAGGCTGGAAGTTACTGTAACAGGCTGGAAGTTACTGTGGCAGTCAGGCTGGAAGTTACTGTGGTAGTCAGGCTGGAAGTTACTGTGGCAGTCAGGCTGGAAGTTACTGTGGCAGTCAGGCTGGAAGTTAATGTGGCAGTCAGGCTGGAAGTTACTGTGGCAGTCAGGCTGGAAGTTACTGTGGCAGTCAGGCTGGAACTTACTGTTGTAGTCAGGCTGGAACTTACTGTGGTAGTCAGGTTGGAAGTTACTGTGGTAGTCAGGCTGGACATTAGTGTGGCAGTCAGGCTGGAAGTTACTGTGGCAGTCAGGCTGGAAGTTACTGTGGTAGTCAGGCTGGAAGTTACTGTGGTAGTCAGGCTGGAAATTACTGTGGCAGTCAGGCTGGAAGTTACTGTGGCAGTCAGGCTGGAAGTTACTGTGGTAGTCAGGCTGGAAGTTACTGTGGTAGTCAGGCTGGAAGTTACTGTGGCAGTCAGGCTGGAAGTTACTGTGGCAGTCAGGCTGGAAGTTACTGTGGTAGTCAGGCTGGAATGACTGTGGTAAGTCAGGCTGGAAGTTACTGTGGCAGTCAGGCTGGAAGTTACTGTGGCAGTCAGGCTGGAAGTTACTGTGGTAGTCAGGCTGGAAGTTACTGTGGTAGTCAGGCTGGAAGTTACTGTGGCAGTCAGGCTGGAAGTTACTGTGGTAGTCAGGCTGGAAGTTACTGTGGCAGTCAGGCTGGAAGTTACTGTGGCAGTCAGGCTGGAAGTTACTGTGGTAGTCAGGCTGAAAGTTCCTGTGGTAGTCAGGCTGGAAGTTACTGTGGCAGTCAGGCTGGAAGTTACTGTGGCAGTCAGGCTGGAAGTTACTGTGGTAGTCAGGCTGGAAGTTACTGTGGTAGTCAGGCTGGAAGTTACTGTGGTAGCCAGGCTGGAAGTTACTGTGGCAGTCAGGCTGGAAGTTACTGTGGTAGTCAGGCTGGAAGTTACTGTGGTAGTCAGGCTGGAAGTTACTGTGGCAGTCAGGCTGGAAGTTACTGTGGCAGTCAGGCTGGAAGTTACTGTGGTAGTCAGGCTGAAAATTCCTGTGGCAGTCAGGCTGGAAGTTACTGTGGCAGTCAGGCTGGAAGTTACTGTGGCAGTCAGGCTGGAAGTTACTGTGGTAGTCAGGCTGGAAGTTACTGTGGTAGTCAGGCTGGAAGTTACTGTGGTAGCCAGGCTGGAAGTTACTGTGGCAGTCAGGCTGGAAGTTACTGTGGTAGTCAGGCTGGAAGTTACTGTGGTAGTCAGTGAGCCATTTAAACAGAATTGTGTAACCCGTAGGTGTTTAGCGTTTTCCATTAATGTAATAGTAATAAAGAGGCAGGACAAGGCAGGACAGGGCAAGGCAGGACAGGGCAGGACAGGGCAAGGCAGGACAGGACAAGGCAGGACAGGACAGGGTAGGACAGGACAGGACAAGGCAGGACAGGGCAGGACAGGGCAAGGCAGGACAGGGTAGGACAGGACAGGGCAGGACAGGACAAGGCAGGACAGGACAAGGCAGGACAGGGCAGGACAGGGCAAGGCAGGACAGGACAAGGCAGGACAGGGCAAGACAGGACAAGGCAGGACAGGGCAGGACAGGACAAGGCAGGAAAGGGCAGGACAGGGCAAGGCAGGACAGGACAAGGCAGGACAGGACAAGGCAGGACAGGGGAGAACAGGGCAAGGTAGGACAGGACAGGACAGGGCAAGGCAGGACAGGGTAGGACAGGACAGGCAGGTCAGGACAAGGCAGGACAGGGCAGGACAGGACAAGGCAGGACAGGGCAAGGCAGGACAGGACAAGGCAGGACAGGGCAGAACAGGGCAAGGCAGGACAGGACAAGGCAGGACAGGACAGGGTAGGACATGACAGGACAGGACAAGGCAGGGCAGGACAGGGCAGTGCAGGACAGGGCAAGGCAGGACAGGAGAGGGCAGGACAAGGCAGGACAGGACAAGGCAGGGCAGGACAGGGCAGTGCAGGACAGGGCAAGGCAGGACAGGGTATCACAGGACAAGGCAGGACAGGACAGGGTAGGACAGGACAGGGCAGGACAGGACAAGGCAGGACAGGACAGGGTAGGACAGGACAGGGCAGGACAGGGCAGGAATGGGCAAGGCAGGACAGGACAAGGCAGGACAGGACAGAGTAGGACAGGACAGGACAGGACAAGGCAAGGCAGGACAGGGCAGTGCAGGACAGGGCAAGGCAGGACAGGATAGGGCAGGACAAGGCAGGACAGGACAAGGCAGGGCAGGACAGGGTACGGCAAGAGATGTTCTATTAAGATTGAAAGGCAGACAAGCTGTCAAGTAGCCGGTCAACCATCACAGCTGATCTCTTTGTTGGTGAAAGAGGTAAATTATGGGAGACGGGTGATAAACACAGCTGGATGTGTGGGTGTCATGTACCCGGTATTGTGGAGTGGTAGTGGCAACCCGCATGTACTAGCCTCACACTGCTAGAATACAGAGTGTTGTAGTGTGCATGTGTGAAGTGATATGCAGATATCTTCTTTCTACCGGGGCACTAAAAGTCTGGTTGACCTGCTATCATGGTTTTGTGTTCTAGTCTTCTTGTATTTCAGGGAGACAACCCCCTCCCCCTCTCACTCCTGAATGAGGCCTCAAGAACGCCGCCATCTTTACATCCCACATGACCCTCAAAACATTCACCCAGCAGCGTGGGAACCCGCTTGTCTGCCTGCTCCACCCCCAGATATATTTCTGTGTCCTCCTTCACCCGGTTCCTTACCTTACCTTTTATTTATATAATAGTACACACACATATATATATATATATATATATAATATATATATATATATATATATATATATATATATATATATATATATATATATGTGTGGTGTGTGTGTGTGGTGTGTTGTGTGTGTGTGTGTGTGTATATACACTGAAATGATAATTTACGTAAATGGGAAGCATAAGAAGAATTTCGAGTAGTGCCAAGGATAAGCAGAGATGCGATGAACACAAAAAGCAGTGTGTCATTGTTCACCATTATTTAACCTTCTTCCAGCATGTATAAGAAGAACATTAAAGGAACACTGGGAGAACTTCTCAAGAAACACAATAGCATGTATAATACCAACACTACGTATGTATAATAACACCACCATGTATAAGAAGAAACTAGAAGGGTTCCAATAGAAGGCGCCTCATCAACCAGGTGGTGATGGTGTCACTTGCCTACATACCGCTACTAACAACAGTCTGGCTGATCATAAGTTGCATTTCCTCGGGCCAAGCTATGAGGACAAAACTGGACATGAGTCACATGTATGATGTGGGATATGGAAGACTACAGGTCCACCTGTATGTTGTACCTGTAACTACCGTATTTTACTGCATATAAGGCGCACCACAGACGTATCATTATGATAAATCAGTAATCATATTCAAGGGCTAATGACCTTGATATTTGAAGCTAAAGCGTAACTCAAAGCCTGCCCTTAACTCTGACCTTGAGCATATAAGGCACAGGTTGATTTTCCGACTTTTTGAGGGGGAAAAAGCGCGCCTTATATGCCGGAAAATACAGTAAGTGAGATTACTCTTAAGTACTCTTTAAGATGTTAACACTTCATGGGTTTAATGTACGTGAAGATGATGTTACTTCATGATTTTAATGTGCGTGATGATGTCACTCCTTCCTCATCTTAATGTACGTGATTCTCCAACAGCTAAGGAATGAGATATGTAGTGTTGTATGCATAGAATACAAATATGATTTACTTGGCTCTCTCCCTTCTTGAGCTTGTTAAATACACTCAATATATATCAGTTGGCCACCTGTTTCCAGGTGAGAGTAGAACAATCTCTCTCTCTCTCTCTCTCTCTCTCTCTCTCTCTCTCTCTCTCTCTCTCTCTCTCTCTCTCTCTCCTCTCTCTCCCTTCATTAACACTTAATGATGTTTAAGTACTAAGTGTGATACTTCTCATAAAGAATATTACTAGGTAAATAGAGCAGGAAGGTGAGTGGTTAGTGTGCTTCTCGTGACTATCGGACAGAGGATCGAGACTACATTACTCGTAGTGCTGAATGAAACCCACGGGGTTGGTGCTACACATAAATAGTAATAACAAGGAGAGTGCTGTTTGTAATGTAAGATGGCTGTGGTTGGCTGTTGGCAGGCTAGCACCAGCAGCTGGAAAGCAATCTCCTGGAAGGTCAGGTAATTAAAGAACTGCACAGTATACATCAGCAAGAAGCAAGGGAATTGCGTGTTTGCCCCGAGGTGTGGTGGTGGTAGCGGTAATGTTGGTGGTAGTGGTAATGTTAGTAGTGATATTCTTGAGATGGTGGTGATAGCGATAGGCCTCCTTTACGTAACTAGTAGTGACTTACGTACAGGTGAGTTATTTTGGTTGTAATTGTAACCTGACTTTTTTTTTTTTGGTGTGTGTGTGTGTGTGTGTGCGTAATAAGGCTTGGTGAGGGGTGATAGAGCGATGATATCACAGTAATGGTGATACTGCTTGTGCCATGGCCGCTGGTGAGGTGGTGGCGCTATGTGTGCACTTGTTGCAGCAATACTGCTACAAGTAATGATGTGTGGGTGAATGTGGGAGTGGGAGGGGTGTGTCCCTCTGTTGCATGTTGAGCCACTAGAGGGAGGCACCAGCAAAGACATAGAGAGAGAGAGAGAGAGAGAGAGAGAGAGAGGGGGGGGGGGCAGGCAGGGAGGAGGAGAAGCAGGAGACGCAACATCAACAACAGGACAGGGTATGAGGAGGTTGGAACAGCAGAAGCAGCAAGTAGGGGAGCAGGTTCAAGAAAAGCAGATCTCTGCTGGTAAGTTGATGAGTGAATGTGTAAGGAGGTGAAGGGTTATAGCGGGTCGATGTGATCCATGACTGCCACCACGACGACACCTGTGCAAGATGTCAACCTTAACAGAGTGTGGGTATTGATTGCAGGCGTACGTAATAGCTGAGGCCACAAAGTGATTCATGTAGCAGATTGTGTGGAGGTCGCAAGTAGTTTGCACCTCTTTAGTGTTCAAAGGACTGCGATGATGATGATGATGATGCAAGTCTAACTTTCCCTTCTTCTTCTTCCACAGGTAGGCAGGTGAGCTGGTTGTAGCGGTGCTAACTGACTCCGGATACAAGTTAGATGCCACAAGTTAAGTGTAAAGAGTATTTGTGTTGCTGCAGGTGCAGCCACCTGCCTCTAGTAGCCAGTGTGTGGAGGAAGGTGCTCACATCTCCACCTCTTGAACTCTCTTAACACAGCAACCGTCCAGGGAAGTATTAGCGTCCTCTCATGCGACTGACGACATGTTCATGGCAACATTGCTGGTCGTCTTTTGTTCACATTCATGAATATTGGCAGGGAAATCTTAGACTCCTGGCATTCAGTGTCCACTTACTCTTACTTTTTCTTGTATTTCTAATAGTTCTTAGTTCTGTAATATTTCTTTTGTAGTTTAGAAGATCTGGTCTGAGCCCAGACTGCGGGGGTGATGATCCCTTGAATCATTAACAGATAAACTACAATAACAGATAAACCAAAGTAACAGATAAACCACAATAACAGATAAACCAAAGTAACAGATAAACCGCAATAACTTATACAACATTAAATCATAAGTGTATTGTGAGAAGTCTTTTAATTTAATCATGTTAAACGGTCATACTCCAGTATTATCAGTGTTATGGAACAAGGAGGACCATGTGTCTGTGTGGCTCCCTTTTTCAAGTAAGGTTCCTTGATGCTGGGGGGGGCTCTTGATCCTAAGAGAGAGACTTGTCCTCCCCTTCCTTAGATTAAACTTGATTGTCTTCTGTTTCCCAGGAGCTTGATGACCCATATGAATTTAGCGCTTCCCTCTAAATATAATATCAAAGGGGTTGCTGAGCCACAGTATATTATCATCAAAGTATTGAGCAAGAAAGCCACATGTGTGTGTGTGGCTCAGCCAAGAACACTAACACTTGCATTATGATGCAATGCTGTATTAACTACGTTTCGTTTATGACTTGATGAAGCCTTCTGTGTGGGCGAAACGCAGTCAATAAAGGATGGCATTAATACTGCATTTGTGTGTATTGTTCTGTCTTGTCGATATTCTACACCGTTTATCTCCACCATTAACATTTTCATAGCACAAGCGTCCAGCTTCATCCAGGCTACATATATATCTGAGTTTCCACCACCAACTGACATAAATGTAACCAGATTCACATTTGATTACATAAATATTCTCTCACCTTGCATAGTTATGTGCTTCGATGTGAAAGAATCAAGAATTTAAGAGGCAATTCCTTTCGCTGTATTCAAGAAATACCCGAATGCTTCATTCATTGTAATATTTTATACAGAATCCCAGGCGAGTATTTTAACTTCGGGTATTGTAAATTCCTCATTAATTCTGTGGCTTTCTTAGCCACAATAATTTTGAGGACGCGTCTGTAGAGAAGCCGCGTGTCCCTGTAATTTTTCACTACTGTCCATACTATGGGTAAAAGGTGCATAATAAAGCTGTTGTAGAAAGTGTTGACCTACACAGGTTTCTTCAGTCAGATACAGAGGCAGTGAAATGATGATGTAATGATTGTAATCAGTCTATAAACCTTGGAGAAATAAATGGTATTTGAGGTGGTTAATCCCTCAGCCTGGAGAAGAGTTCAGCTCCATGGTATAGAAGTGATTATATCGTTCCAGACCGTGGAGCTGAACTACTCTCCAGACTGAGGGACTGACCACCTCAGATGCTATTTCTCCAAGGTTGCTGGAGTGATTACATAATCTTCATTTCACTACTACACCTGCTGCCTCTGTAGTTGACTGAAGAAGTCTACTGTGTAGGCGAAACGCTTCAAAAATAAAGATACCCAATTGGTGCACATGTGTCTTAATCATCAACTTGTTAGTATTTTATACCATTTTCAAAATGCATGATGAAGTTATTGTAGGAACTCACTGAAGGGATGGCAATAATACAGGTTGTGGCATTTTCATGAGGACGTTTCGCCCAGCAGGGCTAAGTCTTTGGCAGACGAGACGTCTTCACAATAAAGCGCTGTATCTTGCAGTGTTTTATTTTCACATGAAATCGGTCCAGTTTTAGTGATAGTCAAACGTTCGTGTCAGACAAAAAAAAAGGTTATCGGCAGTGTTTTGAAGATGAAAGTGACATCGTTAAGGCTCCATCCTTCGTCCAGTGTGACAGTGTACCACCTGCGCTTACAATTGGAATCCTTGCCACTGTCTTTCTGACGGACGAGTGAAGAGCAAAACCAGCAGGAGGCGGAAGGTGTGTGTGTGTGTGTCGGCCATGCTATAGAAAGAAAGGAGGATGTAATAGAAGGAAGCCAGATAGTGTAGCTTAGTTCAGTTGATTTGTTGCGACTATTGTGAAGCTCTAGCGTGCCAGGCTATCCATATGAGAGTCTCAAGAGGAGCCACGAAACAACTTGACCTACGGACAAGTAGCAGCAGCAGCCGCAGCATCAGTAGCATCAACACCAGCAGCAGGCACCACTACGGCGGCTCTGCAGCCAACTCTAACACCCTACAGTGGAGAAAGAGAGATGTACACTAGTGAAAGAGAAGGGTAATAAATGGAACCGAGCTTGACTTTGGAAAACAAGGTGGGGGTAAAAGTCACTCACTGCTCATGACTTCGTCTCTGCTTAAGAGCAAGATTATGAGAACTTCTAACCTTAGTACACTAAGACGTAAACAACACTCTGGTGACCAGCGTTCAGTGGCCAGAGTGATGAGCACTGAGTGTTGTAAGTGATGCAGATCAAGTGTTGCGAGTGACTAAGATTAAGTGTTGCGAGTGATGAGAATCAAGTGCTGTGAGTGATTAGGATCCAGTGTTGTGATGACAAGTGTTATGAGTGGTGAGAGTGGCCACTTTATTAGGTACACCTTTCTAGTACTGGGTAAGGCCCCTCTTTGCCCCCAGGACAGCTTGAATTCTTCGTGGCATGGATTCAACAAGTCGCTCGAAACATGTAAGAGATCCTGGTCCATGTTCACATGATAGCATCACGCAGTTGCTGCAGACTTGTCGGCTGCACATTCATGCTGTGAATCTCTTGTTCCACCTCATCCGTTCCCTACCATCTGCATATCGCAGCAGTACTCGGGATTCATCAGACCAGGCGACGTTTTCCAAATCTAACTGACCAGTTTTGGTGAGCCTGTGTCCACTGTAGCTTGAATTTCCTGCTCTTAGCTGACAGGAGTGGAACCCAATGTAGTCTTGCGCTGCTGTAGCTCATCCACTTCAAGGTTTGATGTGTTGTGCGTTCAGGAATGCTCTGCATACAACTGTTGTAATGCATGGATGAGTATATTGATATCTTCATACCAAAGTATTAATACCCCAGTATTAACTTAATACCCAAGTATAAGATACTATCGCAGCAGTAACTTAATATCTCGGGTTTAAGATAATGCCAGGGTATTTAGTTAATACCACAAGATAAAGTTATTACCCCATTTTTTAGTTAATACTTAAGTATTAAGTTAGCGCCCTGGGTATTAAGGTAATGCCCTAGGTACTAAGTTAATGTCCCTGGTATTAAGTTAATATTCTTGATATTAAGTTAATTTAATACCAGGGTAATAACTTTATTCTCACTCTCTCTCTCTTTTCCCTCCAACCCATCCTTTCCATCCCTCACACCCTACCTTCCCTCCCTACTCCCCTTCTACACTCCCTACTCCCCTTCTACACTCCCTCCCTACTCCCCTTCTACACTCCCTCCCTACTCCCCTTCTACACTCCCTCCATACTTCCCTTCTACATTCCCTCCCTACTTCCCTTCTACACTCCCTCCCTACTCCCCTTCTACACTCCCTCCCTACTCCCCTTCTACACTCCCTACTCCCCTTCTACACTCCCTCCCTACTCCCGCCAAGCAGACAACCTTGGCAGGCTGAACGGGAGTAATTTTGCAACACTTGTGCAACGGCGATCGATAATGTTGTCGTTCCCAAGACCTTCTTTTGCCGGAGACGTCGCTGCTGCTGCTGTCGCTGCTGGTGCTGCTGGTGCTGGTGCTGCTGTTGCTACTACTACTGCTGCTGCTACTGCTGCTGCTGTCGCTGCTGGTTCTGCTGCTGGCGCTGCTGCTGTTGCTACTGCTGCTGCTGTTGCTACTGTCGCTGCTGGTGCTGCTGGTACTGCTGCTGTTGATGTTGCTGCTACTGCTGTCGCTGCTGGTGCTGCTGGTACTGCTGCTGCTCCTGCTGCTGTTGATGTTGCTGCTGCTGACGCTGCTGGTGCTGCTGCTGTTGCTACTGCTGCTGCTGCTGTTGCTACTGCTGCTGCTGCTGTTGCTGCTACTGCTGTTGCTGTCGCTGCTGCTGGTGCTGCTGCTGTTGCTACTGCTGCTGCTGCTACTGCTGTTGCTGTCGCTGCTGCTGGTGCTGTCGCTGCTGCTGGTGCTGCTGCTGTTGCTGCTGCTGTTGTGTTCAACACATGGTGTTGCTGTTGTATCTCTGAAGTAATTTTGCTACAGTTCGTATATCTGTGTCCTCTCTCTCTCGTTCTCTCTCTTTCTCTCTCTCTCTCCCTCTCCGGAGCACAGCCTGGCAGGTGAGCAGGGCCTCCAAGAGAAATTTTATAAGGTGGAACAAGACTGTTTTGGGGCTCATGGGGGCAGCCTGAGGCCCCTGGGGGCAGCCTGAGGCCCCTGGGGGCAGGCTGAGACACCTGGAGCAGGCTGAGGGCCCTGGGGGCAGGCTGAGGGCCCTGGGGGCAGGCTAAGGGCTCTGGGGGGCAGACTGAGGGCCCAGAGGGCAGGTTGAGGTCTCTGGGGGCAGGCTGAGGCCCCTGGGGGCAAGCTGAGCCCCCGGACCAGCGTACCGGGGGCTCCTTCCCTCTCATGGACCCCTCAGAGCTTCACAGCCGGGCCCCGGACCAGCGTATCGGGGGCCCCCTCCCTCTCATGGGCCTCTTAGAGCTTCACAGCCGGGCCCCAGACCAGCGTACCGGGGGCCCCTTCCCTCTCATGGGCCCCTCAGAGCTTCACAGCCGGTCCCCGGACCTGCTTACTGGGGGCCCCCTCCCTCTCATGGGCCCTGCGAGACACTACAAGTATCACACAAGGGGAAGGATCTTGGGGCAAGCATCACAACGAACATATCACAACATATCGTGTGATTGTATGTTTGTAGGATGCCGTTTACTAGGGTCCTAGTGTTAGACTCAAGGCTGACATTGGTTCCTCCTCCTAACGTGTCCCAGTATCAGACTCAAGGCTGACATTGGTTCCTCCTCCTAACGTGTCCCAGTATCAGACTCAAGGCTGACATTGGTTCCTCCTCCTAACGTGTCCCAGTATCAGACTCAAGGCTGACATTGGTTCCTCCTCCTAACGTGTCCCAGTATCAGACTCAAGGCTGACATTGGTTCCTCCTCCTAACGTGTCCCAGTATCAGACTCAAGGTTGACATTGGTTCCTCCTCCTAACGTGTCCCAGTATCAGACTCAAGGTTGACATTGGTTCCTCCTCCTAACGTGTCCCAGTATCAGACTCAAGGTTGACATTGGTACCTCCTCCTAACGTGTCCTAGTATCAGACTCAAGGTTGACATTGGTTCCTCCTCCTAACGTGTCCCAGTATCAGACTCAAGGCTGACATTGGTTCCTCCTCCTAACGTGTCCCAGTATCAGACTCAAGGTTGACATTGGTTCCTCCTCCTAACGTGTCCCAGTATCAGACTCAAGGCTGACATTGGTTCCTCCTCCTAACGTGTCCCAGTATCAGACTCAAGGTTGACATTGGTTCCTCCTCCTAACGTGTCCCAGTATCAGACTCAAGGCTGACATTGGTTCCTCCTCCTAACGTGTCCCAGTATCAGACTCAAGGTTGACATTGGTTCCTCCTCCTAACGTGTCCCAGTATCAGACTCAAGGTTGACATTGGTTCCTCCTCCTAACGTGTCCCAGTATCAGACTCAAGGCTGACATTGGTTCCTCCTCCTAACGTGTCCCAGTATCAGACTCAAGGCTGACATTGGTTCCTCCTCCTAACGTGTCCCAGTATCAAACTCAAGGCTGACATTGGTTCCTCCTCCTAACGTGTCCCAGTATCAGATTCAAGGTTGACATTGGTTCCTCCTCCTAACGTGTCCAAGTATCAGACTCAAGGCTGACATTGGTTCCTCCTCCTAACGTGTCCCAGTATCAGACTCAAGGCTGACATTGGTTCCTCCTCCTAACGTGTCCCAGTATCAGATTCAAGGTTGACATTGGTTCCTCCTCCTAACGTGTCCAAGTATCAGACTCAAGGTTGACATTGGTTCCTCCTCCTAACGTGTCCCAGTATCAGACTCAAGGCTGACATTGGTTCCTCCTCCTAACGTGTCCCAGTATCAGACTCAAGGTTGACATTGGTTCCTCCTCCTAACGTGTCCCAGTATCAGACTCAAGGTTGACATTGGTACCTCCTCCTAACGTGTCCCAGTATCAGACTCAAGGTTGACATTGGTTCCTCCTCCTAACGTGTCCCAGTATCAGACTCAAGGTTGACATTGGTTCCTCCTCCTAACGTGTCCCAGTATCAGACTCAAGGTTGACATTGGTTCCTCCTCCTAACGTGTCCCAGTATCAGACTCAAGGTTGACATTGGTTCCTCCTCCTAACGTGTCCCAGTATCAGACTCAAGGCTGACATTGGTTCCTCCTCCTAACGTGTCCCAGTATCAGACTCAAGGCTGACATTGGTTCCTCCTCCTAACGTGTCCCAGTATCAGACTCAAGGCTGACATTGGTTCCTCCTCCTAACGTGTCCCAGTATCAGACTCAAGGCTGACATTGGTTCCTCCTCCTAACGTGTCCCAGTATCAGACTCAAGGTTGACATTGGTTCCTCCTCCTAACGTGTCCCAGTATCAGACTCAAGGCTGACATTGGTTTCCTCCTCCTAACGTGTCCCAGTATCAGACTCAAGGTTGACATTGGTTCCTCCTCCTAACGTGTCCCAGTATCAGACTCAAGGCTGACATTGGTCCCTCCTCCTAACGTGTCCCAGTATCAGACTCAAGGTTGACATTGGTTCCTCCTCCTAACGTGTCCCAGTATCAGACTCAAGGTTGACATTGGTTCCTCCTCCTAACGTGTCCCAGTATCAGACTCAAGGTTGACATTGGTTCCTCCTCCTAACGTGTCCCAGTATCAGACTCAAGGTTGACATTGGTTCCTCCTCCTAACGTGTCCCAGTATCAGACTCAAGGTTGATATTGGTTCCTCCTCCTAACGTGTCCCAGTATCAGACTCAAGGTTGACATTGGTTCCTCCTCCTAACGTGTCCCAGTATCAGACTCAAGGCTGACATTGGTTCCTCCTCCTAACGTGTCCCAGTATGAGACTCAAGGCTGACATTGGTTCCTCCTCCTAACGTGTCCCAGTATCAAACTCAAGGCTGACATTGGTTCCTCCTCCTAACGTGTCCCAGTATCAGATTCAAGGTTGACATTGGTTCCTCCTCCTAACGTGTCCAAGTATCAGACTCAAGGCTGACATTGGTTCCTCCTCCTAACGTGTCCCAGTATCAGACTCAAGGCTGACATTGGTTCCTCCTCCTTACGTGTCCCAGTATCAGATTCAAGGTTGACATTGGTTCCTCCTCCTAACGTGTCCTAGTATCAGACTCAAGGCTGACATTGGTTCCTCCTCCTAACGTGTCCCAGTATCAGACTCAAGGCTGACATTGGTACCTCCTCCTAACGTGTCCCAGTATCAGACTCAAGGCTGACATTGGTACCTCCTCCTAACGTGTCCCAGTATCAGACTCAAGGCTGACATTGGTTCCTCCTCCTAACGTGTCCCAGTATCAGACTCAAGGCTGACATTGGTACCCGCTAGTTAAGTATCACAGTTTCTTCAAGATATCGGCTCACAACTCTGACGTACACACTTGGCTATAATTCTAAGATAAATCTTGGGTGGATTGTTTTTATTCTTCAGCGACTGAAGACGAGTGTGAGACGCGGCACGGTATACACTGCCATGGAGATAAATGGTATAAAATACCGACATGATGGAAAAAATAGACATAAATGCGGTATAATGCGATCCTTTATTGACTACGTTTCGCCCACACAGTGGACTTTATCAAGTCACAAACAGATATACCTGGGTAGAGAGTACGTGAGTATATATAGTGTGGAGGGTGTTGGGGAGGGCGTATTTGAGACAGATCTGCCCGGGTAAATATGTTTGTGACTTGATAAAGCCCACTGTGTGGGCGAAACGTTGTCAATAAAGGTTTGCATTTGTACTGCATTTGTCTATTTTTCCACACAGTGCCATTTCAGACTGGCTGTGATGGCCATATTAGGCCTGCGGGTTCCTTATAGGAAGAGTCTGATGGACCAGGCAGTCAACAAGGAAACGTGGCCGCAGGCTGGGCTTCGATGGTAAGACTCTCAAAACCGACCACAGGTATGTCACAGGTATATCTGCTGGACGACGACAAGCTTGTTGACCATTGTCAACCTGCTGGTCATTGAAGAATTATACATACGTGCAACATCTGGTTTGTAAAGTAAAAGGACACAAGTGCAACTAATGTGACATTTTATTGTGGCAACGTTTCGCTCTCCAGGAGCTTTGTCAAGCTTTGTCAAGTCAAAGCTCCTGGAGAGCGAAACGTTGCCACAATAAAATGTCACATTAGTTGCACTTGTGTCCTTTTACTTTACATATTGTCGGTAATTCTACCAACATTATTACAACATCTGTTTTTTTTATTTGTAGACATTTCGCCATCCAGTGGCTTTAACAATGTCCTTGTATTGATAAAGCCACTGGAGGGCGAAACGTCTACAAATAAAGATGCCCAGATGTTGCACATATGTTTTAATTTTTCATGTTCTCGGTATTATATACCATTCATGTAGTGCTGATAAGTGCGGGCAAGACGTCTCTGGATTTTGGAAGACAATTGCTAGTGGCTTAGTGCCAGTATCAAATCCGCAGGCTTCCTACAGTAATGGAAGGCGCATCAGAGTAAGGAAAGTTAAGAGTGAAGATCTGAAGGTAGGAAATCGCTTCTCTGTTCTTCAGGATGAATGTACTTCAGTGGCCAGTGAAGGTAAGGGTACTACTGCCCCTGCTAATGGAGGTAAGCGCATTCTTGTGGTTGGTGACTCTTAGGTAAGATACATTGACCGTGCTTTTTGTAATAGGAATAAGAAAATGAGAGATAGAGTGTGCTTCCCTGGAGCTGGTGTTGGGGACATTGTCAACAGGGTGGATAATATCATGTCAGGTAATGGGAGCAAGCCCATTATCTGTCTCAGTGCTGGTGGAAAATGATATTGGGAAGGGTAGGAGAGAAGAGCTGCTAGATAAGTACAGGTCAGCTATAGATTTCATTAAGTCTAAGGGAGGGATCCCAATCATATGTAGCATCTTGCCTAGAAGGGGAGTAGGAAATGAATGGTTGTCTAGGGCAATTGGTGTAAATTGCTGGCTAGACAGATACTGCAAGGAACTTGCAATCCCATTCATTGACAACTGGAACAACTTTTATGGCAAACATGATATGTATGCAAGGGATGGGGTACATCTCTCTGGGGCTGGGGTGGTAGCACTTGCAGACTCGATTGAGAAGGCCATTGGTGAAATGCCTATGATTTTAAACTGATGGAAGATAGAGGTATGGGTGTGTGTGGGAAACAAGCAGGTTGCAACACAGGGTTGAAACAGTAAATGTATAAAAGGCATTCAGCATGAAGTTATAAATAAAGACAATAGATCATGTCAGCAAACAAAGGGGACAGCAGAGGGCAGCAAGGGACTAGCTCCCTTAAGGTTACTATACTAATAGCAGGAGTGTAAGAAATAAGATAGATGAGCTAAGATTAATTGCAAGTGCAGGAGACATAGATATTATTGCTATAAAACAGAGACCTGGCTCAATCTGAAAGATAGAGAGATGCCCTCTGAATGTCACATACAAGGCTATAAATTATTCCACACTGACAGGTCAACAGGAAAGGTGGTGGAGTAGCGATGTATGTCAAGACAATTAAATTGTTGTGTTAGACAAGATATTAAATTAGAAGCGTCAGCCACTGAATCTGTTTGGTTACAGCTTCTCGAGGGCCGAGAAAAACTAATTTTGGGTGTGATTTACAGGGCCCCAAATCTTGATAGGGAGTGCAGTAAACTCTATGGGACGAAATTCGTAAGGCATCTACATACGAAAATGTTTTTGCTAATGGGAGATTTCAACTATAGACAGATTGACTGGAGCAATTTGACAGGAAATTTAGAGTCAGGTGACTTTTCTTTATACATCCAGGATTGTTTTTTAAAACATTTGTGACAGAGCCAACTAGGGGAAATAACCTCCTTGACTTGGTTCTTGCCAGTAGGGAAAACACTAATTAATAATCTTGAGGTTAATGATGAGCTTGGGGAAAGTGATCACAAATCACTCAGTTTTAATATATCATGGAATTCCCCTAATAATGGCAATCAAGTCTCCGTCCCTGACTTTCGCTTGGCTGATTTCATAGGACTGAAAAATTACTTAGGTGGGCTGAACTGGAATGACCTGACTAAGGGTCAGGTAGGTGGTGATGGTTGCCGATATGATGCTTTCCAGGGCATAGTTCTAGCTGCTCAGTCAAATTATGTTCCAAATAGGGAAATCAGATCAAACAAAAATTATCCTAAATGGATGAACAATAGATTAAAAATATCTGATTGTCAAAAGAGAGGCATATATAGGCAAATCAAAAGAGGAGAGGGGCAATTGAGAAATCGATATATTCAGTTAAAGAGAGAAATTAAAAAGGGAATTAGAAAAGCAAAAAGAGATTATGAGGTTAAAGTTGCAAGAGAATCGAAGACTAACCCAAAAGGATTCTTTCAGGTATACAGAAGTAAGATCAGGGACAAGATAGGCCCACTCAAAAGTTCCTCGGGTCAGCTCACTGACAGTGATAAGGAAATGTGTAGAATTTTTAACACATACTTCCTCTCAGTTTTACACAGGAGGATACCAGCGATATTCCAGTAATGATAAATTATGTAGAACAGGACGATAATAAACTGTGTACTATTAGGGTCACAAGTGACATGGTCCTTAGGCAAATAGATAAATTAAAACCTAACAAATCCCCAGGCCCTGATGAACTGTATGCAAGGGTCTAAAGGAATGTAAAGAGGAGCTTAGCACACCTTTGGCTAATCTTTTCAACATATCACTACAAACTGGCATGGTGCCAGATAAGTGGAAAATGGCAAATGTGATACCTATTTTCAAAACAGGTGACAGGTCCTTAGCTTCGAACTATAGACCAATAAGCCTAACCTCCATAGTGGGAAAATTTTATGGAATCAATAATTGCCGAGGCAGTTCGTAGCCACCTTGAAAAGCATAAATTAATCAACGAATCTCAGCATGGTTTTACAAAGGGGCGTTCCTGCCTTACGAATTTATTAACTTTTTTCACTAAGGTATTTGAGGAGGTAGATCATGGTAATGAATATGATATTGTGTATATGGACTTCAGTAAGGCTTTTGACAGGGTCCCACATCAGAGACTATTGAGGAAAATTAAAGCACATGGAATAGGAGGAGAAATTTTTTTCCTGGATAGAGGCATGGTTGACAAATAGGCAGCAGAGAGTTTGCATAAATGGGAGAAATCAGAGTGGGGAAGTGTCACGACGGTGTTCCACAGGGGTCAGTGTTGGGCCCCCTGCTTTTCCCACAATCTACATAAACGACATAGAGGGAGGGCATAAAGAGCGACATGGGCAAGTTTGCCGATGACACCAAAATAGGCCGTCGAATTCATTCTGACGAGGACATTCGAGCACTCCAGGAAGATTTGAATAGACTGATCCCAGTGGTCGGAGAAGTTGGCAGATGCAGTTTAATATAACAAATGCAAAGTTCTAAATGTTGGACAGGACAATAACCATGCCACATATAAACTAAAAATGTAGATTTTTAATATTACGGATTGCAAAAAAAGATTTGGGAGTTCTGGTTAGCAGTAATCTGAAAACCAAGACAACAGTGCATAAGTGTTCGAAATAAAGCTAATAGAATCCTTGGCTTCAAAATCAAGAAGCATAAATAATAGGAGCCCTCGGGTTGTTCTTCAACTCTATACATCCTTGGTTAGGCCTCATTTAGATTATGCTGCACAGTTTTTGGTCACCTTATTACAGAAGGGATATAAATTCTCTGGAAATGTACAAAGGAGGATACAAAGTTGATCCAGTATCAGAAAACCTTCCCTATGAGATAGACTAAGGGCCCTGAATCTGCACTCTCTAGAAAGACGTAGAATTAGGGGGAATATGATTGAGGTGTATAAATGGAAGACAGGAATAAATAAAGGGGATGTAAATATGTGCTGAAAATATCTAGCCTAGACAGGACTCGCAGCAATTGGTTTTAAGTTGGAAAAATTCAGATTCAGGAAGGATATAGGAAAGTACTGGTTTGGTAATAGGGGTGTGGATGAGTGGAACAAACTCCCAAGTACCGTTATAGAGGCCAGAACGTTGTGTAGCTTTAAAAATGGTTGGATAAATACATGATGGATGTGGGTGGGTGTGAGTTAGACCTGATAGCTTGTGCTACCAGGTCGGTTGCCGTGTTCCTCCCTTAAGTCAATGTGACCTGACCTGACTAGGTTGGGTGCATTGGCTTAAGCCGGTAGGAGACTTGGACCTGCCTCGCATGGGCCAGTAGGCCTTCTGCAGTGTTCCTTCGTTCTTATGTTCTTATGTTCTACATGTTCCACTAGCTAGTGTTTCAAGTAATTAACATTACATTTTTTTCCGACCTTCGCTCGAGTTTTCCTCGACCTTTAAGTTTTCGGGCCGAAGAAGTTTTAATCTCTTGTCTCCTTGGCGTCGTCGTGAGTCTAGTTTTGTCTTGGTGTTTGCCTGAGGTGATGCTGTTTAGGTACTGTGCTGGTAATACAGCACTCTTTGCCGTCTCTTACAATGTGTTAGGCAAGCTCTTACGGCTTGACGAAGCTCCTGGAGAGCTAAACGTTGCCACATTAAAACGTCGCATTAGTTGCACATGTGTCCTTTTACCGAACATATTGTCGATAATTTTACCAATATTAATATACCTGTTACAATGTTCAGTGTGAAAACTTATCTCCTTCCTGAAGGGGGGCCTCTATTATCGTTCTTACCGGAGAACCAAATCTGTGGCAGGCGTCGTTGAAAGTAGATAACAAATTTATCTTCATGGGAGGATGCGGGTAGTTATTTCCAGTCGTTGAGTTATTCTCAGTCTTGTTCACATTACGAGTGGTAGTTTAACTATCGTAGGGTTCGATAGACGGGCGATTGTAGCGAGGAATACACCGATGGGCTGTTATGGGAGGCGATTTATTTTTAATACGGGGTGGGAGCCCAACCTGTCTGCCGCCCTCTTCTAAGCCTAGTCGGAATCTGAGACAAGCGAGCTGTGAGCTACTGCCCACGTGCGTCATTGCTTGGCGAGGGAGCCTTGCTGTAATTGTATTAGGAATATATACTACACAAGTACAGTAAACCCCCGTATCCACAGGGATACGTTCCAAGACGTACCACGGATACTTGAAACCGTCTTTTTCCTTTACATATATACCTATGATAAATTTTAATTGATAAATTAAGGAAAATAAATTTAGAATTAGCCCTTTTGCACTGGTGAGAAGCATTTCATGGCCTTTTCTAAGGCTTTGAAGAATTGCCAGCATCACTACTTTTGGGATTTGGGGGCCATGATTAAGCAAAATTAAGGTTTTTTTTTTTTAGGTCACAATAAACAGTGGATGACAGAAACCACTTTTTTTTTCTTTTTTTTTTATTCGCCGGTATTCTCCCGGCCCGGGTCTTTTCCAAGTAGTGGTGACCCGGCCTTGGCTCCCTATCTGGGGAGTGTCTCGAGACTTTAGTCTCCCATGGGAGGAGGTACAGTACCTCCTCATCTTTGGGACCAAGTGTCCCCAGGCCTAGCCACATTCCCCGCCCTCACGGGGCTCGTAGGGAGAAGCTAGGCCTCTGGTCTGCCATCTACCCCGCCTCAAAGGGGCTCGTGGGGATGGCAGTCTTATGAGCTGCAGATGGTAGCAAGCTCAGGCCTCTCTTGACACGTGGATATGGGGATCATAACGTAATACTGTTGACATCCCTAGTAGGTAGAAAATATTGATCTGACTTGAGGGTGCTTAGTGCACTGTAAGTTTTGTAACTCTTTACTCCATTAATGGTTGAAATATAAGAGTAACTCGTCTTAGCTCAAGCTTGGCAGCAGAGGTACAAGAGTTAGATAGCGACTTTAGTTGGGGCGTCGTCGGCCTTTGTAAAACTGTATCAGGCTTTAAACTGATGCAAGTTAGAAGTATGAGTGTGCAACTGATGCAAGATAAAGGTATGGGTGTGCAACTGATGCAAGATAAAGGTATGGGTGTGCAACTGATGCAAGATAAAGGTATGGGTGTACAACTGATGCAAGATAAAGGTATGGGTGTGCAACTGATGCAAGATAAAGGTATGGGTGTGCATGATGACAGTAAGGGTGGTACCATTGTAGACTTCAAAAATAAGGGTCATCAAGGTAGTATAACGTTGAGAAATCAAGAAATTTCGTTAGATTGTTACAAGAGGATGTAATGGTTAGGTGGCTCAGCGGGCGCTACAGCAACACTCTGGTTCAAGTCATAGATACACCACAGATAGTAAACAAAGGGGAGCGGTGACATGCAAAGTGTTTCTTTATATATCTTTCATACAAATACAACCCAAGAAATTAAATAAACTAGACTAATTGCATCTAAAAGTAAACAAATATTGCCATAACAGAGACCTAGTTTAATTCCGAGTCTGGACTTGCCTGCTGAAAAACCGTATACAAAGTTACAAACTGTTGTTCGCTGATTGAAACAGGAAGAGGGTGGAGTGGTGGTCCTGTATGCGGAAAAAACATAAACATCTGCATGACAAAAACACTAAAATGGTCGAAGGAACACCTTTGATATACCTTTGATGAGTTTCGAAAGTCTTTCTACTTCCGGAGCCCGGCCATGGGCCAGGCTCGTCTGGTGCTAGCCTCGTTAACCAGGCTGTTGCTGCTGGTGGCCCGCTGCCTACCTCGGTGATGAGTATATTTCCATCGTTCAGCAGTGTTTGATATCTGGCTAATGTTGATAGTCTGGATGACAGATGTTATACAGTGTTCCCTTATGTGCCCACTGCACCTGCCTTCACTAGTTGTTTTACATCCCTCCTTAAATTATTTGAATATCTTATAGATGTATAGACAGCCACCAAACTTAGAAGTGACTTTGATAAGTATCTAGGACGCAACTGTAAATGTTTCTTCTAGACACGAACTAAGCATCAAAACGAATTGTCTTTTGTAAGGTTTTAATTTCTGTAAATTGTCTATTGTAAGGTTTATTTCTGTCAAATTGTCTTATTGAAAGTTTAATTCTGTCAAATGTCTTATTGAAGTTTTAATTTCTGTAAATTGTCTTATTGTAAAGTTTTAATTCTGTCAAATTGTCTTATGAAGTTAATTCTGTCAAATGTCTTATTGTAAGTTTAATTTCTGTCAAATTGTCTTATTGTAAGGTTTTAATTTCTGTCAAATTGTCTTATTGTAAGGTTTTAATTTCTGTCAAATTGTCTTATTGTAAGGTTTTAATTTCTGTCAAATTGTCTTATTGTAAGGTTTTAATTTCTGTCAAATTGACTGGAATATTTTGAGAGGAAATATAGCGTCTTTAAGCTTCCTAAAGGTAGTTCAAGAATTTTAGGTGGGATGAGTAGGTAGTGTGTGAGATTCCTTAGGACGTTATGGACCATAACACTGCCACGGAGAGAAAGGTGACGGTCGCAGCTGGAGCTTTTGGTCATCTGACCGAGGCCTTCCTCTGGCTTACTCCTCCACCCCTTTAAATATTAATGTCCTTGGAGGCTGGAGGGGTAGGTGACATGGCCTGTAATGGATCATGCATCACTAATCTCACTCAGGATACCTCATGATTGGGGAAATACCTCCCTCATGACCTGTAATAGATCATACAGCACTAATCTCACTCAAGGATACCTCATGATTGGGGAAATTCCTCCCTCATCTGACGATTGTGGAGATGACATACTGCTGCTCAATTTAATGCCTAAGTCAGGCTGATCCGGACAACAATATATTGAAAAAAATACAGACTATAATATTATAGGCTTTAAATTACACGGCTAACCCGCATATAGGAGACAGAAACTTAATGGCGACGTTTTGGTCCAACTTGGACCATTTACAAGTCACACTGTGTATTTCAGTCATGGTATTGTGCCTGTTTGTTCTTTACAGGCTTTAAATCTCCTGTTGAGACAGTCTAGACGTCAGCGTCATCTCACGAGGCCTTAAACTCACTTGTGTATCCCTACTTAACAGTATAGGACGTGAAAAAACTGTCCCAATATGCTTAACTAAATTTAGAACACAAAGGCACAATACCGTGACTGGAACACTACACAAATAACCCGCACATAGGAGAGAGAAGCTTACCACGACGTTTCGGTCCGACTCGGACAATTTACATAATACTGGCTCCTCCTCTCCTTTCTGTTAGTGTGACTTTGTAAATGGTCGAAGTCGGACCGAAACGTCGTCGTAAGCTCTTCTCTTTTATGTGCGGGTTATTTGTGTACATATACTTAACTAATAACACCAACATCACAAGTTAACAAACTTTACAAATACTACGAGAAGATTGCTAAGAGGATGCGATTAAATTAGTACATGGAGTTAAATTATTCAGATAACCCCCAGGACGACGTGGGTTTAGAGCAAGACTCTGCTGCGCAAAATGCCGTCGTAATATGCAGAGATTTTACGAGTCATTGACTGATATGATCATCGTGTAAGAGCAAAATAGATGGGCACAAAACGAATAACTTGGAAAACGTAGGTAAGTGCTTGTTTGACATTTTTAACTGTCGTACTTGTTAAGGGGCACGTTAGTTCCCTTGTCTTTCTTTAATTCATGGTATAACGTAACAAATCTTTGATGACAGTTGTGTTGTAGATGTGTAAGCGCAGCTCAAACATCTACAACTAATAAACATGATATTAGGAGATATGGAAACTCATGCGCCTGTTAAGTCGAACTTGCCCAATACGCCGAATTTCCTTAAAAATTAAACTCGCCCAAAAATTATTTTAGAGAAAGATAATTTTCTTTCATTGGCAGTGATAATCTCTGATCGCGGGTTCGAACTCCGCCCGTGGTATGATTTGTTGAAAGTGATATTTTTGAATCAAAACTAAATTAGAAACCTCAACCTCCCTTAAATTATCTAAAAATTTTATACCTAAATTCTACAGTACGTATCATAGGTTAATTTAAATTTATTTAATATAACTAAAAATCAGTTATCTATTTTTTCGTTATGCTTAGATCGATTTCTGCTGATTTATAGCAGAAAAAAAAACAAATTTCATTCTGCTAATTCGACAAAGTAAACCCTTGCTAAATAGGTCAAACTCGGCGATTCGGCTTAAACGGCAAGACATAAATGAGATTCGGTAACAGGATATGTACAGGAGGCAGCCATGGAAGTCAACAGATGTTCACGTCTGTAAGAACTTGTGTTAACGTCAGGGTGCAGCTAGGCTGCGGAAAATTTGAAAGAAAACGCCTATGAGAGTCGAAGATGCAGTCCAACCGCTCGATATAAGGAAATTTATCTGTAAATTCTGCCACCAATAAGGAACTTTTCAGATTGCTGCAGGCAGCAGGTAAACAATAGGCTGTTGTCGGTGTGAGTGCAGCCAACACCAACAACCTAGTGATCTGGCCTTTTTTTTACACAGATTTTACAGGCTCATCTCATGTCAAAGCCCAGTCCTATCTAAAGTATACTTACCCCCCCCCCCCCAGTATGCTACTCAACAGTCCACTGTCATCCAGGTACCTATTTACTGCTTGGTAAACAGAGGCAGTAGGTGTAAGGAAGCCTGGCCAACGTTTGCACTCATACCGTGGGTGTTCCCTTGGCAGCCGAGCCACGGGAGAACTTAAAAGGAAGCCTGGCCAACGTTTGCACTCATACCGTGGGTGTTCCCTTGGCAGCCGAGCCACGGGAGAACTTAATGTGAGAGCTGGTCACGGGGGTGATGACTGTCAACAGGTAGCCAGCGTGTAGGCTCTCTCATATTCTCCCTAACTCTCTTTCCTTCTCTCTTCCTTCTGTATCTAACCTTTCTTATGTCCCAGTCTCCTCTCCCTCTCTTTATTTCCTCTTCTCCTTATCTTCCCTTGTCTAAATGTCCTCATATTCCCTTTCCTTCTGACCATTTTCTTCTCCCTCCCTTTTCTGTTCTCAATTATTTTTTTTGCCTCCCTGTGATATTTCTCTCTCTTGTGTATTTGTCATTCTTGTTTTTTTCCCTTTTCCCCATTTCTCTTTTTCTTAATCGTTTTTCCTATCTTAGCTTATCCTCTCCCTTCTCCTGCCCTTCTCTCCTCTTTCTTTCTCTTCCTATCTCTCACTTCTCATCTCTTTTCTCGGTCCTCTGTTTCTCTCTCTCTCTCTCTCTCTCTCTCTCTCTCTCTCTCTCTCTCTCCAGAAGTCCCGCTCTGACCCGGGCCGTGGGGGCGATGGCCCCCAAAAGCCACAACAAGTAATCTTATTTCCCTTCTCTTTTATAACGTTTCTCCTCTTCCCCTCTTCTTACATCTTATTCTCCACCCTTACCACCACCACCTCTTCTATTCCTCCTCATTCTCCTCCTCCTTTTCCTCTTCCTCTTCTCTAAAGTGGCCGGCCAGACTTGGGGATTGACTCGGCATAAATCGATACCTTGTGAGATTCTCTGTCTTTCTCCTGTGTGTGTGTGTGTGTGTGTGTGTGTTGTGTGTGTGTGTGTGTGTGTGTGTGTCTATCTTTCATTCTCTCTGTCTCTGTCTCTCTCTCATTCTCTGTTTCCATCTGTCTCTCTCTGTCTTTGTCTGTCTCTCTCTCTCTCTCTCCCTCTCTCTCTCTCTCTCTCTCTTCTCTCTCTCTCTCTCTGTCTCTCCTCTCTCTCTCTCTCTCTCTCTCTTCTCTCTCTCTCTCTCTCTCTCTGTCTGTCTGTCTGTCTCTCTCTCTCTCTCTCTCTCTCTCTCTCTCTCTCTCTCTCTCTCTTCTCTCTCTCCTCTCTCTCTCTCTCTCTCTCTCCTCTCTCTCTCTCTCTCTCTCTTCTCTCTCTCTCTCTCTTCTTCTTCTCTCTCTCTCCTCTCTCTCTCTCTTTCTGTCTGTCTGTCTGTCTTCTGCTCTCCTCTCTCTCTCTCTCTCTCTCTCTCTCTCTCTCTCTCTCTCTCTCTCTCTCTCCTCTCTCTCGTCTGTGTTCTTCATGGTGTTGACACTCACCTAGTTGTGGTTGTGGGGGTCGAGTCTGGACTCTTGGCTCCGCCTTCATTGCACCAGAATGCTTCCCCTACAAGTCTACTCTTGTTATTACTTTTATAAGTAGTGCGCAAACATTGCGTCGATATTCTTCCCGCCGCTTACTCATCCCTGTCGTGTTGCACTTGCTATAATCCACTTGTTTGTGCTCACAAGGGTACACCTGCTCTCAAAGTGTCACCTCTTCACTTTGTTACTTAACATTTTTGTTAAACTTGGAGCCGGTGCCACTCGACAAACACTTGTCTGTAGAGAAAAATACTGCATTCCTTGTTACATTGTGTTATCTATAATGTAACTTGTTTTATTATCATAAACGTTGTTAAACCCACGAGATTTTTTCCTGTTTGCTGTCTTATAGCCGGTCACGATAACTTATTTGTTTCAGTCCATCAGTCTTGAAGACTGACCGACTGAACACATCGACTCCAGCCTCAGGGACTGATTACCTCTAACTCCTCCTCTTCCACTGTTCTTCTTTGTATTGGACTGAAGAAGCCATTACCTGGCAAAACGTTTCCTCCTCAGTGAAGATTCCCAAACGTGGCACAAGTGTCTTACTCTTGAACCTGTCAGTTTTGTTAACCAGTTATCACAAGAGAGTAGATAAACCCAATACTTCCTTCCTGACAGTGTAATTAACTACCATCTAATTAAAACTATATTTAATTATACTGGTTAAAAGGAAGCGAGGAGGTGAAGTTATACAAGGTGTGTACTGTAGCAGTTCTGTGCACGTCACTTGAGTTCTGAGTTACCACGGCACGGCACGGCACGGCACGGCACGGCGCGGCACGTCACGGCACGGCACGGCACGGCACGGCACGGCACGGCACGGCGCGGCACGTCACGGCACGGCACGGCACGGCACGTCACGGCACGGCACGGCACGGCGCGGCACGTCACGGCACGGCACGGCACGGCACGGCCCGGCACGGCGCGGTCGCGGCACGTCACGCAACGCACGGCAACATGCAAACGTCACGTCACGGCTCGGCAGCAGCCGCACGGCACGGCGCGGCTAGCGTGCACGGCACGGTCACGGCACGGCTACGTCCACGTCACGGCACGGCACGGCAGGTCACGAGCACGAGCGCGGCAGTCACGCATCGGCACGGCACGCAGTGCTACGGCACGGCCGTCACGCACGTCACGGCAGGCACGGCAGGCGCGGCGCACGTCACGGGCAACGCGCTGGCAACGACGCGGCGCGGCAACGTCACGGCACGTGCAATACGGCACGGGGCGTACACTCACTGGCACTCACGGCACGCACGGCACCGCTGGCACTCACCGGCAACGGCGCGGCAGGCGTCGGCGGCACGTCACGGCACGGCGCTGGCAGGGCGCGGCCGGCAGTCCGCACGGCGCGGCAGGCCGCAGCGGCACGTCACGGCACGCGGCGGCACGGCGCGGCGCTCCCACAGCTTGCACATTACTCACGGAATCGAATGACAACAATGCAAAATCACGGTCTGGTGCGCGAGTTCAAGCCCCACCCGTACCGTGTTTGCTTTAGGCTGCTTGCCTGGTTCACCAGCTGTTGTGCCACTCAAGACAGGCAGGCGTATGACAACAGCTGTGCAGCACTCGCAGTTGTGCAACTCACAGCTGTGCAACGCTCACAGCTGTGCAATACTCACAGCTGTGCAACACTCACAGCTGTGCAACACACAGCTGTGCAACACACAGCTGTGCAACACTCACAGCTGTGCAACTCACAGCTGTGCAACGCTCACAGCTGTGCAATACTCACAGCTGTGCAGCACTCACAGCTGTGCAACACACAGCTGTGCAACACTCACAGCTGTGCAACACTCACAGCTGTGCAGCACTCACAGCTGTGCAACACACAGCTGTGCAACACTCACAGCTGTGCAGCACTCACAGCTGTGCAACACACAGCTGTGCAACACTCACAGCTGTGCAACACTCACAGCTGTGCAGCACTCACAACTGTGCAACACTCACAGCTGTGCAGCACTCACACTGTGCAAACACTCACAACTGTGCAACACTCACAGCTGTGCAACACTCACAGCTGTGCAGCACTCACAACTGTGCAGCACTCACAACTGTGCAACACTCACAACTGTGCAACACTCACAGCTGTGCAACACTCACAGCTGTGCAGCACTCACAACTGTGCAGCACTCACAACTGTGCAACACTCACAACTGTGCAACACTCACAACTGTGCAACACACAGCTGTGCAGCACTCACAGCTGTGCACACTCACAGCTGTGCAACACTCACAGCAGCTTACTCAACACCTTAAAAAGCTTAACAGTAAATGCCAAGACTCATGACATATTAACAGTATAATAACGCATCTACCTGTTGTCTGTTTCTGTTAATTCAACGGGGAAATCATTGCTTCTGAGGCCCGGTTCCACACCAGGCCTCTTATAAGTACCAGTCCCTTCAAGTGAGGGGACTGGTACTGGTAACAGCCAGTCCCTTCAAGTGAGGGGACTGGTACTGGTAACAACCAGTCCCTTCAAAGTGAGGGGACTTGGTACTGGTAACAAGCCATCCCTTCAAATGAGGGTGATGGCACTGGTAACAACCAGTCCCTTCAAGTGAGGGGACTGGTACTGGTAACAACCAGTCCCTTCAAGTGAGGTGACTGGCACTGGTAACAACCAGTCCCTTCAAGTGAGGGGACTGGTACTGGTAACAACCAGTCCCTTCAAGTGAGGTGACTGGCACTGGTAACAACCAGTCCCTTCAAGTGAGGGGACTGGTACTGGTAACAACCAGTCCCTTCAAGTGAGGGATCTGGTACTGGTAACAACCAGTCCCTTCAAGTGAGGGGACTGGTACTGGTAACAACCAGTCCCTTCAAGTGAGGTGACTGGCACTGGTAACAGCCATTCCCTTCAAATGAGGGGATTGGCACTGGTAACAGACAGTCCCTTCAAATGAGGGGGCTTGGCACTGGTAACAGCCAGTCCCTTCAAATGAGGGGAATGGCACTGGTAACACCGTCCCTTCAAGGGGGACTGGACTAATAACAGCCAGTCCCTTCAAGTGCGGGGACTGGCACTGGTAACAGCCAGTCCCTTCAAGTGAGGGGGCTGGCACTGGTAACAGCTTGAGGGATTGGCACTGGTAACAGCCATACCCTTCAAGTGAGGGGACGGTACTAACAACAGCCATCCTCAAGTGAGGGGACTGACACTGGTAACAGCCAGTCCCCTCAAGTGAGGGGACTGACACTGGTAACAGCCAGTCCCCTCAAGTGAGGGGACTGACACTGGTAACAGCTTGAGGATTGGCACTGGTAACAGCCAATCCCTTCAAGTGAGGGGACTGACACTGTAACACAGTCCCCTCAAGTGAGGGGACTGACACTGGTAACAGCCAGTCCCCTCAAGTGAGGGGACTGACACTGGTAAACTTGAGGGATTGGCATGTAACGCCATCCTTCAAGTGAGGGGACTGACACTGGTAACAGCCAGTCCCCTCAAGTGAGGGGACTGACACTGGTAACAGCCAGTCCCCTCAAGTGAGGGGACTGCACTGGTACAGCTTGAGGGATTGGCACGTAACAGCCAGTCCCCTCAAGTGAGGGGACTGACACTGGTAACAGCCAGTCCCCTCAAGTGAGGGGACTGACACTGGTAACAACACCAATCCCTCAAATAGGACTGACACTGTAACAGCCAGTCCCTCAGTGAGTGGATTAGACACGTGTAACACCAGTCCCCTCAGTGAGGGGACTAACCACTGTAAAGCCATCCCCTCAAGTGAGGGGAATCTGTCACATGTAACAGCCATCCCCTAAGTGGTGGGACTAACTGGTCAGCCAGATCCCATTCAAGTGAGGTGATGGTACTAACTCAACACAATCCTTCAAGATAGGGGACTGACACTGGTAACAGCCAGTCCCCCAATGGGACAACACTGTAAAGCCATCCCCTCAGTGAGGTAACTGACATGGTAAACCTTACCCCTCAGTTGTGGACTGCACTGGTAACAGCCAGTCCTCCCAAGTGAGGGGACGCACTGTAACATTAAAAATGTGATAATAATATATTTACAATTCGAATTAATACGTTTATATTGTTGTGGTATAACTCTCACAATAATTATATTGTGGTATAACTCACACAATAATTATATTGTTGTGGTATAACTCTCACAATATTATATTGTGGGATAACTCAACAATAATTATATTGTTGTGGTATAACTCACACAATAATTAAAATTTTGGGTAAACTACCAATAATTTTTAAATTTTTTGGTTAACTCTCACTAATAAACTACGATACTGATACCTCCCTTGGCTGGGGAAGTGTTCTTGGGTTTAAGATATGAAAACTTCCTCTTTTCCCTTTTTAAATAACCTGATTATTAACCTGCCCCGGGCGCTTCCCCTTTTGTGTTTAGCGCTTCCCATAATTACGATAAAAATTATTATTATTTTATTTGATAATTAAACTACCGTATCTGTTGTTGTGTGGGGTAAAAGTTGTTGTGTGGGTAAAAAGTTGTTGTAGTGGAGTAAATTTGTTGTAGTGGAGTAAATTGTTGTTGATGGGGTAAATTGTTTTTGTAGGGAGTAAAATTTTTGTAGTGGAGTAAATTGTTGTTTTAGGGGTAATTGTGTTGTAGTGGGTAAAATTTTTGTTTGAGTGGAAATAATTGTTTTTTTGTTTGGAGTAAAATTTTTGTTGAGTGGAGTAAATTTTTGTGTGGGGTAAAATTTTTGTTGTAGTGGGTAAATTGTTTTTTGTAGTGGATAAATTGTTGTTGTAGTGGGGTAAATTTTTGTTGAGTGGAGTAAATGTTGTGTAGGGATAAAATTTTTTTGTTTGGGTAAAAAGTTGTTGTTGGGGGTAAAAATTGTAAGTTGTGGATAAATTGTTGTTTAGTGGAGTAAATTTTTGTTTATGGAAAATTGTTGTGTAGTGGGGTAAATTGTTTTTTGTGGGTAATTGTTGTTGTTGTGGGGTAAATGTTGTAGTGGAGTAAATTGTTGTTGTAGTGGAGTAAATTGTTGTTGTAGTGGAGTAATTGACAGTGATGGGTGGACGTGGGAGTAAGTAGATGTTACGGTAGTGTGGTGGACGTGGGAGAAAAGGTTTTCTAGTGTGGGTGGACGTGGGAGTAAGTAAAATGTTACGGTGTGTGGGGGGACGTGGCCCGTAAGTAGTGTTACGGAGGTGGGGGGGACGTGGCAGTAATAGGTGTTCGGAGTGTGGGGGGGACGGGCAGTAAGTAGGTGTTCGGGATGTGGGTGGACGTGGGGTAAAAGGGGTTTCGGGAGTGTGGGTGGGGGTGGCAGTAAAATGTTGGTAGTTGGGTGGACGTGGCAGTAATAGATGTTACGTTGTGGGTGGGAGTGGCAGTAATAGTGTTACGGTAGTGTGGGTGGACGTGGCAGTAAGTAAAGTTAGGAGGTGGGTGGACGTGGGAGTAAGTAGAGGGTTCGGGAGTGTGGGTGGCGGCGTAATAATTTCGGTGTGTGGGTGGACGTGGCAGTAAGTAATGTTACGGTAGTGTGGGTACGTGGGAGTAATAGGGGTTCGGTAGTTGGGTGGACGTGTCCCGTAAGTAAGTTTCGGTAGTGTGGGGGGACGTGGCAGTAAGTGGTTTACGGTTGTGGGGGGGCGGCATAGTAGATGTTACGGTGTGTGGGTGGACGTGGCAGTAAGTAGATGTTACGGTTTGTGTGGGTGGGGGTGACAGTAATAGATTTTCGGTAGGTGGGTGGGAGTGGCAGTAAGTAGTGTTTGGGGTTTTCCGTGGACGTGGCGAAGGATGTTACGGTAGTGTGGGTGGGAGTGGCAGTAAAATGGTGTTTCGGTAGTGTGGGTGGGGGTGGGATAAGTAGGGGTTACGGGGAGTGGGTGGACTGGAGTAAGAATGTTCGGGGTGTGGGGGGGGAGTGGCAGTAAAATAGGATTTACGGTATGTGGGTGGGAGTGGCGTAAGTATGTTTTGCGGTAGTTGGGTGGGGGTGGGAGTAAGTAAAATTACGGGATGTGGGTGGCGTGGCATAAGTAAGTTACGGTAGTGTGGGGGGGACGTGGGTTAAGAGTGTTACGGGGTTTTGGGTGGGGGTGGAGTAAGTAGGGTTGCGGTAAATGTGGGGGGCGTGGCAGTAAGTAGGGTTACGGGAGTGTGGGTGGCTGGGAGTAAGTAGGGGTTACGGAGTGTGGGGGGGCTGGCAGTAATAGATGTTACGGGGTTTGTGGGTGGACGTGGCGTAAATAGATGTTTTGGTTTGTGGGGGGGGAGTGGCAGTAAGTAGATTTATGTATGTGGGGGGATGGCAGTAATAATGTTACGGAGTTGGGTGGAGTGGCCCGTAAGTAATCTTTGTTAGTGTGGGGGACGTGGCATAAAATAATGTTACGGTAGTGTGGTGGACGTGGCAGTAAGTAATGTTACGGTAGTGTGGGTGGACGGGCAGTAAGTAGGTGTTTCGGGAGTGTGGGTGGATGTCGTAAGTAGATTTACGTATGTGGGGGGACGTGGCAGTAATAGGGGTTCGGGGAGGTGGGGGGCGTGGCAGTAAGTGATTTTCGGTGTGTGGGGGGACGGGCGTAATAGATGTTCGGTGTGGGGTGGGAGTGGCAGTAAGTAATTTACGGTGTGGTGGGGGTGGCATAAGAATGTTACGGGAGTTGGTTGGGCGTGGCAGTAAGTAAAGGGGTTACGGTAGTGTGGGTGGACGGCAGTAAGAATGTTTCGGGAGTTTGGGTGGACGGGCAGAAAAAATGTTAGGGGTGGGGGAGGGGAGTAAGTAATGTTACGGGGTGTGGTGGGAGTGGCATAAATAGATGTTACGGTAGTGTGGGTGGAGTGGCAGTAAGTAGATTTACGGGGTTTTGGGGGACGTGGCAGTAAGTAATGTTACGGTATGTGGGTGGGGGTGGGAGTAAGTAGATGTTACGGTAGTGTGGGGGGGGACGTGGCATAAGTAATTTTTCGGGGATTGGGTGGAGTGGCGTAATAATGTTACAGTATGTGGGGGGAGTGGCATAAGTAGGGGTTGCGGGAGGTGGGGGGCTGGCATAAGTAGATGTTTAAGGAGTGTGGGTGGGCATGGGAGTAAGTAGATGTTACGGTAGTGTGGGGGGGACGTGGCATAAGAGATTTTATGGTAGTGGGTGGACGTGGCAGTAAGTAGATGTTACGGGAGGGGGGTGGACTGGGAGAATCAGATGTTACTGTGTGGGTGGACGGGCGTAAGTAGATTTTACTGTATGTGGGGGGGAGTGGCAAAAAGTAGATGTTTTGGTATGTGGGTGGACGTGCTATCAGATGTTTTCGTAGTGTGGTTGACGTGGCAGTAATCAGATTTTCGGAGTGGGGGGACGTGCAGTAACAGATGTTACTTTTGTGTGGGGACGGACGTAATTTAGATTTACGGGAGTGTGGGTGGGAGTGGGATAATCAATGTTTCGGAGGGGACGGAAGTGACAGTAAGCAATTTACGGTAGTGTGGGTGGAGTGCAGTAAACAGATGTTACGTAGTTTGGGTGGACGTGGCAGTAATCGATGTTAGGATTTTGGGGGGGACTGGAGTAAACAAGTTACGGTGTGTGGGTGGGAGTGGGAGTAATCAGAGTTAGGGATGTGGGTGGACGTGGCATAATCAGATTTTCGGAGGGTTAGTGGGAAGTGGGCAGTAAGCAGATGTTTCGGGAGGTGGGGTGGGAGTGGCAGTATCAGATTTACGGTAGTGGGGTGGACGTGGCAGTAATAGATGTTCGGAGTGTGGGGGGGAGGGCATAATCAATGTTCGGTAGTGTGAGCGGAAGGGCAGAAGCAGATGTTTCGGGAGTTATGGAAGGGCAGTAAGCAGATGTTAGGGAGGTGAGGGAAGTGGGAGAAGCAGAGTACGGAGGTGGTGGGATGGCAGTAAAACAGATGTTTGGTATGTGGGGGGGAGTGGCAGTAAGCAATGTTTCGGTATGTGGGTGGGCGGGGATAAATAATATTATGGTGTGTGGGGCGCGTATGGTAGAATGATGGGTGGGGGTGGCAGTAAACAGTTTTTATGGTAGTATGGGGGGGATATGTGGGGGGGTAGTGATGGGTGGGCGTGCAGTGAGCGATGTTACTGTAGTGTGGGGGGCCGTCATGGTAGTAGTGAGGGGGGCGGGCAGAAACAGTTGTTATGGAGTTGGGGGGGATATGAGGTGGAAAGGGTGGGTGGGCGTGGGGTGAGCAGATTTAGGTAGTGTGGGGGACGGGTGGTGGTAGTGATGGGGGGGGTGGCAGTAAAACGATGCTTGGAGTATGGGTGGGGGGAATTTTTGGTAGTGATGGGGGGCCGGGTAAGCGATGCTATGGAGTATGGGTGGGGGTGATGGTGGTAGTGATGGGGGGGCCTGGGAGTGAGTTTGGGGTTATGGGGTGAGTGGGTGTGATGGTGGTAGTGTAGGTGCATAAGGTTGTAGTGGGGTGATTGATGGGGGTAGCATGGGTGGGGGTGGCAGGGTGCAGGTGTGCTGGTGGTAGTGTGGGTGGGCGTGGCAGGGTGCAGGTGTGCTGGTGGTAGTGTGGGTGGGCGTGGCAGGGTGCAGGTGTGCTGGGGGTTAGTGTGGGTGGGCGTGGGGTGGGTGCAGGTGTGCTGGTGTAGTGTGGGTGGGGTGGCAGGGTGCAGGTGTGCTGGTGGTAGTTGGTGGGTGGGCGTGGCAGGGTGCAGGTGTGCTGGTGGTAGTGTGGGTGGGCGTGGCAGGGTGCAGGTGTGCTGGTGGTAGTGTGGGTGGGCGTGGGCGTGGCAGGGTGCAGGTGTGCTGGTGGTAGTGTGGGTGGGCGTGGCAGGGTGCAGGTGTGCTGGTGGTAGTGTGGGTGGGCGTGGGCGTGGCAGGGTGCAGGTGTGCTGGTGGTAGTGTGGGTGGGGTGGCAGGGTGTAGGTGTGCTGGTGGTAGTGTGGGTGGGCGTGGGCGTGGCAGGGTGCAGGTGTGCTGGTTGTCATGCATGACAGGCTACCTGAGGATATCCATGTCCGGATGTCATTATTTTAGCCTCGACGATACCCTAAAAATGTATAACGTAGTCAGGCACTCACTTTGTGTGTGTGCTCACTTCTATGTGGCTGCTGGGGTCGAGACTCAGCTCTTGACCCCCGCCTGTCAACTAGCTGCTAGACAGATTCATACCTAGCCTCGTGGGTCGAGTCGTTCCTGCTCTTAAAACTGTGTATGGAGTCGGCCTCCGCCACTTCGAAGTCATTTCGCTTCCCGACCTCTCTGAGATGAAAAAATAGTTCCTGACGTCTTTGTGGTTCAAACAGCATATTCCTGTCTGTCCTGTTAATTCATCAGAGTAGTTTGTATGTTATGTCTCCCCTATTTTTTTGATTCTCCATTGTCATTTGGTTCGTTTCCTTTAGCTTCTCCTCGTAGCTCATGCCTCTTAGTTTTGGAACTAACCTCACTGTATACCTCCGCACTTTCTCCAGCTTCTTAACGTGCTTCCTCAGGTGTGGGTTCCATGTTGGTGCTGCGTACTCCAAGAAGACCCTGGTATGTGTTGTATAATAGGCCATGAATGACTTGAGATTCCTGAAGGTCACTTTTGAATTTGGCAGATGATTATTGGCTGGGGAGGATAATTGTTAATGTGAGACTTGGAGATATGCTAGACACGATGCTCACCCTCAGGTGAAGTTTGCAGCCCGTGTCCAGAGGCTTACTCCGTGTCCGGTTTTCTCGCTAGGGCTGAATTCAAGCACCACATGTCTGACCAATCCTGCGATTTCTCCAGATCCATTTTCAACCTCTCCCTGTCTTCATCTGTTTTTATTCTTCTCATTAGTTTTATATCATCAATGGACAGGGATACAACTGATTTCAAACCCATCTGGTATGTCATTCACATAAACCAGAAACAGTACTGGTCCTAATACCGATCCTTGAGGAACCTCCGCTTATTGTTCTTCTCCTTTGTAATATCTCCTCCCAGATAATCTCTTTGCTTCTTTCCACCAGAGTATGTTCCCTGTTATTCGTACCTGCACCTCAGGGTTATACCCCGTCTAATGAGGTACAGTATCAAACCCCACCCGTGGTATATTTTTTTTTTTTCAAGATTTACCATCTCTGTACTCGTCATGGTTATTGTTTATAAAAGCACTTCTCTCCAAGTGCTCTACTACTCTCCTGGTTAACTTTTCCGTCACCTTACATGCTATGAATGTCAGTGAAACTGATCTGTAATTCAGTGTTCCCTCCCTGTCTCCTTTCTAAAATATAGACTACATTCTCTGTCTTCAAGATTTATGGCGATTGTCCCGTGTTCATTGACGTACAGATCATAAATGTTGTGCTCCTTGTTGTAGAGTCCATGGTGTCACCTTGTCATATCATATTGCCTTCCATGTATCCAGCTCCATCACAAGTTCTTACTGTTGTTTACTTCTTCTCCTGGTGTGTGTATAATGTTTAGTATCTGATGGTATAGTTTTTTTTTTCTCTCTAGACTTTCTGGTATTACTCCTGTTTTCACAGAGAAGACCTTGTAAATAGTTTGTTCAAAATTTTACAGACTTCTTTGTTATTTTTCATGAGCTTTCCTCCTTCCCTCTTCAGATGAATTATCTGGTCATTTACTACCGTCTTTTTAATGTGACAGTGAAAGTTTGTGGGGGTTGTTGTTTGTGGGTGTGTGTGTGTGTGTGTGTGTGTGTGTGGTGTGTGTTGCGACATGTATTTTAGAAGAACCTGATATAGTGGAAATAAAAGATTATCGTTCTTGCTTCCCTTGTGTAGTTGTTAGGTGTCGCTTGGTGTGGGGGGTTGTTGACTAGCTGTGTGTGGGAGGAGCTGTGGGAAGAGCAGTGTTACTTTGCTAGTGGATGACTCACGAAATCGTAATGACACGATTGCAAACAAACCGCGGGTTCAAATCCCGCCCGTGGTATGGTTTGCTAGTGGATGTCAGGTTGCCTCTCAGGTGTGTGTGACTTATTTCATTGTCTTCCCCACCCACCTCTCCTGTGGTTTGACCACCATTACTCTGTGTGATGGATTGTCAGAGAGACAGAAAGACAGAAAAAAGACGTAGAGGCAGACAGACACGGACAGGGCAAGGATAAATAAAGAGCGAGTAAGACTACAAGGATGGTGATGCCTTGAGAACACAGTATGGCAGTTACTGTTACGAGGATGTGTATTTATGTATGTTTACCATGCGTCGTATGACCTAATACATTAACGATTCCCCGTGAATACTGTATCATAATAATAATAATAATAATAATAATAATAATAATAATAATAATAATAATAAAAGAATACTGTCATTTGAGCAGAAGCACGAACAGAAGTATTTTTTATGAACTCGTGACTTATTCACTAAAATATATGGCTAAAAAAATTAATTTATAGTAACAGTGTCTAAACTCATATATAATAATGAACATTTTACGGTGAAACTATAAGAAATGACGACGTTTCGGTCCGACTTGGACCATATATAGTCACGCTTTATAAATGGTGCAGGTTACTTGTGCAATGTTGCAGTCAGGGTATTGTGCCTTTGTGTTCTTGACAGTGTTACTGTATCAACATTGTTGTAGTCAGGGTATTGTGCCTTTGTGTTCTTGACAGTGTTACTGTATCAACATTGTTGCAGTCAGGGTATTGTGCCTTTGTGTTCTTGACAGTGTTACTGTATCAACATTGTTGCAGTCAGGGTATTGTGCCTTTGTGTTCTTGACAGTGTTACTGTATCAACATTGTTGCAGTCAGGGTATTGTGCCTTTGTGTTCTTGACAGTGTTACTGTATCAACATTCGTGGACCCACATTATTCAACATCTTGCTAGAAGTTATCAGAAACACAACTGGAACAAGTGTACAAGTCTTCAAGAGAAAGCTGGACAAGTTTCTTCACCAGGTGCCAGATCAACCAGGCTGTGATGGATATGTGAGGCAGCGGACCTCCAGCAACTACAGCCTGGTTGACCAGGCTAGCACCAGATTAGTAAGACTCCAAACCATCAACACTTAAACTATCTCTACCTTCCTCCAGAGTGTCACTATCAGCTATCATTAATTCCTCGCCAAGTTCTGTATCAGCCAGGCTGTTGCTGCTGTCAAGTTGCTGGGTTACTCAGGCTGTTGCTGCTGTCTAGTTACTGGGTTACTCAGGCTGTTGCTGCTGTCTAGTTGCTGGGTTACTCAGGCTGTTGCTGCTGTCTAGTTGCTGGGTTACTCAGGCTTTTTGCTGGTCTAGGTCTAGTTGCTGGGGTTTCTCAGGCTGTTGCTGTGTCTAGTTCTGGGTTACTCAGGCTGTTCTGCTGTCTAGTTTTGGGTTACTCAGCTGTTGGCTGTCTGTTTCGGGTTCTAGTTGTCTTTATGGGTTACTCAGGCTGTTGCTGCGTTTCGGTTTAGTGTTGCTGGTTTTGGGTTACTCAGGCTGTTTTCGCTGTCTAGTTCTGGTTACTCAGGCTGTTGCTGCTGTCTAGTTGCTGGGTTACTCAGGCTGTTGCTGGTGTCTAGTTGCTGGGTTACTCAGGCTGTTGCTGCTGTCTGGGTTTGCTGGGGTTTATTACTTTCAGGGGCTTTTTGCTGCAGTGTCTCGTTGCTGGGGTTTCTCAGGCCCGTTGCTGGTACCATGTCTAGTTGTTGGGTTACTCAGGGTGTTGCTGCTGTTCCCGGGGGTTGCTTGGGTTATTGGCTCAGCTTTGCTGCTGTCTAGTTGCTTGGGTTTCTTCAGGCTGTTGCTGCTGTCTAGTTGCTGGGTTACTCAGGCTGTTGCTGCTGTCTAGTTGCTGGGTTACTCAGGCTGTTGCTGCTGTCTAGTTGCTGGGTTACTCAGGCTCTTGCTGCTGTCTAGTTGCTGGGTTACTCAGGCTGTTGCTGCTGTCTAGTTGCTGGGTTACTCAGGCTGTTGCTGCTGTCTAGTTGCTGGTTACTCAGGCTGTTGCTGCTGTCTAGTTGCTGGATTACTCAGGCTGTTGCTGCTAGTGGTTCACATGGTGCTCTTTATTTATAATTGGTAAAAATAAAAAAAAATACTTCTGTATGTCTGTCTCGGTCAAAATATTTTCAGCTGAGTTGTATTATATTTGAGAATTATAAGGTTGGTAGTATATAAGGTGGCCGGTATATAAGGTTGGTAGTATATAAGGTGGCCGGTATATAAGGTTTTGGGAGTAATAAGGTGGCCGGGGATATAGTTGGTAGTATTTTAAGGTGGCCGGTATATAAGGTTGGTAGTATATAAGGTGGCCGGTATATAAGGTTGGTAGTATATAAGGTGGCCGGTATATAAGGTTGGTAGTATATAAGGTGGCCGGTATATAAGGTTGGTAGTATATAAGGTGGCCGGTATATAAGGTTGGGGAGTATATAAGGTGGCCGGTATATAAGGGTTGTTAGTAGTATAATATGGTGGCCGGTATATTTAAGGTTGTAGTTATATAGGTGGCCGGTATATAAGGTTGGTAGTATATAAGGTGGGCCCGGGATATAAGGTTGGTAGTATATAAGGTGGCCGGTATATAAGGTTGGTAGTATATAAGGGGGCCGGTATATAAGGTTGTAGTATATAAGGTGGGCCCGGGAATAAGGTTTTGTATATAAGGTGGCCGGTATATAAGGTTGGTAGTATATAAGGTGGCCGGTATATAAGGTTGGTAGTATATAAGGTGGCCGGTATATAAGGTTGTTAGTATATAAGGTGGCCGGTATATATAAAAGGTTGTTAGTATATAAGTGGCCGGTATATAAGGTTGGTTTAATGTATATAAGGGGTGGCCGGTATATAAGGTTTGGTAGTATATTAGGTGGCCGTATATAAGGTTGGTTTGATATAGGTGGCCGGTATTAAGGTTGGTAGTATATAAGTGGCCGGGAATAAGGTTGGTAGTATATAAGGTGGGCCCGGGTTTTAAGGTTGGTAGTATATAAGGTGGCCGGTATATAAGGTTGGTAGTATATAAGGTGGCCGGTATATAAGGTTGTTAGTATATAAGGTGGCCGGTATATAAGGTTGGTAGTATATAAGGTGGCCGGTATATAAGGTTGTTAGTATATAAGGTGGCCGGTATATAAGGTTGTTAGTATATAAGGTGGCCGGTATATAAGGTGGGTGTTATAACGTGCGGTATATAACTTGTTATAGTATATGAACGTGGCCGTATATAATTTTAGTAATATAAGAATAGGTAATATATATATATAGGTTTTAGTATATAAGGTTAGTATATAAGTATTTTAGAAATATAAGGTAGGCGGTATTATATTAAGGTTGTTAGTATATAAGGTGGCCGTTATATAAGGTTGTTAGTATATAGAAGTGGCCGTATATAAGTTGTTAGTATATAATAAGGTGCCTATATAAGGTTTTAGTATATAAGGTGGCCATTATATAAGGTATGGAATATATAGTAAGTTGCCGTAAATAAGGTTGTAAGTATATAAAGGTTGCCGGTATATAAGAAGTTAGGTAGTATATAATAGGTTGGCCGTAATATAAGATATTAGTATTAGTAATATAAAGGTGGCCGAAAATATAAGTATATTAGTATATAAGGTGGCCGGTATATAATGTTGTTAGTATATATAAGGTGGCGTATATAAGGTGTTAGTATATAAGTGGCGTATATAAGTATTTAGTAATATAGGTGGCCGGTATATAAGGTTGTTAGTAATATAAGTGGCCGTATATAAGTTGTTAGTATATAAGGTAGAGGTATATATAGTTGTTAGTATATATAGGTGAGCCGGTAATAAGTGGGTGTTGAAACATAGTTTAAGATTATTAATTGTTAATATGTCACTTGTAACGTATTCAGATATAGTAATATATAGTAATATATAGTAATATATATATATAGACATGTATATTACTTGATGCTTAACATTGTTATTTAGTAACATTCAGAACTTGTAAAAGGAATGTATCAAGTTCCATTGTTTTGGGAAACATTAGAGAGAACTTCCGGTGTTGATGCTATTACACTGGAACACTAGCACTAAACCGTATGGATCATACAGTTCTGGGGCTGACTCACTGAGTGTTCCTCCAGCACCCAGTTCAAGGGTGTGGTGTCGACAAGCAAAGTGTAGAAGGTGACACTCTAGTCAGTGTTCGAGGGTGACACATACATCACATGTGTCACGTAGTGTTGAGACACATTCTTCGTGCTGTATCATCAGTCTTGCACTCCATCAAGACGTGGAAGACGGGCGAGGTGACCTTGTCTCACTCCAGTACCTGCTGCAGGGACACTTGAGCCAGCCAGGTGTGGTCAGCCCATCACTGTGTCTACCAGTAATATCTTGTAGCAGTTTGATGTTCCAGTGGACCCCTGACCCCTCACTCTCACCCCTGACCCTTCACTCTCACCCCTGACCCCTCACACTAACCCTCTAGCCCTCACTCTCACCCCTGGCCCCTCACTCTCACCCCCGACCCCTCATTCTCACCCCGACCCCCTCTTCTCACCCCCGACCCCTCATTCTCACCCCCGACCCCTCATTCTCACCCCCGACCCCTCATTCTCACCCCCGACCCCTCATTCTCACCCCCGACCCCTCATTCTCACCCCCGACCCCTCATTCTCACCCCCGACCCTCATTCTCACCCCGACCCCTCATTCTCACCCTCGACCCCTCATTCTCACCCCGACCCCTCATTCTCACCCCCGACCCCTCATTCCACCCCGACCCCTCATTCTCACCCCGACCCTCATTCTCACCCCGACCCTCATTCTCACCCCCGACCCCTCATTCTCACCCCGACCCCTCATTCTCACCCCGACCCCTCATTCTCACCCCCGACCCCTCATTCTCACCCTCCTGGAGGTTATTCCGGGGATCAACGCCCCCGCGGCCCGGTCCATGACCAGGCCTCCCGATGGATCAGGGCCTGATCAACTAGGCTGTTACTGCTGACCGCACGCAGTCCAACGTAGGAGCCACAGCCCGGCTGATCCGGCACTAACTTTAGGTATCTGTCCAGCTCTCTCTTGAAGGCAGCCAGGGGTTTATTGGCAATTCCCCTAATGCTTGATGGGAGGCTGTTGAACAGTTTTGGGCCCCGGACACTTATGGTGTTTTCTCTTAGTGTACCAATGGCGCCCCTACTTTTTATTGGGGGCATTTTGCATCGCCTGCCCAGTCTTTTACTTTCGTAGGGAGTGATTTCTGTGTGCAGATTTGGGACCATTCCTTCCAAGATTTTCCAAGTGTAGATTATGATATATCTCTCCCTCCTGCGTTCCAACGAGTACAAGTCAAGTGCTTCCAAGCGTTCCCAGTAGTTAAGGTGCTTGACAGAACTTATGCGTGCAGTAAAGGATCTCTGTACACTCTCTAGATCTGCGATTTCACCTGCTTTGAATGGAGATGTTAATGTACAGCAGTATTCCAGCCTAGAGAGAACAAGTGATTTGAAAAGGATCATCATGGGCTTGGCATCTCTCGTTTTGAAAGTTCTCATTATCCATCCTATCATTTTCTTTGCACGTGCGATCGTGGCACTGTTGTGATCCTTGAAAGTGAGATCCTCAGACATTACTACTCCCGGTCCCTTACATTATTTTTCCGCTCTATTGTATGGCCGGAGTCAGTAGTATACTCTGTTCTAGTTATTATCTCCTCCAGTTTTCCATAACGGAGTAGTTGGAATTTGTCCTCATTGAACATCATATTGTTTACCGTTGCCCACTGGAAAACTTTGTTTATATCTTCTTGGAGGTTAACCGCGTCCTCAGCAGATGACAGCCTCATGCAGATCCTAGTATCATCCGCAAAGGATGATACGGTGCTGTGGTGTATATCTCTGTTTATGTCTGATATGAGGATAAGGAATAAGATGGGGGCGAGTACTGTGCCTTGTGGAACAGAGCTCTTCACTATGGCAGCCTCCGATTTAACTCTGTTGACCACTACTCTTTGTGTTCGATTTGTTAGGAAGTTGAAGATCCATCTCCCCACTTTCCCAGTTATTCCTTTAGCATGTATTTTATGGGCTATTACGCCATGATCGCATTTGTCAAATGCTTTTGCAAAGTCTGTGTATATTACATCTGCATTCTCACCCCGACCCCTCATTCTCACCCTCGACCCTCTCATTCTCACCCTCGACCCTCTCATTCTCACCCTCGACCCTCTCATTCTCACCCTCGACCCCTCATTCTCACCCCAACCCTCATTCTCACCCTCGACCCCCTCATTCCCGCCCCCGACCCTCATTCTCGCCCCCGACCCCCCATTCTCACCCTCGACCCTCATTCTCACCCCGACCCCTCATTCTCACCCTCGACCCCTCATTCTCGCCCCCGACCCCTCATTCTCACCCTCGACCCCTCATTCTCACCCTCGACCCCTCATTCTCACCCTCGCCCCCTCGTTCTCACCCCCGACCCCTCATTCTCGCCCCCGACCCCTCATTCTCACCCTCGACCCGTCATTCTCACCCCCGACCCCTCATTCCCCTGACTCTGACCTTTGACACGTCCTGGTGTTTGGTTTAACTCATTAACTAAAGTGCTGGTGCTTCTCATGGTATTTACAAGTGTTTTTATTCTTGGTTTAAAATCAGTTTGGGAAGTGCAAATTGTCATATCATCGCGCGCGCGCGCGTGTGTGTACTCACCTATATGTGGTTGCAGGGGTCGATTCACAGCTCTTGTATTTGTACTCACCTAATTGAACTCACCTAGTTGTGGTTGCGGAGGTCGATTCACAGCTCCTGGCCCCGCCTCTTCAGCTGGCCGCTACTCAGTCACTCTTCCCGTTCCGTGAGCTTTATCATACCTCTTCTTCAAAGCTATGTATGAATCCTGCCTCCACTACATCGCTACCCAGACTATTCCACTTCCTGACAACTCTGTGACTGAAGAGATACTTCCTAACATCTCTGTGATTCATCTGACCCCTTGTTGCTGTGTCCCATATCTGGAACATCCTGTCTATGTCCACTTTGTCTATACCTCTCAGTATTTTATATGTCGTTATCATATCCCCCCTATCTCTCCTGTCTTTCAGTTTGGTCAGATCGATTTCCCTTAACCTCTCCTCGTAGGACATACCCCTTAGCTCCGGGACTAGTCTCGTTGCAAACCTTTGCACTTTATCTAGTTTCCTTATATGCTTGTCTAGGTGAGGGTTCCAAACTGGCGCAGCATATTCCAGTATGTGTGTGTGTGTGTGTGTGTGTGTGTGTGTGTGTGTGTGTGTGTGTGTGTGTGTGGCGAGAATATGTGTACTCACCTAGTTGAGGTTGAAGGGGTCGAGTCCTAGCTCCTGGCCCCGCCTCTTCACTGGTGTGTGTGCGTGTGTGTGTATATACTCACCTAATTGTGGTTGCAAGGGTCGAGTCATAGCTCCTAGCCCCGCCTCTTCACTGTGTGTATAAACCTTTGTGTGTGTGTGTGTGTGTGTGTGTGTGTGTGTGTGTGTGTGTGTGTGCGTGGTGTGTGTGGGTGTGTGTGTGTGTGTGTATGTATGTGGGGGAGTGTTGGGGGATGATGGTCTTGGCTGAGGACCGCGCTGCAGGAAGTGAGTTTTCCTGCAGTTATGTTTGAATATGGTTGGCTGGGTAGAGGCTGGATTCTTCTCCTTCCACCTCCACCTCCTTCTCTAAGCTTCTTCTGTTTCTCCTCCTCCATCTCGTCTTCCTCTCATTGATTCTTGCCAGCTTCTTTCATTCTTCCTAAATCACCTCCTTTTCGGTCTTTTTATCCATTCTTTCTGGTTTCTCATCTTCTTCCTCCTCCTCCTCCCTCCTCCTCCTCTTCAACTTTCTCCCCATCTTGTTCGTTTTCCTCCTTCTCTTCCTCCTGTAATTATTACTTGGTTCGCCTGGCTTCACATCTTATCTCATTCGTACAATCCCCTCCCCCGTCTTGCGTGTCCACACTCGTGAGAGATGATAATTCCCAAGTGATAGTAACTCCAGCCCTTCTGGATGACATCCTTTAAAGCTGCCCTAGCTACCGAAGTCCTGACGATAGCCTCATTGCCCTACTCCAGTCTCCCAGCACAGGCTGCCTGGGTACACGAGCCATGGTGGCCGCTCACAGAGCGTCCCTGTGTGTTTGCCTCTTTGATTCTTTCTTTCTTTTCGCCTAGTGCATCTAACGATTCGTCTGGGTGCTGAGGTGTGTCTGCTCTAGTAATAGTAATAATAATAATTTATTGCTACAGGTACATGATACAACTTATACATTGTTGACATCAGTGACATATTATATAGAAAGCCCCTTGTAACACAGTAAGTGTCAGGGGCCCAAGACTATTCACCTGCCTCCCAGCATACATAATTGGGATTACCAATAAACCCCTGGCGGTCTTCAAGAAGGCACTGGGCAGACACCTAAAGTCAGTACCTGACCAGCCGGGCTGTGGTTCCTACGTTAGTTTGCGTGCGGCCAGCAGTAACAGCCTGGTTGATCAGACCCTGATCTACCATGAGGCCTGGCCTCAGACCGGGCCGCGGGAGCGTTGGCCCCCGAAACACTCTCCAGGGAGTATACAGACCATAGCTGACATCAGTGACACATATAGAAAGCCCCTGGTTATACAAAGCATAATCATGGGCTCACTGCTGAGTGAACACGGACAGTAGGAGTCCCTGTGTTACCATATTAACCCAGCCTCTTGATTCCCACTTAACCTGCTACTTCCTAAACTATCACAGTCTTCAATATATTTTCTCTCATCCCTTTGATCTTTCTTCTCCTTAAGTACACGTTTACGTCATGATAAATCCACACGTTGTCTTCACAAATCCACACGTTGTTTTACAAATCCACACGTTGTCTACACAAATCCACACGTTGTCTTTACAAATCCACACGTTGTCTACACAAATCCACACGTTGTCTTCACAAATCCACACGTTGTCTTCACAAATCCACACGTTGTCTACACAAATCCACACGTTGTCTTTACAAATCCACACGTTGTCTACACAAATCCACACGTTGTCTTCACAAATCCACACGTTGTCTACACAAATCCACACGTTGTCTTTACAAATCCACACGTTGTCTACACAAATCCACACGTTGTCTACACAAATCCACACGTTGTCTTCACAAATCCACACGTTGTCTTCACAAATCCACACGTTGTCTTACACAAATCCACACGTTGTCTAACAAATCCACACGTTGTCTTCACAAATCCACACGTTGTCTTCACAAATCCACACGTTGTCTCACAAACCACACGTTGTCTACACAAATCCACACGTTGTCTTCACAAATCCACACGTTGTCTTCACAAATCCACACGTTGTCTTCACAAACCCACACGTTGTCTACACAAATCCACACGTTGTCTTCACAAACCCACACGTTTGTCTACACAAATCCACACGTTGTCTACACAAATCCCTGAGCTTTCCGCACTTGCCAAAAAGTTCCGTAATAAACTAGACACCAAAATGCACTACAGGCCAGCAAATCCATTGTACACGTCACACCTTGCCACAATCCACCACCTATGTTACCTCCAGTTTCTATATCCAAGATTGTTGCGACTGACCACATTCGCTACTCAAGGTTGGGACTGATTACCTCTTCCATCCTCCACGTTGTCTTCACAAATTCTCCTTGTATGGACTGATTGAAGCCACTGTGTGGCGAAAAAGTTCACCAATACATACATACCAAGGTTGACATGTAGTCTAATTTCACACCTCCAGCTCTACACGCGATTGCTTCGTCCACACATCGCTGAATCAGCTTCAGTTGTAGACGTGATAACCACTTCGATTTTGATGGCCTGTGGCTCGCCAGCAGGCCTCTGACAGAACAGCCTGGTTATCAGTCACTCAAAGAAAGCCTGGCTGGCATCAGCCAGCTGTAGGAGTTGAGCCCACTGTAATACTTAGGTTGATACCTCATGGTGCAGGTACAGAGGTGTGCGGGAGGTACCAGCAGGTACTTGGGACGAGTGCAGTTGTGGGCTGTTTACACAGCGTTTTAACGTGTTGTCGTTCTGCACACGTGGTGACCTCTTACCCTCTGAAATGGAACCCGTATGTGTCCTCTCTCAGCTGCTGTACTCAGCGGGATGGTTTGTGATGTCTATGTGTCCTCTCTCAGCTGCTGTACTCAGCGGGATGGTTTGTGATGCCTGTGTCCTCTCTCAGCTGCTGTACTCAGCGGGATGGCTTGTGATGTCTATGTGTGTCCTCTCTCAGCTGCTGTACTCAGCGGTTTTGTATGTCTATTGTCCTCTCTCAGCTGCTGTACTCAGCGGGATGGTTTGTGATGTCTATGTGTCCTCTCTCAGCTGCTGTACTCAGCGGGATGGCTTGTGATGTCTATATGTGTCCTCTCTCAGCTGCTGTACTCAGCGGGATGGCTTGTGATGTCTATATGTATCCTCTCTTAGCTGCTGTACTCAACGGGATGGTTTGTGATGTCTATATGTATCCTCTCTCAGCTGCTGTACTCAGCGGGATTATCATGTGAAATAACTCGTAACACTGGTCCTGAGACTTGTTATTTTGACACTTGGGCTGACACTTGTGTCACTGCAGCATCACTAAGTAGTGCTGGCTGACACTTGTCACTGCAGCATCACTGAGTAGTGTCTGGCTGACACTTGTGTCATTGCAGCATCACTAAGTAGTGTCTGGCTGACACTTGTCACTGCAGCATCACTGAGTAGTGTCTGGCTGACACTTGTGTCACTGCAGCATTACTGAGCAGTGTCTGGCTGGCACTTGTGTCATTGCAGCATCACTAAGTAGTGTCTGGCTGACACTTGTCACTGCAGCATCACTGAGTAGTGTCTGGCTGACACTGTGTCACTGAGCATCACTGAGTAGTGTCTGGCTGACACTGTTACTGCAGCATCACTAAGTAGATGTCTGGCTGACACTTGTGTCACTGCAGCATTACTGAGCAGTGTCTGGCTGGCACTTGTGTCACTGAAGCATCACTGGGTAGTGTCTGGCTGACACTTGTGTCACTACAGCATCACTGAGTAGTGTCTGGCTGACACTTGTCACTGCAGCATCACTGAGTAGTGTCTGGCTGACACTTGTCACTGCAGCATCACTGAGTAGTGTCTGGCTGACACTTGTCACTGCAGCATCACTGAGTAGTGTCTGGCTGACACTTGTCACTGCAGCATCACTGAGCAGTGTCTGGCTGACACTTGTGTCACTGCAGCATCACTGAGTAGTGTCTGGCTGACACTTGTGTCACTGCAGCATCACTGAGCAGTGTCTGGCTGACACTTGTGTCACTGCAGCATCACTAAGCAGTGTCTGGCTGACACTTGTGTCACTGCAGCACCCCACGGGAGTGTCTGGCTGACCTTTTTCACTGCGCATCACTAGCAGTGTCTGGCTGCACTTGTGTCACTGCAGATCACTAGCAGTGTCTGGCTGACACTTGTCACTGCGCTCACTAAGCAGTGTCGGCTGACACTTGTGATCAATACAAATTTTCACTTTTTGAGAAATATGAATTTTGCCCTTGTGTATGAATTTACTGGCAGTGTTTGAATTGTGTAGAAAATAAGTGTTTTGGGGTTGTTATGGGACCGGGGGCCCGGCGCACTTGTGTCAGCAGCACCAACAGGTCTGGTTTAATTGACGGGCTCCTCTTTTGGTGAACTTTTCAACCCACTTCAAAGGTTGGTAAGGTTAGAGAACACTCATCTGGTCCAGGGACTGAATTACCTGTCGGGGCAACCCCCCCGGGCGGGTTTTTGCCCGGATGCAGCACAGACATTTTAAAAATTTTTATAAAATAATAATTTTAATTTATGCACACCTAACAGTGTCTGGTAATTTTAAAACAAACTGGCTGAAGGTATGAATAGGGCAGTGTTGCGAACTTGGGGAAAGACAAACCTTTAGAAAATATGAATAATTTTGCAGAAAAATTGGAAATTTTTTGGCAGGAGAGGAATTGGGGAGTAAAAGTGGTTGGATTATTGGGGAAGTGGCCCCCAGCAAAAGGGGGTAGAAGGCAAGACCGAGAGGGGTTTGGGTCCCCTGGGAAAGGAAAATTTTGGCCCCAAAAAAGGGGAAATTAAAATTTTGGGGGGGGCGAATGTCTGAACCCCCTTTTTAAGCCTGGTGACCAAAAACAAGAAAAATAAAATTTAAAAAAATTTAAAATATTTTTAAAATGACCAACCAGTTTGTTTAAGGAATTTTGAAAAATGTGTAAGACTGGACAGGAGAGGTATGAATGGGGAGCGAGGTGTGCTAGATCCCCTTTGTGTAAGACGGACAGTGAGGGTATGAATGGGGGAGCGAGTTGTGCGACCACCTTGTGTAAGACTGGACGGGGCGAGGGGTATTGAATGGGGGAGGAGAGTGTGCTGACTCCCCTTTGTGTAAGACTGGACCAGCGAGAGGTATGAAGGGGACGGGTGTGCTAGATCACCTTGTGAAAAGACAAACCAGCGAGGGTATGAATGGGGACGAGAGTGTGCTAAAATCACCTTGTGTAAGACTGGACCAGCAAAGGGTATGAATGGAAGGCGAGAGTGTGCTAGACTCACCTGTGTAAGACTGGCCCGCGGAGGTATAATGGGGGGAGCGAGAGTGTGCTAGACTCCCCTTTGTAAGACTGGCCCCAGCGGAGGTATGAATGGGAGAGCGAGAGTGTGCTAGATCCCTTTGTGTAAGACTGGCCCAGTGAAGGTAGAATGGGGAGCGAGAGTGTGCAGACCACCTTGTGTAAGATGGCCCAGGAAGGTATGAATGGGGGAGCGAGGGTGTAGACTCCCCTTGTGTAAGACTGGACCAGCGAGGGGTATAAAGGGGGAGCGAGAGGTGCTAACCCCCTTGTGTAAGACGGCCCCAGGAGAGGTATGAATGGGGGAGCGAGGAGTGTGCTGACCCCTTTTAAGACGGGACCAGGGGGGGTATAAATGGGGAGCGAGATGTGCTGACTCACCTTGTGAAAGACTGGCCCAGCGGGGGTAAAATGGGGAGCGAAGTGTGCTAGATCACTTTGTAAGATGGACCACGAGGGGTAAAAATGGGGGGAGGAGGTGTGCTAGACTCACCTTGTGAAAGGGACGGCCAGCGAGAGGTATAAAATGGGGGAGCGGAGTGTGCTAGATCCCCTTTGTGTAAGTTGGGGCCAGGAGAGGTATAATGGGGGCGAGGTGTGCTAGACTCACCTTGGTAAGACGGGCCCAGGAGAGGTATGAATGGGGGGAGCGGAGTGTGCTAACTCACCTTGTGTAAACTGGACCGCGAGAGGTATGAATGGGGGAGCGAGGGGGCTGATCACCTTGTGTAAGATGGACCAGCGAGAGGTATGAAATGGGGGAGCGAGAGTGTGTAACTCCCTTGTGAAAGACGGGACCAGGAGAGGTATGAATGGGGGGGAGCGAGTTGTTTAGACTCACCTTGGTAAGACTGGCCCCAGGAGGGGTAGAATGGGGGAGCGAGAGTGTGCTAGACTCACCTTGTGTAAGACTGGACCAGCGAGAGGTATGAATGGGAGAGCGAGAGTGTGCTAGACTCACCTTGTGTAAGACTGGACCAGCGAGAGGTATGAATGGGGGAGCGAGAGTGTGCTAGACTCACCTTGTGTAAGACTGGACCAGGGGGGGTTAAATGGGGGACGGGTTGTAATATTGGTAAGCTGGCAGCAGAGGTTAAAAGGAGAGGGGAATGTGCGCCCCCTTTTAAACGGACCCGGGGGGTAGAAACAGATTTTCCCCGTTTGGGGCCAGGAGAGGTATAAGGGGGGGACGGGTGTGGGCCCCTTGTTGCGACCTGGGGAAAAAGGGGGGACAATTTGCCCCGTGAAAGATCCCAGGGTTTAATGGGGGCAAATGTGCTAGCTACCTTTTTTAAATGCCCCGGGAAGGATAAAGGGGAAAATTTTAATATTATTAATTTCCATTTTTTTTTATTTTGAGTAGGATAGTGGGGAAAAGGGGGAGAGCAGCGCCTTGCGTCATAGGGCCGTGGAGTTCCCCTTTTTATTTTTTTTTGGGGGGTTAGATGGTGTTTGGTGGTGTTGTTGGGGAAAAAAGACCAATTTGGGGCTTGAAAAGGGTTTTTTTAAAGTGGGTTTTGGGGCAGGTCACCCTTTGAAGTTTGTGTTGGGTTAAATTATAAATTTTTTTTTTAAAATTATAAATGTTGTGTTGAAAGAAGTGAGGCATGAGAAGGGTTTTGTGTGTGGGGAGGAAGGTGGAGGTGAGAGGAGTTAGGGGGTTGGGGGTGGGGGAGACCAGGTGGAGGCTGAGAGGGTGGTGGGTGGGTGTGGGGAAGACGCAGGTGGAGGCTGAGGGGGTGGTGTGGGGGGGTGGGGAAGACGGGGTGGAGGCAGAGGGGGGTGTGGTGGGTGGGGGGAAGCGCAGGTGGGGGGCTGAGGGGGTGGTGGGGTGGGGTGGGAAGGACGCAGGTGGGGGCTGAGAGGGGGGTGTGGGGGGGTGGGGGGAAAGGGACGCAGGTGGAGGCTGAGGGGGTGGTGGGTGGGGTGGGGGGGGGAGCAGGTGGGGGCTGAGAGGGTGGTGTGGTGGGTGTGGGGAAGACGCAGGTGGAGGCTGAGAGGGTGGTGTGGTGGGTGTGGGGAAGACGCAGGTGGAGGCGGGAAGGGTGGTTTGGGGGGTGGGGGGAAAGACGCAGGTGGAGGCTGAGAGGGTGGTGTGGTGGGTGTGGGGAAGACGCAGGTGGAGGCTGAGAGGGTGGTGTGGTGGGTGTGGGGAAGACGCAGGGATGAAGGGTGGTGGGGTGGGTGTGGGGAAGAGCAGGTGGAGGCTGAGAGGTGGGGTGTGGTGGGTGGGGGGAAAAAGAGCGGGTGGAGGTGGAAGGGTGGTGGGTGGGTGTGGGGAAGACGCAGGGGGGGGGCTGAGAGGGGGTTGGTGGGGTGGGAAGACGCAGGTGGGGGGGGCTGAGGGGGGGTGTGGTGGGTGGGGGGGAAGCGCAGGTGGGGTGAGGGGGGTGGTGTGGTGGGTGTGGGGAAGACGCAGGTGGAGGCTGAGAGGGTGGTGTGGTGGGTGTGGGGAAGACGCAGGTGGAGGCTGAGAGGGTGGTGTGGTGGGTGTGGGGAAGACGCAGGTGGAGGCTGAGAGGGTGGTGGGTGGGTGTGGGGAAAACGGGTGGGGCTGGAGGGTGGTGGGGTGGGTGGGGGAAGCCAGGGGAGGCTGAGAGGGTGGTGTGTGGGTGGGGGGAACCAGGGGGAGGCGAGAGGGTGGTGTGGTGGGTGGGGGGGAAAAAACGCAGGGGGAGGCTGAGAGGGGGGGGGTTGGGTGGGGGGAAGACGCAGGGGAGGTGAGGGGGTGGTGGGGGGTGTGGGGAAGCGCAGGTGGGGCTGAGAGGGTGGTGGGTGGGTGTGGGGAAGACGCAGGTAAAGGCTGAGGAGGGGGTGGGTGGGTGTGGGAAGGCAGGTGGAGGGGAGGGGGGTGGTGGGTGGGGGGAAGGCGAGGTGGAGGCTGAAGGGTGGTGTGGTGGTGTGGGGAAGCGCAGGTGGGGCTGAGAGGGTGGTGCGGTGGGGTGGGGGAAACGCAGGGGGGCGAGAGGGTGGTGGGGGGGTGTGGGAAGACGCAGGTGGGGCTGAAAAGGGGGGTGCGGTGGGTGTGGGGAAGACGCGGTGGAGGTGAGAGGGTGGTGGGTGGGTGTGGGGAAGGGGCGCAGGTGGGGCTGAGAGGGTGGTGTGGTGGGTGTGGGAAGGCGCAGGTGGGGGCTGGAGGGTGGGTGGGGCGGTGTGGGGAAGACGCAGGTGGTGGTGAGAGGGTGGGGCGGGGGGGGGGAAAAAGACGCAGGTGGAGGCTGAAGGGGGTGCGGGGGGTGTGGGGAAGACGCGGTGGGGCTGAGAGGGGGGTGCGGTGGGTGGGGAAAAGACGCAGGGGGAGGCTGGAGGGGGGTGGGGTGGGTGGGGAAGACCAGGGTGGTGGGAGAGGGTGGTGGGGTGGGGGGGGGAAGCGCAGGTGGAGGCTGAGAGGGTGGTGGGGGTGTGGGGGAAGCGCAGGTGGGGCTGAGGGGGTGGTGCGGTGGGTGTGGGAAGACGAGGTGGGGGCTGAGGGGGGGTGCGGTGGGTGTGGGGAAGAGCAGGGGGAGGCGAGAGGGGGGTTTTCGGGGGTGGGGGGAAAGACGCAGGTGGAGGCTGGGGGGTGGTGTGGTGGGTGTGGGGAAACGCAGGTGGGGGGAGGGGGTTTGTGGGTGGGTGTGGGGAAGACGCGGGTGGGGGCTGAGAGGGTGGTGGGTGGGTTGGGGGAAGACGAGGTGAGGCGGAGAGGGGGGTGGGTGGGTGGGGAAAGACCAGGTGGGGCTGAGAGGGTGGGTGGGTGGGTGGGGGAAGACGCAGGTGGAGGTGAGGGGGGGTTTCGGTGGGTGTGGGGAAACGGGGTGAGCTGAGAGGGTGGTGGGGTTTGGGTTTGTGGGGAAACGCAGGGGGAGGCTGGGGGTTGTGTGGTGGGTGGGGGAAGACGAGGTGGAGGCTGAGAGAGTTGTGTGGTGGGTGTGGGGAAGCGCGGGTGGAGGCTGAGGATTTTGGTGGTGGGTGTGGGGGGAAGACCAGGGGGGGCTGAGGGGGGTGGTGTGGGGGGGTAAGACCGGTTTGAATTCGTTGTAAAGACCAGGGGAGGTGAGATTTGGGGGTTGGGGAGCGCATGGACAAAGGGGGGGTTGGTTGCCCGGGCCTCTAGAATTTTTTTGGGGGGGTTAAACCGGTACTGGAATTGTTTTTTAAAGCAAGTGAAGGTTTGTTGGGAGGGAGTATTAGACCGTTTGCCCCGTTTAATTTCCTTCCGACAAAGTGAAAAATTTTTCCCTGGGTTGGGTTTACGTTGTCTTTCTTTTGGCATCCTGGCTTGTTTGGCCCCCCTCTTCTTCCTCTTGTTAATTTAGTATTTGAAACATCGCCCCCATTAAATTAAACTAAAAAACCGGCAAATTTTAAAAAAGACAGTTCTTAAGTTAGCGATTTTCCGGGGCCCCCGCAAAAATTTTTTTTTTTTTTTTTACTTTTTTAAAATTAAAATTTTTTTTTTTTTTTTTAATTTTTTTTTCTTTTTTTTTTTTTTTTTTTCTTTTTTTTTTTTTTTTCTTTTTAAAAGATGAGCCAAATGTTCTCATAGTGTGGGTCAATGACTGCTGAGGGGGTTTTCTAAAAGCTACTCGAGATTTACCAAACACACGCATTACAGATATTATTGTGTTAAAGTGCGCATCAGCCGATGCACTCGGTACTACACACACTAGTGACGAAATTAAGTTGTAATAAGTAAGGGAGACAAGCTTGGGAAGAGTGCCGTGATTAGGAGGGAGGGAGGTGTTGTGAAGAGGTCAGGAGGCACAGCATCCATTTGCAGTTTACGGTGCATTTTGTATCTTTATTGAATAGGTGTTTGTGTGTAGTATATGCAACAAATACCATTTATGAACATCCTGCGCATGCGCCGCCAGGCGTCTCGCACACTTCTGGGTAGGCTGACGAGACAGCCAGATGCAAGACAGGCTGGGCTACCCACAAATATATCGTCCATTGGTGTTTTCCTCGCCACCGTCTCCCGTCTATCGAACCCGTCAACATTTAGACATATTTTAAGATCTATTAAAAATTCATCCCTTTTTTTTCCCCGGGGTAAACTGAGAGAACACACACAGTGGACGCAGGATCCATACATAGCTTTAAAAAGAGGTATGATAAAGCTCATGGAGCAGGGAGGGAGTGACCCAGTAGTGACCAGTGAAGAGGCTGGGCCAGGATCTGTGACTTAATCACTGCAACAACAATTAGTTGAGTACAGTTTGGTGAGTACACAAACACACATCATAACACCAAATATAATAGTCCCGCAATCATAATCTGCGATAAAAAGAAAGGAAACCAAAGAGAAGAGTAATTACTTTAACTAAGATAATTAAGTAGATGTTACTGGCTGCCACCACCACAGTAATAGGGCGACACAGCCCCTTTTAAAGGTTGTGGGGGGTTTGGGAGGGGGGGTGGGGGTTTTGGTGGTGGCAGGGGGTGGGGTTGTGGTGGTGGCAGGGTGTGGGGTTTTGGGGGGGCAGGGGGTGGGGTTGTGGGGCAGGGTTGGGGGGTTTTGGTGGTGGGGGGTGTGGGGTTGTGGTGGGCAGGGTGTGGGGGTTTTGGGGGTGGCAGGGTGTGGAGTTGTGGTGGTGGCAGGGTGTGGGGTGGGGTTTTTGGTGGCAGGGTGTGGGGTTGTGGTGGTGGCAGGGTGTGGGTTGTGGTGGTGGCAGGGTGTGGGGTTGTGGTGGTGGCAGGGTGTGGGGTTGTGGTGGTGGCAGGGTGTGGAGTTGTGGTGGTGGAGGGTGTGGGGTTGTGGTGCAGGGTGTGGGGTTTTTGGGGTGGCGGTGTGGGGTTTTGGTGGGAGGGTGGGGGTTGGGGGTGGGGCAGGGGGGGGTGGGGTTGTGGGGGGGTGGCAGGGTGTAGGGGTTGTGGGGCGGGTGTGGGGTTGTGGGGGTGGCGGGTGTGGGGTTGTGGTGGTGGAGGGTGTGGGGGTTTTGGGGGAGGGTGTGGGGTTGTGGGGGTAGCAGGGTTTTTGGGGTTTTTTGTGGTGGGGGGGTGTGGAGTTGTGGTGGGGGCAGGGGGATGGGGTTGTTGTGGTGGCAGGGTGTGGGGTTGTGGTGGTGGCGGGTGTGGAGTTGTGGTGGTGGCAGGGTGTGGGGGTTTTGGGGGGCAGGGTTGGGGTTGTGGTGGTGGGGAGGGATGGGGTTTTGGTGGTGCAGGGGTGTGGGGTTGTGGTGGTGGCAGGGTGTGGAGGGTTTTGGTGGCAGGGGGTTTTTGGGGGTTTTGGTGGCGGGTGTGGGGTTTTGGTGGCAGGGTGTGGGGTTGTGGTGGAGGGTGTGGGTTGTGGTGGTAGCAGGGTGTGGGTTTGGGGTGGCAGGGTTGAGGTTGTGGTGGGAGGTGTGGGGTTGTGGTGGGGAGCAGGGTGTGGGGTTGTGGTGGGGCAGGGTGTGAGGTTGTGGTGCAGGGTGTGGGGTTTTGGTGGCAGGGGGTGGGGTTGTGGTGGCAGGGTGTGAGGGTTTTGGTGGTGGCGGGTGTGGGTTTTTGGTGGGGGCGGGGGGGGTTGTGGTGGGGGCAGGGTGTGGGGTTGTGGTGGCGGGTGTTTGGGGGGTTTTGGTGGTGGCAGGGTGTTTGGGTTGTGGTGGCGGGGGGGTGGGGTTTTTGGGGGTGGGAGGGTTTTGGGGGGTGGTGGTGGCAGGGTGTGGGGTTGTGGGGGTGGCAAGGTGTGGGGGTTTGTGGTGGGAAGGTTGGGGTTGTGGGGGGGGGCAGGGTGTGGGGTTGTGGGGGTGGCAGGGGGTGGGGTTTGGTGGTGGCAGGGTGTGGAGTTGTGGTGGCAGGGTGTGGGGTTTTTGGTGGGAGGGGGGTGGGGTTGTGGTGGTGGGGGGTGTGGGGGGTGGGGGCAGGGTGGGGGTTGTGGTGGGGGCAGGGTGTGGGGTTGTGGTGGCAGGGTGTAGGGGGTGGGGGCAAGGGGGTGGGGTGGTGGGGGCAGGGTTGGGGTTGTGGTTTGGGGGCAGGGGGGTGGGGTTTTTGGTGGTAGGGTGTGGGGTTGTGGTGGTAGCAGGGTATTTGGGGGTTGTTGTGGTGGAGGGTGTGGAGTTGTGGTGGTGAGGGTAGGGGTTGTTGTGGTGGCGGGTATGGGGTTGTGGGGGTGGCAGGGTGTGGGGGTTTTGTTTGGAGGGTATGGGGTTGTGGTGGGAGGGTGGGGTGTGGTGGGGGCGGGTGTGGAGTTGTGGTTTGGGGGCAGGGTGTGGGGTTGTGGGGGCGGGTGTGGGGTTGTTTTGGTGGCGGGGATGGGGTTGTGGTGGGGGAGCGTGTGGGGTTGTGGTGGGTTGGGGGAGGGTGTGGGGTTGTGGTGGTGGGAGGGTGTGGGGGTTGGTGGTGGTGGCGGGGTTGGGTTGTGGGGGCAGGGTTTGGGGTTTTGGTGGCAGGGTGTGGGGGTTTTGGTGGCAGGGTTTGGGGTTGTGGTGGGAGGGTGTGGGGTTTTTTGGTTTGTGCAGGGGGTGGGGGGTTTTGGGGGGTGGGGCAGGGGGTGGGTTGTGGTGGGAGGGTGTGGGTTTTTTGGGGTTTGCAGGGTAGGGGGTTTTGGTGGGGGCAGGTGTGAGGGTTTTGGTGACCGGGGGGTTTGGGGTTTTTTGGTGGCAGGGTGTGGGGTTTGTTTTTGGCAGGGTGGAGGTTGTGGTGGTGGAGGGTGTTTGGGGGTTTGTGGTGGCAGGGTGTGGGGTTGGTTGGGGCGGGGGGGGGTTTTGGTGGGGAGGGTGTGGGGGTTGTGGTGGCAGGGTGGGGTTGTGGGAGGGTGTGGGGGTTTTGGTGGGGCGGGTGGGGGTTGTGGGGGGGGCAGGGGTTGGGGTTTTGTGGTGGGGGCAAGGTGTGGGGGGGTTTTGGGGGGTGGCCGGGTGTGGGGTTTGGTGGGGCAGTGTGTGGGGTTGTGGGGTGGCAGGGTGGGGGTTGTGGTGGTCACAGGTTGAGGTTGTGGTGGTTGGCGGGTGGGATTGTCGGGGGGGCAGGGTGTGGGGGTTGGGTGGGGGGGGCAGGGGTGTTTGGGGTTGTGGTGGGAGGGTGTGGGGTTGTGGTGGTGGGAGGGTGTGGGGTTGTGGTGGTGGGGAGGGTGTGGAGTTGTGGGGTGGCAGGTTGTGGAGTTGTGGTGGTGGCAGGGTGTGGGGGGTTTTGGGGGGGGGGGTGTGGGGTTGTGGTGGTGGAGGGTTTTTGGGGGTTTTGGTGGTGGCGCGTGTGGAGTTGGGGGTGGCGGGGGTGTGGGTTGTGGTGGTGGCAGGGGGTGGGGTTTTTGGTGGCAGGGTGTGGAGTTGTGGTGGAGGGTGTGGGGGTTTTGGTGGCAGGGTGTGGGGTTGTGGTGAGGGGTGGGGGTTTTGGTGGCAAAGGGGTGGGGTTTTGGTGGTAGCAGGGGGGTGGGGTTGTGGTGGTGGCGGGTGAGGTTGTGGTGGGAGGGGGGGGGGGTTGTGGTTTTCAGGGTGTGGGGTTGTGGTTGGGGGGCAGGGTGTGAGGTTGTGGTGACAGGGTGTGGGGTTTTTGGTGGGAGGGGGTGTGGGGTTGTGGTGGCAGGGTGTGAGGTTTTGGTGGTGGCGGGTGGGGGTTGTGGTGGGAGGGGGTGGGGGGGTGGTGGGGGCAGGGTGGGGGTTGTGGGGGAGGGTTTTGGGGGTTTTGGGGGTGGCAGGGTGTAGGGTTTGGTGGAGGGGTGGGGGTGGGGGGGCAGGGGGGGGGGTTTTTGGTGGTGGCAGGGTGGGGGGTTTTTTTGGTGGGGGAAGGTTTTGGGGGGTTTTGGTGGCAGGGTGTGGAGTTGTGGTGGGGCAGGTGTGGGGGGGTGGTGGCGCAAGGTGTGAGGTTTTGGTGGTGGCGGGTGTGGATTGTCGTGGTGGCAGGGGGTGGGGTTGTTTGGTGGTGGCAGGGGGTGGGGTTGTGGTGGGAGGGTTTTTGGGATTGTGGGGGCAGGGGGTGGTTGTGGTGGCAGGGTGTGGGTTGTGGTGGCGGGAGGGTGTGGGGTTGTGGTGGTGGCAGGGTGTGGGTTGTGTGGTGGAGGGTGTGGGGTTGTGGTGGTGGCAGGGTGTGGAGTTGGTGGCAGGGTGTGGGGTTGTGGTGGAGGGTGTGGGGTTGTGGTGGAGGGTGGGGTTGTTTTTGGCGGGTGGGGGTTGTGGTTGGGAGCAGGGTGTGGGGTGTGTGGTGGCAGGGTGTGAGGGGTGGTGGCAGGGTGTGGGGGTTTTGGGAAGGGTGTGGGGTTTGGTGGGGGCAGGGGGTGAGGTTGTGGTGACAGGGTTGGGGTTGTGGTGGCAGGGTGGGGGTTGTGGTGGCAGGGTGCGAGGTTGGGTGGTGGCAGGGGTGGGGTTGTGGTGGTGGGAGGGGGGTGGGGGTTTTGGGGGTGGCAGGGTGTGGGGGTTTGGTGGCAGGGTGTGGGGTTTGTGGTGGGAGGGGGGGTTTTGGGGGGCGGGTGTGGGGTTGTGGTGGGAGGGTGTGGGGTTGTGGTGGTGGCAAGGTGTGGGGGTTTTGGTGGTGGAGGGTGTGGGGTTGTGGTGGTGGCAGTGTGTGGGTTGTGGTGGTGGGGAGGATGTGGGGTTGTGGTGGTCGAAGGTTGGGTTGTGGTGGTGGCGGGTGTGGGGTTGTCGTGGGGGCAGGGGGTGGGGGTTTTGGTGGTGGCAGGGGTGGGGTTGTGGTGGCAGGGTGTGGGATTTGGTGGCAGGGTTGGGTTGTGGTGGCAGGGGTGTGGGGTTGTGGGGCGGCAGGGTGTGGATTGTGGGGGTGGCAGGGGTGTGGGTTTTTGGTGGGGGCGGGGTGGGGTTTTGGTGGGGCAGGGTGGGGGTTGTGGGGGGCAGGGTGTGGGGTTTGTGGGGGGTAAACGGTATGGGGTTTTGTGGTGGGGGGGTGTGGAGTTGTGGGGGGTGGCAGGGGATGGGGTTGTTGTGGTGGGGGAGGGTATGGGGTTGTGGTGGGCAGGGTGGGAGTTGTGGTGGTGGGAGGGTTTGGGGGTTTTGGGGGTGGCAGGGTGTGGAGTTTGGGGGTGGGAGGGTGTGGGGTTGTGGTGGTGGCGGGTGTGGGGTTTTTGGTGGCAGGGTGGGAGTTGTGGTGGTGGCAGGGTGTGGGGTTGTGGTGGCAGGGTTGGGGTTGTGGTTTGGGGGCAGGGTTGGGGTTGTGGTTGGTGGCAGCGTGTGGAGTTGTGGTGGTGGCAGGGTGTGGGTTGTGGTGGGGGCCAGGGTGTGGGGTTTGTGTGGCAGGGTGTGGAGTTGTGGTGGCAGGGTGTGGGGTTGTGGTGGCAGGGTGTTGTTGTGGTGGCAGGGTGTGGGGGTTTTTGGTGGTACAGGGGGTGGGGTTGTGGGGTGGCAGGGTGTGAGGTTGTGGGGGCAGGGTGTGGGGTTTGGTTTTGGGAGCAGGGGGTGGGGTTTTGGTGGGGAGGGTGTGAGGTTGTGGTGACAGGGTGTGGGGTTGTGGTGGCAGGGGGTGGGGTTGTGGTGGGAGGGGTGAGGTTTTGGTGGTGGCAGGGTTGGGGTTGTGGTGGTGGAGGGGGGGGTTGTGGGGCAGGGTTGGGGGGTTTGGGGGCAGGGTGTGGGGTTGTGGTGGGGGCAAAAGGTGTGGGGTTGTGGTGGTGGCAGGGTGTGGGTTTTGGTGGTGGGAAAAGGGGTGGGGGGTTTTGGTGTGGCAAAGGTGTGGGGTTGTGGTGGTGGGGAAGGGTGGGGTTGTGGTGGGGGCGGGTGTGGGGTTGTGGGGTGGTAGGGGGTTGGGTTTTGTATGATGGCAGGGTATGGGGTTGAGTAGTGGGAGGTTGGGATGGGGGGTTTGGGTGGTGGTGGGTGAGTTTGTGGAGTGGTGAGGCACATACACCCATGTTTTCCCAGGTGAATGGAGGTTCTGGGGGGGAAGAAAGGGGGCTTCCCTAGGGTATAATATTGGGTTGCACACCCCCCCGGTCTCTGTCAAGGGGATCCGGGGACGGGGGGGCGGGGGCGTAGTCATAGTCATACGCGTCCATCCACCCAGCAGGTGCCAGGTGCCGCTCCCCCTTTTGCCTCCTTCTACTGCTGCCTCCCGCTGCCCCCTAAAACACAATGGGCATCTTACAATCTTATCTGGGCCATTGTTCGCATACTAGATGGTAGACTGGAAGTAGAGCACAGGGTGGGGGAGGCATGTGTTTGGTTGTTTTGAAGTTGTAGTGGTGGGGGGTGGGTGATGAGGCGTGGGGGGGGTGGGGGTGTCGGGGGGTTGAGGGGGGTCGGTTAGCCTCGCAGGTAACAGTGGTAAGGGCCTCTAACATGCCTAACTCCCCTTCAGCGCTCCCCTTTAACACCACCACCACCTCCCTTGTGCACCACCCCCACATTCCCCGTATTAGTGCACCCCCCAAGTGTGTTTCCAAAACACCCCCACCACCTTCCCCCTTTCCAGGTGTATGGGCATGGTACTAGTTCCGGATAGTGCCAGTGTTGGGAGTGTACCTTGTAAGTAGGACAAGTGTTGGGGGTGTGCCAGTTTTTGGGGGTGTTTCAGGGGTGGGTAGTGCCTAGTGGGATGTAATGCCAGTGTGGAGCGTACTTTTTTATGGAGTAGTGCCGGTGTGTGGAGTAGTGCCAGTGTGTGAAGTAGTGGACACAAGAGTCCAGTGTGTGTGTGGTGTGTGTGTGTGTGTGTGTGTGTGTGTGTGTGTGGGGCAGGAATCAGGTTCCCTCCAACGTTTGTGACAGCCATAACACCTGGCCTTCGCGCTGATGGTAGAGGGTGTGTTGGTGCGTGTAGGAACGTTGAAGGTGTAGCCGATAGTGCAGCTGGTGGAGCAGCCGGTGGAGCAGCCGGTGGTGTAGCTGGTGGTGCGACCGGTGTTTCAGCTGGTGGTGCGGCCGGCGGTGCACCCACGCTCGATGTTAAGTGTCGTGGTCTTCATGTTAGTGATGTGACTTGTATACCACGTCTCACGTCTTGACTGGAGACCAGACCTAGTACTAGTGTACTCTTGTGGTCACCAGGTAGTGCTACCTGCTGGTGAGGTGCTCCTACCTGATAGGAAGGTTCTCCTACCTGCTGGTAGGTAGTGCTACCTATTACCTGGTAAAAGAGTATTGGAAACTTACCTCCAGAACCTGGTGTAGGTGTATCAGTGATACACACTACCTAGGAGTACTTACCTTTAATATGGTAGTTCCGTAGCCGACTACAGGTGTTGCAGCGCCTTATGTTATTGTGTATTTATCAGTAACGTTAACTAGTTGCTGCAGTGGTATGTACAAAACTGGCAAGCTGTGAGACAGGCAAGCTTTGAGAGAGACACAGTGGTGCGTACAAAGCTTAGTAAGCTGTGAGACAGAGGCAAGCTTTCAGAGAGACAGTGGTTACTTTTGTCACTGAAGCAGCAAGAGAGATCTTGGAGGTGCTGCTGCTGCTACTGTTGCTGCTGTGGCACCTGGTGACGCTGACGGTGAGTACAAGTTCTTGTTGTGTCGTATGTCTGATGGAGGCTACGTTAGCGTCTATGATATCTTCAGCGTAGGTGTCTTGTGCTGCTGCTGCTGGGCTCTATTCAAGCAGTTGGAGCTATCCTTTTATTTAGATCTATCTTCATTATCACTCATTCTTCAGGTTCTATGTAACCCCTTACGGATTTAACGTTTCCATGTGAATATAATCCCATTAACCCCCTTCATTATATCAAAGCTTATTATCTGTTAATTTCCCAGACGTTTGGAACTATGTGAATATAATACCCACCTTCATAAATGGTATTCATTACCGACAAGTCAGTAAACAAAACACATGCGGTAAAATTAGGTAGCTTTATTAGGTATCAAAGTTGATTACTTGGCTTTCAGCTGTATGAGGCTGAAGGTGCTGTCATGTGCTTAACTTATCTCTCAGCAGCACAACTTGTAAACATGTCCTCCGTACGCGTGCTCGTTTGGCACACACAAGTCAAATGCAAAGTGTGTGGCCAGCCCTATAGTCACTATGAAGATTGAGACACTTATGCAGCATATGGGAATCTTTATTCAGGAAACGTTTCGCCACACAGTGGCTTCATCAGTCCAATACAAAGAGGAAGGCGTAAGGAGAGGAGGAGAATGAGGTAATCAGTCCCTCAACCTGGAGTCGATGTGTTCAGTCCATCAATCTTGTAGAAAGTACCAAAAGGGTACTTTCAGCCCCATCAATCTTGTAGAAAGTACCAAAGGTACTTTCTACAAGATTGATGGACTGAACACATCGACTCCAGGTTGAGGGACTGATTACCTCATTCTCCTCCTCTCCTTACGCCTTCCTCTTTGTATTGGACTGATGAAGCCACTGTGTGGCGAAACGTTTCCTGAATAAAGATTCCCATATGCTGCATAAGTGTCTCAATCTTCAACTTGTCGGTTTTTCAAACCATTCGTCACACCTATAGTCACTATTTTGAACACTATGTGCTTAATTGACCACTTATTGAGGAATATAGAGATAGTATAATAACCTATGTGACATGTCTAGATATTAATGAAAATACGATACCAGATATATTAAGCAAATTTCCTAAATTTGTTTGTAACAGATAAGTGAGCTGTCAACATAAATCCAGATGTACTCCTGTTAGCCTTTTTGGGGACTACTTCCTAGGCCTCTGGTGTATCCATATGCTCTTGCACTACCCACCGTAGGATGGATATGGGGTGCACAGTAAACTAGCCACTTCGGTAGCAAAATCTCAAAAAAAAAAGAAAAAAAATTATCAATGGTAATGAAAAGGAGGACTGGGAGACTAGGGGTTTACCTGACCTATATGAGGTTTTAAATGAGAACACGTTTTAAAAACCACGTTCCCATTTATTTAGAGTCTGTATTTATTAGTGTTGTTGAGATTGAGGTTTGAAGAATGGAGGTAATCAACTCCAGGCTGGGGGAGTGATTACCTCATTTTCTTCATCTTTCCCCGCTTTTCTCTGTATTGGACTGAAGAAGCCACTGGCTGGCGAAATGTATCCTCAGTGAAAATTCCCAAATGTTGCACAAGTATCTCATTCTTCAACTTGTCGGTTTTCTCAATGCTGGAGCCACAGTAAGGGATTTAACCTGACTTTCAAACGAGATTGTAGAGTATAATGACCCAGTGAGTCATAGCCGCGAGCATGTGTGAGTGTACTGCCATGTTATTCTGCACTGCTATGTAGCTCCTTAATAGTCCAAGTCGGACCCAAACGTCGTCGTAAGCTCCTATGTGCGGGTTATTTGTGTAGTGTTCCACTCACGGTATTGTGACGTTTTGTTCTTAAGGTCCTTAAGGTTCTAGCGCTCATTAAAACATGCCCCTCTTCCTTTTATTCCTTCAGACCTTTTATTCTTTCCTGCAGTCCCTTCCTTTATTCTTTCCTGCAGTCCCTTCCTTTATTCTTTCCTGCAGTCCCTTCCTTTATTCTTTCCTGCAGTCCCTTCCTTTATTCTTTCCTGCAGTTCCTTTATTCTTTTCTGCAGTTCATTTATTCTTTCCTGCAGTTCCTTTATTCTTCCCTTGTTTCTTTATTCTTTCCTGCAGTTCCTTTATTCTTCCCTTGTTTCTTTATTCTTTCGTGCAGTTCCTTTATTCTTTCCTGCAGTTCCTTTATTCTTTTCTGCAGTTCATTTATTCTTTCCTGCAGTTCCTTTATTCTTCCCTTGTTTCTTTATTCTTTCCTGCAGTTCCTTTATTCTTCCCTTGTTTCTTTATTCTTTCCTGCAGTTCCTTTATTCTTTCCTGCAGTTCCTTTATTCCTTCCTGCAGTTCCTTTATTCTTTCCTGCAGTTCCTTTATTCTTTCCTGCAGTTTCTTTATTCTTTCCTGCATTCCTTTATTCTTTCTGCAGTTCCTTTATTCCTTCCTGCAGTCCTTTATTCTTTCCTGCAGTTCCTTTATTCTTTCCTGCAGTTCCTTTATTCTTTCCTGCAGTTCCTTTATTCTTTCCTGCAGTTCCTTTATTCCTTCCTGCATTCCTTTATTCTTTCCTGCAGTTCCTTTATTCTTCCTGCAGTTCCTTTATTCTTTTCTGCAGTTCCTTTATTCTTTCTGCAGTTCCTTTATTCTTCCCTTGTTTCTTTATTCTTTCGTGCAGTTCCTTATTCTTCCTGCAATTCCTTTATTCTTTCCTGCAGTTCCTTATTCTTTCCTGCAGTTCCTTTATTCCTTCCTGCAGTTCCTTTATTCTTTCCTGCATTCCTTTATTCTTTCCTGCAGTTCCTTTATTCTTTCCTGCAGTTCCTTTATTCTTTCCTGCAGTTCCTTTATTCTTTTCTGCAGTTCCTTTATTCTTTCCTGCAGTTCCTTTATTTCTTTCTGCAGTTCCTTTATTCTTTCCTGCAGTTCCTTTATTCTTTCCTGCAATTCCTTTATTCTTTTCTGCAGTTCCTTTATTCTTTCCTGCAGTTCCTTTATTCTTTCCTGCAGTTCCTTTATTCTTTTCTGCAGTTCCTTTATTCTTTCCTGCAGTTCCTTTATTCTTTCTTGCAGTTCCTTTATTCTTTCCTGCAGTTCCTTTATTCCTTCCTGCAGTTCCTTTATTCTTTTCTGCAGTTCCTTTATTCTTTCCTGCAGTTCCTTTATTCTTTCCTGCAATTCCTTTATTCTTTTCTGCAGTTCCTTTATTCTTTCCTGCAGTTCCTTTATTCTTCCTGCAGTTCCTTTATTCTTTCCTGCAATTCCTTTATTCTTTTCTGCAGTTCCTTTATTCTTCCTGCAGTTCCTTTATTCTTTCCTGCAGTTCCTTTATTCTTTTCTGCAGTTCCTTTATTCTTTCTGCAGTTCCTTTATTCTTTCTGCAGTTCCTTTATTCTTTCCTGCAGTTCCTTTATTCTTTCCTGCAGTTCCTTTATTCTTTCCTGCAGTTCCTTTATTCTTTCCTACAGTTCCTTTATTCTTTTCTGCAGTTCCTTTATTCTTTCCTGCAGTTCCTTTATTCTTTCCTGCAGTTCCTTTATTCTTTTCTGCAGTTCCTTTATTCTTTCCTGCAGTTCCTTTATTCTTTCCTGCAGTTCCTTTATTCTTTTCTGCAGTTCCTTTATTCTTTCCTGCAATTCCTTTATTCTTTTCTGCAGTTCCTTTATTCTTTCCTGCAGTTCCTTTATTCTTCCCTTGTTTCTTTATTCTTTTCTGCAGTTCCTTTATTCTTCCCTTGTTTCTTTATTCTTTCCTGCAGTTCCTTTATTCTTTCCTGCAGTTCCTTTATTCTTTCCTGCAGTTCCTTTATTCTTTTCTGCAGTTCCTTTATTCTTTCCTGCAGTTCCTTTATTCTTTCCTGCAGTCCCTTTATTCTTTTCTGCAGTTCCTTTATTCTTTCCTGCAGTTCCTTTATTCTTCCCTTGTTTCTTTATCTTTCCTGCAGTTCCTTTATTCTTCCCTTGTTTCTTTATCTTTCCTGCAGTTCCTTTATTCTTTCCTGCAGTTCCTTTATTCTTTTCTGCAGTTCCTTTATTCTTTCCTGCAATTTCCTTTATTCTTTCCTGCAGTCCTTTATTCTTTCCTGCAGTTCCTTTATTCTTTTCTGCAGTTCCTTTATTCTTTCCTGCAGTTCCTTTATTCTTCCCTTGTTTCTTATTCTTTCCTGCAGTTCCTTTATCTTCCCTGTTTCTTTATTCTTTCCTGCAGTTCCTTTATTCTTCCCTTGTTTCTTTATTCTTTCCTGCAGTTCCTTTATTCTTCCCTTGTTTCTTTATTCTTTCGTGCAGTTCCTTTATTCTTTCCTGCAGTTCCTTTATTCTTTCCTGCAGTTCCTTTATTCTTTCCTGCAGTTCCTTTATTCTTTCCTGCAGTTCCTTTATTCTTCCCTTGTTTCTTTATTCTTTCCTGCAGTTCCTTTATTCTTTCCTGCAGTTCCTTTATTCTTTCCTGCAGTTCCTTTATTCTTTCCTGCAGTTCCTTTATTCTTCCCTTGTTTCTTTATTCTTTCCTGCAGTTCCTTTATTCTTTCCTGCAGTTCCTTTATTCTTTCCTGCAGTTCCTTTATTCTTTCCTGCAGTTCCTTTATTCTTTCCTGCAGTTCCTTTATTCTTTCCTGCAGTTCTTTATTCTTTCCTCAGTTCCTTTATTCTTTCCTGCAGTTCCTTTATTCTTTCCTGCAGTTCCTTTATTCTTTCCTGCAGTTCCTTTATTCTTTCCTGCAGTTCCTTTATTCTTTCCTGCAGTTCCTTTATTCTTTCCTGCAGTTCCTTTATTCTTCCCTTGTTTCTTTATTCTTTCCTGCAGTTCCTTTATTCTTTCCTGCAGTTCCTTTATTCTTCCCTTGTTTCTTTATTCTTTCCTGCAGTTCCTTTATTCTTTCCTGCAGTTCCTTTATTCTTCCCTTGTTTCTTTATTCTTTCCTGCAGTTCCTTTATTCTTTCCTGCAGTTCCTTTATTCTTCCCTTGTTTCTTTATTCTTTCCTGCAGTTCCTTTATTCTTTCCAGCAGTTCCTTTATTCTTTTCTCCAGTTCCTTTATTCTTTTCTGCAGTTCCTTTATTCTTTCCTGCAGTTCCTTTATTCTTTCCTGCAGTTCCTTTATTCTTTCCTGCAGTTCCTTTATTCTTTCCTGCAGTTCCTTTATTCTTTTCTGCAGTTCCTTATTCTTTTCTGCCAGTTCCTTTTCTTTTCTGCAGTTCCTTTATTCTTCCTGCAGTTCCTTTATTCTTTCCTGCAGTTCCTTTATTCTTTTCTGCAGTTCCTTTATTCTTTTCTGCAGTTCCTTTATTCTTTTCTGCAGTTCCTTTATTCTTTTCTGCAGTTCCTTTATTCTTTCCTGCAGTTCCTTTATTCTTTCCTGCAGTTCCTTTATTCTTTCCTGCAGTTCCTTTATTCTTTCCTGCAGTTCCTTTATTCTTTCCTGCAGTTCCTTTATTCTTTTCTGCAGTTCCTTTATTCTTTTTCTGCAGTTCCTTTATTCTTTTCTGCAGTTCCTTTATTCTTTTCTGCAGTTCCTTTATTCTTTTCTGCAGTTCCTTTATTCTTTTCTGCAGTTCCTTTATTCTTTTCTGCAGTTCCTTTATTCTTTTCTGCAGTTCCTTTATTCTTTTCTGCAGTTCCTTTATTCTTTCTGCAGTTCCTTTATTCTTTTTCTGCAGTTCCTTTATTCTTTCCTGCAGTTCCTTTATTCTTTACTGCAGTTCCTTTATTCTTTTCTGCAGTTCCTTTATTCTTTCCTGCAGTTCCTTTATTCTTTACTGCAGTTCCTTTATTCTTTTCTGCAGTTCCTTTATTCTTTCCTGCAGTTCCTTTATTCTTTCCTGCAGTTCCTTTATTCTTCCCTTGTTTCTTTATTCTTTCCTGCAGTTCCTTTATTCCTTCCTGCAGTTCCTTTTATTCTTTCCAGCAGTTCCTTTATTTCTTCCCTTGTTTCTTATTCTTTCCTGCAGTTTCCTTTATTTCTTTCCTGCAGTTCCTTTATTCTTTCCTGCAGTTCCTTTATTCTTCCCTTGTTTCTTTATTCTTTCCTGCAGTTCCTTTATTCTTTCCAGCAGTTCCTTTATTCTTCCCTTGTTTCTTTATTCTTTCCTGCAGTTCCTTTATTCTTTCCTGCAGTTCCTTTATTCTTCCCTTGTTTCTTTATTCTTTCCTACAGTTCCTTTATTCTTTTCTGCAGTTCCTTTATTCTTTCCAGCAGTTCCTTTATTCTTTCCTACAGTTCCTTTATTCTTTTCTGCAGTTCCTTTATTCTTTCCTACAGTTCCTTTATTCTTTTCTGCAGTTCCTTTATTCTTTCCTGCAGTTCCTTTATTCTTTCCTGCAGTTCCTTTATTCTTCCCTTGTTTCTTTATTCTTTCCTACAGTTCCTTTATTCTTTTCTGCAGTTCCTTTATTCTTTTCTGCAGTTCCTTTTATTCTTCCTGCAGTTCCTTTATTCTTTCCTGCAGTTCCTTTATTCTTTTCTGCAGTTCCTTTATTCTTTTCTGCAGTTCCTTTATTCTTTCCTGCAGTTCCTTTATTCTTTTCTGCAGTTCCTTTATTCTTTCCTGCAGTTCCTTTATTCTTTCCTGCAGTTCCTTTATTCTTTTCTTGCAGTTCCTTTATTCTTTCCTGCAGTTCCTTTATTCTTTTCTGCAGTTGCTCTTTATTCTTTCCTGCAGTTCCTTTATTCTTTCCTGCAGTTCCTTTATTCTTTCCTGCAATTCCTTTATTCTTTCCTGCAGTTCCTTTATTCTTTTCTGCAGTTCCTTTATTCTTTTCTGCAGTTCCTTTATTCTTTCCTGCAGTTCCTTTATTCTTTTCTGCAGTTCCTTTATTCTTTCCTGCAGTTCCTTTATTCTTTCCTGCAATTCCTTTATTCTTTCTGCGTTCCTTTATTCTTTCCTGCAGTTCCTTTATTCTTTTCTGCAGTTCCTTTATTCTTCCTGCAGTTCTTTATTCTTTCCTGCAGTCCTTTATTCTTTCCTGCAATTCCTTTATTCTTTCCTGCAGTTCCTTTATTCTTTCCTGCAGTTCCTTTATTCTTTCCTGCAATTCCTTTATTCTTTCCTGCAGTTCCTTTATTCTTTCCTGCAGTTCCTTTATTCTTTCCTGCAGTTCCTTTATTCTTTTCTGCAGTTCCTTTATTCTTTTCTGCAGTTCCTTTATTCTTTCCTGCAGTTCCTTTATTCTTTTCTGCAGTTCCTTTATTCTTTCCTGCAGTTCCTTTATTCTTTTCTGCAGTTCCTTTATTCTTTTCTGCATTCCTTTATTCTTTCCTGCAGTTCCTTTATTCTTTTCTGCAGTTCCTTTATTCTTTCCTGCAGTTCCTTTATTCTTTCCTGCAGTTCCTTTATTCTTTTCTGCAGTTCCTTTATTCTTTTCTGCAGTTCCTTTATTCTTTCCTGCAGTTCCTTTATTCTTTCCTGCAATTCCTTTATTCTTTCCTGCAATTCCTTTATTCTTTTCTGCAGTTCCTTTATTCTTTCCTGCAGTTCCTTTATTCTTTCCTGCAGTTCCTTTATTCTTCCCTTGTTTCTTTATTCTTTCGTGCAGTTCCTTTATTCTTTCCTGCAATTCCTTTATTCTTTCCTGCAGTTCCTTTATTCTTTCCTGCAGTTCCTTTATTCTTTCCTGCAGTTCCTTTATTCTTTTCTGCAGTTCCTTTATTCTTTCCTGCAGTTCCTTTATTTTTCCTGCAATTCCTTTATTCTTTTCTGCAGTTCCTTTATTCTTTCCTGCAGTTCCTTTATTCTTTCTGCAGTTCCTTTATTCTTTCCTGCAGTTCCTTTATTCTTTTCTGCAGTTCCTTTATTCTTTCCTGCAGTTCCTTTATTCTTTCCCTGCAATTCCTTTATTCTTTTCTGCAGTTCCTTTATTCTTTCCTGCAGTTTCCTTTATTCTTTCCTGCAGTTCCTTTATTCTTTCCTGCAGTTCCTTTATTCTTTTCTGCAGTTCCTTTATTCTTTCCTGCAATTCCTTTATTCTTTTCTGCAGTTCCTTTATTCTTTCCTGCAGTTCCTTTATTCTTTCCTGCAGTTCCTTTATTCTTTCCTGCAGTTCCTTTATTCTTTTCTGCAGTTCCTTTATTCTTTCCTGCAATTCCTTTATTCTTTTCTGCAGTTCCTTTATTCTTTCCTGCAGTTCCTTTATTCTTTCCTGCAATTCCTTTATTCTTTCCTGCAATTCCTTTATTCTTTCCTGCAGTTCTTTTATTCTTTTCTGCAGTTCCTTTATTCTTTCCTGCAGTTCCTTTATTCTTTTCTGCAGTTCCTTTATTCTTTCCTGCAATTCCTTTATTCTTTCCTGCAGTTCCTTTATTCTTTTCTGCAGTTCCTTTATTCTTTTCTGCAGTTCCTTTATTCTTTCCTGCAATTCCTTATTCTTTCCTGCAGTTCCTTTATTCTTTTCTGCAGTTCCTTTATTCTTTCCTGCAGTTCCTTTATTCTTTCCTGCAGTTCCTTTATTCTTTCCTGCAGTTCCTTTATTCTTTCTGCAGTTCCTTTATTCTTTCCTGCAGTTCCTTTATTCTTTTCTGCAGTTCCTTTATTCTTTCCTGCAGTTCCTTTATTCTTCCTGCAATTCCTTATTCTTTCCTGCAGTTCTTTATTCTTTCTGCAGTTCCTTTATTCTTTCCTGCAATTCCTTATTCTTTCCTGCAATTCCTTTATTCTTTCCTGCAGTTCCTTTATTCTTTTCTGCAGTTCCTTTATTCTTTCCTGCAGTTCCTTTATTCTTTTCTGCAGTTCCTTTATTCTTTCCTGCAGTTCCTTATTCTTTTCTGCAGTTCCTTTATTCTTTCCTGCAGTTCCTTTATTCTTTTCTGCAGTTCCTTTATTCTTTCCTGCAATTCCTTTATTCTTTCCTGCAGTTCCTTTATTCTTTCCTGCAGTTCCTTTATTCTTCCCTTGTTTCTTTATTCTTTCCTGCAGTTCCTTATTCTTCCTGCAGTTCCTTTATTCTTCCCTTGTTTCTTATTCTTTCCTGCAGTTCCTTTATTCTTTCCTGCAGTTCCTTTATTCCTTCCTGCAGTTCCTTTATTCTTTCCTGCAGTTTCCTTTATTCTTTTCTGCAGTTCCTTTATTCTTTCCTGCAGTTCCTTTATTCCTTCCTGCAGTTCCTTTATTCTTTCCTGCAATTCCTTTATTCTTTCCTGCAGTTCCTTTATTCTTTCCTGCAGTTCCTTTATTCTTTCCTGCAATTCCTTTATTCTTTTCTGCAGTTCCTTTATTCTTTCCTGCAGTTCCTTTATTCTTTCCTGCAGTTCCTTTATTCTTTCCTGCAGTTCCTTTATTCTTTCCTGCAGTTCCTTTATTCTTTCTGCAGTTCCTTTATTCTTTCCTGCAGTTCCTTTATTCTTTCCTGCAGTTCCTTTATTCTTTCCTGCAGTTCCTTTATTCTTTTCTGCAGTTCCTTTATTCTTCCCTTGTTTCTTTATTCTTTCCTGCAGTTCCTTTATTCTTCCCTTGTTTCTTTATTCTTTCCTGCATTCCTTTATTCTTCCCTTGTTTCTTTATTCTTTCGTGCAGTTCCTTTATTCTTTCCTGCAGTTCCTTTATTCTTTTCTGCAGTTCCTTTATTGTTTCGTGCAGTTCCTTTATTCTTTCCTGCAGTTCCTTTATTCTTTTCTGCAGTTCCTTTATCTTTTCTGCAGTTCCTTTATTCTTTCCTGCAGTTCCTTTATTCTTCCCTTGTTTCTTTATTCTTCGTGCAGTTCCTTTATTCTTTCCTGCAGTTCCTTTATTCTTTTCTGCAGTTCCTTTATTCTTTCCTGCAGTTCCTTTATTCTTCCCTTGTTTCTTTATTCTTTCCTGCAGTTCCTTTATTCTTTCCTGCAGTTCCTTTATCTTTCCTGCAGTTCCTTTATTCTTTCCTGCAGTTCCTTTATTCTTTCCTGCAGTTCCTTTATTCTTTCCTGCAGTTCCTTTATTCTTTCCTGCAGTTCCTTTATTCTTTCCTGCAGTTCCTTTATTCTTTCCTGCAGTTCCTTTATTCTTTCCTCAGTTCCTTTATTCTTCCTGCAGTTCCTTTATTCTTTCTGCAGTTCCTTTATTCTTTCCTGCAATTCCTTTATTCTTTCCTGCAGTTCCTTTATTCTTTTCTGCAGTTCCTTTATTCTTTCCTGCAGTTCCTTTATTCTTCCCTTGTTTCTTTATTCTTTCCTGCAGTTCCTTTATTCTTTTCTGCAGTTCCTTTATTCTTTCCTGCAGTTCCTTTATTCTTTTCTGCAGTTCCTTTATTCTTTCCTCAGTTCCTTTATTTTTCCTGCAGTTCCTTTATTCTTTTCTGCAGTTCCTTTATTCTTTCCTGCAGTTCCTTTATTCTTCCCTTGTTTCTTTATTCTTTCCTGCAGTTCCTTTATTCTTTCCTGCAGTTCCTTTATTCTTCCCTTGTTTCTTTATTCTTTCCTGCAGTTCCTTTATTCTTTTCTGCAGTTCCTTTATTCTTTCCAGCAGTTCCTTTATTCTTTTCTGCAGTTCCTTTATTCTTTTCTGCAGTTCCTTTATTCTTTTCTGCAGTTCCTTTATTCTTTTCTGCAGTTCCTTTATTCTTTTCTGCAGTTCCTTTATTCTTTCCTGCAGTTCCTTTATTCTTTCCTGCAGTTCCTTTATTCTTTTCTGCAGTTCCTTTATTCTTTTCTGCAGTTCCTTTATTCTTTTCTGCAGTTCCTTTATTCTTTCCTGCAGTTCCTTTATCTTTCCTGCAGTTCCTTATTCTTTCCTGCAGTTCCTTTATATCTTTCCTGCAGTTCCTTTATTCTTTTCTGCAGTTCCTTTATTCTTTTCTGCAGTTCCTTTATCTTTCCTGCAGTTCCTTATTTCTTTCTGCAGTTCCTTTATTTTTTCTGCAGTTCCTTTATTCTTTTCTGCAGTTCCTTTATTCTTTTCTGCAGTTCCTTTATTCTTTTCTGCAGTTCCTTTATTCTTTTCTGCAGTTCCTTTATTCTTTTCTGCAGTTCCTTTATTCTTTTCTGCAGTTCCTTTATTCTTTTCTGCAGTTCCTTTATTCTTTTCTGCAGTTCCTTTATTCTTTTTCTGCAGTTCCTTTATTCTTTTCTGCAGTTCCTTTATTCTTTTCTGCAGTTCCTTTATTCTTTTCTGCAGTTCCTTTATTCTTTTCTGCAGTTCCTTTATTCTTTTCTGTAGTTCCTTTATTCTTTCCTGCAGTTCCTTTATTCTTTTCTGCAGTTCCTTTATTCTTTCTGCAGTTCCTTTATCTTTTCTGCCGTTCCTTTATTCTTTTCTGCAGTTCCTTTATTCTTTCCTGCAGTTCCTTTATTCTTTTCTGCAGTTCCTTTATTCTTTTCTGCAGTTCCTTTATTCTTTTCTGCAGTTCCTTTATTCTTCCCTGCAGTTCCTTTATTCTTTCCTGCAGTTCCTTTATTCTTCCCTTGTTTCTTTATTCTTTCCTGCAGTTCCTTTATTCTTCCCTGCAGTTCCTTTATTCTTTCCTGCAGTTCCTTTATTCTTCCCTTGTTTCTTTATTCTTTTCTGCAGTTCCTTTATTCTTTCCTGCAGTTCCTTTATTCTTTCCTGCAGTTCCTTTATTCTTTCCTGCAGTTCCTTTATTCTTTCCTGCAGTTCCTTTATTCTTCCCTTGTTTCTTTATTCTTTCCTGCAGTTCCTTTATTCTTCCCTTGTTTCTTTATTCCTTCCTGCAGTTCCTTTATTCTTTCCTGCAATTCCTTTATTCTTTCCTGCAGTTCCTTTATTCTTTCCTGCAGTTCCTTTATTCTTTCCTGCAGTTCCTTTATTCTTTTCTGCAGTTCCTTTATTCTTCCCTTGTTTCTTTATTCTTTCCTGCAGTTCCTTTATTCTTTCCTGCAGTTAATTTATTCTTTCCTGCAGTTCCTTTATTCTTCCCTTGTTTCTTTATTCTTTCCTGCAGTTCCTTTATTCTTTCCTGCAGTTCCTTTATTCTTTCCTGCAGTTCCTTTATTCTTTCCTGCAGTTCCTTTATTCTTTCCTGCAGTTCCTTTATTCTTCCCTTGTTTCTTTATTCTTTCCTGCAGTTCCTTTATTCTTTCCTGCAGTTCCTTTATTCTTTCCTGCAGTTCCTTTATTCTTTTCTGCAGTTCCTTTATTCTTTCCTGCAGTTCGTTTATTCTTTCCTGCAGTTCCTTTATTCTTTCCTGCAGTTCCTTTATTCTTTCCTGCAGTTCCTTTATTCTTTCCTGCAGTTCCTTTATTCTTTCCTGCAGTTCCTTTATTCTTTCCTGCAGTTCCTTTATTCTTTTTCTGCAGTTCCTTTATTCTTTCCTGCAGTTCCTTTATCTTTCCTGCAGTTCCTTTATTCTTTCCTGCAGTTCCTTTATTCTTTCCTGCAGTTCCTTTATTCTTTCCTGCAGTTCCTTTATTCTTTCCTGCAGTCCCTTTATTCTTTCCTGCAGTTCCTTTATTCTTTCCTGCAGTTCCTTTATTCTTTCCTGCAGTTCCTTTATTCTTTCCTGCAGTTCCTTTATTCTTTCCTGCAGTTCCTTTATTCTTTCCTGCAGTTCCTTTATTCTTTCCTGCAGTTCCTTTTCTTTCCTGCAGTTCCTTTTATTCTTTCCTGCAGTTCCTTTATTCTTTCTGCAGTTCCTTTATTCTTTTTTCTGCAGTTCCTTTATTCTTTCCTGCAGTTCCTTTATTCTTTCCTGCAGTTCCTTTATTCTTTCCTGCAGTCCTTTATTCTTTTCTGCAGTTCCTTTATTCTTTTCTGCAGTTCCTTTATTCTTTTCTGCAGTTCCTTTATTCTTTGTGTGTAAAAACAAACTGGCCACCAACATTTATTATTTTAATTTGTTTCCGGCCGAAAATTGGATCTCCACACCTAGGTGTTGAGAACCGTTGTGTCTAGATGTTGAGAGCAGCTGCACCTAGGTGAGAACCGTTGCACCTAGGTGCTGAGCCGCTGCACCTAGGTGTTGAGAGCAGCTGCACCTAGATGAGAACAGTTGCACCTAGGTGTTGAGCCGCTGCACCTAGGTGTTGAGAGCCGCTGCACCTAGATGAGAACCGTTGCACCTAGGTGTTGAGCCGCTGCACCTAGATGAGAACCGTTGCACCTAGGTGTTGAGCCGCTGCACCTAGGTGAGAACCGTTGCACCTAGTGTTGAGCCGCTGCACCTAGATGAGAACCGTTGCACCTAGGTGTTGAGCCGCTGCACCTAGGTGAGAACCGTTGCACCTAGGTGTTGAGCCGCTGCACCTAGATGAGAACCGTTGCACCTAGGTGTTGATCCGCTGCACCTAGGTGAGAACCGTTGCACCTAGGTGTTGAGAGCAGCTGCACCTAGGTGAGAGCAGTAGCACCTAGGTGTTGAGAACCGTTGCACCTAGGTGTTGAGAGCCGCCGCACATAGGTGAGAGCCGTTGCACCTAGGTGTTAAGCCGCTGCACCTAGGTGTTGAGAGCAGCTGCACTTACGTGTTGAGAGCTGCTGCACCTAGGCGTTGAGATCAGATGCACCTAGGTGTTGAGCCGCCTCACACCTAGGTGTTGAGAGACGCCTCACACCTAGCTGTTGAGAGCCACACTGCACCTAGGTGTTGAGAACTGCCACCCCTAGGTGTTCAGAGCCGCCCCACAACTAGGTGTTGATAGCCGCCCCACACCTAAGTGTTGAGAGCCGCTGCACCTGGGTGTTGAGATCCGCCACACCTAGGTGTTGAGAGCTGCCACACCTAGGTGTTGAGCCGCCTCACACCTAGGTGTTGAGAGCCTCCCCACACCAAGGTGTTGAGAGCCGCCCCACACCTAGGTGTTGAGCGCAGCCTCACACCTAGGTGTTGAGAGCCGAACCACACCTAGGTGTTAACACTAATCTATGATAGTTCTAAAAGGTAAATTTGGGTGAACTCTTGACTAGATTGAATAACCAAAACTAAACCTCAGTGTTAGTGGTGGGTAACTATACTGCCTCAGTGTTAGTGGTGGGTAACTATACTGATTCAGTGTTAGTGGTGGGTAACTATACCGCCTCAGTGTTAGTGGTGGGTAACTATACTGCGTCAGTGTTAGTGGTGGTGGGTAACTTTGCTGCCTCAGTGTTAGTGGCAGGCAACCTATTTTGGGCCAGCTACCTAGTGGTGGGTAACCTACATTGCACAGTGTAGTAGTGGCAGGTAACATTGCCACTAGTGTTGAGGCCGCTAACCCAGGTATGAACTTGCCACTAGGTGTTGTAGGGAGGTAACTAATGCACTTAGTGAGGCAGGTAACTATACCAGTGTTGTGAGGTAACCCTTTTGCACCTAGGTGTTAGAGCGGCAATGGTAACGTTGCCACTAGTGTTAGTAGCTGCGGGTAACTTATTGCCACAGTGTTAGAGTGCGGTAACTATATTGCACAGTGTTGAGGCGGTAACTAATTGCCACAGTGTTAAGGGAGTACATATGCACTAGGTGTTGTAGGGCGTAACTATTCACAGTGTTAGTAGGTAACTATGCCCACAGTGTAGTAGTGGCAGGCTACTAATTGCCCAGTGTTAGTAGTGGCGGTAACTAATTGCCACAGTGTTAGTGGCCAGGACCTAATGCCACAGTGTTAGTAGCGCAGGTACTATATTCCACAGTGTTTGAGTAGCCCTGCACGGTGTGAACATATTGCCGCAGTGTGTGCAGTAACTAATTGCCACAGCTGTAGTAGTTGGAGGTAACTATGCACACAGTGTTGTTAGTGGCGGTACTATATTGCCACAGTGTTGAGTGGCGTAACTTGCCACAGGTGTTGATATGGCAGGTAACCATTGCCACTAGTGTTAGTGGCAGCTAACATTTGCCAGTGTTAGAGGCAGACTAATTGCCTCAGTGTTAGAGGAGCGTAACAATGCCACAGGTTGTTAAGTGCCGAACTATATTGCCACAGTTATGCGGTAACTATATGTCCACAGTGTATAGTTGGGGTAACTTTTGCACAGTATTATATGGGGATAACCATAATAACCACAGTGTTAGTGTGAGGTAAACTATATGTCCACAGTGTTAGTGGGAGGTAACTATACTGTCCACAGTGTTAGTAGTGGAGGTAACTATATCTGCACAGTGTTAGTAGGGCAGGTAACTATATCTGCCACAGTGTTAGTGGTCGGGTAACTATATGCCTACAGTGTTAGTAGTGGCAGGTAACTATACTGCACAGTGTTAGTGGTGGTGGGTAACTATGCTGCCTCAGTGTTAGTGACAGGTAACTATATTGCCACAGTGTTAGTAGTGGCAGGTAACTATATTGCCACAGTGTTAGTAGTGGCGGGTAACTATATTGCCACAGTGTTAGTAGTGGCAGGTAACTATATTGCCACAGTGTTAGTAGTGGCAGGTAACTATATTGCCACAGTGTTAGTAGTGGCAGGTAACTATATTGCCACAGTGTTAGTGGCAGGTAACTATATTGCCACAGTGTTAGTGGCAGGTAACTATATTGCCACAGTGTTAGTAGTGGCAGGTAACTATATTGCCACAGTGTTAGTGCGTATATTGCCAGTGTTAGTGGGTAACTATATTGCCTCAGTGTTAGTAGTGGCAGGTAACTATATTGCCACAGTGTTAGTAGTGGCGGGTAACTATATTGCCACAGTGTTAGTAGTGGCAGGTAACTATATTGCCTCAGTGTTAGTAGTGGCAGGTAACTATATTGCCACAGTGTTAGTAGTGGCGGGTAACTATATTGCCACAGTGTTAGTAGTGGCAGGTAACTATATTGCCTCAGTGTTAGTGGCAGGTAACTATATTGCCACAGTGTTAGTAGTGGCAGGTAACTATATTGCCACAGTGTTAGTGGCGGGTAACTATATTGCCACAGTGTTAGTGGCGGGTAACTATATTGCCACAGTGTTAGTGGCGGGTAACTATATTGCCCAGTGTTAGTAGTGGCAGGTAACTATATTGCCACAGTGTTAGTAGTGGCAGGTAACTATATTGCCACAGTGTTATAGTGGCAGGTAACTATATTGCCACAGTGTTAGTGGCGGGTAACTATATTGCCTCAGTGTTAGTAGTGGCGGGTAACTATATTGCCACAGTGTTAGTAGTGGCGGGTAACTATATTGCCACAGTGTTAGTAGTGGCGGGTAACTATATTGCCTCAGTGTTAGTAGTGGCGGGTAACTATATTGCCTCATGTTAGTAGTGGCGGGTAACTATATTGCCACAGTGTTAGTAGTGGCGGGTAACTATATTGCCACAGTGTTAGTGGCGGGTAACTATATTGCCACAGTGTTAGTGGCGGTAACTATGGCCACAGTATAGTAGTGCCCGGACTATATGCCACTGTGTAATATGGAGTTACCTATATTGCCACAGTAATATAGTGGCAGGTAACTATTACCGCCCTATACTTAGTGGCAGTAATATATTACCCAGGTTATGGCGGTAACTATATTGCTCAGTTAGTAGTGCAGTACTATATTGCCTCATAGTATAGTGGCGAATATATTGCCCAGTTAGTAGTGGCAGTAACTATATGCACGTGTTAGTAGGCAGTAATATTATGCCACCAGTTAGTAGGCACTGTCAATATGCCTAGTGTTAGTGGCAGGTAACTATATTGCCACAGTGTTAGTAGTGGCGGGTAACTATATTGCCACAGTGTTAGTAGTGGCGGGTAACTATATTGTCCACAGTGTTAGTAGTGGCGGGTAGCTATATTGCCAGTGTTAGTAGTGGCAGGTAACTATATTGCCTCAGTGTTAGTGGCAGGTAACTATATTGCCACAGTGTTAGTAGTGGCGGGTAACTATATTGCCACAGTGTTAGTAGTGGCGGGTAACTATATTGCCACAGTGTTAGTAGTGGCGGGTAACTATATTGCCACAGTGTTAGTAGTGGCGGGTAACTATATTGCCACAGTGTTAGTAGTGGCAGGTAACTATATTGCCTGTGTTAGTAGTGGCAGGTAACTATATTGCCACAGTGTTAGTAGTGGCGGGTAACTATATTGCCTCCGTGTTAGTGGCAGGTAACTATATTGCCACAGTGTTAGTAGTGGCGGGTAACTATATTGCCTCAGTGTTAGTAGTGGCAGGTAACTATATTGCCACAGTGTTAGTAGTGGCGGGTAACTATATTGCCTCAGTGTTAGTAGTGGCGGGTAACTATATTGCCACAGTGTTAGTAGTGGCAGGTAACTATATTGCCACAGTGTTAGTAGTGGCGGGTAACTATATTGCCACAGTGTTAGTAGTGGCGGGTAACTATATTGCCTCAGTGTTAGTAGTGGCGGGTAACTATATTGCCACAGTGTTAGTGGCAGGTAACTATATTGCCTCAGTTAGTAGGCCGGTAACTCTTGCCACGTGTTAGTGGCAGGTAACTATATTGCCTCAGTGTTAGTAGTGGCGGGTAACTATATTGCCACAGAGTTAGTAGTGGCGGGTAACTATACTGCCTCAGTGTTAGTGGCAGGTAACTTAATGATTTTTTTTCTTTCGCAAAATGCCAAGTGAGACCAAAAATTTGCATAAATTTAAATATTGTTTTGTGTTTATATGGAGCGTTAAGAAGGTAAAAATAGAAGCGTGAAGCACCTGACTGGTTCCTGTAAGTAGTGCCTTCATAATGGTGGAGGACTCTTCATCCAGGAAACTGGAGCTTCTCTTTCCCCCTCCACTTAATAATACAGGAGGGCCTCGCTTTACGGCGTTCCGATAATACGGCGTTTTTTTTTTTTTTTTTAGTTGCACCCATTCTTCATTCACACTTGCTACAATATATTCACCACTCAGTTTAGGGTAAGTAATGTGTATATTGCATATGCATTTTTGTAGGCCTAGCTATATTGCTCAATATTGACAGTGTAAACAAGTTATGGGGCTTTTATACCCATGGAAGTGAAAGAAAAGGCTTTGATTCACTTTACAGCGATTTTTGCTTTACAGTAGTAACTGGAAGCCTAACCTGCTGTATAAGCAGGGCCCGCCCGTGTCTCATTACCTTCGACTCTGTAAGAACTGTGATCTCTATATGTTTATCTCTTTTTCGTGAATATAATAGCATGGTTCCTTCAAGGGCAGAGGTTACCTTGCTACTGGTTAAGAGTTCTTGAAGCTACACTTTCCTTAAACCAAATTAGATTACCTGTCATTCCCAGGGCGCTGTTTGACCTCTCCAGGTTTGGTTATTCTCCATGAAAACAGTAATCAGTCCGTAGTATATAGTTCACAGTATATAGTTGTGAATAATGTTATGTTTATGAACATCTGTCAGCAGCAGCTGGCTGCAAGATAGCCCTTAAACCCGCACTAATGTGTTTATTGTATCGTGTTCTTTATAAGTCGTGGTTCACTGCTTGTGTAAATACAAGCTTAATCTCAACCTACCTTCTCTCCTCTCCTCTCCTCTTTGATACTTTATATATAATATATATATATATATATATATATATATATATATATATATATATATATATATATATATATATATAAACACTGATCTCTGGCTGAAGGAGACTCGAACCTACGAACCTTAGAACAAAGTACGCAGTGCTTTACCAATCTACCCACACTGGACCAATACGTTGGAGTCCAGCTTGCGCTAGACTTTGATCCAAGGTAGCCAGCTTTCAGGGAGAAGGCTTACAGCTTTTCATCTCATCCCCTGCATGCATCAGCCTTACTAGAGATATTAACAATGCAAGGAATTCGCAAGAGCATGCGAAATATACACACACTGATCTCTGGCTGAAAGAGACTCGAACCTACGAACCTTGGAACAAGGTACGCAGTGCTTTACCAATCTACCCACACTGGACCAATACCTTGGAGTCCAGCTTGCGCTAGACTTTGATCCAAGACAGCCAGCTTTCAGGGAGAAGGCTTACAGCTTTTCATCTCATCCCCTGCATGCATCAGCCTTACTAGAGATATTAACAATGCAAGGAATTCGCAAGAGCATGCGAAATATACACAAACACAAGGCTGATGCATGCAGGGGATGAGATGAAAAGCTGTAAGCATTCACCCTGAAAGCTGGCTGCCTTGGATCAAAGTCTAGCTCAAGCTGGACTCCAAGGTATTGGTCCAGTGTGGGTAGATTGGTAAAGCACTGTGTACCTTGTTCCAAGGTTCGTAGGTTCGAGGTTTGTTGTATTGTTTATTGTTTATCATTTTGAGTACTAACTGCAAACTGTTTACCACATCGGCATACTATTTACATATACCTTTGATGAGTTTCCAGAGTTTTTCTACTCCACGAGCCCAGCCTGGGTCAGGCTTGTTTGGTCAACCAGGCCGTTGCCTCTGGCTGGCTTACACATCCATCACAGGCTGGTTGATCCATCACTTGGTGGAGATACTTGTCCACTTTCTCCATGAAGTCTTTGCACCTGTCCCACCAGCGTTGCTGTTTAATAGTCTGGGCCATGGATGTTGATACTGTTGTGTTATTGTGCCCATGGCACCCCTACTTGCCACTAAGTTTATTGTACACTTCCTTCCATATCTCTCGCTACAGTATGTTATGGCAGTGTACACATGTATATATTATAATGTATTATTATTGACTCTATGCTGGTCGTAAATGATCTGTATATCTGTTTCCATTCTAATATTTACCCAACCTTAAACAAGGCTGTCAACCCTGAATATTCTCTAAACGAGAGAGAACAATCGATTTACATAGTGTCACCATTGGCATTATTTCCCTTGTTTTAAAAGTTTTCATTATCCACCCAATCATTTTCCTGGCTGTCGTGACATTTAGCTTAGAGTTCTTTGAAAAGAAAGGTCAGACGATAGTATTACTCTCAGATCTGTTGGCTTTTGTATACAGTGTTTCTTGTGATCTATTTTTTCAATATCTAGGCAGCTGGACTTCTCACCATTGAACGTCATATTCTCCATTATCCGCAGGAAAATCCTGCTTATATATTTCTAATGATACAAAACTGTGACGGGTGTTTTTATCCATGTTTGCTATGAGGATAAGAAACAGTAAATGCGTAGGACAGTGCCTTGGGATACTGAGATTTTTTTTTTTTACCTCGTTAATACTGGATTTTGCGTACTCGACCCATTATGCCTATTGCCTTCATTTTGTGTGCAGTCACCCCATAATTGCATTTATCAAACGCCTCTGCAAAATTTATGTATACCATGTCTGCGTTTTGGTTTTCTTCCAACGCTTCCGTAATTCTGGCATAGTAGCTAATCAGTTGTGACAAGTATGGTCTCCCGGCTCTAATAACCATGCTGGTGTTTGGGTTATGCAGATTGCTGTTCCATAAAATTTCTAGTCTAGGGTCTCATCACTCTTACGGAGACTTTTATGATGTAGAGGTTAGGGCTACTGGTCAGTAATTTTTGGCTAGTCTCTGCTATATCACTTAGGCAAAGGAGCTATGCCTGCACTTTTTAAGGCCTCTGATATTTCACTTAGATCTAAGCTCTTTCTCCGAAGGATACTGATTGCTCGTGCTAGTGGTATTTTGCACTTTTTTTTTTTTACGAATAAGGAATTCCACGAATCCAGTCCAAGTGCTGAATGAGAGAACCCTGGTGGGGTAATCTGTCCCTGAATGAGTGGCACACAATTCGTGTATTCACTCTGCCTAACACCTACATCTGTTTTAGTGTTTGTCAGTAAGGGGGTGTTGCTGATAACATCATTGAATCCAATCTTAACAAATATGCGAACATTGGCCTTGAGTACACAAAGAAATATCTCAGTAGCTCTATGGAGCTGAACTCTTCTCCAGGCTGAAGGACTGACCACCTCAAATACTTTTTCCTCCAGGGTTGATGGACTGATTACATTTCTACTGCTCCCTTTGCATTTGACTGAAGAAGCCTACTGTGTAGGCGAAACGTTTCATTAATATAACCAACTGTTGCACATGTGTCATACTCTTCAAGGTATCGATATTTTATACTATTTTCAGCAATGTACACCTTGACTAGAGCAATTCGCAAATAACCAATATTTAGGAGAGGACATAGGACATTTCGGTTCAACCAAGACCATTATCAAGTCCGAAGCTTCTAAAGTTTGCTCTGCTAAGTGTGGGTTATATTGTGAACTCATTAGTGTTGATTACTCTTAAAGAGGGTCAACGAGTGGTTAATATCGATGTGAAGTAAAGTGCACTTGCCTGCCTATACTGCTGCCTTCAAGGCGAACACATCTACACTCAAACATCATCGCTGGTATCATAATTTCTTGTGTTTCATATTTGTTGCTTCTGTTCTCCACTTCCCTGAATTAAGCCTGAATGCCTTCCACTTCCCCTCCCCACAGGGGCTGTATGATCTCTACGGGTTTAGTACTCCCCCGTAATAATAATAATGTTCCATCTTTGTATATATCTGCTAGTTGTGGATGAACTCTGGACATGTATGCTTCGTTGTTTATCCTAGCTGCTTGACGATGATCACCGCGCATATCACTGTATCATCCTATACAGACGATACTAGAATTTGCACGAGTGTCATCCACTGAAGACTTAGCAAATCTCCAGGTTGATGTAAACCAGGTCTTCCAGTGGGACCACAGGAAACAATGACGTTTATTCAGGATTAATTTCATTACTCCGCCTTGAAATATAAACTGTAACAGAGTATAAAATAACTGCAAACCACTAAATAAGGAAAGTGTAGCTCAGTATTATAGGTAGGATCACTGAACAAATCTTGTAACACAGGCAGTTAGTTTGGAAGACTGGGAGGCTATACAAGACAGTTTGGGGAAGACTGGAAAGCTTCGTAAAACAAGTGTTAGAGGCTTGGTAGGAAGCGTCACACTTAGGAAGCAGCAGTACCACTTAGCGAGATATTGTGTAAGTGTGTGTTGTGTTTAATCACTGGTCCACCTAGTAGTTGTTCCAACTTAGATAAGATAACCATTTGTGTATCTGGAGCACAGCCTGTGGCACAGTGCCACGTGTACATTTATGTTGTTCTTCCTGTTTCTGTGGGTACTCTTCTACCTATATGTGATTGCAGGGGTCCAGTCTCAACTCCTGGCCCCGCCTCTTCGCCGGACGCTACTGGTTCACTCTCCTGACTTCGAGAGCTTTATTGTACTTCTTAAAGCTATGTATGGATACTTCCTCAACCACTCTACTGTCCAGGTGGTTCCACTTCTTGACTAGTCTAAGACTGAAAAAATATTTCCTAACAGCCTTGTGAGTCATCTGTGTTTTCAGCTTCTAGCTGTTCCCTCGTGTTCCCGTGTCCTGTCTCTCAAACTGTCTGTCCCTACCCACCATGTTAATTCCTCTCGCTGTTTCATACGTACGTGGCCTGGTAGGCAACGCTCTCGCTTCACACACTGAGTGTCCGTGGTTCGATCCCCTGTAGGGGTGGAAACATTGGGCGTGTTTCGTTACACCTGTTGTCCCGTTCACCTAGCAAGCAAGTAGGTACCTGGGTGTTAGTCGACTGGCGTAGGTGGCATCCTGGGCAACAAGATTGAGGACCACAATGGTAATAAGACGGACAGTCCTCGATGACGCACTGACTTTCTTGGTTTATCCTGGGTGGCTAACCCTCCGGGGTTAAAATTCCGAACAAAATCTTATTTTTAGTCCTTTTCTCTAGCGTTATGTTTAGCTCCCTTAATTTTTCCTCACAAAACATAACCCTTCACTCCAGGACTATTCTTGTTGCAAACCTCTGCACTTTCTTGACATGCTTGACCAGGTGTGGGTTTCATACTGGTGCTGCATACTCCAGTATGGACCTGACCTATGCCGTATACAGTGTGGTGAATGACACCTCACTTAAGAGGCGCCTGAGTTTCCCTGTCTTCTAATATGTTTATTTTTCCCCTATAATCTCCTTGTCCATAATTATTATCACATTTGCTTTGTCTGTTTCGTAAGTTGAAGTCCAGGATCTTTCCTTAATTCATGGTATAACTTAACAAATGTTTGAGGATAGTTGTGATGTAGATGTCTGAGAGGTTGTTGTAGATGTCTGAGAGGTTGTAGATGTCTGAGAGGTTGTTGTAGATGTCTGAGAGGTTGTTGTAGATGTCTGAGAGTTGTTGTAGATGTCTGAGAGGTTGTTGTAGATGTCTGAGAGGTTGTTGTAGATGTCTGAGAGGTTGTTGTAGATGTCTGAGAGGTTGTTGTAGATGTCTGAGAGGTTGTTGTAGATGTCTGAGAGGTTGTTGTAGATGTCTGAGAGGTTGTTGTAGATGTCTGAGAGGTTGTTGTATATGTCTGAGAGGTTGTTGTAGATGTCTGAGAGGTTGTTGTAGATGTCTGGAGAGGTTGTTGTAGATGTCTGAGAGGTTGTTGTAGATGTCTGAGAGGTTGTTGTAGATGTCTGAGAGGTTGTTGTAGATGTCTGAGAGGTTGTTGTAGATGTCTGAGAGGTTGTTGTAGATGTCTGAGAGGTTGTTGTAGATGTCTGAGAGGTTGTTGTAGATGTCTGAGAGGTTGTTGTAGATGTCTGAGAGGTTGTTGTAGATGTCTGAGAGGTTGTTGTAGATGTCTGAGAGGTTGTTGTAGATGTCTGAGAGGTTGTTGTAGATGTCTGAGAGGTTGTTGTAGATGTCTGAGAGGTTGTTGTAGATGTCTGAGAGGTTGTTGTAGATGTCTGAGAGGTTGTTGTAGATGTCTGAGAGGTTGTTGTATATGTCTGAGAGGTTGTTGTAGATGTCTGAGAGGTTGTTGTAGATGTCTGAGAGGTTGTTGTAGATGTCTGAGAGGTTGTTGTAGATGTCTGAGAGGTTTGTAGATGTCTGAGAGGTTGTAGATGTCTGAGAGGTTGTTGTAGATGTCTGAGAGGTTGTTGTAGATGTCTGAGAGGTTGTTGTAGATGTCTGAGAGGTTGTTGTAGATGTCTGAGAGTTGTTGTAGATGTCTGAGAGGTTGTTGTAGATGTCTGAGAGGTTGTTGTAGATGTCTGAGAGGTTGTTGTAGATGTCTGAGAGGTTGTTGTAGATGTCTGAGAGGTTGTAGATGTCTGAGAGGTTGTTGTAGATGTCTGAGAGGTTGTTGTAGATGTCTGAGAGGTTGTTGTAGATGTCTGAGAGGTTGTTGTAGATGTCTGAGAGGTTGTTGTAGATGTCTGAGAGGTTGTTGTAGATGTCTGAGAGGTTGTTGTAGATGTCTGAGAGGTTGTTGTAGATGTCTGAGAGGTTGTTGTAGATGTCTGAGAGGCTGTTGTAGATGTCTGAGAGGTTGTTGTAGATGTCTGAGAGGCTGTTGTAGATGTCTGAGAGGTTGTTGTAGATGTCTGAGAGGCTGTTGTAGATGTCTGAGAGGTTGTTGTAGATGTCTGAGAGGTTGTTGTAGATGTCTGTAGATGTCTGAGAGGTTGTTGTAGATGTCTGAGAGGTTGTTGATGTCTGAGAGGTTGTTGATGTCTGAGCACAACTTAGACATCTACAACACAATTGTCCTCAGAGATTTGTTAAGTTATACCATAAATTAAAGACAGATCTTAGCCTTCACTTTACGAAACAGACAAAGCGAATGCGATAGTAATTCTGGACAAGGTAGATTATAGGGGAAGAACAACACATTAGAAGGCAGGGAAACTGACTCCTCCCTTAAGTTCGTAAAAACTAATCATAGATTTGCCAGGCGCTCATTTACTGCAGCAGTTATTCGACTGAGGAGCGCCTCAGACGATGTGCTCGGTCCTATTCCTTGAGGTTAAGAGAGTTTGCTCCCTGATCCTGTACTCCATTTGTGGTCTTCTTTGCCCCTCCCCAATGTATAATTTTGCACTTGCTGGGGTTCAATGCTAGCAGCCACTTGTCAGACCAGACCAGCATCCTGTTCAGGTGCATTTAAAGTCTTTCCTTGTCCTCACTTATTTGTATTCTCATTTGTTTCACATTGTGTGTGTGTGTGTGTGTGTGTGTGTGTGTGTGTGTGTGTGTGTGTGTGGTGTGTGTGTGTGTGTGTGTGTGTGTGTGTGTGTGTGTGCGTGGGCGCTCGCTCGCTCACCGAGTTATGTTTGCAGGGAGGTACTACCTCTTAGGGAGCTTTGATCAACATCACTAATTTCTGGCAGTTTGGGCTTTATATCTACTCCTGAAGCCGTGTATTGGGTTTGCCACCATCACCACCACTGCTTCAGCTAAGTTATCTCACGTTCCACACAGTCTGAGAGTAAATACTTCCTTACATTACTTGTGGATCATCTGGGGATGAATGGAACAAACTACCGAGTACCATCATGGAGGCTACAACGTTGTGTACTTTTAAAAATAGGTTAGATATATACAGGAGTGGGTGTGGATGGGTGTGAGTTGGACGTCACTAGCTTGTGCTAAAAGGTCTGATGCCGTTCTCATTCCTTATGTGGATGTGACCTGACCTGACTTGGTTGGGTCATTGACTTTATCCGGTAGGAGACTTGGACCTGCCTCGCATGGGCCAGTAGGCCTGCTTCAGTGTTCCTTCTTTCTTATGTTAATGTCTTCAGCTTCCACCTACGTTCCTTTGATCCTGGTCCTCTTAATTCAAATAATCTGTCCTTATCTGCCCTGTTAACTCCCCTTAAGATTTTATATGTACTAAACATGTCTGTCCATGTCTTATCTGCCAAGGTCGTCGGGATCAGTTCCTTCAGTGTTGATTAGTGCATTCCTCTCAGTTGTGGTACCAGCCAGGCTGCAAACCTGTTTTATCAGGTGTGGGCTGCATGCTGAGACCGTCTACTGGATGACTGGCCTACCATATCTTATACGAGGGATATGTTGTTGAGAATGCTATTCTAAGGTTTGCTAACGTTATATATGTCTTAATGTTGGTAGAATTACACACTATGTTGGGTAAAAGGACACAAGTGCAACTAATGTGATATTTTATTGTGGCAACGTTTCGCTCTCCAGGAACTTTGTCAAACCGTTACCAACAATACTTGGACACAGAGGGTATATATAGGGTACAGAGTGAGGCGTCCTATATATACCCTGTGTGTCTATGTATTGTGAGTAACGGCTTGACAAAGCTCCTGGAGAGCGAAACGTTGCCACAATAAAATGTCACATTAGTTGCACTTGTGCCCTTTCACCTGAGGTTACAAATGTCACTGACCTTATACAGTTAATATGCTTTACTGGCAATATGTTTGGTGTTATGTTTAAACCAGGTCATTTTTATTTTGAGATTTGCAATTTAGGTAAGAATTGTCAGGAAACAGGACAAGTCCTTCCTGACGCAGGTCTATCATGTTATGACTCGCAGCTGGAGGTTTTGGTCATCTGACCGAGGCCTTCCACTGGCTTATCTCTCCACCCTTTGAAAAATTATGGTTATTAACATAAAGTTTAATCTGAAAGGGCATTGACAGCCACCTCTGTTATAAAACTTGTCTATATAACGCAGTTTTTCGCAAATGCGATTTTTAAACTCTCTCTCTCTCTCTCTCTCTCTCTCTCTCTCTCTCTCTCTCTCTCTCTCTCTCTCTCTCTCTCTCTCTGGCAGTCGTGGATAACTCAACTTTAAGTTGTGCTGCGCCGCTTTACATGTGGAGGAGGAAGAGCAGGACTAACCTAAAGTGTCACAAGTGTACTCTCCCTGGCAGTGTAGTGCAGTACTCTCCCTGGCAGTGTAGGGCAGTACTCTCCCTAGCAGTGTAGGGCAGTACTCTCCCTGGAAGTGTAGGGCAGTACTCTCCCTGGCAGTGTAGGACAGTACTCTCCCTGGCAGTGTAGTGAGTACTCTCCCTGGCAGTGTAGGGCAGTACTCTCCCTGGCAGTGTAGTGCAGTACTCTCCCTGGCAGTGTAGGGCAGTACTCTCCCTGGCAGTGTAGGGCAGTACTCTCCCTGGCAGTGTAGGGCAGTACTCCCTGGCAGGTAGGGCAGTACTCTCCCTGGCAGTGTAGGGCAGTACTCTCCCTGGCAGTGTAGGGCAGTACTCTCCCTGGCAGTGTAGGGCAATACTCTCCCTAGCAGTGTAGGGCAGTACTCTCCCTGGCAGTGTAGGGCAGTACTCTCCCTGGCAGTGTAGGGCAGTACTCTCCCTAGCAGTGTAGGGCAATACTCTCCCTGGCAGTGTAGGGCAATACTCTCCCTGGCAGTGTAGGGCAATAATCTCCCTGGCAGTGTAGGGCAGTACTCTCCCTGGCAGTGTAGGGCAGTACTCTCCCTGGCAGTGTAGGGCAGTACTCTCCCTAGCAGTGTAGGGCAATACTCTTCCTGGCAGTGTAGGGCAATACTCTCCCTGGCAGTGTAGGGCAATAATCTCCCTGGCAGTGTAGGGCAGTACTCCCTGGCAGTGTAGGGCAGTACTCTCCCTGGCAGTGTAGGGCAGTACTCTCCCTAGCAGTGTAGGGCAATACTCTCCCTGGAAGTGTAGGGCAGTAATCTCCCTAGCAGTGTAGGGCAGTACTCTCCCTGGCAGTGTAGGGCAATACTCTCCCTGGCAGTGTAGGGCAATAATTTCCCTGGCAGTGTAGGGCAGTACTCTCCCTGGCAGTGTACGGCAATACTCTCCCTGGCATTGTAGGGCAGTACTCTCCCTGGCAGTGTAGGGCAGTACTCTGCCTGGCAGTGTAGGGCAGTACTCTGCCTGGCAGTGTAGGGCAGTACTCTGCCTGGCAGTGTAGGGCAGTACTCTGCCTGGCAGTGTAGGGCAGTACTCTGCCTGGCAGTGTAGGGCAGTACTCTCCTTGGCAGTGTAGGGCAGTACTCTGCCTGGCAGTGTAGGGCAGTACTCTCCCTGGCTGTGTAGGGCAGTACTCTCCCTGGCAGTGTAGGGCAGTACTCTCCCTGGCAGTGTAGGGCAATACTCTCCCTGGCAGTGTAGGGCAGTACTCTCCCTGGCAGTGTAGGGCAGTACTCTCCCTGGCAGTGTAGGGCAGTACTCTCCCTAGCAGTGTAGGGCAATACTCTCCCTGGCAGTGTAGGGCAATACTCTCCCTGGCAGTGTAGGGCAATAATCTCCCTGGCAGTGTAGGGCAGTACTCTCCCTGGCAGTGTAGGGCAGTACTCTCCCTGGCAGTGTAGGGCAGTAATCTCCCTAGCAGTGTAGGGCAATAATCTCCCTGGCAGTGTAGGGCAATAATCTCCCTGGCAGTGTAGGGCAGTACTCTCCCTGGCAGTGTAGGGCAGTACTCTCCCTGGCAGTGTAGGGCAGTACTCTCCCTAGCAGTGTAGGGCAATACTCTCCCTGGAAGTGTAGGGCAGTAATCTCCCTAGCAGTGTAGGGCAGTACTCTCCCTGGCAGTGTAGGGCAATACTCTCCCTGGCAGTGTAGGGCAATAATTTCCCTGGCAGTGTAGGGCAGTACTCTCCCTGGCACTGTACGGCAATACTCTCCCTGGCATTGTAGGGCAGTACTCTCCCTGGCAGTGTAGGGCAGTACTCTCCCTGGCATTGCAGGCCAGTACTCTGCCTGGCAGTGTAGGGCAGTACTCTGCCTGGCAGTGTAGGGCAGTACTCTGCCTGGCAGTGTAGGGCAGTACTCTGCCTGGCAGTGTAGGGCAGTACTCTTCCTGGCAGTGTAGGGCAGTACTCTCCTTGGCAGTGTAGGGCAGTACTCTGCCTGGCAGTGTAGGGCATTACTCGCCCTGGCAGTGTAGGGCATTACTCGCCCTGGCAGTGTAGGGCAGTACTCGCCCTGGCAGTGTAGGGCATTCTCCCTGGCAGTGTAGGGCAGTGCTATCCCTGGCAGTGTAGGGCAGTACTCTCCCTGGTAGTGTAATGCAGTACTCTCCCTGACAGTGTAGGACTACTCTCCCTGGCAGTGTAGGGCAGTACTCTCCCTGGCAGTGTAGGGCAGTACTCTCCCTGACAGTTTAGGGCAGTACTCGCCTTGCAGTGTAGGGTATTACTCTCCCTGGCAGTGTAGGGCAGTACTCTCCCTGGCAGTGTAGGACTACTCTCTCTGGCAGTGTAGGACAGTACTCTGCCTGGCAGTGTACGGCAGTACTCTCCCTGGCAGTGTAGGACTACTCTGGCAGTGTAGGGCAGTACTCTCTCTGGCAGTGTAGGGCAGTACTCTCCCTGGCAGTGTAGGGCAGTACTCTCCCTGGCAGTGTAGGGCAGTACTCTGCCTGGCAGTGTAGGGCAGTACTCTCCCTGGCAGTGTAGGGCAGTACTCTCCCTGGCAGTGTAGGGCAGTACTCTGCCTGGCAGTGTAGGGCAGTACTCTCCCTGGCAGTGTAGGGCAGTACTCTCCCTGGCAGTGTAGGGCAGTACTCTCCCTGGCAGTGTAGGGCAGTACTCTCCCTGGCAGTGTAGGGCAGTACTCTGCCTGGCAGTGTAGGGCAGTACTCTCCCTGGCAGTGTAGGGGAGTAAATCTCCTGGCAGTGTAGGGCAGTACTCTGCCTGGCAGTGTAGGGCAGTACTTCCCTGGCAGTGTAGGGCAGTACTCTCCCTGGCAGTGTAGGGCAGTACTCTCCCTGGCAGTGTAGGGCAGTACTCTCCTTGGCAGTGTAGGACTACTCTCTCTGGCAGTGTAGGGCAGTACTCTCCCTGGCAGTGTAGGGCAGTACTCTCCCTGGCAGTGTAGGGCAGTACTCTGGCTGGCAGTGTAGGGCAGTACTCTCCTTGGCAGTGTAGGATACTTTTCTTGGCGTGTAGGGCAGTACTCTCCCTGGCAGTGTAGGGCAGTACTCTCCCTGGCAGTGTAGGGCAGTACTCTTCTGGCAGTGTAGGGCAGTACTCTCCCTGGCAGTGTAGGGCAGTACTCTCCCTGGCAGTGTAGGGCAGTACTCTGCCTGGCGCAGTGTAGGCAGTACTCTCCCTGGCAGTGTAGGGCAGTACTCTCCCTGGCAGTGTAGGGCAGTACTCTCCCTGGCAGTGTAGGGCAGTACTTTTCCCTTGGCAGTGTAGGACTACTTTCTGGAGTGAGGCGTACTCTCCCTGGCAGTGTAGGGCAGTACTCTGCCTGGCAGTGTAGGACTACTCTGGCAGTGTAGGGCAGTACTCTCCCTGGCAGTGTAAGGCAGTACTCTGCCTGGCAGTGTATGACTACTCTCTCTGGCAGTGTAGGGCAGTACTCTCCCTGGCAGTGTAGGACTACTCTCTGGCAGTGTAGGGCAGTTTCTCTTCCCTGGCAGTGTAGGGCAGTACTCTCCCTGGCAGTGTAGGGCAGTACTCTCCCTGGCAGTGTAGGGCAGTACTCTCCCTGGCAGTGTAGGACTACTCTCTCTGGCAGTGTAGGGCAGTACTCTCCCTGGCAGTGTAGGACTACTCTCTCTGGCAGTGTAGGGCAGTACTCTCCCTGGCAGTGTAGGACTACTCTCCCTGCAGTGTAGGCATACTCTCCTGGCAGTGTAGGACTACTCTCTCTGGCAGTGTAGGGCAGTACTCTCCCTGGCAGTGTAGGACTACTCTCTCTGGCAGTGTAGGGCAGTACTCTCCCTGGCAGTGTAGGACTACTCTCCCTGGCAGTGTAGGGCAGTACTCTCCCACCCACCAGGGGGAGGCAGTGCCTAATTACAGCTTATAGAAGAGTCTTTGTACATTATGACTGCTGTAAATTATAGCAATAATCAGTTTTAAACAGTATGCTATATGGATTATAACAGTACCTGTACTTGTACAGTACAGGTATAATACGTGTAGGAAGCATGCCCACATGTACACCAGGATTGAACCCCATGTCTTAGGTTGTGAAACGAAGGCATTACCATCGAACCATTTTTAGTTTTTTGTTGCCTTAGTGATGGGGTATGCGTGTATGCGCGCGCCTGCTTGCGGGCGCGTGTGCGCCGGTTGTGCCTGTGTAGGAGGCACAGTGCCAAGCCTGTATACAGCGTGCTTTACGATGACTGTATTAATTCTTGCCTTAGTGTATGTGGCTTAGATGCCTTCCACACTCCCTGAGGAGAGTGGTGGTGGTGGTGGTGGTGGTAGTAGTAGTGGTAGTGTTAGTAGGATCCTGAGAGATCCTGTGTGAAAGATATATCCCAAGAGATGGTACTAATTCGCAGATGGTAGAAGAGCAGCTCTGCTGACTGGAAACCTTTGTTACCGTAGACGTCGGTAGGGCAATGACGGTATTGTCAAGTCTCTCATACTTGACAATAATACCGTCGTTGCCCTACCGACGTCTCATAATTTAGGCTGACATATTCATTAATTCACGTGTGATGAAATATGACAGGGAAACGTAGTTCAGTTTTGTTCCCACATTGTAACTATCAGAGGGAAGACGGTAGCCCCAGACTGCGGGAGTATCCAAGCTTATTTAATACAAAAGTGAGAGTTGAGGTGGTGTGTGTGGACAAAAACAGAGGTGAAGCATGAGGAAATGATAGAATTTATTGTAAAACAAATGCTACTGTAGGAAGCAACAGGGAAGACAGTGTATGTTCTTCATGTATTTACATCCTTTGAGGGGATGGTGAGAGGGGGCTCTCTGTCTAAGGAATTGGGGCTGCTCTTCCCTTCCTTGGATTAAACCTAATTGCCAGCCAGTCTTCATGTGCTCTATAGCCCCTGTGGGTTAGTGGCTTCTCCAGGAACATTACATTAATTACTATTTATAACAAGTACCCGAACTAGCAATGAATTTTTTTTTTAGAATTTTGGCCCATTAAATGAGGTGTTTGACTAACACTGAGGAGGAGCAGCAGTAGGATGAGCAGGAGGAGGAGGAGGAGCAGGAGGATGAGCAGGAGGAGGAGGAGCAGGAGGAGGAGCAGGAGGATGAGCAGGAGGAGGAGCAGGTGGAGGATGAGCAGGTGGAGCAGGAGGATGAGCAGGAGGATGAGCAGGAGGAGGAGGAGGAGCAGGAGGAGGAACAGGAGGAGGAGCAGGAGGAGGATGAGCAGGTGGAGGAGGAGGAGGAGCAGGAGGAGGAACAGGAGGAGGAGGAGGAGCAGCAGCAGCAGCAGGAGGAAGAGCAGCAGCAGCAGGAGGAGGAGCAGCAGCAGGAGGAGGAGGAGGAGCAGCAGCAGCAGGAGGAGCAGCAGCAGGAGGAGGAAGAGCAGCAGAAGAAGACGACGAAGACCGAGAGGACGCGGTAGAAGAAGTACCCAAGAGGGAGGAAAGAAGACGCTCGCGAAGCTGTGTTATAACCTTATATTATGACATCACCAGGATCACCAGGATCATCACCAGGATCATCACGAGGGTCATCACTAGGATCATCACGAGGGTCATCACTAGGATCATCACGAGGGTCATCACTAGGATCATCACGAGGGTCATCACTAGGATCATCACGAGGGTCATCACTAGGATCATCACGAGGGTCATCACTAGGATCATCACGAGGGTCATCACTAGGATCATCACCAGGATCATCACCAGGATCATCACGAGGGTCATCACTAGGATCATCACGAGGGTCATCACTAGGATCATCACGAGGGTCATCACTAGGATCATCACCAGGATCATCACGAGGGTCATCACGAGGGTCATCACTAGGATCATCACGAGGGTCATCACTAGGATCATCACAGGTATCACTAGGATCATCACGAGGGATCATCCTCTAATAGGATCACCGAGGGTCATCACTAGGATCACAGGGTTCATCACTAGGATCATCACGAGGGTCATCACTAGGATCATCACTAGGATCACCAGGATCATCACTAGGATCACCAGGTTCATCACCAGGATCACCAGGTTCATCACCAGGATCATCACAAGGATCACCAGGATTATCACCGGGATCATCACCTGGATCATCACAAGGATCACCAGGATCATCACAAGGATCACCAGGATTATCACCAGGATCATCACCAGGATCACCAGGATCATCACTAGGATCACCAGGTTCATCACCAGGATCATCACTAGGATCACCAGGTTCATCACCAGGATCATCACCAGGATCACCAGGTTCATCACCAGGATCATCACTAGGATCACCAGGATCACTAGGATCACTAGGTTCATCACCAGGATCATCACTAGGATCACCAGGTTCATCATCAGGATCACCAGGTTCATCACCAGGATCATCACTAGGATCACCAGGTTCATCACCAGGATCACCAGAATCATCACTAGGATCACCAGGTTCATCACCAGGATCATCACTAGGATCACCAGGTTCATCACCAGGATCACCAGGATCATCACTAGGATCACCAGGATCATCACCAGGATCATCACTAGGATCACCAGGTTCATCACCAGGTTCATCACCAGGATCATCACCAGGATCATCACAAGGATCATCACAAGGATCACCAGGATCATCCAGGTCACCAGGATCATCACAGGATCACAGTCATCAAAGGATCATCAGGATCATCACAAGGATCACCAGGATCATCACAAGGATCACCAGGATCATCACAAGGATCACCAGGATCATCACAAGGATCACCAGGATCATCACCAGGATCATCACAAGGATCATCAGGATCATCACCAGGATCATCACAAGGATCACCAGGATCATCACCAGGATCATCACCAGGATCATCACAAGGATCACCAGGATCATCACCAGGATCATCACCAGGATCATCACAAGGATCACCAGGATCATCACAAGGATCACCAGGATCATCACAAGGTTCACCAGGATCATCACAAGGATCACCAGGATCATCACCAGGATCATCACAAGGATCAGGATCATCACAAGGATCACCAGGATCATCACCAGGATCACCAGGATCGTCACCAGGATCATCACCAGGATCATCACCAGGACCATCACCAGGATCATCACCAGGATCATCACCAGGATCATCACCAGGATCACCAGGATCATCACCAGGATCATCACAAGGATCACCAGGATCGTCACCAGGATCATCACCAGGATCATCACAAGGATCACCAGGATCGTCACCAGGATCATCACAAGGATCATCAGGATCATCACCAGGATCATCACAAGGATCACCAGGATCATCACAAGGATCACCAGGATCATCACCAGGATCATCACAAGGATCACAAGGATCACCAGGATCATCACCAGGATCATCACAAGGATCATCAGGATCATCACCAGGATCATCACAAGGATCACCAGGATCATCACCAGGATCATCACCAGGATCATCACAAGGATCACCAGGATCATCACCAGGATCATCACAAGGATCACCAGGATCGTCACCAGGATCATCACAAGGATCACCAGGATCATCACAAGGATCACCAGGATCACCAGGATTATCACCAGGATCATCACAAGGATCATCACAAGGATCACCAGGATCATCACCAGGATCATCACAAGGATCACCAGGATCGTCACCAGGATCACACCATCTCAAAGGATCACCAGGATCGTCACCAGGATCATCACAAGGATCACCAGGATCATCACAAGGATCACCAGGATCATCACAAGGATCACCAGGATCATCACCGGGATCATCACCAGGATCATCACCAGGATCATCACCAGGATCATCACAAGGATCACCAGGATCGTCACCAGGATCATCACAAGGATCACCAGGATCATCACAAGGATCACCAGGATCATCACCAGGATCATCACCAGGATCACCAGGATCGTCACCAGGATCATCACCAGGATCATCACCAGGATCACCAGGATCGTCACCAGGATCATCACCAGGATCATCACCATGATCACCAGGATCGTCACCAGGATCACCAGGATCATCACCAGGATCATCACAAGGATCACCACTAATACATGTATTATTGCTACTCTATAATATCTGAGGAACTTCTCAGCTGTGAATATGTTACAATGAAAAGAAATTCCAATAAATGGAAAGGTATACCATAGCACTTAATATAATTAGGTATCCCCGGAGGGATACCTTTACTGCTTCCTCCAAGGTTTTCCCTTATAACACCAGAATGCCTCGTCCGGTCGGCTTCAGATTTCAGCGCCTCTTTACTATAACCAGGGAAGAGGTTCAAACAAGTATTGGCGTGTGATTTTGATTTCCTTGGTGTGACCGTCTTCAAACTTACCTGCTTGATGTAGCAGTTACCTGCTTGATGTAGCAGTTACCTGCTTGATGTAGCAGTTACCTGCTTGATGTAGCAGTTACCTGCTTGATGTAGCAGTTACCTGCTTGATGTAGCAGTTACCTGCTTGATGTAGCAGTTACCTGCTTGATGTAGCAGTTACCTGCTTGATGTAGCAGTTACCTGCTTGATGTAGCAGTTACCTGCTTGATGTAGCAGTTACCTGCTTGATGTAGCAGTTACCTGCTTGATGTAGCAGTTACTGCTTGATGTAGCAGTTACCTGCTTGATGTAGCAGTTACCTGCTTGATGTAGCAGTTACCTGCTTGATGTAGCAGTTACCTGCTTGATGTAGCAGTTACCTGCTTGATGTAGCAGTTACCTGCTTGATGTAGCAGACTTATCTGCTTGATGTAGCAGACTTATCTGCTTGATGTAGCAGTTACCTGCTTGATGTAGCAGGCTTATCTGCTTGATGTAGCAGGCTTATCTGCTTGATGTAGCAGTTACCTGCTTGATGTAGCAGTTACCTGCTTGATGTAGCAGTTACCTGCTTGATGTAGCAGTTACCTGCTTGATGTAGCAGTTACCTGCTTGATGTAGCAGTTACCTGCTTGATGTAGCAGACTTATCTGCTTGATGTAGCAGACTTATCTGCTTGATGTAGCAGTTACCTGCTTGATGTAGCAGTTACCTGCTTGATGTAGCAGTTACCTGCTTGATGTAGCAGTTACCTGCTTGATGTAGCAGACTTATCTGCTTGATGTAGCAGTTACCTGCTTGATGTAGCAGACTTATCTGCTTGATGTAGCAAGTTACTGCTTGATGTAGCAGTTACCTGCTTGATGTAGCAGTTACCTGCTTGATGTAGCAGTTACCTGCTTGATGTAGCAGTTACCTGCTTGATGTAGCAGTTACCTGCTTGATGTAGCAGACTTATCTGCTTGATGTAGCAGTTACCTGCTTGATGTAGCAGACTTATCTGCTTGATGTAGCAGTTACCTGCTTGATGTAGCAGACTTATCTGCTTGATGTAGCAGTTACCTGATTGATGTAGCAGACTTATCTGCTTGATGTAGCATTTACCTGCTTGATGTAGCAGACTTATCTGCTTGATGTAGCAGTTACCTGCTTGATGTAGCAGACTTATCTGCTTGATGTAGCAGTTACCTGCTTGATGTAGCAGACTTATCTGCTTGATGTAGCAGTTACCTGCTTGATGTAGCAGACTTATCTGCTTGATGTAGCAGTTACCTGCTTGATGTAGCAGACTTATCTGCTTGATGTAGCAGTTACCTGATTGATGTAGCAGACTTATCTGCTTGATGTAGCAGTTACCTGCTTGATGTAGCAGATTTATCTGCTTGATGTAGCAGTTACCTGCTTGATGTAGCAGACTTATATGCTTGATGTAGCAGTTACCTGCTTGATGTAGCAGACTTATCTGCTTGATGTAGCGGTTACCTGCTTGATGTAGCAGACTTATCTGCTTGATGTAGCAGTTACCTGCTTGATGTAGCAGACTTATCTGCTTGATGTAGCAGACTTATCTGCTTGGATGTAGCAGTTACCTGCTTGATGTAGCAGACTTATCTGCTTGGATGTAGCAGTTACCTGCTTGATGTAGCAGACTTATCTGCTTGATGTAGCAGTTACCTGCTTGATGTAGCAGACTTATCTGCTTGATGTAGCAGTTATCTGCTTGATGTAACAGACTTATCTGCTTGATGTAGCAGTTATCTGCTTGATGTAGCAGACTTATCTGCTTGATGTAGCAGATTTAGGGAAGAATCACTCAGATCTTAGGCGGTGTAAACAAATATTTGTACATTGGGGGGGTTGGCTTCCATTTGATAGCTGGTGACTGAATCTTCTCATCGACTTGGAAAAACAGACACAGATGCAGTATAATGTGATCCTTTATTGACAACATTTCGCCCACACAGTGGGCTTAACAAGTTACAAACCGATCTACCTGGGTAAAAAGTATACGAGTATTTATAGTGTGGAGAGTCAGGTAGATATTGTTTAAGTCGCAATATTTAACTTTTATTAAGCAATTTGTTGCATTTGTTTACGTGCAATAAGTGGAGAATGTTGCTTCAGTTTCGATATGGACTTTGTTGGTGTCACTTTGTCGACTTTATTGAAGAAAATGTTAAATTTGGAATACTGATTTCCATGTGATAACTTGCGAATGGTTGTTGTGATGTGCTTCTGACGTTGACTGCTGAGGTGTCTTACTAAGAGCAAGGTTTGTATTATTATTGCAGTACAGAGGGGCAGCGAGGCACCAGGAGCACAGCTTGGTTCACCAGGCAAACACTAGATGAGCCTGGCCCATGGCCGGGCTCCGGGAGTAGAAAAATTCTGGAAACTCATCAAAGGTAAAGGTATATCAGAGGTTCTGATTTCATAAATTTTATTTAATCACCTCAACTGTGGATGTTTTTTTAATTCAAATATTTAAAATTGATTCCCCTTAAAAAACACTTGCATTATTATTTTTCTGTACGGCACTTGGGAGGAGCCGGTAACCTACCCGTCTGTGGTGTAAGCGTTCGTCTTTGTTTCTTGTCTTACCTGATATTTAGTGTTTCAGATTCTGTTACTTATACAGACACGTAGGTTAGGCAGATACATGGGTGGTTTTGATAACCGGCTTTGTATGGGCCAGTAGGCCTGCTGCAGTGTTCCTCTATTCTTATGATCTTAAACTGGGTTGGTGACCCTGCTGGGTTTAGCGTCTAGTTTTGATTATTATTAAACTGGGCGGAGTTACATTTCCTGGCATTCTTATACAAGGTTGTTGATATACAGCGCCTGGGCCTTTTGAAGGTAAACTGAAACTGCTAGACTTCGTGAGTGTGTTGAACTAAAGCTCCTGGAACTCTTCAAGTTATTGATCTTCAGAGCCTGGACGTCTAGAGGGGGTAAAGCCATAGCTTTTAAGTTTCTTAGGGGAGTCTAGTTGTAGCTCCTGTCATACCGGGGGAGGGCGGGGAGGAGGGCTCGAACTTTTTCACCTCCCCGTAGAGCACTTTACACCACTTTAACTCCACTTAATCACTCTGATGGAGTTTTGAAGAACACTACTTTTAATACAGTGTATAGCTACTAGATGAAATAAACAATCTCTTTACAGTCAGGAAAATAATGCTGGCAGAATGATAAATATATGAGGGAATTCACGTGCCTTATTATACTAATAATCATGTTTATTTCTACACGTACAGAGACCATAGTTGATATCACTGACATAATACTATATAGGAAGCCCCTGGTTTTGTACACCATTTCGGGCAGATTAGGTTAATTTTGTCCCCAGGATGCGACCCACACCATTCGATTAACACTCGGGTACCTGTTTACTGCTAGGTAAACAGCGCGACAGCAGGTGTCTCAAGGAGACACACCCTGATGTTTCCACCCGTACCGGGATCGAAGCACGGACCTCAGTGTGTGAGTTGAGTGCGCTGCCAACCCAGCTACGGGATAGTATGGGAATATACATTTACAAGAAGAGTAATACTTAGACAAAGTTACTAGAAGGGTAATATTACATTATAAGGGTGTGTTACACTGGTCTAGCACACATCTAAGAGAAATATTAACACAATATAGTAATGAAAGGTATACTTGTAAACCAACACTTGTGATGAATGGTTTTGAAAACCGACAAGTTGAAGATTGAGACACTTATCCAGGCTGAGGGACTGATTACCTCAAACTCCTCCTCTCTTTACACCTTTCTGCTTTGTATTGGACTGATGAAGCCACTGTGTGGCGAAACGTTTCTTCAATAAAGATTCCCATATGTTGCATAAGTGTCTCAGTTCTTCAAACCAACACTTGCTCTGTTAGTACAACTCTATCAGTCTGTCCCTCCACCACTTGAAACACTTGTTTGTGTTTCTAAAGATTCCCTTTTACCCCTTTCAAGTGGGCCATAGGATTGGAGCGACATCACACCTTTGTCTTTTAAGGATTTGGAGGTTCGACTTTCTATGCTTCTTGCTGGCCTTGACAAGCGAGGTGCTAGCTGAGGGGTTGGAATACTCGGGAAGGGAGGAGAGGGAGTGATATCTTTCTCTGATGGCACAGCAAACAAGTCTAGTTAATCACAATCACTGTGAAAAAATAGTGAAATTCCAAGCGGTTTCGTGATTTCTCACATTATCAAGTACCAGGGTCTTGATAATGTGAGCAGTCACAGTCCACAGTGCTTGTTTTGCATATTATGATATCACCTGTTTACTGTGATTTTTATGGTATATCTAATTATATCAAATATCATTGCAGGATAAGTAGTTACATTACCAACCATCAACCTGGATTTGCGATCCTCCAGAGTCACGAGTCAACACTATAACAATCCCCTGTAATAATTGTATCAGGGAGAGAGACAACAGCTGTAGCCCAGACTAAGCTTCTCACTCGGGATATTCGCAGCAATCATATTGACCGTCTATTGCATATCACAAGATACGACAGCTTACACACGCCATGGAAACTGGAGGCTGTGCTTCCGTGTTAAACTTAAACTAATTCCACATTTAAGAATGGTATGAAGAACGAACCTATAAAACTGCATTAATAAACACGTTTGGTTCCCCTAGACACAGTTTTACGTTTTAAATGGTTGAACTGGAATACAGTATGTGAGATGTGTGGATATAGTGACCATACACGTCTGGTTGATGATTAAGACATGTGCAACAGTTGGGTGTCTTTATTGTTGAAGCGTCTCGCCTACACAGTAGGCTTCTTCAGTCACATACAGAGGTAGAAGGTGTGGTAGAGAAATAAAGATGTAATCAGTCCATCAACCTTGGAGAAAAAATATTTGAGGTGGTCAGTCCTTCAGCCTGGAGAAGAGTTCAGCTCCATGGAGCTGAATCATCATCCTGTCGGTATTTTATACCATTATCAACATCCACGTCTGATAAAATGTCTCCTGTAAGGAGACAAAACTATCTTAGGAATCTGCTATACAGTGATTTTTTTTTTAATGGAGTGAAAATCTAGGTGGGGAAGGGAGAGTCAACTACTTAGAACACATCCCTCGCTGTCTTGAAACATACTATGTTTCACGTTGATCCCAGAGGATGGTGTTACTTTTCTAATCTGAGTCTTAATTAGTTGATTAAAGTGTATATCAAGAGAGTATTAAATCAGGGAACGGGTAGGGTTTGAGCCCAGGGCAAGTGAGTCCTAAGACTCACTTGCCATGGGTTGAAGCCCCAACCGTTCCCTGATTTGTTGGCAATTATGTTACCACAGTTTCACGAGTCATGACACTGCACTGTTTCCTGAGGGACAAACCAGCACCGCCAAGTGCTCCATCTGAATACCTACTTTATAATAGTACTTACTAGAGTCTCAGTAAACTATTGTCTCACTTATGTCGGTTCTCCCTCAAAATCTCAAGGCTTGTATCTTCTTAGTGAATCACAACTTTCTAGTCTTCACGCTGTCTCCTCATGTGGAATGTAAATATATCAGCGGTGGTCGAGTTTCCAGCTTGTCCTTGGCCCATTCCAGACCCTACACTATGTAATAGTTACATTGTGGGAAAGCTTGTAGTTATAGGATACTGAGGACCATAATTACATTGTGGGAACACCTGTAGTTTTATATCAATGTGGTTAAAGAGGCAAACACTTGGGCTAAGCATTTTACATATCCATAATGTGCTTCAGCACAACTTGTTGGTATTATATATCAAGTTTTAAGTATACCTGGAGTGTGGCAACAACACGGTTACTCTGACCTGTTCTACATGTTACTTACATTGTATTAAAAGCCACAGTTTTGGCGTACCCTACTCTGTATAGTAGTTACATGATGGGAACAAAAGCTATCTTTTTAGCTGTCATACTCCATTACACATGATGGGTTGCATAAGTGAGAAAATCTAATTCGTCAGGCCGAGCAGAGAGACTTCAGTTAGGCTGTGGTTATACAGTATATAGCCAGTCATTCAACAATGGATTCACTAGCTACGGCACCTTTAAGGGTTTCCTTCCAGCAGAGCTGTAATTATGTGAGAATTATTATCTCCCAGTATGGTCTATCCCACCAGTGATGGTGGATGGTTATGGGGGTGTTAGTAATCGACTAAAGGTAATTATCTGTTTGAGTTTGCGGCTGAGTTCCTCTCTGGTCTCCCTCTTAACTTTATAATGACTGCTTTGACTTTCGTCTGTCTTTGTTCTTTTTAAGTTCTGTGTAAAGTGATGCTACTGTGGCATTGTCCAACTCTGTTACCTTGTTCACCACAGTGTTTGACCAATACTTCCTGTTATCTCTCTCTTGGGTGTTCTACCTTGTTCTGCGTCCTTTACCTCGCAAAGAAGATTGTCCTTGTTTACCATGTCTATATCTCATAGTATTTTGTATATCGTGATCATATCACCTGCATTCTCATCTGAGACACGAGATTTACCTCAATCTTACTAGAAGAATACATTTAGGTTTAGTTGACGTGTATCTAGACCCGGCGGGAAGTGAAAGACCTCTACAGTTATTTACATTATATTTTGTATGTACCTACCATTGTGGACTCCCGGTGGCCAAAGCTCTCGCTTCACACACGGAGGGCCCGGGTTCGATTCCCGGCGGGGTGAAAACATTTCGACGTGTTTCCTTACACCTGTTGTCATGTTCACCTAGCAGCAAATAGGTACCTGGGTGTTAGTCGACTGGTGTGGGTCGCATCCTGGGGGACAAGATTGAGGACCCCAATGGATATAAATCGGTCCTCGATGACACACTGACTTTCTTGGGTTATCCTGGGTAGCTAACCTTCTGGGGTTAAAAATCCGAAGAAAATCTTATCTCTTATCTTCTTTCCTGGATTAGCATGGGTGAGGGAGACTCGAGGCTACGGGGGTACGGGGTGCCAACAGTACACATTTTGTATATATGGTTCCAACTTTCAACTTTCCATATTTTTCTTTTCAATAACTGATACAGTAAAAAGGTTACTAGCCTCTGGGGTCAGGCATTTTAATAGCTTTCTACGACACTTATGGCTTGTGATAACAAGATTCTACCTCAGTTACCCTTGAAATAGTCGCATTTGAGTTCTGGAGACGGCAAGTATATTGCCAGCACTCTGAAGGAGTGCTGGAGATGTGTTTCACCGGGCTGTTGGAAGTATGCTGTCTGCGCACTTGTAGCAAGGCAGTTATTGTGTGTGTGTGCTCACACCAGGACGGTGGTTCTGGTCACATAATATAACTTGCTTAAACAATGTTTGGCCTCGCTCTCAGGAACTAATATGTGCTTCTGCATTCTTAAGAGTACCTCTTACACTCTGGGTATGTGGTCGTAGTGCGGCCCATGCTAACCTTCCTAGGGAAGAGAAGGGCACCTGGCAGGATGAGTCTTAGTAAGGCCGGCATGGTACAGTGGTTAACACACTGACCTGCCAGTTTTTAAGGATTGTTTTAATATGGTTTCCAGTACCATCCATTATGTGAATCATTGTAACACATAACAGGCAGAGATTATCCTCTTACCACACACTATAAATTATCACATAACACAGTTATAATATACATGAAAACTTAAGCTAAACTCTGTGTTTATAATAGTTACATGTAAATATGCAAGGTAAATACTTGTGCAAAACAGCCACAGGGGAGTTGATCAAGGGGAACGTTTGGAGCTATCATTCACTCCCCCTGTGGCTGTTTTGAACCTTGTATCGCTTGTTTGTTATTATTACATAATAAATAGTCGTGTAATAGGTAAGAGACAACATTTGTTGTGTAATAAGAGACAAGGACATATGTAATAGGTAAGAGACAAGAACATATGTTGTGTAATAGGTAAGAGACAAGGACATAGGTTGTGTAATAGGTAAGAGACAAGGACATAGGTTGTGTAATAGGTAAGAGACAAGGACATAGGTTGTGTAATAGGTAAGAGACAAGGACATAGGTTGTGTAATAGGTAAGAGACAAGGACATATGTTGTGTAATAGGTAAGAGACAAGGACATAGGTTGTGTAATAGGTAAGAGACAAGGACATATGTTGTGTAATAGGTAAGAGACAAGGATATAGGTTGTGTAATAGGTAAGAGACAAGGACATAGGTTGTGTAATAGGTAAGAGACAAGGACATAGGTTGTGTAATAGGTAAGAGACAAGGATATAGGTTGTGTAATAGGTAAGAGACAAGGACATAGGTTGTGTAATAGGTAAGAGACAAGGACATAGGTTGTGTAATAGGTAAGAGACAAGGACATAGGTTGTGTAATAGGTAAGAGACAAGGACATAGGTTGTGTAATAGGTAAGAGACAAGGACATAGGTTGTGTAATAGGTAAGAGACAAGGATATAGGTTGTGTAATAGGTAAGAGACAAGGACATATGTTGTGTAATAGGTAAGAGACAAGGACATAGGTTGTGTAATAGGTAAGAGACAAGGATATAGGTTGTGTAATAGGTAAGAGACAAGGACATAGGTTGTGTAATAGGTAAGAGACAAGGACATAGGTTGTGTAATAGGTAAGAGACAAGGACATAGGTTGTGTAATAGGTAAGAGACAAGGACATAGGTTGTGTAATAGGTAAGAGACAAGGACATAGGTTGTGTAATAGGTAAGAGACAAGGATATAGGTTGTGTAATAGGTAAGAGACAAGGATATAGGTTGTGTAATAGGTAAGAGACAAGGATATAGGTTGTGTAATAGGTAAGAGACAAGGACATAGGTTGTGTAATAGGTAAGAGACAAGGATATAGGTTGTGTAATAGGTAAGAGACAAGGATATAGGTTGTGTAATAGGTAAGAGACAAGGACATAGGTTGTGTAATAGGTAAGAGACAAGGACATAGGTTGTGTAATAGGTAAGAGACAAGGACATAGGTTGTGTAATAGGTAAGAGACAAGGACATAGGTTGTGTAATAGGTAAGAGACAAGGACATAGGTTGTGTAATAGGTAAGAGACAAGGATATAGGTTGTGTAATAGGTAAGAGACAAGGACATAGGTTGTGTAATAGGTAAGAGACAAGGACATAGGTTGTGTAATAGGTAAGAGACAAGGATATAGGTTGTGTAATAGGTAAGAAACAAGGACATAGGTTGTGTAATAGGTAAGAGACAAGGACATAGGTTGTGTAATAGGTAAGAGACAAGGACATAGGTTGTGTAATAGGTAAGAGACAAGGATATAGGTTGTGTAATAGGTAAGAGACAAGGATATAGGTTGTGTAATAGGTAAGAGACAAGGATATAGGTTGTGTAATAGGTAAGAGACAAGGATATAGGTTGTGTAATAGGTAAGAGACAAGGATATAGGTTGTGTAATAGGTAAGAGACAAGGATATAGGTTGTGTAATAGGTAAGAGACAAGGATATAGGTTGTGTAATAGGTAAGAGACAAGGACATAGGTTGTGTAATAGGTAAGAGACAAGGATATAGGTTGTGTAATAGGTAAGAGTACTTGAGAGCATAAAAAAATGTTTGATGGTACGGGTGCATGAAGGCACGTCTGCCAGTCACTAGTGTATTAGAGAAGAAAGTAATGTGTGGGCGAGGGAGGAGCGTGGTGATAGCTTGACACACACACACCTGCACACCAGGCTGACAGAGTGCCAAGTAGTGGCACTGGAACAAGTACTTTACCTAGCCTAAAGACGATGTTAGACATGGAGATGAAATGTATAAAATACCAGGGAACTTCTTCATCGTTATCGCATATAATAACATATACACTGAGCCGTCCTGTGCAGGTGCCGATATTCTCAAGATATATGTACTCTTTACCCAGGTAGATCAGTCACTAAAGTCACGAATAGTCACTAAAACATGACATTCTACTGCGCTGGTCTTAAATTTTGTCAGCGATGTTAGACATACAGGAATTGTGTCGCTAGCCTGCGAGTAGGACTTGTCTAGCTTCAGCCAGTAGGTCTGTCTAGCTTCAGCCAGTAGGTCTGTCTAGCTTCAGCCAGTAGGACTTGTCTAGCTTCAGCCAGTAGGTCTGTCTAGCTTCAGCCAGTAGGACTTGTCTAGCTTCAGCCAGTAGGTCTGTCTAGCTTCAGCCAGTAGGACTTGTCTAGCTTCAGCCAGTAGGTCTGTCTAGCTTCAGCCAGTAGGACTTGTCTAGCTTCAGCCAGTAGGTCTGTCTAGCTTCAGCCAGTAGGTTTGTCTAGCTTCAGCCAGTAGGACTTGTCTAGCTTCAGCCAGTAGGTCTGTCTAGCTTCAGCCAGTAGGACTTGTCTAGCTTCAGCCAGTAGGTCTGTCTAGCTTCAGCCAGTAGGACTTGTCTAGCTTCAGCCAGTAGGACTTGTCTAGCTTCAGCCAGTAGGTCTGTCTAGCTTCAGCCAGTAGGTCTGTCTAGCTTCAGCCAGTAGGACTTGTCTAGCTTCAGCCAGTAGGACTTGTCTAGCTTCAGCCAGTAGGACTTGTCTAGCTTCAGCCAGTAGGTCTGTCTAGCTTCAGCCAGTAGGACTTGTCTAGCTTCAGCCAGTAGGACTTGTCTAGCTTCAGCCAGTAGGTCTGTCTAGCTTCAGCCAGTAGGACTGTCTAGCTTCAGCCAGTAGGACTTGTCTAGCTTCAGCCAGTAGGTCTGTCTAGCTTCAGCCAGTAGGTCTGTCTAGCTTCAGCCAGTAGGTCTGTCTAGCTTCAGCCAGTAGGTCTGTCTAGCTTCAGCCAGTAGGTCTGTCTAGCTTCAGCCAGTAGGTCTGTCTAGCTTCAGCCAGTAGGTCTGTCTAGCTTCAGCCAGTAGGTCTGTCTAGCTTCAGCCAGTAGGTCTGTCTAGCTTCAGCCAGTAGGTCTGTCTAGCTTCAGCCAGTAGGACTTGTCTAGCTTCAGCCAGTAGGTCTGTCTAGCTTCAGCCAGTAGGTCTGTCTAGCTTCAGCCAGTAGGTCTGTCTAGCTTCAGCCAGTAGGTCTACTGCAGTACTTTTCTATATAAAAGACCTTTTTTGTTTTGTTTAATAAAATTGGAGGTCCGGTCATGGACTAGGCCTGGGGGGGGCATTGACCCCTCTGAATACTTGGCAGGTGGACGCCAGAGTAGCAGAGTACTGCTATTATATTACGTAAAGTGTGACTGATATTGTGAGAACATTTGTGCTTCTCGTATTCCATCACAAAGTTCTGGGATAACCTTGAGGTGATGGGAGGGGCAGGAGGGTGGAGGTGATGGGAGGGGCAGGAAGGTGGAGTGATGGGAGGGGCAGGAGGGTGGAGGTGATGGGAGGGGCAGGGGGTGGGGTGAGGGAGGGGCAGGAGGGTGGAGGTGTTGGGGGGCAGGGGGTGGAGGTGAAAGGGGGGGGCAGGAGGGTGGAGATGAGGGAGGGGAGGAGGGGGAGTGTGGGGGGGCAGGAGGGTGGAGTGATGGGAGGGGAGGAGGGTGGATGTGGGGGGGGCAGGAGGGGGAGTTTATTGGGGGGGAGGGGGTGGAGATGATGGGGGGGCAGGAGGGTGGGATGATGGGGGGGGCAGGAGGGGGGAGGTTGGGTGTTGGGAGGGGGGGGGTGGGTGAGGGGGGGCAGGAGGGTGGGGGTGTGGGAGGGGCAGGAGGGTGGAGATATGTGGGGGGGAGGGGGAGATGATGGGGGGGGGCAGGAGGGGGGGGAGTGATGGGGGGGCAGGAGGGTGGAGGGGGTGGGAGGGGAGGGGGTGGAGGGGATTGAGGGGGGAGGAGGGGGGAGTGATGGGGGGGCAGGGGGTGGAGGTGATTTGGGGGGGGAGGAGGGTGGAGGGTGATGGGAGGGGCAGGAGGGTGGGGGGTGATGGGAGGGGGCAGGAGGGTGGAGGGTGATGGGGGGGCAGGGGGTGGAGTGATAGGGGCAAAGGGGGGTGGAGGGGGGGTGGGGGGGCAGGAGGGTGGAGGTGATGGGGGGGCAGGAGGGTGGGGGTGAGGGAGGGGAGGAGGGTGGAGGGTGATGGGAGGGGCAGGAGGGTGGGGTGATGGAAGGGGCAGGGGGTGGAGTGATGGGGGGGGAGGGGGTGGAGGTGTGGGAGGGGGGAGGGTGGAGATGATGGGAGGGGCAGGGGGGGTGGGTGATGGGAGGGGCAGGGGGTGGAGGTGTGGGAGGGGCAGGGAGGGTGGAGGTTTATGGGGGGGCAGGGGGGTGGAGTGATGGGGGGGGGCCGGGGGGTGGGTGTGGGGGGGCCCGGGGGTGGAGGTGATGGGAGGGGCAGGGGGGAGATGATGGGAGGGGCAGGAGGGTGGAGATGATGGGGGGGCAGGAGGGTGGGGTGATGGGGGGGCAGGGGGTGGAGGGATGGGGGGGGCAGGAGGGTGGGGGTGTGGGGGGGCAGGGGGGGTGGAGGATGGGAGGGGGGGGGGTGGAGGGATGGGGGGGGGCGGGGGGGGGGAGTGATGGGGGGGGGGGGGTGGAGTGATGGGGGGGCGGAGGGTGGGGGTATGGGAGGGGCAGGAGGGTGGAGTGATGGGAGGGCAGGAGGGTGGAGTTTATGGAGGGGCAGGAGGGTGGAGATGATGGGAGGGGCAGGAGGGTGGAGATGATGGGAGGGGGGAGGAGGGTGGAGGTGATGGGAGGGGCAGGAGGGTGGAGATGATGGGGGGGCAGGAGGGTGGAGATGATGGGGGGCAGGAGGGTGGAGGTGATGGGAGGGGCAGGAGGGTGGAGATTATGGGGGGGCCAGGAGGGTGGAGATGATGGGGGGGCAGGAGGTGGAGTGATGGGAGGGGGAGGAGGGTGGAGTGAGGGAGGGGCAGGAGGGTGGAGGTGATGGGAGGGGCAGGAGGGTGGAGATGATGGGAGGGGCAGGAGGGTGGAGGTGATGGGAGGGGCAGGAGGGTGGAGTGGATGGGAGGGGCAGGAGGGTGGAGATGATGGGAGGGGCAGGAGGGTGGAGGTGATGGGAGGGGCAGGAGGGTGGAGATGATGGGAGGGGCGGAGGGGGGGATGATGGGAGGGGCAGGAGGGTGGAGGTGATGGGAGGGGCAGGAGGGTGGAGTGATGGGGGGGGCAGGAGGGTGGAAAGGGGATGGGAGGGGCAGGAGGGTGGAGAGTGTGGGAGGGGCAGGGGGGGTGGAGGTGATGGGAGGGGCAGGAGGGTGGAGATGATGGGGGGGGGGGGGGAGGGGCAGGAGGGTGGAGGTGATGGGAGGGGGCAGGAGGGTGGGTGGATGATGGGAGGGGCAGGAGGGTGGAGATGTGGGAGGGGCAGGAGGGTGGAGGATGATGGGAGGGGCAGGAGGGTGGAGGTGATGGGAGGGGCAGGAGGGTGGAGTGATGGGAGGGGCAGGAGGGTGGAGAGTGATGGGAGGGGCAGGAGGGTGAGATGATTTGGGGGGGCAGGAGGGTGGAGTGATGGGGGGGGCAGGAGGGTGGAGATGATGGGAGGGGCAGGAGGGTGGAGGTGATGGGAGGGGCCGGAGGGTGGAGGGTGATGGAGGGGCAGGAGGGTGGAGATGATGGGAGGGGCAGGAGGGTGGAGATGATGGGAGGGGCAGGAGGGTGGAGATGATGGGAGGGGGCAGGAGGGTGGAGATGATGGGAGGGGCAGGAGGGTGGAGTGATGGGAGGGGCAGGAGGGTGGAGGGTGATGGGAGGGGCAGGAGGGTGGAGGTGATGGGAGGGGCAGGAGGGTGGAGATGATGGGAGGGGCAGGAGGGTGGAGATGATGGGAGGGGCAGGAGGGTGGAGATGATTGGGAGGGGCAGGAGGGTGGAGATGATGGGAGGGGCAGGAGGGTGGAGATGATGGGAGGGGCAGGAGGGTGGAGATGATGGGAGGGGCAGGAGGGTGGAGATGATGGGAGGGGCAGGAGGGTGGAGATGATGGGAGGGGCAGGAGGGTGGAGATGATGGGAGGGGCAGGAGGGTGGAGATGATGGGAGGGGCAGGAGGGTGGAGATGATGGGAGGGGCAGGAGGGTGGAGATGATGGGAGGGGCAGGAGGGTGGAGATGATGGGAGGGGCAGGAGGGTGGAGATGATGGGAGGGGCAGGAGGGTGGAGATGATGGGAGGGCAGGAGGGTGGAGATGATGGGAGGGGCAGGAGGGTGGAGATGATGGGAGGGGCAGGAGTGGAGATGATGGGAGGGGCAGGAGGGTAGAGATGATGGAGGAGGAAGGGGCAGTGGCAGCATGAAGGAACAGGGCATCAGGAACATTGGTCTTCACAACACACTGTAGTGTCCAAGCTATTCTTGTTGTGTATCATTATTGTACACTATCCTTCTTACCACCACCATCCTCTATCCTCCCGCTTCTTACTCATCCTTATCCTCTTTAATCTCATTTATCATCATGTCTTCTCTCCTCTATCCGCTTCTCTCATCTCTTTTTGCCTTTCCTCATCTATCTTCTATATATCGTGACTTCTTCCACTAGACTTAACCCGTAATGTGTTAACATGTTCACCATGATGTACCTGTTCACCATGATGTACCTGTTCACCACGATGTACCTGTTCACCACGATGTACCTGTTCACCACGATGTACCTGTTCACCACGATGTACCTGTTCACCATGATGTACCTGTTCACCACGATGTACCTGTTCACCATGATGTACCTGTTCACCACGATGTACCTGTTCACCATGATGTACCTGTTCACCATGATGTACCTGTTCACCATGATGTACCTGTTCACCAGTATGTAACCTGTTCACCACGATGTACCTGTTCACCACGATGTACCTGTTCACCATGATGTACCTGTTCACCATGATGTACCTGTTCACCATGATGTACCTGTTCACCATGATGTACCTGTTCACCACGATGTACCTGTTCACCACGATGTACCTGTTCACCATGATGTACCTGTTCACCATGATGTACCTGTTCACCATGATGTACCTGTTCACCATGATGTACCTGTTCACCATGATGTACCTGTTCACCATGATGTACCTGTTCACCATGATGTACCTGTTCACCATGATGTACCTGTTCACCATGATGTACCTGTTCACCATGATGTACCTGTTCACCATGATGTACCTGTTCACCATGATGTACCTGTTCACCATGATGTACCTGTTCACCATGATGTACCTGTTCACCATGATGTACCTGTTCACCATGATGTACCTGTTCACCATGATGTACCTGTTCACCATGATGTACCTGTTCACCAGATGTACCTGTTCACCATGATGTACCTGTTCACCATGATGTACCTGTTCACCATGATGTACCTGTTCACCACGATGTACCTGTTTCACCACGATGTACCTGTTCACCATGATGTACCTGTTCACCATGATGTACCTGTTCACCATGATGTACCTGTTCACCATGATGTACCTGTTCACCATGATGTACCTGTTCACCATGATGTACCTGTTCACCATGATGTACCTGTTCACCATGATGTACCTGTTCACCACGATGTACCTGTTCACCACGATGTACCTGTTCACCACGATGTACCTGTTCACCATGATGTACCTGTTCACCATGATGTACCTGTTCACCATGATGTACCTGTTCACCACGATGTAACCTGTTCACCACGATGTACCTGTTCACCACGATGTACCTGTTCACCACGATGTACCTGTTCACGATGTACCTGTTCACCACGATGTACCTGTTCACCATGATGTACCTATTCACCATGATGTACCTGTTCACCACGATGTACCTGTTCACCATGATGTACCTATTCACCATGATGTACCTGTTCACGATGTACCTGTTCACGATGTACCTGTTCACCATGATGTACCTGTTCACGATGTACCTGTTCACGATGTACCTGTTCACCATGATGTACCTGTTCACCATGATGTACCTGTTCACCATGATGTACCTGTTCACCATGATGTACCTGTTCACCATGATGTACCTGTTCACCATGATGTACCTGTTCACCATGATGCACCTCTTCAATACACCTTATAAATAGTAATGTTTGGAATGACTAAGACGGGTTTGGCTCTTCACAAGAAATATCATGATAAACGCAGATCATGTTGAGTGTGTGTGTTTAACATGACTGTTTACCACCTCTTGTGTGTGTGTGTGTGTGTGTGTGTTAACATGAAGGTTGACCACGTCTTGTGTGTGTGTGTGTGTGTGTGCGTGTGTGTGTGTGTGTGTGTGTGTGTGTGTGTGTGTGTGTGTGTGTGTGTGTGTGTGTGTTTATTTCTCAATCATGGGTGGGTCGGTGATGGTGTTTGATGGATGGTATGAGTGAGTGCATGATGCGCTCATGTCAGTGTCAACACTGTCACTATCATCTCACATCACACACTTGAGTGGCTGCTAATACGCTCATGTCAGTGTCAATACTGTCACTATCATCTCACATTACACACTTGAGTGGCTGCTAATATGCTCATGTCAGTGTCAACACTGTCACTATCATCTTCTCATATCACACTTGAGTGGCTACTAATACGCTCATGTCAGTGTCAACACTGTCACTGTCATCTCATATCACACTTGAGTGGCTGCTAATACGCTCATGTCAGTGTCAACACTGTCACTATCATCTCGCATCACACACTTGAGTGGCTACTAATACACTCATGTCAGTGTCAACACTGTCACTATCATCTTCTCACATCACACACTTGAGTGGCTGCTAATACACTCATGTCAGTGTCAACACTGTCACTATCATCTCACATCACACGCTTGAGTGGCTGCTAATACACTCATGTCAGTGTCAACACTGTCACTATCATCTTCTCACATCACACGCTTGAGTGGCTGCTAATACACTCATGTCAGTGTCAACACTGTCACTATCATCTCACATCACACACTTGAGTGGCTGCTAATACACTCATGTCAGTGTCAACACTGTCACTATCATCTCACATCACACGCTTGAGTGGCTGCTAATATACTCATGTCAGTGTCAACACTGTCACATCATCTCTCGCATCACACACTTGAGTGGCTGCTAATACACTCATGTCAGTGTCAACACTGTCACTATCATCTTCTCGCATCACACACTTGAGTGGCTGCTAATACACTCATGTCAGTGTCAACACTGTCACTATCATCTTCTCGCATCACACACTTGAGTGGCTGCTAATACGCTCATGTCAGTGTCAACACTGTCACTGTCATCTTCTCATATCACACTTGAGTGGCTACTAATACGCTCATGTCAGTGTCAACACTGTCACTGTCATCTTCTCATATCACACTTGAGTGGCTACTAATACACTCATGTCAGTGTCAACACTGTCACTATCATCTTCTCGCATCACACACTTGAGTGGCTACTAATACACTCATGTCAGTGTCAACACTGTCACTATCATCTCACATCACACACTTGAGTGGCTGCTAATACACTCATGTCAGTGTCAACACTGTCACTATCATCTTCTCGCATCACACACTTGAGTGGCTGCTAATACACTCATGTCAGTGTCAACACTGTCACTATCATCTTCTCGCATCACACACTTGAGTGGCTGCTAATCCAAGAAATTTGCACAAGATGTACAAATGTTTCATGAAGAATGATTTACGAAGTTCATTACACTAATGGTTCACAGTACAGACAAGTTGATGAACGGGAAACAGGTTCAATACCTGGATATCTTCACTGACTCCACATTTACCCTTCCCAACGAGCTTGTTTTAACCTAATATACACGAGATTATTATGCTTGAGACTCTGGAGGAAGTGGGAAGGTGTTCGATCCTTTAGTCTTGATACAAGGTGCTTAATACCTTAACTTTGATTAATATAAAGGACAAACCGATCATGGAAAAAATCGCCAACACAATGCTCTCCAATGCTTCAGGAAAGGACAAAGCTCGTCTCCTGGCGGTGAAGGCACCACACTCAGGAGATTTCCTGTTAGCTGTTCCCAATACCTCCCTGGGCACCCGTCTCGACCCACAGGCATTCGGATTGGTGTTGCTCTTCGCCTAGCCGCCCCCATCCTCACCGAACATAAGTGTATTTGCGGCAGGGCGACAGCTGATCAATTCGGACTTCATGGTCTCGTGTGTCACACAGCAGAAGGGAAGTATGCCAGACATGAGGAGGTCAATGACATCATAAAGAGAAGCCTCGCCACAGCCCGTTGCCCAGCTCAATGGGAACCCCAAGTACAGAGGTCTGATGGAAGTCAAAAGCGTCCTGATGGACCACTATGCTACCCTGGAAGGATGGAAAGCAGATTGCCTGGGACTACACCTGTGCTGCCACATTGGCAGACACCTACTTGCCATACTCTGTAGTGGAAGGGGGTGGAGCTGCCAGCCACAGGGAGACCCAGAAGATCCGAAAATATGAAGACCTTCCCCCTTGCTATAACTTCATTCCAATAGGGTCGGAGACCTTGGAGCATGGGGCAAGTGTGCTCTAAAGTTCCTCAAAGAGATGGGTGAAAAGCTCATCATAGAAATCAAGGACCACAGGGCGACCAGCTTCCTCTTTCAGAGACTCAGTGTTGCGATCCAGAGAGGAAATGGCTGCAGCATTCTGGGCACGCGGCCCACCGCAGGGGAGCTGGACGAAGTATTCGAGATGTAGCTCTGAGTTACCTATGTTGTTTTACTTTCTGTTGTATTTTTGTGAATGTTTGGCCAATGTATTTTGTCTTTAAATAAAACGTACTTGAAATATAGGGGGTGGTAGGAGAAAATTCTCAAGCAGCTTCAGGGAGAACCTTGAGTTTTCCCTGAAGCAAGTTCATTCTTTTCTCTGAGGATGAGGGTCCCCAGAACAGTTCTAGAGGTGGTACCTCCCTATATTATATATATATATATATATATATCCTAGGTAGTAGGTTGGTAGACAGCAACCGCCCAGGGAGGTACTACCGTCCTGCCAAGTGAGTGTAAAACGAAAGCCTGTAATTGTTTTACATGATGGTAGGATTGCTGGTGTCCTTTTTTCTGTCTCATGAACATGCAAGATTTCAGGTACGTCTTGCTACTTCTACTTACACTTAGGTCACACTACACATACATGACAAGCACATATATACACACCCCTCTGGGTTTTCTTCTATTTTCTTTCTAGTTCTTATTCTTGTTTATTTCCTCTTATCTCCATGGGGAAGTGGAACAGAATTCTTCCTCCGTAAGCCATGCGTGTTGTAAGAGGCGACTAAAATGCCGGGAGCAAGGGGCTAGTAACCCTTCTCCTGTATAATTTACTAAATGTAAAAGGAGAAACTTTCGTTTTTCCTTTTGGGCCACCCCGCCTTGGTGGGATACAGCCGTGTGTTGAAAGAAAATATATATATATATATATATATATATATATATATATATATATATATATATATATATAAATATATATATATATATGAGCCAGAGGAGAGGGATTCACGTGAGTGAAATTACTTGTCTTATTATCTCGGTATAATAGTCACACGTGTTTTACACTGAAAAGTCTGCCCTCCTCTACACCTGCCCCGCCCTCCTCTACACCTGCCCGGCCCCCTCTACACCTGCCCGCCCTCCTCTACACCTGCCCCGCCCTCCTCTACACCTGCCCCGCCCTCCTCTACACCTGCCCCGCCCTCCTCTACACCTGCCCGGCCCCCTCTACACCTGCCCCTCCCCTCCTCTACACCTGCCCCGCCCTCCTCTACACCTGCCCCCCGCCCTCCTCTACACCTGCCCCGGCCCTCCTCTACACCTGCCCCGCCCTCCTCTACACCTGCCCGCCCCCTCTACACCTGCCCCGCCCTCCTCTACACCTGCCCCGCCCTCCTCTACACCTGCCCCGCCCTCCTCTACACCTGCCCCGCCCTCCTCTACACCTGCCCCGCCCTCCTCTACACCTGCCCCGCCTCCTCTACACCTGCCCCGCCCTCCTCTACACCTGCCCCGCCCTCCTCTACACTGCCCGCCCTTTTCTACACCTGCCCCGCCTTCCTACACCTGCCCCGCCCTTCTACACCTGCCCCGCCCTCCTCTACACCTGCCCCGCCCTCCTCTACACCTGCCCCGCCCTCCTCTACACCTGCCCCGCCCTCCTCTACACCTGCCCCGCCCTCTCTACACCTGCCCCGCCCTCCTCTACACCTGCCCGCCCTCCTCTACACCTGCCCCGCCCCTTCTACACCTGCCCGCCCTCCTTACACTGCCCCGCCCGCCCCTTCTACACTGCCCCGCCCTTCTACACCTGCCCCGCCCTCCTCTACACTGCCCGCCCCCTCTACACCTGCCCGGCCCCCTTACACCTGCCCGGCCTCCTCTACACTTGCCCGCCCTCCTCTACACTGCCCGCCCCCTCTACACCTGCCCGGCCTCCTCTACACCTGCCCGGCCTCCTCTACATTTGCCCCGACCCTTCTACACCTGCCCCGCCCTCCTCTACACCTGCCCCGCCCCTTCTACACCTGCCCCGCCCTTCTACACCTGCCCCGCCCTCCTCTACACCTGACCTAGCGAAGTAAGCCTCAAAACAGTGTCCTGGGGCTAGTATTGTTTTTTGTGTCCTTCTTTCCTGTCATCTGTCTTAGTTTGTGTATGTGAGAGATGGAAGAGGCAGTGTGAGGAGAGGGGGCAGAGAGAGGCGGAAGAGGAACAGATAAATAAGGAAGGGAGAAAGAGTAGAAGATAGAAAGGGAAAGGAAGAGAAAGAAGGAAGGGGTAAAGTAAAAGAGTGGGAGAGAGAGATTTTGGGAGGGAAGGAGAGAGAGGATAGAGTGAGTGGGAGGGAAAGAGAGAGAGAGAGAGAGAGAGAGAGAGAGAGAGAGAAGAAGAGAAAGAGGAGCTGAAATACCAAAGGGAGAAGTAAATGGTAGTGGGCGTGGTGTGGGTGTGGCCAGTGGTGGGTGGGTGTCCCGAGACCTGTACCACCCACCCCTCCCCCACCCAATCTCTCTCTCTCTCTCTCTCTCTCTCTCTCTCTCTCTCCTCTCTCTCTGTCTGTCAAGCTTCCTGCTACTTTTACTGTCTCTTACTGCTGAAGTTCCTGACACTTCCGTCACCGCGGATTTTGAAAGCGAGATGCAGGATGCGCTTTATCCAGGCAGGCAGGCAAGTGGTCTGGCAGGTGGTCAGGCAGGCAGGTGGTCAGGCAGGTAGGTGGTCAGGCATGCAGGTGGTTAGGCAGGCAGGTGGTCAGGCAGGCAGGTGGTCAGGCAGGCAGATGGTCAGGGAGGTGGTCAGGCAGGCAGTCAGGCAGGCAGGTAGTCAGGCAGTTAGGTAGTCAAGCAGGCAGGTGGTCAGGCAGGTGGTCAGGCAGGCAGGTGGTCAGGCAGTTAGGTAGTCAAGCAGGCAGATGGTCAGGCAGTTAGGTAGTCAAGCAGGCAGGTGGTCAGGCTACCTCCAACATCGTCATGCTTGTTGTTGCTCTTAATATTTCTTGTATGGTAGTGTTAATAGTCGTTAAGTTGTTACTTTGTGTTGTAGACATGACACCACCAGTAGTGTTGTTGTTACAACACTGTAGACATGACACCACCAGTAGTGTTGTTTTTTACAACACTGTAGACTGACCCCCGTATGTTGTTTTTGTTTCAACACTGCAAAAGACACCACCAGTAGTGTTGTTGTTTTAACACTGCAGACATGACACCAGTAGTGTTGTTACAACACTGTAGACATGACACCATCAGTAGTGTTGTTACAACACTGTAGACATGACACCACCAGTAGTGTTGTTGTTACAACACTGTAGACATGACACCACCAGTAGTGTTGTTGTTACAACACTGTAGACATGACACCACCAGTAGTGTTGTGTTGTTACAACACTGTAGACATGACACCACCAGTAGTGTTGTTGTTACAACACTGTAGACGAGACCACCAGTAGTGTTGTTGTTACAACACTGTAGACATGACACCACCAGTAGTGTTGTTGTTACAACACTGTAGACATGACACCGCCAGTAGTGTTGTTGTTACAACACTGTAGACATGACACCACCATAGTGTGTTGTTACAACACTGTAGACATGACACCACCAGTAGTGTTGTTACAACACTGTAGACATGACACCACCAGTAGTGTTGTTACAACACTGTAGACATGACACCACCAGTAGTGTTGTTGTTGTTACAACACTGCAGACATGACACCACAGTAGTGTTGTTTACAACACTGTAGACATGACACCACCAGTAGTGTTGTGTACAACACTGTAGACATGAACACCACCAGTGTTGTTGTTACAACACTGTAGACATGACACCACCAGTAGTGTTGTTGTTACAACACTGTAGACATGACACCACCAGTAGTGTTGTTGTTACAACACTGTAGACATACACCACAGTAGTGTGTGTTACAACACTGAGACATGACACCACCAGTAGTGTTGTTGTTACAACACTGTAGACATAACACCACCAGCAGTGTTGTTGTTACAACACTGCAGACATGACACCACCAGTAGTGTTGTTGTTACAACACTAGACATGACACCACCAGTAGTGTTGTTACAACACTGTAGACATGACACCACCAGTAGTGTTGTTGTTACAACACTGTAGACATGACACCACCAGTAGTGTTGTTGTTACAACACTGTAGACATGACACCACCAGTAGTGTTGTTGTTACAACACTGTAGAAAGACACCTACCAGCAGTGTTGTGTTACAACACTGAGACATGACACCACCAGTAGTGTTGTTACACAACACTGTAGACATGACACCACCAGTAGTGATGTGTTACAACACTGTAGCATGACACCAGTAGTGTTTTGTTACAACACTGTAGACATGAACACCACCAGTAGTGTTGTTGTTACAACACTGTAGACATGACACCACCAGTAGTGGTGTTGTTGTTACAACACTGTAGACATGACACCACCAGTAGTGTTGTTACAACACTGTAGACATGACACCACCAGTAGTGTTGTTGTTACAACACTGTAGACATGACACCACCAGTAGTGTTGTTGTTACAACACTGTAGACATGACACCACCAGTAGTGTTGTTGTTACAACACTGCAGACATGACACCACCAGTAGTGTTGTTGTTGTTACAACACTGTAGACATGACACCACCAGTAGTGTTGTTGTTACAACACTGTAGACATGACACCACCAGTAGTGTTGTTACAACACTGTAGACATGACACCACCAGTAGTGTTGTTACAACACTGTAGACATGACACCACCAGTAGTGTTGTTACAACACTGCAGACATGACACCACCAGTAGTGTTGTTGTTACAACACTGTAGACATGACACCACCAGTAGTTGTTGTTACAACACTGTAGACATACACCACCAGTAGTGGTGTTGTTACAACACTGCAGACATAACACCACCAGCAAGTGTTTTGTTACAACACTGAGACAGACACCAGTATGTTGTGTTACAACACTGCACATGAACACCACCAGCAGTGTTCTTGTTACAACACTGCAGACATAACACCACCAGCAGTGTTTTTGTTACAACACTGCAGACATGACACCACCAGTAGTGTTTGTTACAACACTGTAGACATAGACACCACCAGTAGGTGTTCCTGTGACATGACACCACAGATGTTGTACAACACTAGACACAGACACCACCAGTGTTTGTTGTTACAACACTGCTAGACTGAACACCACCAGAGTGTTTGTTACAACACTGTAGACATACAACCACCAGTAGTGTTGTTACAACATGTAGACATACAACCACAGTAGTTTTTGTTACAAACACTGCAGACTACACACCACCAGTAGTGTTGTTACAACACTTGAAGACATACACCACCAGTAGTGTTGTTACAACACTGCAGACATAACACCACCAGGTAGTGTTGTTTGTTACAACACTGCAGACATGACACCACCAAGTGTTGCTTGTTAACAACACTGCAGACATAAACCACACAGTAGTGTTTGTGTTACAACACTGAGACATGACACCACCAGTAGTGTTGTTGTTACAACACTGTAGACATAACCACCAGCAGTGTTGTTGTTACAACACTGCAGACATAACACCACCAGCAGTGTTCTTGTTACAACACTGCAGACATAACACCACCAGCAGTGTTGTTGTTACAACACTGCAGACATTAACACCACCAGCAGTGTTCTTGTTACAACACTGCAGACATTAACACCACCAGCAGTGTTGTTGTTACAACACCGCAGACATTAACACCACCAGCAGTGTTGTTGTTACAACATGCAGACATTAACACCACCAGCAGTGTTGTTGTTACAACACTGCAGACATTAACACCACCAGCAGTGTTGTTGTTACAACACTGCAGACATTAACACCACCAGCAGTGTTGTTGTTACAACACTGCAGACATTAACACCACCAGCAGTGTTGTTGTTACAACACTGCAGACATAACACCACCAGCAGTGTTGTTACAACACTGCAGACATAACACCACCAGCAGTGTTGTTGTTACAACACTGCAGACATAACACCACCAGCAGTGTTGTTGTTACAACACTGCAGACATAACACCGAGGCAACACTATAAACTAGAAATGAACCATCAGAACACTGTTGTTGCCGATCAGGTTGTTGGTATTGCTACCAGTCATGGCGACGAAATAAGGGCAAGAAAGTGTGTTCTTGTTACAACCCGGGAAATAGGTCAGTGTTTCTCTTCATCAAGTTATCTTACGTTGACCAACACTTAAGTTACCTAAGTCAAGTGCCAAAATCTGAACTTGTGTAATGAACCTCAATAAAAACCGGTTCTGGGCTCTCAAAAGATGACACTTTTTTTTATCGATTAAATTGGTTCTATAATGCGTGTGTGCTGGTTCCTCATTCTGTGTGACAACAAAGATGGCATTGTTCCCCGCTACAGTCCATTACACAGGATGGTTCAGGATAATGGTGGCAGGGGGTAGCAAAATAGAGTGGGTGGGGGGACTTAGTGGAGGTATAGGAAGAGAGGAAGTTCGGTTTTAGAGAGAAGTTTTGAACTGGGTGACCCAGGTCATTGTTTAGCAGTCTTTGAGGTCAGTAATAATAATAATGTTTATTTGTACAAGTACCTGATATAACGTATACAGACCATAGCTGACATCAGTGACCTACTATATAGACCCTGGTTATACAGACCATAGCTGACATCAGTGACCTACTATATAGACCCTGGTTATACAGACCATAGCTGACATCAGTGACCTACTATATAGACCCTGGTTATACAGACCATAGCTGACATCAGTGACGTACTATATAGACCCTGGTTATACAGACCATAGCTGACATCAGTGACCTACTATATAGACCCTGGTTATACAGACCATAGCTGACATCAGTGACGTACTATATAGACCCTGGTTATACAGACTATAGCTACCATCACTGACATACTACTATATAGAAAGCTCCTTGTTATGTAGAGAATTTCAGGCAAACTAGGTCAGTTTTATCCCCAGGATGCAACCCACACCAATCGATTAACACCCAGGTACCTTTCTACTGCTAGGTGACCAGTGACAGTAGGTATCTTAAGGAATTACGTCCTAATGTTTCCACCGGTACCGGGGATCGAACGACGGCCCTGACTGTGCGAGTTGAGTGCGCTACCAACCCAGGTACGGAACAACGGACAGAGAGAGAGAGAGACGAACGGTCACACTTGAGGACTGAGGGAGGGAGGGAGGAACTAATGGGAGGAAGGAAGGGAGGATAGAGGGAGGGTGGGGTGGGGGGTAGCAATGTGGATGGGCGTTTTAATAACCAGAGGTGCATCCAGGGTTGGCTAGCCATAAGGTCGATGAAAGCGTGTGGCAGCCAGCGCCACCTCGACCTTGTGGACACGAGGCGAGGCTTCCCACTCTCTGGCCCCGAGTTATGAATCATCGACTCTTTCCCTCTCTGTTTTTCATGTTGTCTTGGATTTGTTAAGGCTGACGTGGGCGTGCGTACGTTATTGTGGGCTTGCGTACGTTATTGTGGGCGTGCGTACGTTATTGTGGGCTTGCGTACGTTATTGTGGGCTTGCGTACGCTAGTGTGGGCGTGTGTACGCTAGTGTGGGCGTGTGTACGCTAGTGTGGGCGTGTACGTTAGTGTGGGCGTGCGTAAGTTAGTGTGGGCGTGTGTACGTTATTGTGGGCTTGCGTACGTTATTGTGGGCTTGCGTACGCTAGTGTGGGCGTGTGTACGCTAGTGTGGGCGTGTGTACGCTAGTGTGGGCGTGTGTACGTTAGTGTGGGCGTGCGTAAGTTAGTGTGGGCGTGTGTACGTTAGTGTGAGCGTGTACGTTAGTGTGGGCGTATGTACGTTGTGGGCGTGTGTACGTTAGTGTGGACGTGCGTACGTTAGTGTGGGCGTGTGTACGTTAGTGTGGGCGTGTGTGTTATTGTAGGCGTGCGTACGTTAGTGTGGGCGTGTGTACGTTATTGTTGGCGTGCGTACGTTAGTGTGGGCGTGCGTACGTTAGTGTGGGCGTGCGTAAGTTAGTGTGGGCGTGTGTACGTTAGTGTGGGCGTGCGTACATTAGTGTGGGCGTGCGTACGTTAGTGTGGGCGTGCATACGTTATTGTGGGCGTGCGTACGTTGGTGTGGGCGTGCACATTCATGTAGGCGTACGCCTGTAAACTGCGCAGTTTCTAACTTTACACAGTGTACATTATTATGTTGTGTTGTGTGAAGACAGTTGTAAGACAGCAGCAGCCTGGTATGTGGTGTCTCTCTATCATCCTCTGGCCACACTTTACCCACTAATGATTGCTACACAAATAGCCCTCACACAAGGTAACAAGGCTATAACTACTATTACTACTACTACTACTCTTACTACTATTATTACTGCTACTATTACTATTTACTACTACTACTACTACTACTACTACTACTACCACTTCTACTTAAACTACCAGCACTGTCTATACCATTACTTTGCTTCTTTCCTCTCTTTGTCCCGTCCTTGTCCTCTCTCTCACTCTCTTCTCTCTCTTCTCTCTCTCTCTCTCTCTCTATATATAATATATATATATATATATATATATATATATATATATATATATATATATATATATATTATATACACTGGCTCCCTCACCTTCGTGTGTTAGTGTGACTAGTCAGTGCACCAAGTCGGACCAAAACGTCGTCATAAGCTTCTTTTCTGTACGTGCGGGTTATTTGTATGTTCAAGTCACGATATTGTTTTTTTTTCTCTAATGATTGCTCCCAGATCTTTCTCCTTGCGGCGTGATTTAACTCCCCTCTTCTCCCAGATCCTCTCCTGTTTATGTTGATAACTACGACACATGTGCAACGGTATCTTGATACAGAGGACCAACAACACCCAACTGTTGCACATGTGTCTTAAACATCATCCTCTCTATTTACACGATCTAGCACTTATGTTTAAATTGCAGTAGCCACTTGTTTGACCACTCCTGTGTCTTGTTTGAGTCGTTGGGTAGCCCGTCTCCGTACTCTCTTGTGTAAATGGACACTTTATTGTGACAGCGTTTCGCTCTACAGGAGCTTCGTCAAACCGAGAGCGAAATGTTGCCACAATAAACTGTTGCATTAGTTGCATCTGTGTCCAGCTACCTAACATTTTGTTAGTAATTCAACCATTATTACTGTTGTTGTGGTGGGGGGTGAGCATGTGTGTGTGTGTGTGTGAGGGAAGGGGAGGTATACAAGTATGTGTGTATGGGGGAGAGGGCTTAGAATTGAGCATGTGCGTGTCTGTGTGGGTGTAGATATGATCATGTGCGTGTCACGTCACTTTTAATGGGGGTTGTCTGTATATGTGTCTGTAATTATTTGTAATTGAAGGAGGTAAGCTATGTTGGTGTCCCGTGTAAAGGAGCACAGCTATGTTGGTGTCCCGTGTAGCGAAGCAGAGCTATGTTGGTGTCCCTTGTACGGGAGCAGAGCTATGTTGGTGTGACGTGTATGGGAGCAGAACTATGTTGGTGTCCCGTGTACAGGAGCAGAGCTATGTTGGTGTGACGTGTATGGGAGCAGAACTATGTTGGTGTCCCGTGTACAGGAGCAGAGCTATGTTGGTGTGACGTGTATGGGAGCAGAGCTATGTTGGTGTCCCATGTACGGGAGCTGTATGGAATTTTGGATGAGACAAGTACAGTCATAGTACATAAAAGAAACTACTGTTTGGTAAGGTACTGATCTTTGTTGACGACAACTCAAACCCCTGCAGCCTCTGTCAGGGTTTACCCCCATAGTTGGCTAAGTACCCATCATGGCTGGAAAAAAGGTAAATATAGCCAGGGTGAATACTCTCCCTGAAGAGACATCAACCACTGTTTCAAGTATATCACCTGGTAAGTAGTGGTGGAGTCTCACTTGTGTTTCGGGCTAGGGCCCTCTCGTCAGGGCCTAGAAAGGTTAGCCCTATTCACCTGACATCGAACCTGGACACTGCAGTGGTATTAGGCGGATACCAGGTAGAACAGTCACTTACCTGGCTCATTGTAGCGGGAGCCAGTGACGTTACAAGGTCGAAGATGATAACTTGTAGTTACTGAAGTATAGTTGTGTTGCTGGTGTTTCTTGTTCTGTACTTGTAGTTACTGAAGTATAGTTGTGTTGCTGGTGTTTCTTGTTCAGTACTTGTAGTTACTGAAGTATAGTTGTGTTGCTGGTGTTTCTTGTTCAGTACTTGTAGTTACTGAAGTATAGTTGTGTTGCTGGTGTTTCTTGTTCAGTACTTGTAGTTACTGAAGTATAGTTGTGTTGCTGGTGTTTCTTGTTCAGTACTTGTAGTTACTGAAGTATAGTTGTGTTGCTGGTGTTTCTTGTTCAGTACTTGTAGTTACTGAAGTATAGTTGTGTTGCTGGTGTTTCTTGTTCAGTACTTGTAGTTACTGAAGTATAGTTGTGTTACTGGTGTTTCTTATTCAGTACTTGTAGTTACTGGTGTTACTGGTGTTTCTTGTTCAGTACTTGTAGTTACTGAAGTATAGTTGTGTTACTGGTGTTTCTTATTCAGTACTTGTAGTTACTGGTGTTACTGGTGTTTCTTGTTCAGTACTTGTAGTTACTGGTGTTACTGGTGTTTCTTGTTCAGTACTTGTAGTTACTGGTGTTACTGGTGTGTTTTATTCAGTACTTGTAGTTACTGGTGTTCACAGTTAGTGTAGGTGTTCACAACATACTGAAGCTGCCTGATGAAGGCTCCTTTAACCAGTTTTAGTAAGGCTTTTATTATTCATATTTTTAAAAGCAATTATGGGGCTTGTGTAGCATAACTAGTTGTGAAGCTGCTACTTATTGTGGCCCTCTCCTCATGACCTGGTGTGTTGTAGCGAGGACCTGGTGTGTTACTGATGGCCTGGTGTGTTCTAGCGAAGACCTGGTGTGTTACTGATGGCCTGGTGTGTTCTAGTGAGTACTTGGTGTGTTGCTGATGACCTGGTGTGTTCTAGTGAGAACCTGGTGTGTTCTAGTGAGAACCTGGTGTGTTCTAGTGAGAACCTGGTGTGTTCTAGTGAGAACCTGGTGTGTTCTAGTGAGAACCTGGTGTGTTCTAGTGAGAACCTGGTGTGTTCTAGTGAGAACCTGGTGTGTTCTAGTGAGAACCTGGTGTGTTCTAGTGAGAACCTGGTGTGTTTCTAGTGAGAACCTGGTGTGTTCTAGTGAGAACCTGGTGTGTTCTAGTGAGAACCTGGTGTGTGTTCTAGTGAGAAACCTGGTGTGTTCTAGTGAGAACCTGGTGTGTTCTAGTGAGAACCTGGTGGTTTCTAGTGAGAACCTGGTGTGTTCTAGTGAGAACCTGGTGTGTTCTAGTGAGAACCTGGTGTGTTCTAGTGAGAACCTGGTGTGTTCTAGTGAGAACCTGGTGTGTTCTAGTGGAACCTGGTGTGTTCTAGTGAGAACCTGGTGTGTTCTAGTGAGAACCTGGTGTGTTCTAGTGAGAACCTGGTGTGTTCTAGTGAGAACCTGGTGTGTTTCTAGTGAGAACCTGGTGTGTTCTAGTGAGAACCTGGTGTGTTCTAGTGAGAACCTGGTGTGTTCTAGTGAGAACCTGGTGTGTTCTAGTGAGAACCTGGTGTGTTCTAGTGAGAACCTGGTGTGTTCTAGTGAGAACCTGGTGTGTTCTAGTGGAGAACCTGGTGTGTTCTAGTGAGAACCTGGTGTGTTCTAGTGAGAACCTGGTGTGTTCTAGTGAGAACCTGGTGTGTTCTAGTGAGAACCTGGTGTGTTCTAGTGAGAAACCTGGTGTGTTCTAGTGAGAACCTGGTGTGTTCTAGTGAGAACCTGGTGTGTTCTAGTGAGAACCTGGTGTGTTCTAGTGAGAACCTGGTGTGTTCTAGTGAGAACCTGGTGTGTTCTAGTGGAACCTGGTGTGTTCTAGTGAGAACCTGGTGTGTTCTAGTGAGAACCTGGTGTGTTCTAGTGAGAACCTGGTGTGTTCTAGTGAGAACCTGGTGTGTTCTAGTGAGAACCTGGTGTGTTCTAGTGAGAACCTGGTGTGTTCTAGTGAGAACCTGGTGTGTTCTAAGTGAGAACCTGGTGTGTTCTAGTGAGAACCTGGTGTGTTCTAGTGAGAACCTGGTGTGTTCTAGTGAGAACCTGGTGTGTTCTAGTGAGAACCTGGTGTGTTCTAGTGAGAACCTGGTGTGTTCTAGTGAGAACCTGGTGTGTTCTAGTGAGAACCTGGTGTGTTCTAGTGAGAACCTGGTGTGTTCTAGTGAGAACCTGGTGTGTTTAGTGAGAACCTGGTGTGTTCTAGTGAGAACCTGGTGTGTTCTAGTGAGAACCTGGTGTGTTCTAGTGAGAACCTGGTGTGTTCTAGTGAGAACCTGGTGTGTTCTAGTGAGAACCTGCTTCGGAACTGCTAGAAAGTTTGTCATGTCCTCGCTATGTAAGTCTTTAAGAGGGAACTGGAACATTAAGTGAGTACAAACAGCAATATGGTCTGTCTGGCGCTGAGCAGACGGAGGATCGAGCCTCCACCACGCCTTGAGTTGAATGACCCACATGGGTTTAGTTCTTAACGTGAATTATATTATTTGAAGAGGCAGCTAGACCATTGTCTCTTCCAAGTGCCAGATCAACCAAGCTGTGATGGTTAGCGGACAAGCGGGCTCCGAACTCTAACAGTCTGAACAGACAAGTAATTTCAAATCCTTTTTCTATCTTCCGTCTGCAAGAGGTTTAAAAGACCTTGAAACGGGTGACAGGTTTATCAGAGGCATGCAAGTCACTCTTATAGTAATAATGGTAGAATTACCCACAATATGTTAAGTAAACTGACACAAGTGCCACTAATGTGACATTTTATTGTGGCATTACCTAACATTCTTAAAGGATACCAGTGAGGAGCAGGAGCGCGGTGTGCACAATGAGGGAACACTGTATCAACATTCGTGACCCCAGACTTTTCAACATCTTACCAGAAGATATCAGAAACATGGCTGGTACAAGAAGAGACTGGACAAGTATCTTCACCAAATGCCGGATTAACCGAGCTGTGATGGATATGTGGGGCAGCGGGCCTCCAGGAGCGACAGCCTAGGTGACCAGGCAAAGTACCAGATGAGCCTGGCCCACGGCCGGGCTCCGGGAGTAGAGACTCTCGAAACTCATCAAAGATATATCAAAGTTATACCTAAAGAGGGTTTCGGGGGTTAACGCCCCCTCGGCCCGATCCATGACCAGGCTTCGTGGTGGATCATTGCCTGATCAACCAGGCTGTTACTGGCGTTAAATGTGAGATTAAAACATAATTGGAGGAGCCACAGGAGTACAGGATACAACCTTCTGTACAGTATTGGTCTCTAGATTTACTTTAGAAGTTCAATAACCGGAAAAGTGGAGAGACGGTCCTTTGAACAAAGTTCAAAGGACCGTCTCTCCATTTTTCCGGTTATACTCTCTTCTACATGCATGTTGTGTGTTATTACATCACGCTGACACTTATTCAAGGATGTGTGTGTATAACGTCAACATGTTTCTTGTTATGCAGGGCGTTCACAACAGCGCTGCTGCGGTGATGTAGAAATAGTTACCAGAAGCACCGGCGGCGTCTCACATGTTGAGAAATGGTGTGGTCATACCGACAACATGTCGATAAAGATTCCTGTGTACGCTTCAGGACATTAAAGGAAAACGTTTCGCCATGAGTGGCTTCTTCAGTCCTAGAAAGGTAACCAAGACACGAGTATATTTAGTGGCAAGAGTCTGGCGGCAAGCCTCGAGGCTTTCCAGTTAATAACTGTCTCTTACCACGTCTTCCATGGTATACAGATAACCCGTACATAGGAGAATCAAACTTACGACGACGTCCGACATGTTCATTTTTCCATTATAATCTACCTTGTCCATAATTACTATCACATTCGCTTTGTTTCGTACTTGAAGTCCAGGATCTTTACTTAATTAATGGTACAACTTAACAAATCTTTGAGGACAATTGTGTTGTAGATGTCTGAACTTTGCTCAGACATCTACAACACAATTTGTTAAGTTATACCATGAATTAAGAAAAGATCCCAGATTTCACCTTACGAAACAGATTAAGCAAATGCAAGGTAGACTATAGTGGAAAAATAAACGGGGGGAACTTAGGTGCCTCTTAATGGCCCAAGTCGGACCGAAACGTCGTCAGTCATAAGCTCCTCTCTCTCCTATGTGCAGGTTATTTGTGTATTGTTCCAGTGGTTTTTTTCTGCTTTTTTGTGTTCCATTTTCTCCACGACTGTGTGTAAACGTTATTATATTTGTTTTAAGTTTTGAATACATATTTGTAGTGTGATGGTAGTGCCATCTGTTGACATAGTCAAGTTGGGTTGTCAGTAGTGGTTTCTCTAGTGATCTAGACACCACCAGAATCACTTCACGTCAGAGATACGTTTCACTTGTCTTGCAATTTTCTTTCCATGAATATGGAGTGTGGTAAGTGTGAATGTAGGGTATAGTGCTTGGGAGAATTATCAATGACTACTTTATAGTCGTAATACAGAGTCTGGGTTTCGCCACCAGAGTGTTGGGTGTAATACTTGGCAAGGTTGTTAATACTTTCCACATAGTTTTCATCATAAATGTGGCCAGAGTCTGGTGTCTCGTGAGGATCGCATGTGGGTGATTGTCCTTGTATTACTGAAGCTACTGGTTGGAGAAACGTCTACAAGTAAGGAGGATACCCAGATGTTGTATGTGTGTCTGATTCCTCACCCTGGTGGCGGTGCTGTTATTATTATTATTATTATTATTATTATTATTATTATTATTATTTGGGTCATGTTAAGGAACATTGGTAATAGTTAATGTTCCGCTGATCATCAACTCTGTGACCTGTTTGAGACAGGAATAACTGTTATTAAGAAACACAACGGTAAGTACAGATGTGTGTATACTGAATGTAACAAGTATACCTGACAGGTGTCCATACTACTGACACGGACATACTCGTGTATATCTCTTTAATTCCCCAGAGTATTAGTGACTACAGAGCTGTCTCGGGGTCTCTAGTCTTTAGTAATATCTTCATCATATATATTTTTTTTAATTTCCAGTGCTTGTAGCGCTTATTATCTTCTCTTTTCTTTGATTACATTCATCTGCCATTCTGGTAGCTGTATGGCCCTTGCGGGTTTAATGTTTACCTGTGATTGTAATCACGCCATTCTCTGAAGAAAAAATTTACCTGTATACTCTCGGTATATACATTGGTGACAATTTTCCATTAATAACTTCTAGATCTCTTTCTTTGTATACTACTTCCAAAATTTTGTAAGACAATATTTATTATTTATGTGGTATGACTTCGCTTTTTCATATTTTCATTACATGACATTTATCAACCTTCAAGTTTTACAGTCATTCTATTGTTTTTTACAAGATTCTTACATCCACGAAGACGGTTTTAATAGTTTTCCATTCCTTGTATTAAATTATATGAATTACAAATGTTATAGTGGCCAGCACCAACCCTTGTGGCAGCCCAGTGGTAACATATACTAAGAGGACGTGACGTGTGTGAGCCACGTCTCTCTCTTTTATATATAAACAATAGCTGTTTTGAATTGTATAGTTACACGAGGTGTGAGAGACAAGCATATACATGTAGTCCCAGGTCTGTAGTTATACAAGGTGTGAGAGACAAGCATATACATGTAGTCCCAGGTCTGTAGTTATACAAGGTGTGAGAGACAAGCATATACATGTAGTCTTAGGTCTGTAGTTACACAAGATGTGTAACTGTTATTAAAACTCTAGTCATAACATCCACTTCTTACCAGTTTTACATGATATATCTGACTCCAACTTTCACTCGTTTTTCTGTATTTTAATCACGACTCGTCATCTCTTGTAACTCGAATTAATATATAGTAAAACAGTCTTGACACTTTTTGTTTAACTTTTATGTTTTCTTAGTATGTTCTGCGTTAATGTGATACAGCACTTGTCTGTACCTGCGATAATAACCACGTAAAGCAGTCAAGCTGCTTAAATTTCTTACCTTCTTCTTGCTTCTTTACCCACAATATTTTTCCCTGCTCTGTCGCACCCTCTTGATTCTCGCCTAAGAAAATAAAAAATGAAAACTGAATCACTGTCACTTTTGATTTCTCTTGGCAGATTCACATCTTTGCAGCTGTTAAGTGTTTCCCAAATCCTGAATAAGCTTCTAGTAGAGAAGATATCTGAGTTTCGTGTTAGTGGAGTTGAAGGGAAGTAATACACAGTCTTGTGTAACATAGTGCTAAGAACAACGTTTAGGTAGATGTTTGTTCTTCATAAGTGTTCTTGGACACCTCGTTCTCCCTCCACACACACACATAATCACGAATCATTAACCTCCTGTGGTAAAGTTGGCTCTCATTATATATTCCACCGCTATTCATGGCTCTCATATACTTAATTGCTGACCTAATGTTCCTACTGCACTCTCTCTCCTCATGATTATGCTGTGGCATCTCTTTGGTTTTGTAGATCATATTATACCACTAAGAATTGTTAAAAATAATAGGAGAGTAATGTTAAAAATATATATTAGATGCAGATGTCCACTCGATAATGATCCAGAGTGAGGGACGTCGACTTTAATATACCTCGTATGTTTAATACTTGTTAGATAACCTGCCAGAAGTATTCTACTTGTAAGACAGTATCTGTGTTGTGAGTTACGCTTCTTTTATTGCTTCCTGTTAGATGTTGTGACCCTTTCACTGTATGGAATCGTTAACACAAAGGTAGTGATTTTTAACTTTAGGCAGGAAGATAGTGGAGGGGAGATAAAGAGAAAGGGCGAGAGAGTGGATAAGTATATAGGAGCGAGGATAAAGTGAATCAGTAGATATTTGGTCAAGTCAGGGTGAACACCTCACTGAGTGAGGAGCTGTGTCAGGTGTGTATCAACTATTTAGAACACCTACAAGCTTGATAAATGAGACGCTTGTGTAACATTGGGGTATATTTATTCTGGGAACGTTTCGCCAGCCGATGGCCTAAACATATCGACTCCAGGCTGAGGGACTGATTACCTCAAACTCCCCATCTTCCACCTTTCTCTGCATTGGACTGAGGAAGCCCATGAGTGGCGAGACGTTTGCAGAATAAAAATACCCAAGTGTTGGACAAATGTGATTCATCAGTGTGTGAAGTAGACAAGTTAATAGCTGGTGGAGACAGGTGGGTGTTAGTCCCGGGATTTACCTTCAGACATCATTATCCAAATTCCTGGTATTATAGAATTTAAATGCACAAGATATGTGGCTGATGGAAGCCTGTATCAACTGTTAGTAAAACAGTCAGCAACTGCGTCCAGCCTGCCTCATACTTCATGTTACTAGTATGGTCCAGCCTGCCTCATACTTCATGTTACTAGTATGGTCCAGCCTGCCTCATACTTCATGTTACTAGTATGATCTAGCCTGCCTCATACTTCATGTTACTAGTATGGTCCAGCCTGCCTCATACTTCATGTTACTAGTATGATCTAGCCTGCCTCATACTTCATGTTACTAGTATGGTCCAGCCTGCCTCATACTTCATGTTACTAGTATGATCTAGCCTGCCTCATACTTCATGTTACTAGTATGGTCCAGCCTGCCTCATACTTCATGTTACTAGTATGGTCCAGCCTGACTCATACTTCATGTTACTAGTATGGTCCAGCCTGCCTCATACTTCATGTTACTAGTATGATCTAGCCTGCCTCATACTTCATGTTACTAGTATGGTCCAGCCTGCTCATACCTCATGTTACTAGTATGGTCAGCCTGACTCATACTTTATGTTACTAGTATGGTCCAGCCTGCCTATACTTCATGTTACTAGTATGGTCCAGCCTGCCTCTACTTCATGTTACTAGTATGGTCCAGCCTGACTCATACTTTATGTTACTAGTATGGTCCAGCCTGCCTCATACTTCATGTTACTAGTATGGTCCAGCCTGCCTCATACTTCATGTTACTAGTATGGTCCAGCCTGACTCATACTTTGTTACTAGTATGGTCCAGCCTGCCTCATACTTCATGTTACTAGTATGGTCCAGCCTGACTCATACTTTATGTTACTAGTATGGTCCAGCCTGCCTCATACTTCATGTTACTAGTATGGTCCAGCCTGCCTCATACTTCATGTTACTAGTATGGTCCAGCTGCCTCATTACTTCATGTTACTAGTATGGTCCAGCCTGACTCATACTTTATGTTACTAGTATGGTCCAGCCTGCCTCATACTTCATGTTACTAGTATGGTCCAGCCTGCCTCATACTTCATGTTACTAGTATGGTCCAGCCTGACTCATACTTCATGTTACTAGTATGTCCAGCCTGACTCATACTTTATGTTACTAGTTGGTCCAGCCTGCCTCATACTTCATGTTACTAGTATGGTCCAGCCTGCCTCATACTTCATGTTACTAGTATGGTCCAGCCTGACTCATACTTCATGTTACTAGTATGGTCCAGCCTGCCTCATACTTCATGTTACTAGTATGGTCCAGTCTGCCTCATACTTCATGTTACTAGTATGGTCCAGCCTGCTATACTTCATGTTACTAGTATGGTCCAGCCTGCCTCATACTTCATGTTACTAGTATGGTCCAGTCTGCCTCATACTTCATGTTACTAGTATGGTCCAGCCTGCCTCATACTTCATGTTACTAGTATGGTCCAGCCTGCCTCATACTTCATGTTACTAGTATGATCTAGCCTGCCTCATACTTCATGTTACTAGTATGGTCCAGCCTGCCTCATACTTCATGTTACTAGTATGGTCCAGCCTGACTCATACTTTATGTTAATAGTATGGTCCAGCCTGCCTCATACTTCATGTTACTAGTATGGTCCAGCCTGCCTCATACTTCATGTTACTAGTATGGTCCAGCCTGACTCATACTTTATGTTACTAGTATGGTCCAGCCTGCCTCATACTTCATGTTACTAGTATGGTCCAGCCTGCCTCATACTTCATGTTACTAGTATGGTCCAGCCTGCCTCAGACTTTATGTTACTAGTATGTCCAGCCTGCCTCATACTTCATGTTACTAGTATGGTCCAGCCTGCCTCATACTTCATGTTACTAGTATGATCCAGCCTGCCTCATACTTCATGTTACTAGTATGGTCCAGCCTGCCTCATTACTTCATGTTACTAGTATGGTCCAGCCTGCCTCATACTTCATGTTACTAGTATGATCCAGCCTGCCTCATACTTTCATGTTACTAGTATGGTCCAGCTGCCTCATACTTCATGTTACTAGTATGGTCCAGCCTCCTCATACTTCATGTTACTAGTATGGTCCAGCCTGCCTCATACTTCATTGTTACTAGTATGGTCCAGCCTGCCTCATACTTCATGTTACTAGTATGGTCCAGCCTGCCTCATACTTCATGTTACTAGTATGGTCCAGCCTGCCTCATACTTTATGTTACTAGTATGGACCAGCCTGCCTCATACTTTGTTACTAGTATGGTCCAGCCTGCCTCATACTTCATGTTACTAGTATGGTCCAGCCTGCCTCATACTTTATGTTACTAGTATGGTCCAGCCTGCCTCATACTTCATGTTACTAGTATGGTCCAGCCTGACTCTTACTTTATTGTTACTAGTAGGTCCAGCCTGCCTCATACTTCATGTTACTAGTATGGTCCAGCCTGCCTCATACTTCATGTTACTAGTATGGTCCAGCCTGCCTCATACTTCATGTTACTAGTATGGTCCAGCCTGACTCATACTTTATGTTACTAGTATGGTTCAGCCTGCCTCATACTTCATGTTACTAGTATGGTCCAGCCTGCCTCATACTTCATGTTACTAGTATGGTCCAGCTGACTCATACTTTATGTTACTAGTATGGTCCAGCCTGCCTCATACTTCATGTTACTAGTATGGTCCAGCCTGCCTCATACTTCATGTTACTAGTATGGTCCAGCCTGCCTCATACTTCATGTTACTAGTATGGTCCAGCTGCCTCATACTTATGTTACTAGTATGGTCCAGCCTGCCTCATACTTCATGTTACTAGTATGGTCCAGCCTGCCTCATACTTTGTTACTAGTATGGACCAGCCTGCCTCATACTTTGTTACTAGTATGGTCCAGCCTGCCTCATACTTCATGTTACTAGTATGGTCCAGCCTGCCTCATACTTTATGTTACTAGTATGGTCCAGCCTGCCTCATACTTCATGTTACTAGTATGGTCCAGCCTGACTCATACTTTATGTTACTAGTATGGTCCAGCCTGCCTCATACTTCATGTTACTAGTATGGTCCAGCCTGCCTCATACTTCATGTTATAGTATGGTCCAGCCTGCCTCATACTTAATGTTACTAGTATGGTCCAGCCTGACTCATTACTTTATGTTACTAGTATGGTCCAGCCTGCCTCATACTTCATGTTACTAGTATGGTCCAGCCTGCCTCATACTTCATGTTACTAGTATGGTCCAGCCTGACTCATACTTTATGTTACTAGTATGGTCCAGCCTGCCTCATACTTCATGTTACTAGTATGGTCCAGCCTGCTCATACTTCATGTTACTAGTATGGTCCAGCCTGACTCATACTTCATGTTACTAGTATGGTCCAGCCTGCCTCATACTTCATGTTACTAGTATGGTCCAGTCTGCCTCATACTTCATTGTTACTAGTATGGTCCAGCCTGCCTCATATTCATGTTACTTGTATTGTCCAGCCTGCCTCATCTTCATGTACTAGGTATGGTCCAGTCTGCCTCATACTTCATGTTACTAGTATGGTCAGCTGCCTCATACTTCATGTTACTAGTATGGTCCTGCCTGCCTCATACTTCATGTTACTAGTTATGATCTGCCTGCCTCATACTTCATGTTACTAGTTGGTCAGCCTGCCTCTACTTCATGTTACTAGTATGGTCAGCCTGACTCATACTTTATGTTACTAGTATGGTCCAGCCTGCCTCATACTTCATGTTACTAGTATGGTCCAGCCTGCCTCATACTTCATGTTATAGTATGGTCAGCTGACTCATACTTTATGTTACTAGTATGGTCCAGCCTGCCCTCATACTTCATGTTACTAGTATGGTCCAGCCTGCCTCATACTTCATTGTTACTAGTATGGTCCAGCCTGCTCCATACTTTATGTTACTAGTATGGTCCAGCCGCCTCATACTTTATGTTACTAGTATGGTCCAGCCTGCCTCATACTTCATGTTACTAGTATGGTCCAGCCTGCCTCATACTTCATGTTACTAGTATGGTCCAGCCTGCCTCATACTTTATGTTACTAGTATGGTCCAGCCTGCCTCATACTTCATGTTACTAGTATGGTCCAGCCTGCCTCATACTTCATGTTACTAGTATGATCCAGCCTGCCTCATACTTCATGTTACTAGTATGGTCCAGCCTGCCTCATACTTCATGTTACTAGTATGGTCCAGCCTGCCTCATACTTCATGTTACTAGTATGATCCAGCCTGCCTCATACTTCATGTTACTAGTATTGGTCCAGCCTGCCTCATATTCATGTTACTAGTATGATCCAGCCTGCCTCATACTTCATGTTACTAGTATGGTCCAGCCTGCCTCATACTTCATGTTATATGTATGGTCCAGCCTGCCTCATACTTCATGTTACTAGTATGGTCCAGCCTGCCTCATACTTCATTTACTAGTATGATCCAGCCTGCCTCATACTTTCATGTTACTAGTATGGTCCAGCTGCTCATACTTCATGTTACTAGTATGGTCCAGCCTGCCTCATACTTCATGTTACTAGTATGGTCCAGCCTGCCTCATACTTCATGTTACTAGTATGGTCCAGCCTGCCTCATACTTCATGTTACTAGTATGGTCCAGCCTGCCTCATACTTCATGTTACTAGTATGGTCCAGCCTGCTCCATACTTTTTGTTACTAGTATGGACCAGCCTGCCTCATACTTTGTTACTAGTATGGTCCAGCCCCTGCCTCATACTTATGTTACTAGTATGGTCCAGCCTGCTCTACTTTATGTTACTAGTATGGTCCAGCCTGCCTCATACTTCATGTTACTAGTATGGTCCAGCCTGCCTCATTACTTTATGTTACTAGTATGGTCCAGCCTGCCTCATACTTCATGTTACTAGTATGGTCCAGCCTGCCTCATACTTCATGTTACTAGTATGGTCCAGCCTGCCTCATACTTTGTTACTAGTATGGTCCAGCCTGCCTCATACTTCATGTTACTAGTATGATCTAGCCTGACTCATACTTCATGTTACTAGTATGATCTAGCCTGACTCATACTTATGTTACTAGTATGATCTAGCCTGACTCATACTTTATGTTACTAGTATGATCTAGCCTGACTCATACTTCATGTTACTAGTATGATCTAGCCTGACTCATACTTTATGTTACTAGTATGATCTAGCCTGACTCATACTTCATGTTACTAGTATGATCTAGCCTGACTCATACTTCATGTTACTAGTATGATCTAGCCTGACTCATACTTTATGTTACTAGTTGATCTAGCCTGACTCATACTTCATGTTACTAGTATGATCTAGCCTGACTCATACTTCATGTTACTAGTATGATCTAGCCTGACTCATACTTCATGTTACTAGTATGATCTAGCCTGACTCATACTTTATGTTACTAGTATGATCTAGCCTGACTCATACTTCATGTTACTAGTATGATCTAGCCTGACTCATACTTCATGTTACTAGTATGATCTAGCCTGACTCATACTTCATGTTACTAGTATGATCTAGCCTGACTCATACTTCATGTTACTTGTATGATCTAGCCTGACTTATACTAACACACATGTACATACCTCAGCACACACCTAACCTGGTCTAGTATTGAGTTTAGTAATATTTAGATGCAAATGTTGTGAGAGTTGGTGGCTGCTGCAGTTCTTGGTTCAGTGGTAATAACTTGGATCTCACAACCGAAGGACCTGGGTTCGTTCCTGAGGCGGGGTAGACATTAACTATGTTTCATTACCCTCTCTTGCTCCTGTTCAATTAGCAGTAATTAGGTACCTGGATGTTAGTTTAGTATTGTGGGCCGTATCCTGAGGAGTAATAGCCACAAGTCAGCCACAGTGCTTGGCTGCCTTGAATCATCCTGACTTACCCACTCAACGTTGATGATCACCATAACTCTTTGATCTCGCATAGTGTTAGAGTGGTACTCTCTTAACACAAGTTATAACTGTACCCTCCCTCATAGCTGTACCTTTCCTCATAGCTGTACCCTCCCTCATAGCTGTACCCTCCCTCATAGCTGTACCTTCCCTCATAGCTGTACCCTCCCTCATAGCTGTACCCTCCCTCATAGCTGTACACTCCCTCATAGCTGTACCCTCCCTCATAGCTACCCTCCCTCATAGCTGTACCCTCCCTCATAGCTGTACCCTCCCTCATAGCTGTACCCTCCCTCATAGCTGTACCCTCCCTCATAGCTGTACCCTCCATCATAGCTGTACCCTCCCTCATAGCTGTACCCTCACTCTAAAACCATTACTATCCTCCCTCATGCTATAACTTTTACTGTCCTCCCTCATGCTATAACTATTACTACACTCCCTCCCTCTAAAACCATACCTTCTGTGCTCCACATTAAAGCCATTGCCTTTGTCTGACATTAAAGACATACCCATCTTGCCTCAGGGTTCAGGGCGGGGTATTTAATGGCCTACAGTGTAGTTATTGGTGCAATGATCGCCGAGTCAGGGTGAGTATTGGCAGCTGTTGGCAGGGAGAGAGAGAGGAGAGGGGCTCCTGTGGAGCTTAAGGATGTGAGGAAGAAGTGGAGTAGGGGGGTTTGGGAAAGGGGGGGGGAGTGGTAGTGTGGGGATGATGGGGGGGGGAGTGGCATGTGTGGGATTTTTGGGGGGGGGGGTGTATGTGTGGGATGATGGGGGGGGGATGGGAAATGTGTGGGATGATGGGGGGGGGAGTGGTAGGGGTGGGATGATGGGGCGGGGAGGGGACAGTGTGTGGGGTGATGGGGCGGGGGGTGGCGTGGGTGGGACCAAAAGGGGGGGGGGGAGTGGTATGTGTGGGGTGATGGAGCGGGGGGGGCCCTGTGTGGGAAGATGGGGCGGGAGTGGGAGTGTGTGGGATGAATTTGGGGGGGGGGGGTTTGGGAGTGTTGGGGATATGGGGGGGGGAGTGGTAGTGTGTGGGATGATAAGGCCCGGGGGGGACCCGTGTTGGAAGATGCGGCGGGGGTGACCGTGTGTGGGTGATGCGGCCGGGGGGTGGCAGTGTGTGGGGCGATGGGGGAAGGGGGTGGCAATGTTGGGGAAAGATGGGGGTGGGGGTGGCAGTGTGTGGGGTGATGAGGCGGGGATGGCAGTGTGGGGGGATGATGGGGAACTGGTGGTTTAAAGTTTGGGGGGAGAGGAGAAGGAGGGAGAGGTTGGGGCAAGAACCCGGGAACAGTGGTTTTTGTGGCAGCCATTATCTTTGAGACATACTGAAGGAAGGGAATGGGGGCAACACAAGGGGAAAGGTTTGTGGCAGGCAACACAAGGAAAGGAAAATGGCAGGCCCAAACCCAAAGGGGGGGAAAATGGCAGGCAAAAACAAGGGGAAAGGGAGATGGCAGGGAACACAAGGGGGAAGGGAGATGGGCAGGGGCACAAGGGAGGTTTAAAGGGAGATGGCGGCAGCACAAGGGAAGGTAGATGGCAGGCAACCCCAAGGGAAGGTAGAGGGCAGGCAGCCAAGGGGAAAGGAAAAGGGAGATGGGAGGCAGCCCCAAGGGGGAAAGGGGAAAATGGCCGGCAAACCCCCAAAGGGAAAAATAAAATTTGGGAGGGGAGGGAAAAAGGGAAGGGAGAAAGGCAGGCCCGCACAAGGAAAGGGAATGGGAAGGGGAGCACAAGGGAAGGTAGATGACAGGGCCCCAAGGGAAGGGAGAGGCAGGCAGCACAAGGGGAAAGGGAGATGGGGAGGCAGCACAAGGGAAGGTAGATGGAAAGGGAAACCCCAAGGGGAAAAGGGAGATTGGGGGCAAAAACAAGGGGAAGGGAGATGGCAAGGGGAGAACAAGGGGAAGGGGAGATTGCAGGGAGCACAAGGGGGGGTAGTGGGGAGGCAGCACAAGGGAAGGTAGATGGCAGGTAACAACAAGGGAAAGGGAATTGGGAGGGCACAAGGGGAAAAATGGCAGGGAGCACAAGGGAAGGTAATGGCAGGCAACCAAGGGGAAAGGGAATTTCAGGACACAAGGGAAAAGGGGGAAAGGCAGGCAGTACAAAGGGGAAAGGGAGATGGCAGGCAACCCAAGGGAAGGTAGAGGGCAGGCAAAAACAAAGGGGAAAGGGAAAATGGAAAAGGGGAAAGGGGGAGAAAGAGTGTTGTTTTAAGGGGGGGAAGGGAGAGGTGAGAAAGGGGAGTAAAGGAGGAAAAGAAAGGGTTGAAGGGAGAGAGGGAAAAAAAGATAGGGGTTAGGGGGAGCCGCGAGATCTTATTTACTTTTAGACAGCAGCAACAACAGCAGCAGCCCGCAACAGCCCGCAACAACAGCAAACCCGCCCCCCCGCAGAACAGCAGCAGCACAACAACAGAACAGCAGCAGCCAAAAACGCAGCAGCCGCAACAACGCAACAGCGCAACAGCAAAAGCAGCAACAGCAGCAGCAACAGCAGGCCACAACAAACAGCAGCAGGCAGCAACACAGCAGCCAAAAAAAGCAACAGCAGCAGCAGAAAAAAACAGCAGCAAAAAACACAACACAGCAGCAGCAACAAAAGCAAAAAGCGCAGCAGCCCAAAAGCGCAGCAAAAAACAGCACAGCCACACAAAAACACACAGGGAACAAAAGCAGCACAGCAGCAGCCCGAAAAACAGCAGCAAAAAACAGAACACGCAAAAACGCAAACAAAAACAGCAACAGCAGCTCCAACAAAAGCAACAGCAACAGCAAACAGGCAAAACCCGCACCCGCAAAACGCAACAAAAAACAGCAACAACACCCGCAACAGCAGCACAAAAAACAGCAAAAAGCAGCAACGCAGCAGCAACGCAACCAGCAGCAGCAGCACAACAAACCAAAAGCAACAGCAGCGCAACAACCCCGCAAAAAGCGCAGCAACAAAAACCCCAGCACAGCAGCCAAACAAAGGGAAAAGAAAACAAACAGCAGCAGCAACAAAAATCAACAAAAAAAAAATCATCAGCACAGCAACAACAGAAACGCAGCACAGCAGCAACAACGAACAGCAGCAGCAAACAAAAAGAAACAGCAGCACAGCAAAAAACCAAAACAGCAGCCGCAGGGAAAAACAGAATCACAGCAGCAGCAACAAAAAACAAACAAACAAATCATCACAGCAGCAACAACAAATCAGGGGCCCGCAGCAGAAAAAACAGAATCAGAGCAGAATCCTCAGCCGCAGCAGAATCATCAGCAGCGCTCAGAAAAGCAGCAGCAAAAGAATCCCAAAAGCAAACAGCAGCAACAGAAAACCCAAAAGCCCGCACAACAGAATCAAAAGGGAGCACAACAACAGGGAAACCAAACACAAACAACAACAGAATCAACACAGCAGCAACAACTGAAACAACAAACAGCAGCAACAAAAAGAATCAAAGCACAGCAACAACATAATCAACAGCCAAACCCAGCCCGGGAATAACAGGGAAACAACAACAGCAGCAGCCAAAAAGAAACCCAAAAGCAGCAACAACAAATCGCAGCCGCAAAACAAAAAGAATCCCCAAAACCGCGCAAAAAACAAAAAGAATTTAACAGCGCAACAACAGAATCAACAGCAGCAGCAACAACAACAGAATCAACAGCCGGGAGCAACAACAAATCAACCAGCGCAACAAAAAGAATCAACAGCCAGCAAAAACCCGAATCAAAACCCAAAAACCCAGCAGAACACAGCAGCAACAGAATTTAGCAGCACAGCAACAACAGAATCAACAGCAGCAGCAAAAACAGAATCAGCAGCGCCAACAAATCAACAAACGCACAACAACCCGAAACAAAAGCAGCAGCAACAAAAAGAATTAAAAAGCAGCAGCAGCAACAACAGAATCAAAAGCAAACAGCAGCAACAACGAATAACAGCAGCAGCAGCAAAACAAAAACAAAACCCGGGAACAACAGAAACAACACAGCAGCAACAAAAAGAATCAACAGAAACAGCAACAAAAGAAAACAAAGGGCAGCAGCAACAACAGAATCAAAAAGCAGCAACAACAGAATCAACAGCAGCACAACAACAGAATCAACAGCAGCCAAAAAAGAATCAAAAGCGCAGCAACAACGAATCAACCCGCAACAGCAAAAAACAGAAACACATCTCAACAAAAAGAATCAAAAAAGCGGGACAACAAAAGAATCAAAAAGCAGCGCAACAAAAGAATCAGCAGAAAGGGGCAACAAATCAAAAGCAGCAAAAAGAATCAGGGGACATAAAAAACAGAATTTAAAAGCAGCAGCAAAAGAATCGAAACAGCAACAACAGAAAAAGCACAGAACGAATCCAGCAGTAACAACAGAATCAACGCCCGCAACAAAAAATCAGCAGCAACAACAAATCACAGCGCAGCAAAAGAAACAGCAGCGCAGCAGCAACGGGAAACATCCAACAGCAGCAACAGAATCAGCAGCAGCAAAAAAAAACAAAACTAAAAGCGCAGCAGCAACAACAGAAAACAACGGGAAACACAACAACAAATTTAAAAGCAGGCAAAAAAAAAGAATCAGCAGCACAAACAAAGAACAACAGCCCGCAGCAACAACAAATCAACAGCAGCAGCAACAGAATCAACGCAGCACAGCCCAAAAGAATCACAGAAAAAAAAAGACAAAACAGCAACAAACAACGACAGAATCAACAGCAGCAACCCAAAGACAGAATCAGCAGTTTAAAAACGACAGAATCAACGCACAGCAACAAAAAGAATTTTAGCAGCACAAAAACAAATGGTAGTTTACTGAATTTTTTCCATCAGGGGGAGTCAAAAGCAATTTTCCATCAGGGTAGTAAAAATGAAAAATAATTTCCATATGGTAGTCCCTAAGTCTACCCTGAGGGGGAAAACATTGTAACGTTGGGTGAAAATTTCCCCCGTTAATTTGAAAACCAACAGAGGGAAGGGGTTTGGGGCCCGAATAAAACCTTTGGACCTTTACACTTATTGTGTTATTTCCTTTGTGTTTGGGCACATCTGTGCTTTCACTGGGATATTAAAGCCCCATTTGCTGATTTTCCCGCTCCCCTGGGGGGTGATACCAGTGTGCATATTTTGCGGGCCAACCCCTCCGAATTTCAAGTTTTGGGGTTTTTGATGGAAAAATTCTTTCTACGTTGCAAGGGGTACCTCAAGTTTGGAACTTAATGCTTTAAATTAGTTTTTCACTGAATGGGGGGAAAAGGGTTTTTTTTTTGTATTATCCCAAACTCCAAAATTTTGCCTTTCTGTAAAAAGGTGGTTTTAATGTTACCAATTTTTTCCAGCCTTTTTGGAAACACCTAACTTAGAGTAAAATTATTCAGCCCTTTGGGATTCTTGTTTTTTAAGGTTTAGTTATCCACTAAAACATTTTTCCCCTTTTTTGTAACTTTAAACTGTTGTTCAGCAGCACTTATCTACGTAATTTTTTCAAAGGTGACAGTGGGAGGCAAGTAAAAGTTTGTTTTACGCAATTCAAGATGCAACAACCCCGGGGGAAGTTCTTTATTGTTTTAGACCTTTCGTGTTTCCCAAACGATACTTTTAGGGGTTTTGTTTTTTTTTTCAGAAAAGTGGAGGTTTCCCAAACAAAACAATCACAAGCAGATACAATCAGAAAAAAGATCAATCACAAGTAATTTCGATCACAGGGAACGCCCTTTGCTCCCCGCAAAGGAGCTATTATTTCAAACTCTTTCCCGTGGGGGGGGGGGGGGGGGGGTTTTTGCATCACGTGTGTTTACGTCCGGGTGGCAAGGCCCAAAATGCCCTTTTTGCTGTGTGCGACCCTCCCCTTATGTCAAAATTAAAGGTGGGCCGGGCCATCATTTTAGATTTTTTGGTAAGGGGCCATTGGGGCTAGCTCTTGTTTTAATTTTGTTGTGTGGTGTGTGTGGTGTTTTGTTTTGTGTGTTTTGTGTGTACTCCGGGCCCATTTGTACTCACCTATTTGGGGTTGCAGGGGTTGAGTCTTAGCTCCTGGCCCCGCCTCTTCACCGATTGCTACTGGGCCCCTCTCTCTCCCGCTCCATGAGCTTTATCAAACCTCGTCTTAAAACTGTGTATGGTTCCTGCCTCCACTACGTCATTTTCTAGGCTATTCCACTGCCTTACAACTCTATGACTGAAGAAATACTTCCTAATATCTCTCTGACTCATTTGTGTCTTCAACTTCCAATTGTAGCCTCTTGTTTCTGTGTCCCCTCCCTGGAACATCCTGTCTTTGTCCACCTTGTCTATTGCACGCAGTATTTTATATGGCGTTATCATGTCTCCCATGACCCTCCTGTCCTCCAGTGTCGTCAGGCCGATTTCCCTGTTGTGTGTGTGTGTGTGTGTGTGTGTGTGTGTGTGTGTGTGTGTGTGTGTGTGTGTGTGTGTTTGTGTGTGTGTGTGTGTGTACTCACCTAGTTGAGGTTGCGGGGGTCGAGTCCGAGCTCCTGGCCCCGCCTCTTCACTGATCGCTACTAGGTCACTCTCCCTGAGCCGTGAGCTTTATCATACCTCTGCTTAAAGCTATGTATGGATCCTGCCTCCACTACATCGCTTCCCAAACTATTCCACTTACTGACTACTCTGTGGCTGAAGAAAATACTTCCTAACATCCCTGTGATTTATCTGTGTCTTCAGCTTCCAACTGTGTCCCCTTGTTATTTGTCCAATCTCTGGAACATCCTGTCTTTGTCTGTGTGTGTTTGTGTGTGTGTGTGCGTTTGTGTGGTGTGTGTGTGGAGAGAGAGAGAGAGAGGAGAGAGAGAGAGAGAGGAGAGAGAGTTAGTGGCAGAAGGAACAGGCATGGTCAATGGGAAGGACAAGGAAAGGAGAATTATGGGATTAGACGGGTAGGAGAGGAAAGTATGTTGGAACGGATGGAGAGAGATAGGAAGGGAAGAAATAGAGGAGTAATAGAGGGAGTGTAAGAGGAAAGGGATGGGAACAGGAGAGAGGTGGGGAGATTTTTAGATTTTGCTCCCAGATTTACTAGTTTATTGTGCAAACTTTATCCATCCTGTGGAGGGTAGCGCAAGAGTCTGTGTACACAGTAGCCCCAGGAACTAGGCCCCAAGAGCCTGTGTACACAGTAGCCCCAGGAACTAGGCCCCAAGAGCCTGTGTACACAATAGCCCCAGGAACTAGGCCCCAAGAGCCTGTGTACACAGTAGCCCCAGGAACTAGGCCCCAAGAGCCTGTGTACACGGTAGCCCCAGGAACTAGGCCCCAAGAGCCTGTGCACACGGTAGCCCCAGGAACTAGGCCCCAAGAGCCTGTGCACACGGTAGCCCCAGGAACTAGGCCCCAAGAGCCTGTGCACACAGTAGCCCCAGGAACTAGGCCCCAAGAGCCTGTGTACACAGCCCAGGAACTAGGCCCCAAGAGCCTGTGCACACAGTAGCCCCAGGAACTAGGCCCCAAGAGCCTGTGCACACAGTAGCCCCAGGAACTAGGCCCCAAGAGCCTGTGCACACAGTAGCCCCAGGAACTAGGCCCCAAGAGCCTGTGCACACAGCCCCAGGAACTAGGCCCCAAGAGCCTGTGCACACAGTAGCCCCAGGAACTAGGCCCCAAGAGCCTGTGCACACAGTAGCCCCAGGAACTAGGCCCCAAGAGCCTGTGCACACAGTAGCCCCAGGAACTAGGCCCCAAGAGCCTGTGCACACAGTAGCCCCAGGAACTAGGCCCCAAAGAGCCTGTGCACACAGTAGCCCCAGGAACTAGGCCCCAAGAGCCTGTGCACAGCGTAGCCCCAGGAGCTAGGCCCCAAGAGCCTGTGCACACAGTAGCCCCAGGAACTAGGCCCCAAGAGCCTGTGCACACAGCCCCAGGAACTAGGCCCCAAGAGCCTGTGCACACAGTAGCCCCAGGAACTAGGCCCCAAGAGCCTGTGCACAGCGTAGCCCCAGGAGCTAGGCCCCAAGAGCCTGTGCACACAGTAGCCCCAGGAACTAGGCCCCAAGAGCCTGTGCACACAGCCCCAGGAACTAGGCCCCAAGAGCCTGTGCACACAGTAGCCCCAGGAACTAGGCCCCAAGAGCCTGTGCACACAGCCCCAGGAACTAGGCCCCAAGAGCCTGCGTACACAGTAGCCCCAGGAACTAGGCCCCAAGAGCCTGTGCACACAGTAGCCCCAGGAAGTAGGCCCCAAGAGTCTGTGTACACAGTAGCCCCAGGAACTAGGCCCCAAGAGCCTGTGCACACAGCCCCAGGAACTAGGCCCCAAGAGCCTGTGCACACAGTAGCCCCAGGAACTAGGCCCCAAGAGCCTGTGCACACTGCCCCAGGAACTAGGCCCCAAGAGCCTGTGCACACAGAAGCCCCAGGAACTAGGCCCCAAGAGCCTGTGCACACAGTAGCCCCAGGAACTAGGCCCCAAGAGCCTGTGCACACAGTAGCCCCAGGAACTAGGCCCCAAGAGCCTGTGCACACAGTAGCCCCAGGAACTAGGCCCCAAGAGTCTGTGCACAGAGTAGCCCCAGGAACTAGGCCCCAAGAGACTGTGCACAGAGTAGCCCCAGGAACTAGGCCCCAAGAGCCTGTGCACACAGTAGCCCCAGGAACTAGGCCCCAAGAGCCTGTGCACACTGCCCCAGGAACTAGGCCCCAAGAGTCTGTGCACACAGTAGCCCCAGGAACTAGGCCCCAAGAGCCTGTGCACACAGTAGCCCCAGGAACTAGGCCCCAAGAGTCTGTGCACAGAGTAGCCCCATGAACTAGGCCCCAAGAGTCTGTGCACAGAGTAGCCCCAGGAACTAGGCCCCAAGAGCCTGTGCACAGAGTAGCCCCAGGAACTAGGCCCCAAGAGTCTGTGCACAGAGTAGCCCAGGAACTAGGCCCCAAGAGCCTGTGCACAGAGTAGCCCCAGGAACTAGGCCCCAAGAGTCTGTGCACAGAGTAGCCCCAGGAACTAGGCCCCAAGAGCCTGTGCACAGAGTAGCCCCAGGAACTAGGCCCCAAGAGCCTGTGCACAGAGTAGCCCCTGGAACTAGGCCCCAAGAGCCTGTGCACAGAGTAGCCCCAGGAACTAGGCCCCAAGAGCCTGTGCACAGAGTAGCCCCAGGAACTAGGCTCCAAGAGTCTGTGCACAGAGTAGCCCCAGGAACTAGGCCCCAAGAGCCTGTGCACAGAGTAGCCCCAGGAACTAGGCCCCAAGAGCCTGTGCACACAGTAGCCCCAGGAACTAGGCCCCAAGAGCTTGTGCACAGAGTAGCCCCAGGAACTAGGCCCCAAGAGCCTGTGCACAGAGTAGCCCCAGGAACTAGGCCCCAAGAGCCTGTGCACAGAGTAGCCCCAGGAACTATGCCCAAGAGCCTGTGCCAGAGTAGCCCCAGGAACTAGGCCCCAAGAGCCTTTGCACAGAGTAGCCCCAGGAACTAGGCCCCAAGAGCCTGTGCACACAGTAGCCCCAGGAACTAGGCCCCAAGAGCCTGTGCACACAGCCCCAGAAACTAGGCCCCAAGAGCCTGTGCACACAGCCCCAGGAACTAGGCCCCAAGAGCCTGTGCACACAGCCCCAGGAACTAGGCCCCAAGAGCCTGTGCACACAGTAGCCCCAGGAACTAGGCCCCAAGAGCCTGTGCACACAGTAGCCCCAGGAACTAGGCCCCAAGAGCCTGTGCACACAGTAGCCCCAGGAACTAGGCCCCAAGAGTCTGTGCACACAGTAGCCCCAGGAACTAGGCCCCAAGAGTCTGTGCACACAGTAGCCCCAGGAACTAGGCCCCAAGAGTCTGTGCACACAGTAGCCCCAGGAACTAGGCCCCAAGAGTCTGTGCACACAGCCCCAGGAACTAGGCCCCAAGAGTCTGTGCACAGAGTAGCCCCAGGAACTAGGCCCCAAGAGCCTGTGCACACAGTAGCCCCAGGAACTAGGCCCCAAGAGCCTGTGCACACAGTAGCCCCAGGAACTAGGCCCCAAGAGCCTGTGCACACAGCCCCAGAAACTAGGCCCCAAGAGCCTGTGCACACAGCCCCAGAAACTAGGCCCCAAGAGCCTGTGCACACAGCCTCTGGAACTAGGCCCCAAGAGCCTGTGCACACAGCCCCAGGAACTAGGCCCCAAGAGCCTGTGCACACAGTAGCCTCAGGAACTAGGCCCCAAGAGCCTGTGCACACAGTAGCCCCAGGAACTAGGCCCCAAGAGCCTGTGCACACAGTAGCCCCAGGAACTAGGCCCCAAGAGTCTGTGCACACAGTAGCCCCAGGAACTAGGCCCCAAGAGTCTGTGCACACAGTAGCCCCAGGAACTAGGCCCCAAGAGTCTGTGCACACAGTAGCCCCAGGAACTAGGCCCCAAGAGTCTGTGCACACAGCCCCAGGAACTAGGCCCCAAGAGTCTGTGCACACAGTAGCCCCAGGAACTAGGCCCCAAGAGTCTGTGCACACAGTAGCCCCAGGAACTAGGCCCCAAGAGTCTGTGCACACAGTAGCCCCAGGAACTAGGCCCCAAGAGTCTGTGCACACAGTAGCCCCAGGAACTAGGCCCCAAGAGTCTGTGCACACAGCCCCAGGAACTAGGCCCCAAGAGTCTGTGCACACAGTAGCCCCAGGAACTAGGCCCCAAAAGCGTTAACAGGAATACGTCTGTATTAATATCTACAGTTGACATATATGTTGCAGAGTTGGTAAATTGTGAGGTAGAGAGTGGATGGATGGAAGGTAGAGAGTGGATGGAAGGAAGGTAGAGAGTGGATGGATGGAAGGTAGAGAGTGGATGGAAGGTAGAGAGTGGATGGATGGAAGGTAGAGAGTGGATGGATGGAAGGTAGAGAGTGGATGGAAGGAAGGTAGAGAGTGGATGGAAGGAAGGTAGAGAGTGGATGGATGGAAGGTAGAGAGTGGATGGAAGGAAGGTAGAGAGTGGATGGAAGGAAGGTAGAGAGTGGATGGATGGAAGGTAGAGAGGGATGGAAGGTACAAAAGTGGATGGATGGAAGGTAAGAGTGGATGGAAGTAAGGTAGAGAGTGGTGGAAGGAAGGGAGAGAGTGGATGGATGGAAGGTAGAGAGTGGATGGAAGGAAGGTAGAGAGTGGATGGAAGGAAGGTAGAGAGTGGATGGAAGGAAGGTAGTGAGTGGATGGATGGAAGGTAGAGAGTGGATGGATGGAAGTGTGAGAGTGGATGGAAGGAAGGTAAGAGTGGATGGATGGAAGGTAGAGGTAGAGAGTGGATGGATGGAAGGTAGAGAGTGGATGATGGAAGGTAGAGAGTGGATGGAAGGTAGAGAGTGGATGATGGAAGGTGAGAGTGGATGGATGGAAGGTAGAGAGTGGAATGGATGGAAGGTAGAGAGTGGATGGATGGAAGGTAGAGAGTGGATGAAGGTAGAGAGTGGATGGATGGAAGGTTAGAGAGTGGATGGATGGAAGGTAGAGAGTGGATGGATGAAGGTAGAGAGTGGATGGATGGAAGGTAGAGAGTGGATGGATGTAAGGTAGAGAGTGATGGAAGGAAGGTAGAGTGGATGGAAGGAAGGTAGAGTGGATGAGAAGGAGTGTGGATGGAAGGAAGGTAGAGAGTGGTGTAAGGAAGGTAGAGAGTGGATGGATGGAAGTTAGAGTAGTGGGTGGATGGAAGGTAGAGAGTGGATGGATGGAAGGTAGAGAGTGGAATGGATGGAAGGTAGAGAGTGGATGGATGGAAGGTAGAGAGGTGGATGGAAGGTAGAGAGTGGATGGATGGAAGGTAGAGAGTGGATGGAAGGTAGAGAGTGGATGGATGGAAGGTAGAGAGTGGATGGATAGGAAGGTAGAGAGTGGATGGATGGAAGGTAGAGAGTGGATGGATGGAAGGTAGAGAGTGGATGGATGGAAGGTAGAGAGTGGATGGATGGAAGGTAGAGAGTGGATGGATGGAAGGTAGAGAGTGGATGGAAGGTAGAGAGTGGATGGAAGGAAGGTAGAGAGTGGATGGATGGAAGGTAGAGATGTGGGGTGGATGGAAGGTAGAGAGTGGATGGAAGGTAGAGAGTGGATGGATGGAAGGTAGAGAGTGTGATGGAAGGTAGAGAGTGGAATGGCTGGAAGGTAGAGAGTGGATGGATGGAAGATAGGAGAGTGGATGGATGGAAGGTAGAGAGTGGATGGATGGAGGAGAGTAGTTGGATGGAAGGTGAGAGTGAGATGGAAGGTAGGATGAGTGGATGGATGGAAGGTAGAGAGTGGTGATGTGAATGGATGGATGGAAGGTAGGTGGATGGATAAGGTAGAGAGTGATGATGGAAGGTAGAGAGTGGATGGAAGGAAGGTAGAGTGTGGAAGTGATGGAAGGTAGAGAGTGGATGGAAGGAAGGTAGAGAGTGGATGATGAAGGTAGAGAGTGGATGGAAGGAAGTAGAGAGTGGATGGATGGAAGGTAGAGAGTGGATGGAAGGTAGTGAGTGGATGGATGGAAGGTAGAGAGTGGATGGAAGGTAGAGAGTGGATGGATGGAAGGTAGAGAGTGGTTGGAAGGTAGAGAGTGGATGGATGGAAGGTAGAGAGTGGATGGAAGGTAGAGAGTGGATGGATGGAAGGTAGAGAGTGGATGGACGGAAGGTAGAGAGTGGATGGAAGGAAGTAGAGAGTGGATGGATGGAAGGTAGAGAGTGGATGGAAGGAAGTAGAGAGTGGATGGAAGGAAGGTAGAGAGTGGATGAGGGAAAGTTTATTGGAGAAGTAGGAGTGGATGGAAGGAAGGTAGAGTGGATGGAGGAGGTGGAGTGATTGGAGAAGGTGAGAGTGGATGGAAGGAAGGTAGAGAGTGGATGGAAGGAAGGTAAGAGTGGATGGAAGGCTCCTTGATGTTGGTGAGGGGCTCTTGATTTAGGGAATTGGATCTGTGCTCCAGTTCCCCGAGTTAAGCCTGAATGCCTTCCACATCCCCCTCCCAGGGCTGTATAATCCTACGGTTTAGCGCTCCCCTTGATTATAATATAATCTAACTTCCTTTTTTTCCACAGTTCTTCTTGTATTGGATGATGAAGTGCTGTGTGGCGAAACTTTTCCTCAATAAAGTGATTCCAAAGTGTTACACATGGTTTCCTTCTTCAATGTAAGGGAATTAGATGCATAATCTGTAAGTTTCTGGAAATATATTCCTGATCAGCAAGACAGTGGAACTGCATACGCGTGCAGTGAGCACAATGTTGACTAGTCAAGCGTCAGCAAGGAGGCCTTACGAGCAACCTACGGATGCAACTCTAGAACCATCTTTACGTAGATCAAAGGTAAACTATAAAGGACTACCTACCTGGAGTAGACCTGGAGAGTGTTTTGGGTGTCAGCGCCCCCGCGGTCTAGTCCTTGACCAGGCCTCACGGTAGATCAGGGCCTGATCAACCAAGCTGTTACTGCTGGTTGCAAGTAGTCCAATGTACGAACCACAGCCCAGCTGGTCATGTACTGACTTTGTCCAGGATCCCTTGAAGGGCAGCCAGGAGTCTGAAGACAGCCAGGAGTTTGGGAAGTCAGCCAGGGTTTTGAAGACAGCCAGGAGTCTTGAAGACAGCCAGGGTTTTGAAGACAGCCAGGAGTCTTGAAGACAGCCAGGAGTCTTGAAGACAGCCAGGAGTCTTGAAGACAGCCAGGGTTTTGAAGACAGCCAGGAGTCTTGAAGACAGCCAGGAGTCTTGAAGACAGCCAGGGGTTTTGAAGACAGCCAGGAGTCTTGAAGACAGCCAGGAGTCTTGAAGACAGCCAGGAGTCTTGAAGACAGCCAGGAGTCTTGAAGACAGCCAGGGGTCTTGAAGACAGCCGGGAGTCTTGAAGACAGCCAGGGTTTTGAAGACAGCCAGGAGTCTTGAAGACAGCCAGGAGTCTTGAAGACAGCCAGGAGTCTTAAAGACAGCCAGGAGTTTTGAAGACAGCCAGGAGTCTTGAAGACAGCCAGGGGTTTTGAAGACAGCCAGGAGTCTTGAAGACAGCCAGGAGTCTTGAAGACAGCCAGGAGTCTTGAAGACAGCCAGGAGTCTTGAAGACAGCCAGGAGTCTTGAAGACAGCCAGGAGTCTTGAAGACAGCCAGGGTTCTTGAAAGACAGCCAGGAGTCTTGAAGACAGCCAGGGGTCTTGAAGACAGCCAGGAGTCTTGAAGACAGCCAGAGTTTGAAGACAGCCAGGAGTCTTGAAGACAGCCAGAGTCTTGAAGACAGCCAGGAGTCTTGAAGACAGCCAGGAGTCTTGAAGACAGCCAGGAGTCTTGAAGACAGCCAGGAGTCTTGAAGACAACCAGGAGTCTTGAAGACAGCCAGGAGTCTTGAAGACAGCCAGGAGTCTTGAAGACATGCAAGGGTCTAATGGTAATTCCCCTTATACCTGAACTGGTAATTACATACGTGTGTGTGTGTGTGTGTGTGTGTGTGTGTGTGGTGTGTGTGTGTGTGTCTGTGTAATTGTTGACACATGTACAGGTTTGTACTAAATATTCAGTGTGTTCACTCGTACACACGTACAACTCTCATCACCACACGTGATCCTGATTTATAGAATATAAAAATTTCAGCTTTCTTCCTCCGTAAGCCATGCGTGTTGTAAGAGGCGACTAAAATGCCGGGAGCAAGGGGCTAGTAACTCCTCCTGTATACATTACTAAAATTTAAAAAGAGAAACATTCGTTTTTCTTTTTAGGTTACCCTGCCTCGGTGGGATATGACAGGTTTGTTGAAAGAAAAAATATAGTAGCCAGATAAGTGACTTGACTGGCAAGGTGTATTTGAGTGACTGAGGATCTGTCTTCATCACGGTTTACCTTTATGGTTGTTCAGCTTCAAGGTGCACCGACTGTCTACAATTTTCAAGAAACTAGAAGAGTGCACATGGAAGACAGTAGTTCCATTAGTATTCATATCACAATGTGTTAGGTTAAGCTTATCCATAAGAAACCTACAAAGTCAGTCAGCTTCAAGGTGTTGTCACTGCTAGAACAAGGAAAATCCGGTCGCTTAGTGAAGGCGGTTTTGTCCGCGGTTCTCAAGTTGTCAACAATCATTTTGCCTCTTACTACATGCTAGACTACCATTGTCTTAGTACATGCTAGACTCCCATTGTCTTAGTACATGCTAGACTACCATTGTCTTACTACATGCTAGACTACCATTGTCTTAGTACATGCTAGACTACCATTGTCTTAGTACATGCTAGACTACCATTGTCTTAGTACATGCTAGACTACCATTGTCTTACTACATGCTAGACTACCATTGTCTTAGTACGTGCTAGACTACCATTGTCTTACTACATGCTAGACTACCATTGTCTTAATACATGCTAGACTACCATTGTCTTACTACATGCTAGGCTACCATTGTCTTACTACATGCTAGACTACCAGTGTCTTACTACATGCTAGACTACCAGTGTCTTACTACATGCTAGACTACCATTGTCTTACTACATGCATGACTACCATTGTCTTACTACATGCTAGACTACCATTGTCTTACTACATGCTAGACTACCATTGTCTTACTACATGCTAGACTACCATTGTCTTACTACATGCTAGACTACCATTGTCTTAGTACATGGCTAAGCTTACCATTGTCTTACTACATGCTAGACTACCAGTGTCTTACTACATGCTAGACTACCAGTGTCTTACTACATGCTAGACTACCAGTGTCTTACTACATGCTAGACTACCATTGTCTTACTACATGCTAGACTACCATTGTCTTACTACATGCTAGACTACCATTGTCTTAGTCAGACGATCAACCTGAATGTCGTTATTCCCTACGTACACGACAGGTATTGAGAAATCCTCAAGTATCATTTGTAACATCCAATTCAGATTTGCCTCAAATACAGCATGAGTTAGCTAATGCAACAGAGTTTGATCCTCCCAGAGATGACACCCATTCTGCATATGTCAATCTTACCCTAGCAGAGTTGGGGTTAAATGTAAATAACCTGTATAGATGAATAATTACAGTATCAACTTATCAGTATTCAAGATTTTTTTTTTGTGTTCATGTTCTCTCGCATTCTGAGAGTTAACAGTCTAGATTTGAGTGCACCAAATCTGTCTTTCTGTTAAACACTTCTTTGTATATATTCCTTCCTCAGAATCCGTAGATCACATGAATACAGATCGATCGATCAAAATTTTTTTTTATCACTTCCACTGTGTAATCCCAACGTTGAGTTTCTTCGATGAGTTGTGCTATATTATACCTTGTATTGCATTACAGTTTCAGTTACGTAAGCTTCCATTCCAATGTTCTACTTATGTATGTTATAATGTTTAATTGTTGTGTACTTTGACATTGTATAGAATCAGCCCAAGCCGTATACCTGCCATCTCTAGTTTGTATTAGTTGTATGTCGGGACGACATACGTTAGCGTCGCCGAGCTCTCAGTAGTAGTAACCAGTTACCAGTAACCAGTGTACCAGTAGATGATTCACTACCAACCGTCTCTGCCTGAATCACTGTCTGTATTCATATTGTGCTGACCACAGCAGTATTCAAAGACCCCCTCACATATGGGCACTGTGGGCGGCCAGTCAGTTATACGAGAGTGAGCAAGGAGATAGGCAGGCTGTTGGGCACTCCCCACATTATCTGTAATTATACGTACTACCAGCCTACGTGAGTATTACTTTACCCTATCCACGTATCGAACTCCCACATGATAGTCTTACTACATGCTAGACTACCATTGTCTTACTACATGCTAGACTACCATTGTCTTACTACATGCTAGACTACCATTGTCTTACTACATGCTAGACTACCATTGTCTTACTACATGCTAGACTACCATTGTCTTACTACATGCTAGACTACCATTGTCTTAGTACATGCTAGACTACTAGTGTCTTACTACATGCTAGATTACCATTGTCTTAGTACATGCTAGACTACCATTGTCTTAGTACATGCTAGACTACCATTGTCTTAGTACATGCTAGACTACCATTGTCTTAGTACATGCTAGACTACCATTGTCTTAGTACATGCTAGACTACCATTGCCTTACTACATGCTAGACTACCATTGTCTTACTACATGCTAGACTACCATTGTCTTACTACATGCTAGACTACCATTGTCTTACTACATCCTAGACTACCATTGTCTTACTACATGCTAGACTACCATTGTCTTACTACATGCTAGACTACCAGTGTCTTACTACATGCTAGACTACCAGTGTCTTACTACATGCTAGACTACCATTGTCTTACTTCATGCTAGACTACCATTGTCTTACTACATGCTAGACTACCATTGTCTTACTACATGCTAGACTACCATTGTCTTACTACATGCTAGACTACCATTGTCTTACTACATGCTAGACTACCATTGTCTTACTACATGCTAGACTACCGTTGTCTTACTACATGCTAGACTACCATTGTCTTAGTACATGCTAGACTACTAGTGTCTTACTACATGCTAGATTACCATTGTCTTACTACATGCTAGACTACCATTGTCTTACTACATGCTGGACTACCATTGTCTTACTACATGCTAGACTACCATTGTCTTACTACATGCTAGACTACCATTGTCTTACTACATGCTAGACTACCATTGTCTTAGTACATGCTAGACTACTAGTGTCTTACTACATTCTAGATTACCATTGTCTTACTACATGCTAGACTGCCATTGTCTTAGTACATGCTAGACTACCATTGTCTTAGTACATGCTAGACTACCATTGTCTTAGTACATGCTAGACTACCATTGTCTTAGTGCATGCTAGACTACCATTGCCTTACTACATGCTAGACTACCATTGTCTTAGTACATGCTAGACTACCATTGTCTTACTACATGCTAGACTACCATTGTCTTACTACATGCTAGACTACCAGTGTCTTACTACATGCTAGACTACCATTGTCTTACTACATTCTAGACTACCATTGTCTTACTACATGCTAGACTACCAGTGTCTTACTACATGCTAGACTACCAGTGTCTTACTACATGCTAGACTACCATTGTCTTACTTCATGCTAGACCACCATTGTCTTACTACATGCTAGACTACCATTGTCTTACTACATGCTAGACTACCATTGTCTTAGTACATGCTAGACTACCATTGTCTTAGTACATGCTAGACTACCATTGTCTTAGTACATGCTAGACTACCATTGTCTTAGTACATGCTAGACTACCATTGTCTTAGTACATGCTAGACTACCATTGTCTTACTACATGCTAGACTACCATTGTCTTAGTACATGCTAGACTACCAGTGTCTTACTACATGCTAGACTACCATTGTCTTACTACATGCTAGACTACCATTTTCTTACTACATGCTAGACTACCATTTTCTTACTACATGCTAGACTACCAGTGTCTTACTACATGCTAGACCACCATTGTCTTACTACATGCTAGACTACCATTGTCTTACTACATGCTAGACTACCATTGTCTTACTACATGCTAGACTACCATTGTCTTACTACATGCTAGACTACCATTTTCTTACTACATGCTAGACTACCAGTGTCTTACTACATGCTAGACTACCATTGTCTTACTACATGCTTGACTACCATTGTCTTACTACATGCTAGACTACCAGTTTCTTTGAACAACACACTGTATGTTATTCACGTTATACGGAGAGTGTACACAGGCGTGTCATACACACCTACTGTATAACAGTGTATAACATAGACTAGTCATACACACCTACTGTATAACAGTGTATAACATAGACTAGTCATACACACCTACTGTATAGCAGTGTATAGCATAGACTAGTCATACACAGCTACTGTATAACAGTGTATAACATAGACTAGTCATACACATCTACTATATAACAGTGTATAACATAGACTAGTCATACACAGCTACTGTATAAAAGTGTATATCATAGACTGATCATACACAGCTACTGTATAAAAGTGTATATCATAGACTGATCATACACAGCTACTGTATAACAGTGTATAACATAACTAGTCATACACTCGACCCCTGCAACCTCAACTAGGTGAGTACAACTACTGTATAACTGTGTATAACATAACTAGTCATACACAGCTACTGTATATTAGTGTGTATAGGAAGACTCCATATACTTCTAGACACGGTCACACACACTAACCTAACTGTTATCACTAAGAAATAGATCAGTTAACTATATCATCAGTGTTATAGATCAGTTAACTGTATCATCAGTGTTATAGATCAGTTAACTATATCATCAATGTTATTATAGATAAAATTATCTCACGTGTTTCCTCTAAATAAGATATTTGAGATTGTTATTATGTTCACATATTGCATTACCTTAATAATTAACTTTGTGATCAAACTCTCATACATCAAATGAGTTATATATATATATATATATATATATATATATATATATATATATATATATATATATATATATATATATATATATATTGGTGCACAATAAACGATCACTTACAGCTGCTGGTGCACAATAAATGAGCACTTACAGCTGCTGGTGCACAATAAATGAGCACTTACAGCTGCTGGTGCACAATAAATGAGCACTTACAGCTGCTGGTGCACAATAAATGAGCACTTACAGCTGCTGGTGCACAATAAACGTGCACTTACAGCTGCTGGTGCACAATAAATGAGCACTTACAGCTGCTGGTGCACAATAAATGAGCACTTACAGCTGCTGGTTCACAATAAATGAGCACTTACAGCTGCTGGTGCACAATAAATGAGCACTTACAGCTGCTGGTGCACAATAAACGTGCACTTACAGCTGCTGGTGCACAATAAACGAGCACTTACAGCTGCTGGTGCACAATAAACGAGCACTTACAGCTGCTGGCTGATTATAATAATACAGCTGCTGGTGCACAATAAATGAGCACTTACAGCTGCTGGTGCACAATAAACGAACACTTACAGCTGCTGGTGCACAATAAACGAGCACTTACAGCTTCTGGTGCACAATAAATGAGCACTTACAGCTGCTGGTGCACAATAAACGAGCACTTACAGCTGCTGGTGCACAATAAACGAGCACTTACAGCTGCTGGTGCACAATAAATGAGCACTTACAGCTGCTGGTGCACAATAAACGAACACGTACAGCTCCTGGTGCACAATAAACGAGCACTTACAGCTTCTGGTGCACAATAAATGAGCACTTACAGCTGCTGGTGCACAATAAACGAGCACTTACAGCTGCTGGTGCACAATAAACGAGCACTTACAGCTGCTGGCTGATTATAATAATAATACAGCTGCTGGTGCACAAACGAGCACTTACAGCTGCTGTTGCACAATAAACGAGCACTTACAGCTGCTGGTGCACAAACAAGCACTTACAGCTGCTGGAGCACAATAAACGAACACTTACAGCTGCTGGTGCACAATAAACGAGCACTTACAGCTGCTGTTGCACAATAAACGAGCACTTACAGCTGCTGGTGCACAATAAACGAACACTTACAGCTGCTGGTACACAATAAACGAACACTTACAGCTGCTGGTGCACAATAAACGAGCACTTACAGCTGCTGGTGCACAATAAACGAACACTTACAGCTGCTGGTGCACAATAAACGAGCACTTACAGCTGCTGATGAACAATAAACGAGCACTTATAGCTGCTGGTGCACAATAAACGAACACTTACAGCTGCTGGTACACAATAAACGAACACTTACAGCTGCTGGTGCACAATAAACGAGCACTTACAGCTGCTGGTGCACAATAAACGAACACTTACAGCTGCTGGTGCACAATAAACGAACACTTACAGCTGCTGGTGCACAATAAACGAGCACTTACAGCTGCTGGTGCAAAATAAACGAACACTTACAGCTGCTGGTGCACAATAAACGAACACTTACAGCTGCTGGTGCACAATAAACGAACACTTACAGCTGCTGGTGCACAATAAACGAACACTTACAGCTGCTGGTGCACAATAAACGAACACTTACAGCTGCTGGTGCACAATAAACAAGCATTTACAGCTGCTGGTGCACAATAAACGAGCACTTACAGCTGCTGGCGCACAATAAACGAGCACTTACAGCTGCTGGTGAACAATAAACGAGCACTTACAGCTGCTGGTGCACAATAAACGTGCACTTACAGCTGCTGGTGCACAATAAACGAGCACTTACAGCTGCTGGTGCACAATAAACGAGCACTTACGGCTGCTGGTGCACAATAAACGAGCACTTACAGCTGCTGGTGCACAAACGAGCACTTACAGCTGCTGGTGCACAATAAACGAACACTTACAGCTTTCTGGTACAACAATAAACGAACACTTACAGCTGCTGGTGCACAATAAACGAGCACTTACAGCTGCTGGTGCAGAATAAACGAACACTTACAGCTGCTGGTGCACAATAAACGAGCACTTACAGCTGCTGGCGCACAATAAACGAGCACTTACAGCTGCTGGTGAACAATAAACGAGCACTTACAGCTGCTGGTGCACAATAAACGAACACTTACAGCTGCTGGTGCACAATAAACGAACACTTACAGCTGCTGGTGCACAAACGAACACTTACAGCTGCTGGTGCACAATAAACGTGCACTTACAGCTGCTGGTGCACAATAAACGAGCACTTACAGCTGCTGGTGCACAATAAACGAGCACTTACGGCTGCTGGTGCACAATAAACGAGCACTTACAGCTTCTGGTGCACAATAAACGAACACTTACAGCTGCTGGTGCACAATAAACGAACACTTACAGCTGCTGGTGCACAATAAACGAACACTTACAGCTGCTGGTGCACAATAAACGAGCACTTACAGCTGCTGGTGCACAATAAACGTGCACTTACAGCTGCTGGTGCAAAATAAACGAACACTTACAGCTGCTGGTGCACAATAAACGTGCACTTACAGCTGCTGGTGCACAATAAACGAGCACTTACAGCTGCTGGTGCACAAACGAGCACTTACAGCTGCTGGTGCACAATAAACGTGCACTTACAGCTGCTGGTGCACAATAAACGAGCACTTACAGCTGCTGGTGCACAATATACGTGCACTTACAGCTGCTGGTGCACAATACACGAGCACTTACAGCTGCTGGTGCACAATAAACGAGCACTTACAGCTGCTGGTGCACAATAAACGTGCACTTACAGCTGCTGGTGCACAATAAACGTGCACTTACAGCTGCTGGTGCACAATAAACGTGCACTTACAGCTGCTGGTGCACAATAAACGAGCACTTACAGCTGCTGGTGCACAATAAACGAGCACTTACAGCTTCTGGTGCACAATAAACGAACACTTACAGCTGCTGGTGCACAATAAACGAACACTTACAGCTGCTCGTGCACAATAAACGAACACTTACAGCTGCTGGTGCACAATAAACGAGCACTTACAGCTGCTGGTGCAAAATAAACGTGCACTTACAGCTGCTGGTGCACAATAAACGAGCACTTACAGCTGCTGGTGCACAATAAACGTGCACTTACAGCTGCTGGTGCACAATAAACGAGCACTTACAGCTGTTGGTGCACAATAAACGAGCACTTACAGCTGCTGGTGCACAATAAACGAGCACTTACAGCTGCTGGTGCACAATAAACGAGCACTTACAGCTGCTGGTGCACAATAAACCCAGCACTTACAGCTGCTGGTGCACAATAAACGAGCACTTACAGCTGCTGGTGCACAATAAACGAGCACTTACAGCTGCTGGTGCACAATAAACGAGCACTTACAGCTGCTGGTGCACAATAAACGAACACTTACAGCTGCTGGTGCACAATAAACGAGCACTTACAGCTGCTGGTGCACAATAAACGAGCACTTACAGCTGCTGATGCACAATAAACGAGCACTTACAGCTGCTGGTGCACAATAAACGAGCACTTACAGCTGCTGGTGCACAATAACCGAGCACTTACAGCTGCTGGTGCACAATAACCGAGCACTTACAGCTGCTGGTGCACAATAAACGAGCACTTACAGCTGCTGGTGCACAATAAACGAGCACTTATAGCTGCTGGTGCACAATAAACGAGCACTTATAGCTGCTGGTGCACAATAAACGTGCACTTACAGCTGCTGGTGCACAATAAACGAGCACTTATAGCTGTTGGTGCACAATAAACGTGCACTTACAGCTGCTGGTGCACAATAAACGAGCACTTACAGCTGCTGGTGCACAATATAATATACATTGGTTATAGATGAATGGTTCAGAGAACCGACATGTTGATAAATTAGACACATGTGCAACTCTTGGGTATCTTTATTGAGGAAACGTTTCGCCACACAGTGGCTTCATCAGTCCATACAAAGGAGAATCTTGAAGAATAGGAGGAGAATGAGGTAATCAGTCCCTCAACCTTGAGTCGATGTGGTCAATCCATCTATCTTGAATAGAATACGGCATACGTGCTGAGAAGGAGCTTATAAACCGTTGGCAGGAGAGGTGTAACAAATGTTACACTGCCTCTGACTGCTGCACCTCTCCTGCCAACGGTTTATAAGCTCCTTCTCAGCACGTATGCCGTATTCTATTCAAGATAGATGGACTGACCACATCGACTCAAGGTTGAGGGACTGATTACCTCATTCTCCTCCTATTCTTCAAGATTCTCCTTTGTATGGACTGATGAAGCCACTGTGTGGCGAAACGTTTCCTCAATAAAGATACCCAAGAGTTGCACATGTGTCTAATTTATCATACATTGGTTATATCTTATGAGGTTTTACCTTTACTTTCTTATGCACATTAGTGCACCACTCAGTGCACCACTCAGTGCACCACTCAGTACACCACTCAGTGCACCACTCAGTGCACCACTCAGTGCACCACTCAGTGCACCACTCAGTGCACCACTCAGTGCACCACTCAGTGCACCACTCTGTACACCACTCAGTGAACCACTCAGTGCACCACTCAGTGCACCACTCAGTGCACCACTCAGTGCACCACTCAGTGCACCACTCAGTGCACCACTCAGTGCACCACTCAGTGCACCACTCAGTGCACCACTCAGTGCACCACTCAGTGCACCACTCTGTACACCACTCAGTGAACCACTCAGTGCACCACTCAGTGCACCACTCAGTGCACCACTCAGTGCACCACTCAGTGCACCACTCGGTGCACCACTCGGTGCACCACTCAGTGCACCACTCAGTGCACCACTCAGTGCACCACTCAGTGCACCACTCAGTGCACCACTCAGTGCACCACTCAGTGCACCACTCGGTGCACCACTCAGTGCACCACTCGGTGCACCACTCAGTGCACCACTCAGTGCACCACTCAGTGCACCACTCAGTACACCACTCAGTGCACCACTCAGTGCACCACTCAGTGCACCACTCAGTGCACCACTCGGTGCACCACTCAGTGCACCACTCGGTGCACCACTCAGTACACCACTCAGTGCACCACTCAGTACACCACTCAGTGCACCACTCAGTGCACCACTCTGTACACCACTCGGTGCACCACTCAGTGCACCACTCAGTGCACCACTCTGTACACCACTCGGTGCACCACTCAGTACACCACTCGGTGCACCACTCAGTGCACCACTCAGTGCACCACTCAGTACACCACTCAGTGCACCACTCAGTACACCACTCGGTGCACCACTCAGTGCACCACTCAATGCACCACTCTGTACACCACTCGGTGCACCACTCAGTGCACCACTCAGTGCACCACTCAGTGCACCACTCTGTACACCACTCGGTGCACCACTCGGTGCACCACTCAGTGCACCACTCAGTGCACCACTCTGTACACCACTCAGTGCACCACTCAGTACACCACTCAGTACACCACTCAGTGCACCACTCTGTACACCACTCAGTACACCACTCAGTGCACCACTCAGTACACCACTCAGTGCACCACTCAGTACACCACTCAGTACACCACTCAGTGCACCACTCAGTACACCACTCAGTGCACCACTCTGTACACCACTCAGTGAACCACTCAGTGCACCACTCTGTACACCACTCTGTACACCACTCTGTACACCACTCTGTACACCACTCAGTGCACCACTCAGTGCACCACTCAGTGCACCACTCTGTACACCACTCAGTGCACCACTCTGTACACCACTCTGTACACCACTCAGTGAACCACTCAGTGCACCACTCTGTACACCACTCTGTACACCACTCAGTGCACCACTCAGTGCACCACTCTGTACACCACTCAGTGCACCACTCAGTGCACCACTCAGTGCACCACTCAGTGCACCACTCAGTACACCACTCAGTGCACCACTCAGTGCACCACTCTGTACACCACTCAGTGAACCACTCAGTGCACCACTCAGTGCACCACTCTGTACACCACTCAGTACACCACTAATGCACCACTCATTGCACCACTCTGTACACCACTCAGTGCACCACTCAGTGCACCACTCAGTGCACCACTCAGTGCACCACTCAGTGCACCACTCTGTACACCACTCAGTACACCACTCAGTGCACCACTCTGTACACCACTCAGTGCACCACTCTGTACACCACTCAGTGTACCACTAATGCCCCACTCAGTGCACCACTAATGCACCACTCAGTGCACCACTAATGCACCACTCAATGCAACACTCAGTGCACCACTCAGTGCACCATTAATGCACCACTCAGTGCACCACTCAGTGCACCACTAATGCACCACTCAATGCACCACTCAGTACACCACTCATTGCACCACTCAATGCACCACTCAGTGCACCACTAACGCACCACTCGGTGCACCACTAATGCACCACTCAGTGCACCACTAATGCACCACTCAGTGCACCACTAATGCACCACTCAGCGCACCACCACTAATGCACCACTCACTGCACCACTCAGTGCACCACTAATGCACCACTCAGTGCACCACTAATGCACCACTCAGTGCACCAATAATGCACCACTCAGCGCACCACTCAGTGCACCACTAATGCACCACTAATGCACCACTCAGTGCACCACTAATGCACCACTAATGCACCACTCAGCGCACCACTCAGTGCACCACTAATGCGCCACTCAGTGCACCACTCAGTGCACCACTAATGCACCACTCAGTGCACCACTAATGCACCACTCAGTGCACCACTCAGTGCACCACTAATGCACCACTCAATGCACCACTCAGTGCACCACTCAGTGCACCACTAATGCACCACTCAATGCACCACTAATGCACCACTCAGTGCACCACTAATGCACCACTCAGCGCACCACTCAGTGCACCACTAATGCACCACTCACTGCACCACTCAGTGCACCACTAATGCACCACTCAGTGCACCACTAATGCACCACTCAGTGCACCACTCAGTGCACCACTAATGCACCACTCAGTGCACCACTAATGCACCACTCAATGCACCACTCAGTGCACCACTAATGCACCACTCAGTACACCACTCAGTGCACCACTAATGCACCACTCAGTGCACCACTCAATGCACCGCTCAATGCACCACTCAGTACACCACTCAGTACACTCAGTGCACCACTCAGTGCACCACTCAGTACACCACTCAGTACACTACTCAGTGCACCACTCAGTGCACCACTCAGTACGCCACTCAGTACACTACTGGTGCACCACTCAGTACTCCACTCAGTACACCACTCAGTGCACCACTAGTGCATCACTCAGTGCACCACTCAGTGCACCACTCAGTGCACCACTAGTGCATCACTCAGTGCACCACTCAGTACGCCACTCAGTACACTACTGGTGCACCACTCAGTACTCCACTCAGTACACCACTCAGTGCACCACTAGTGCATCACTCAGTGCACCACTCAGTGCACCATTCAGTACACCACTCAGTGCACCACTCAGTGCACCACTCAGTACACCACTCAGTGCACCACTAGTGCATCACTCAGTGCACCACTCAGTACACCACTCAGTACACCACTCAGTGCACCACTAGTGCATCACTCAGTGCACCACTCAGTACACCACTCAGTGCACCACTAGTGCATCACTCAGTGCACCACTCAATACACTCAGTACACCACTCAGTACACCACTCAGTACACCACTCAGTGCACCACTAGTGCATCACTCAGTGCACCACTCAGTACACCACTCAGTGCACCACTCAGTACACTCAGTGCACCACTCAGTACACTCAGTGCACCACTCAGTACACTCAGTGCACCACTCAGTACACTCAGTGCACCACTCAGTGCACTCAGTGCACCACTCAGTACACTCAGTGCACCACTCAGGGCACTCAGTGCACCACAACCTTGGATGAAGACTTTAGATTATTTATGATTTCATACTTAATTTTATCTGGCGTGACTGGAGGCTGTGGCAGCGTGTTCCGGTGAGGGTGACTGTATGTACTCACCTATCTGTGGATGAAGGAGTCGAGTCACAGCTCTTAACTCCGCCTCTTTGCTGGTCGCTATTAGGTCCACTCTCCCTGCTCCGTGAGCTTTATCATTGTTATTGTTGTTAACACTTGTGTACAGTACTCCTGTATGTCATTTATTGGTGATCCTGGGAGACAGTGGGTTGTTGTAAGAGAATGGTAGTACTAACCTTATTGAGGGATATTTATATCTCCCTCTCGTAGGATTAAGTTTCCAGAGAGGTCGGTCCTTGTATATCAGGACTACCAGTGGTCCTGGTACTAATCCATGGGGCATCCTTCTGCTTGTTACACTTGTTTTAATAATTCATCCCGCGTCTTCACTCTTCTCCTACATATTGGGTCACTCTACACTCGAAATATCTTAAGATAACCCTAGAGCTAATAAGCTCTGGTAAATCTTCACAAAACTGGTCTTGTGTCAGCAGCATCAGCAGCAGCAGCAGCAGCAGCAGCAGCAGCAGCATCATCATCATCAGCAGCAGCAGCATCAGCAGCATCAGCAGCAGCAGCAGCAGTAGCAGTAGCAGTAGCAGTAGTAGTAGTAGCAGTAGCAGTAGTCACTTAATATGCTTTGGTTCATAATATTCATTATAATATAACCAATAAAACACAATAATGGTAAACAGAGTTAAGTCTGAGGCGGCTAGAGTGAAAAGTTGTGTTGCACTTGGTACAGTAATTGTTGCCATCCCAGCATCCTCGTAACTGACACACACAGTGATGTAAGCCATAACACTGGGTCTTCGTTTACTGACTATACGAGAATTTGCATAAGTGTGTCTTCTATTGAGGACACAGCAAATCTTCAAGCAGATATAAACAGTCTTCCAGTGGTCCACAGAAAATATGAACTTCATTGAGGGCAAATTTCAATTACTCCGCTATGGAAAACTTGAGGAAATGAAAGTTAGATCGGAGTATAAAACAAATTCTAACTACACAGTAGAGCGGAAAACTGATGTGAAGGACCTGTGAGTGATGTCAGAGGATCTCACTTTCAAAGACCACATCAATGTCATTATCACATATGCTAGGAAAATGAGAGGATGGATAATGAGAACCTTCAAATTAAGAGATGCCAAGCCAATGATGATCCTCGTTAAGTCACTTGTTCTCTCTAGGCTGTAATACTACTGTACACTAACAACCCTATTATAGGTAGGCGAAATTGCAGATCTGGAGAACATACGGAGAACTTTCACTGCACATTTAAGTTCAGTCAAGCACCTCAATTACTGGGACTGTTTGGAGTCCCGTGACTTGTACTCCCTGGAACACAAGTGAGAAAGATACATCATAATTTAGACCTGGAAAATGCTAGAGGAAAACTAGCCAAAAATCTACACACAGAAATTATGCATTCCCCTAGTGAAAAGCAGAAGTGCCGTGAGTACCTTAAGAGATAACAGTGTCAGGGTCCCAAGACTGTTCAACTACCTCCCAGCTAACATAAGAGGGATTGCGTGCAGCCGGCAGCAGCATCCTGGTTGATCAGGTGGTGATCCAGCGCGAGACCTGGAGCACCCGGAACACCCTCCAGGTAGACACACACCACACATTACATATACCAAGATAAAACGTTACTACAGTATGTATTTCCACCTGCTCATAGCTGTCTAAACTTTATTTCTAGTTGGTTGATGATTTGTTTTTTGTACCTGATTCTAAATTTTAACACATCCAAAATCCTAAAGAAATAATCTACAACTACATGATACGATGTATAAAGACCACAGCTGACATCAGTGACATACTGAAGGCACCTTGTTATGCACACCATTTCGATCGGTTAAGTTAATTTTGTCCCCAGGATACGACTCTCACCAATCGACTAACACCCAGGATGCGAATCACACCAGTCGACTAATACCCAGGTACCTACTTACTGCTAGGTGAACATGGACAACAGGAGTCTTAAGGAAGCACGCCCCAGTGTTTCCACCCGTACCGGGAATCGAGCCAAGGACCTCAGTGTGTGAGCTGAGTGTCCTACCAACCCAGCTACGGGAAACTTAATCATCAAAAGAAGTAATACGAGAGTTTTAGAAGATTAGTAAAGACAGTATTATTATTGTTGCAGCATCGTGGCTCTTACTCTAAGTGGAGTTATGTTACATCATCGTGGCAGTAGTAGTAGTAGTAGTAGCGGCAGTGGTAGTCGCAGCAGCAGCAATAGTTGTAGCAGCAGCAATAGCAGCAGTAGTAGTAGTAGCAGCAGCAGCAGCAGTAGCAGCAGCAGCAGCAGCAGCAGCAGCAGCAGCAGCAGCAGCAGCAGTAATAGCAGCAGCAGCCAGAGAGTAGTAGCAGAGTAGTAGTAGCAGCAGCAAAACAGCAGCAGTAAAAGCAGCACCAGTAGCAGTAGCATCACAGCAGCAGCAGCAGCCAGCAGCAGTAGTAGCAGCACCAAATAGAGTAGTAGCAGGCACCAGTAGCAGCAGCAGCAGCAGCAGCAGCACGCAGCAGTAATAGCAGCACGCAGAGCAGCAGAGAATAGTAGCAGCAGCAGCAAGGGAGCAAATAGCAAACAGCAGCAGCAGCAGCAGCAGCAGAGAGCCAGTAGCCAGCACAGTAGCAGGTAGTAGCGCACCCGTACAGCAGCAGCAGCAGCAGCAGCAGTTTGCGTAGCAGCAGCAGCAGCAGCAGCAGCAGCAGTAGTAGCAGCACCAGTAGCAGTAGTAGCAGAAAGCAGCCAGCACAGCAGCAGCAGCAGCAGTAATAGCAGCAGCAGCCGGGAGCAGAAAGTAGGTAGTAGCAGCAGCAGCAGCAGCAGAAGTAGCAGCACCAATAGCAGTAGCAGCGCGCAGCAGCACGCAGCACCCAGCAGAAAGCAGCAGCCAGCAGTAATAGAAAGCAGCAGAAAGAAAGGTAGTAGTAGCAGCACCATAGCAGTAGCAGCAGTAGCGCAGTAGCAGCAGCCAGCAGCAGCAGTAATAGCAGCAGCAGGCAGAAAGCAGCAGCAGCAGTAGTAGTAGCAGCAGCAGCGAGCAGCAGTAGTGAGCAGCACCAGTGCAGTAGCAGCAGCAGAGTAGTAGCAGCCAGTAGCAGAAGCACCCAGCAGCAGCAGCAGCGCAGCAGCAGTAGGAGCAGCAGCAGCCAGCAGCAGCAGCAGCAGCAGCAGATTTGCAGCACCAGTACAGTAGCAGCAGAAAAGCGCAGCAGTAGCAGTAGCAGCAGCCAGTAGTAGCAGCACCAGTAGCAGTAGCGAGCAGCAGCGCAGACAAGCAGGCAGCAGTAGCAGCCAGCAGTAGTAGCAGCACCAGCAGCAGTAGAGCAGCGGGAAAGGCAGCAGCAGCAGCAGCAGCAGCTCAGCAGCGCAGCAGCAGCAGCAGCAGTAGTAGGCAGCAGCAGCAGCAGCAGCAGCAGCAGCAGCAGTAGCAGCAGCAGCAGTAGTTGAATATATTTAAATAAGGGTAGTAGGTTGTGGTGTATCTCAGGATGACTGTTAATATTTCCCCTGACACACTTGTTGTAGTCATATAATGAGATATTTAACATTGTTTGGTCATGTGATCGAGGTCTTCCGCTGTCAATTTGTATGTGGCAATAGGAAACCTATTCTATTTTGTCCTTAGTTAGAAGAGTTAGAAGAGCAGCCACATGTGGTATACCTTGGGTGTGTGCTTGGGCGTGGTGCGTGAGTGGGCGTGAGTGGCATGCTTCATTGTTGACTTGACGGAAGGAAATAGCACCCGAGGGAAGCATGGCATATATGAAGCAGGCGAGCAGGCGCCTGCAGGTATTGTGAGACGGTGAGCCTTGATAATGTTGACAGCAAACAACAGAGGTAGTCCATGAAGACGTCATTGGTAGAGCACAAACTATCAGTCACATACTGCCACGAAAACTTAACTCTGTGCTGACACACCAAACTATCAACTAACATGTTGGTAACATCACATATATTGTTCTAATACATGACACTTGCTGCTAGTGTTATAACACTGCGTGTAACACTTGCTGCTAGTGTTATAACACTGCTTGTAACACTTGCTGCTAGTGTTATAACACTGCTTGTAACACTTGCTGCTAGTGTTATAACACTGCTTGTAAACACTTGCTGCTAGTGTTATAACACTGCTTGTAACACTTGCTGCTAGTGTTATAACACTGCTTGTAACACTTGCTGCTAGTGTTATAACACTGCTTGTAACACTTGCTGCTAGTGTTATAACACTGCTTGTAACACTTGCTGCTAGTGTTATAACACTGCTTGTAACACTTGCTGCTAGTGTTTATAACACTGCTTGTAAACTTGCTGCTAGTGTTATAAACACTGCTTGTAACACTTGCTGCTAGTGTTATAACACTGCTTGTAACACTTGCTGCTAGTGTTATAACACTGCTTGTAACACTTGTTGCTAGTGTTATAACACTGCTTGTAACACTTGCTGCTAGTGTTATAACACTGCTTGTAACACTTGCTGCTAGTGTTATAACACTGCTTGTATACACTTGCTGCTAGTGTTATAACACTGCTTGTAACACTTGCTGCTAGTGTTTATAACACTGCTTGTAACACTTGCTGCTAGTGTTATAACACTGCTTGTAACACTTGCTGCTAGTGTTATAAACACTGCTTGTAACACTTGCTGCTAGTGTTATAACACTGCTTGTAACACTTGCTGCTAGTGTTATAAACACTGCTTGTAACACTTGCTGCTAGTGTTATAACACTGCTTGTAACACTTGCTGCTAGTGTTATAACACTGCTTGTAACACTTGCTGCTAGTGTTATAACACTGCTTCACTTGCTGCTAGTGTTATAACACTGCTTGTAACACTTGCTGCTAGTGTTATAACACTGCTTCACTTGCTGCTAGTGTTATAACACTGCTTGTAACACTTGCTGCTAGTGTTATAACACTGCTTGCAACACTTACTGCTAGTGTTATAACACTGCTTGTAACACTTGCTGCTAGTGTTATAACACTGCTTGCAACACTTGCTGCTAGTGTTATAACACTGCTTGTAACACTTACTACTAGTGTTATAATACTGATGGGATGGTGTTAATGAAGGTTTAAGATGGGATGGTATTAATGGGGTTGGTTTAATTATTAAGATGGTGTTAAGAATAACGTGAATGGGTGTGAAAGTTAACAGTCCCTCGGGTATTAAGAGAGTTAACAGATAAGAGTAATATGAAGAACGAGTGAAGGCTTCTCTCAGGTATGGTGGAGAAAGCTTCGTCTTGTGAAAGGCCGCGTTTTTGTCTCAAGACGAGAAAGTTTGAGCAGATGAAGCCATGTTGGTGGTAATTCCCAGTGGGAGGATGAGGGTGAGGGGGGTATTAACGAATGAGGTTGAGGGATGGGTGGTGGGAGGGAGAGTGAATGAATCAGTCAAGGTCTGCTGTGTCTAATGGGGAGACTTCATCATGGGCTGAGAGGGTTATCACTACTAATACAGGGGTTAGAGAAAATATATGAACACCGAGCCTGGCCCATGGCCGGGCTCCGAGAGTAGGAAATGTCTTGAGACTCGTCAAAGGTAAAGGTATCTGCTGATTGAACTGTCGAATGACTGAATAATCAGTTTAAATGTGCAATCCTCCAAGACTATAATTCACCACTTCACAGCGCTAGAATTGTTCAAAATAATCACGAAAAACATAAAAGTGAAGCGGAAGATTAGTTTGGCCGTCACAGTCGCTGGATCTAAGTATTATGGAGCATCTGTAGGGCTCAGAACAACAAGTCACGAACCAATTTCTTCCACTCAACATTTCCCTGGATCCTGTACTAATGTTACGTGAATATCAGATCCTCGACAAACTGGTGCTGTTTAAGCTGCAGATGAAGAACACTTATGCTGAAGATATGTTTCATAACCAGGTGTTTATATTACTTTATTTAAACAAGGTGTTTATATTACTTTATTTAAACAAGGTGTTTATATTACTTTATTTAAACAAGTGTGTTTATATTACTTTATTTAAACAAGGTGTTTATATTACTTTATTTAAACAAGGTGTTTTATTATTCCATTTAAACAAGGTGTTTATATTACTTTATTTAAACAAGGTGTTTATATTACTTTATTTAAACAAGGTGTTTATATTACTTTATTTAAACAAGGTGTTTATATTACTTTATTTAAACATGGTGTTTATATTACTTTATTTAAACAAGGTGTTTATATTACTTTATTTAAACAAGGTGTTTATTTTTTTATTATTATCACACCGGCCGATTCCCACCAAGGCAGGGTGGCCCGAAAAAGAAAAACTTTCACCATCATTCACTCCATCACTGTCTTGCCAGAAGGGTGCTTTACACTACAGTTTTTAAACTGCAACATTAACACCCCTCCTTCAGAGTGCAGGCACTGTACTTCCCATCTCCAGGACTCAAGTCCGGCCTGCCGGTTTCCCTGAATCCCTTCATAAATGTTACTTTGCTCACACTCCAACAGCACGTCAAGTATTAAAAAACCATTTGTCTCCATTCACTCCTATCAAACACGCTCACGCATGCCTGCTGGAAGTCCAAGCCCCTCGCACACAAAACCTCCTTTACCCCCTCCCTCCAACCTTCCTAGGCCGACCCCTACCCCGCCTTCCTTCCTCTACAGACTGATACACTCTTGAAGTCATTCTGTTTCGCTCCATTTCTCTACATGTCGAACCACCTCAACAACCCTTCCTCAGCCCTCTGGACAACAGTTTTGGTAATCCCGCACCTCCTCCTAACTTCCAAACTACGAATTCTCTGCATTATATTCACACCACACTTGCCCTCAGACATGACATCTCCACTGCCTCCAGCCTTCTCCTCGCTGCACACATTCATCACCCACGCTTCACACCATATAAGAGCGTTGGTAAAACTATACTCTCATACATTCCCCTCTTTGCCTCCAAGGACAAAGTTCTTTGTCTCCACAGACTCCTAAGTGCACCACTCACTCTTTTTCCCTCATCAATTCTATGATTCACCTCATCTTTCATAGACCCATCCGCTGACACGTCCACTCCCAAATATCTGAATACGTTCACCTCCTCCATACTCTCTCCCTCCAATCTGATATTCAATCTTTCATCACCTAATCTTTTTGTTATCCTCATAACCTTACTCTTTCCTGTATTCACCTTTAATTTTCTTCTTTTGCACACCCTACCAAATTCATCCACCAATCTCTGCAACTTCTCTTCAGAATCTCCCAAGAGCACAGTGTCATCGGCAAAGAGCAGCTGTGACAACTCCCACTTTGTGTGTGATTCTTTATCTTTTAACTCCACGCCTCTTGCCAAGACCCTCGCATTTACTTCTCTTACAACCCATCTATAAATATATTAAACAACCACGGTGACATCACACATCCTTGTCTAAGGCCTACTTTTACTGGGAAATAATTTCCCTCTTTCCTACATACTCTAACTTGAGCCTCACTATCCTCGTAAAAACTCTTCACTGCTTTCAGTAACCTACCTCCTACACCATACACTTGCAACATCTGCCACATTGCCCCCCTATCCACCCTGTCATACGCCTTTTCCAAATCCATAAATGCCACAAAGACCTCTTTAGCCTTATCTAAATACTGTTCACTTATATGTTTCACTGTAAACACCTGGTCCACACACCCCTACCTTTCCTAAAGCCTCCTTGTTCATCTGCTATCCTATTCTCCGTCTTACTCTTAATTCTTTCAATTATAACTCTACCATACACTTTACCAGGTACACTCAACAGACTTATCCCCCTATAATTTTTGCACTCTCTTTTATCCCCTTTGCCTTTATACAAAGGAACTATGCATGCTCTCTGCCAATCCCTAGGTACCTTACCCTCTTCCATACATTTATTAAATAATTGCACCAACCACTCCAAAACTATATCCCCACCTGCTTTTAACATTTCTATCTTTATCCCATCAATCCCGGCTGCCTTACCCCCTTTCATTTTACCTACTGCCTCACGAACTTCCCCCACACTCACAACTGGCTCTTCCTCACTCCTACAAGATGTTATTCCTCCTTGCCCTATACACGAAATCACAGCTTCCCTATCTTCATCAACATTTAACAATTCCTCAAAATATTCCTTCCATCTTCCCAATACCTCTACCTCTCCATTTAATAACTCTCCTCTCCTATTTTTAACTGACAAATCCATTTGTTCTCTAGGCTTTCTTAACTTGTTAATCTCACTCCAAAACTTTTTCTTATTTTCAACAAAATTTGTTGATAACATCTCACCCACTCTCTCATTTGCTCTCTTTTTACATTGCTTCACCACTCTCTTAACTTCTCTCTTTTTCTCCATATACTCTTCCCTCCTTGCATCACTTCTACTTTGTAAAAACTTCTCATATGCTAACTTTTTCTCCCTTACTACTCTCTCTACATCATCATTCCACCAATCGCTCCTCTTCCCTCCTGCACCCACTTTCCTGTAACCACAAACTTCTGCTGAACACTCTAACACTACATTTTTAAACCTACCCCATACCTCTTCGACCCCATTGCCTATGCTCTCATTAGCCCATCTATCCTCCAATAGCTGTTTATATCTTACCCTAACTGCCTCCTCTTTTAGTTTATAAACCTTCACCTCTCTCTTCCCTGATGCTTCTATTCTCCTTGTATCCCATCTACCTTTTACTCTCAGTGTAGCTACAACTAGAAAGTGATCTGATATATCTGTGGCCCCTCTATAAACATGTACATCCTGAAGTCTACTCAACAGTCTTTTATCTACCAATACATAATCCAACAAACTACTGTCATTTCGCCCTACATCATATCTTGTATACTTATTTATCCTCTTTTTCTTAAAATATGTATTACCTATAACTAAACCCCTTTCTATACAAAGTTCAATCAAAGGGCTCCCATTATCATTTACACCTGGCACCCCAAACTTACCTACCACAACCCTCTCTAAAAGTTTCTCCTACTTTAGCATTCAAGTCCCCTACCACAATTACTCTCTCACTTGGTTCAAAGGCTCCTATACATTCACTTAACATCTCCCAAAATCTCTCTCTCTCCTCTGCATTCCTCTCTTCTCCAGGTGCATACACGCTTATTATGACCCACTTCTCGCATCCAACCTTTACTTTAATCCACATAATTCTTGAATTTACACATTCATATTCTCTTTTCTCCTTCCATAACTGATCATTTAACATTACTGCTACCCCTTCCTTTGCTCTAACTCTCTCAGATACTCCAGATTTAATCCCATTTATTTCCCCCCACTGAAACTCTCCTACCCCCTTCAGCTTTGTTTCGCTTAGGGCCAGGACATCCAACTTCTTTTCATTCATAACATCAGCAATCATCTGTTTCTTGTCATCCGCACTACATCCACGCACATTTAAGCAACCCAGTTTTATAAAGTTTTTCTTCTTCTCTTTTTTAGTAATTGTTAATACAGGAGAAGGGGTTACTAGCCCATTGCTCCCGGCATTTTAGTCGCCTCATACGACACGCATGGCTTACGGAGGAAAGATTCTTTTCCACTTCCCCATGGACAATAGAAGAAATAAAAAAGAACAAGAGCTATTTAGAAAAAGGAGAAAAACCTAGATGTATGTATATATATATATGCATGTGCGTGTCTGTGAAGTGTGACCAAAGTGTAAGTAGGAGTAGCAAGATATCCCTGTTATCTTAGCGTGTTTATGAGACAGAAAAAGAAACCAGCAATCCTACCATCATGCAAAACAGTTACAGGTTTTTGTTTCACAGTCATCTGGCAGGACGGTAGTACTTCCCTGGGTGGTTGCTGTGTTTATATTACTTTAAATAAAGTAATATAAACACCTTGTTTAAATAAACAAGGTGTTTATATTACTTTATTTAAACAAGGTGTTTATATTACTTTATTTAAACAAGGTGTTTATATTACTTTATTTAAACAAGGTGTTTATATTACTTTATTTAAACAAGGTGTTTATATTACTTTAAATAAAGTAATATAAACACCTTGTTTAAATAAACTAGGTGTTTATATTACTTTATTTAAACAAGGTGTTTATATTACTTTTTTTAAACAAGGTGTTTATATTTATCTAAACAGTAAATAATGTTAGTTGAGTGTGTTTGAGTTGTAGATAAATGGTTCACAGAACCCACAAGTTGATAAATTAGAAACATGTACAACACTTGGGTATTTTTATTATAGAAACGTTTCGCCACACAGTGGCTTCATCAGCCCAATACAAAGAAGAATTGTGAAGTTAAGGAGTATAAGGTAATCAGTCCCTCAGCCTGGAGTCAAGGTAATCAGTCCCTCAGCCTGGAGTCAAGGTAATCAGTCCCTCAGCCTGGAGTCGATGTAGTTAGTCCATCAATGTTGAAAAGAATGCAGCATATGCGCGAAGTGGCTTATATACTATGGAGATGTGAGGTGAAGCTGTCGTAGGCGATATAACACTGGACAGATCCACATGTGGCAGTAGGTTAAGGTTTATTAACACATCAACTCCAGCCTGAGGGACTGATTATCTCAAACTACTACTACTCGTCTTCCACCGTTCTTCTCTATATTGACTGAAGAAGACACTGGCTGGAGAAATGTCACCACAATAAATATTCCCAAATGTGGCACAAGTATCTCCTTTAGCTTGTGGTGTTCTTAACCATTTACATCATCCTTCTCCTCCTTCCCCTCTACATCCCCACTCTTCTTCCTCTCTTCTATTCTACATTTTCTCTCTTTTTTCCTTCTCCCTCAATTTCCACTCTCTTCTTCCACAATTGCTTTATTTTTGTTGTCCTGGAGAGATGGGAGGGAAGGTCAGTGTGAAGCATATTTAAGATTCAGATGTTAACTTAGGTCAAGTAAGGCTCCTGGAAGGGGAGAGGTCACTGAGGCTGAGGTTACAACGTTCTTCTTTACCCGCACCTAGGAGAGAGGAGCCTGTGACGACGTTTCGGTCCGACTTGGACCATTTACAAGTCGGTTTAAGCTTCTCTTTCCAATGTGCGGGTTATTTGTGTATTGTTCCAGTCTCGGAATTGTGCCTTGTTTGTTCTTCAAGGTGCTTCCATTTTGACTGCTGGCTCACTGCTTGCCTCACTGCTTGCTTCACTGCCTGGCTCACTGCTTGCTTCACTGCCTGGCTTACTGCTTGTTTCACTGCCTGGCTTACTGCTTGCCTCACTGCTTGCTTCACTGCCTGGCTTACTGCTTGCCTCACTGCTTGCTTCACTGCCTGGCTCACTGCTTGCCTCACTGCTTGCTTCACTGCCTGGCTCACTGCCTGGCTTACTGCTTGCCTCACTGCTTGCCTCACTGCTTGCCTCACTGCCTGGCTCACTGATTGCCTCATTGCTTGGCTCACTGCCTGCCTCACTGCTTGGCTCACTGCCTGCCTCACTGCCTGCTTTATTGCCTGCCTCACTGCCTGGCTCACTGCCTGCCTCACTGCCTGCCTCACTGCCTGCCTCACTGCTTGGCTCACTGCCTGCCTTACTGCCTGCCTCACTGCTTGCCTCACTGCTTGCCTCACTGCCTGCCTCACTGCCTGCCTCACTGCTTGCCTCACTGCCTGCCTCACTGCTTGCCTCACTGCCTGCCTCACTGCCTGCCTCATTGCCTGCCTCACTGCCTGCCTCACTGCCTGCCTTACTGCCTGCCTCACTGCCTGCCTCACTGTCTGCCTCACTGCCTGCCTCACTGCTTGGCTCACTGCCTGCCTTACTGCCTGCCTCACTGCCTGCCTCACTGCCTGCCTCACTGCTTGGCTCACTGCCTGCCTCACTGTCTGCCTCACTGCCTGCCTCACTGTCTGCCTCACTGCCTGGCTCACTGCTTGGCTCACTGCCTGCCTCACTGTCTGCCTCACTGCCTGCCTCACTGCCTGCCTCACTGCCTGCCTCACTGCCTGCCTCACTGTCTGCCTCACTGCCTGCCTCACTGCTTGGCTCACTGCCTGCCTCACTGCCTGCCTCACTGCCTGCCTCACTGCTTGGCTCACTGCCTGCCTCACTGTCTGCCTCACTGTCTGCCTCACTGCCTGCCTCACTGCCTGCCTCACTGCCTGCCTCACTGCTTGGCTTACTGCCTGCCTCACTGCCTGCCTCACTGCCTGCCTCACTGCCTGCCTCACTGCTTGGCTCACTGCCTGCCTTACTGCCTGCCTCACTGCCTGCCTCACTGCCTGCCTCACTGCCTGCCTCACTGTCTGCCTCACTGCCTGCCTCACTGCCTGCCTCACTGCCTGCCTCACTGCCTGCCTCACTGCTTGGCTCACTGCCTGCCTTACTGCCTGCCTCACTGCCTGCCTCACTGCCTGCCTCACTGCCTGCCTCACTGTCTGCCTCACTGCCTGCCTCACTGCCTGCCTCACTGCCTGCCTCACTGCTTGGCTCACTGCCTGCCTTACTGCCTGCCTCACTGCCTGCCTTACTGCCTGCCTCACTGTCTGCCTCACTGCCTGCCTCACTGCCTGCCTCACTGCCTGCCTCACTGCCTGCCTCACTGCTTGGCTCACTGCCTGCCTTACTGCCTGCCTCACTGCCTGCCTCACTGTCTGCCTCACTGCCTGCCTCACTGCCTGCCTCACTGCCTGCCCCACTGCTTGGCTCACTGCCTGCCTTACTGTCTGCCTCACTGCCTGCCTTACTGCCTGCCTCACTGCCTGCCTCACTGCCTGCCTCACTGCCTGCCTCACTGCCTGCCTCGCTGCTTCCTGCCACAGCGCTCACTTTTAACACAGCTTAGATAAAACTTGCCAGGAAACATCACAGATGCCTTCTGACGCGGGTGTTAGTTACATTATGACTCACAAGTGATGACCCACCACTCGAGTTTTTGGTTGTGATGAAGACCTGAGACTGGCTTACTGCTCCACCTGTATCTAAGCCAGGTGATGTTAGTCAAGTGTGAGAAGTGAGCGACACTCGTGCTTAAGTTCTTCTTGAGTGAAGGTAGAAGGTCATATAGGTTATTCACAGAGACCAGGAAGTGAAAGGTCATATTAGGTCATGCATTGAGAGGTGAGTGAAGATAGATAGTTTATGTGGAGGGAGTTCCTGAGGCCACACCATCGTTGACTAGGCTAGCACTAGACGAGTCTAGCTCACGGCCGGGCTCAGGGAGTAGAAAGACCCTCGAAACTCATCAGAGGTATATCAAGGGTGTACCACTGCCCTTTCGCAAACCAGGTCTACTGGTCGATGGCCTGATCAACCAGGCTGTTGGTGCTGGCTCCACGGGGTGCTGCGTATTGCACCACATCCTGGCTGATCAGCAACTGCCTCGAGGAACTATATTTCCTTCTTAATGATACCTAAGAGTCTGCTGGTTATTACCCTTATTTGTAAAGGGAGAATATTGAAAAGTCTTGGCCCCTTTACACTTACTGAGTTCTCTCTCGTTATATTCATTGCATCCTTACCTGTAATTTGGAGTATTTCACATTGTTATTCCAGTTCTCCTGCTGTCGTAGTGACTGATTTTGATGTCCAGATTTTGAGTCAGTTCCTCCAGAATTTTTCAGGTGTAAATTGTGTGTTTTTCTCTTGGTTGTTCCAGTAGTCCAGCTCGAGCCACCTAAACCGTTCCCAATAATTGACGTGTTAGAGGTTATACTGGCAGTGTGGGCTGCTTGCTTCCTCTCCACACCTGCAGTTTTGTCTGCCCTGAAAGGGACTCTTAGTGTATAGCAGTATGCCAGTCAAAAGTGACTTGTAGACGATTGTCATTGGCTAGGTATCTCTTACTGTATCGCTGCTTTGGTCCATTCTCTCTTCTCTCTCTCTCTCTCTCTATCTATCTCTCAAATCCCCTTCTCCATTTTTCTTCATCTAATCTCTACCCTGTATTGTATTTTGTCAAACCCTTTTAATTTTCTATATTACTTGAGGCCACACTGTGAAGGAAGGTAAGAAGTAATAGGTAACATATAGATGGCGACACTGTGAGGGAAGGCAACAACGTAGGAGCTACTAGCAGGAAGGAGAGTGAGGGAGGGAGGGAGCAGAGGTGAGTGTAGGTCGCGGTTAATTACACTGTTGGTGACGTCCTCAGCGTTTATATTTCTGCACTGGAAATGTATTGTTTAACAGGCATACTACCTGTACCAGCTGTGTTGTCACTACCTGTACCAGCTGTCTTGTGTCACCACCTGTACCAGTTGTGTTGTCACTACCTGTACCAGCTGTCTTGTGTCACCACCTGTACCAGTTGTGTTGTCACTACCTGTACCAGCTGTCTTGTGTCACCACCTGTACCAGTTGTGTTGTCACTACCTGTACCAGCTGTCTTGTGTCACCACGTGTACCAGTTGTGTTGTCACTACCTGTACCAGCTGTCTTGTGTCACCACCTGTACCAGTTGTGTTGTCACTACCTGAACCAGCTGTCTTGTGTCACCACCTGTACCAGCTGTGTTGTCACTACCTGTACCAGCTGTCTTGTGTCACCACCTGTACCAGTTGTGTTGTCACTACCTGTACCAGCTGTCTTGTGTCACCCACCTGTACCAGTGTTTGTCACTACCTGTACCAGCTGTCTTGTGTCACCACGTGTACCAGTTGTGTTGTCACTACCTGTACCAGCTGTCTTGTGTCACCACCTGTACCAGTTGTGTTGTCACTACCTGTACCAGCTGTCTTGTGTCACCACCTGTACCAGCTGTGTTGTCACTACCTGTACCAGCTGTCTTGTGTCACCACCTGTACCAGTTGTGTTGTCACTACCTGTACCAGCTGTCTTGTGTCACCACTGTACCAGTTGTGTTGTCACTACCTGTACCACTGTCTTGTGTCACCACCTGTACCAGTTGTGTTGTCACTACCTGTACCAGCTGTCTTGTGTCACCACCTGTACCAGTTGTGTTGTCACTACCTGTAACCAGCTGTCTTGTGTCACCACCTGTACCAGATTGTGTTGTCACTACCTGTACCAGCTGTCTTGTGTCACCACCTGTACCAGTTGTGTTGTCACTACCTGTACCAGCTGTCTTGTGTCACCACCTGTACCAGTTGTGTTGTCACTACCTGTACCAGCTGTCTTGTGTCACCACCTGTACCAGCCGTGTTGTGTCACCACCTGTACCAGCCGTGTTGTCACCACCTGTACCAGCTGTGTTGTGTCACCACGTGTACCAGCTGTCTTGTGTCACCACGTGTACCAGCTGTCTTGTCACCACCTGTATCAGCCGTGTTGTGTCACCACATGTACCAGCTGTTATGTGTGTGATCACTACATCTCTAGCTCCTGGACCCCCCGTTTCACGTTACTGCGGCTAACACGCCTCTTTCTTTGCTAGGAGTGAGTATATAGCTCCTGGCCCTACCTCTTTAGCTGTAATTGATTTTACTGATTCTTGTCCTCCGGGACTTGATCATCCCTAGTCTTGAGACTGCGTATATGTGTGTGCCATCTTTTACCATGAAAAGACTCGTCACCTCTCACAGCTGACAGACTTATTTCAGAGTCACCTCTCCAATTTTTGTACTGTCTACTGTGTTAAGGTGTAACCACTTACTATGTAACTTCCATAAATACCGTAATACGTAAAGACAATAACAAATTTGAAGGTGCGTTAGGAAACAGAGACACCTGGCGGACTGTACCATAATTATGCTATTGTAGTGTGGCAGTCACATGTTAGATGTTATCTAGTGTGGGAGTCACATGTTAGATGTTATCTAGTGTGGCAGTCACATGTTAGATGTTATCTAGTGTGGCAGTCACATGTTAGATGTTATCTAGTGTAACAGTCACATGTTAGATGTTATCTAGTGTAACAGTCACATGTTAAATGTTATCTAGTGTGACAGTCACATGTTAGATGTTGTTATCTAACAGGAACAGTTAATGTACAACAATATTCCAGTCTAGAGAGAACAAGTGACTTAATGATTATCATTGGCTTGTAATATGTTGTTTTGAAGGTTCTCGTTATCCAGCCTTTCATTTTCCTCGCGGTTGTGATAATGACGCTGTGAGAGGAAAGTTTTGAGGCAGCAGCAGTAATATGTTGGTAGAAAACTGATGTTACCAGATGTTTGTTCCAGGCACTTCTGTTTTACATCATGAAAATCAGGTAAATATGTATTATGAATATGTATGTAGTGAGAGAGAGGGAAAGAGAAGGGATGGATACAGAGAGAGAGAGAGAGAGAGAGAGAGAGAGAGAGAGAGAGAGAGATGAGAGGGAGGGAGGGGGGAAGGGGGGGGGGGGGAGAGCATCAATCAATTTAGGTTGCATGAGGTGGCGACTCCAGAAGCGTCACACGCTGCCTCTGACGTGTGTATGTTCAGCTCAGCGTGACAGTTGTTGCAGTCTTCTATCACCTCGTTGTTCAGCTCAGCGTGACAGTTGTTGCAGTCTTCTATCACCTCGTTGTTCAGCTCAGCGTGACAGTTGTTGCAGTCTTCTATCACCTCGTTGTTCAGCTCAGTGTGACAGTTGTTGCAGTCTTCTATCACCTCGTTGTTCAGCTCAGTGTGACAGTTGTTGCAGTCTTCTATCACCTCGTTGTTCAGCTCAGTGTGACAGTTGTTGCAGTCTTCTATCACCTCGTTGTTCAGCTCAGTTGTTACAGTCCTACTTGGACCATTTACAAAGTCACAATAAGACACAAGAGTGAGGAAGCCAGTATATATAGGTGAGGGGGGACAGGAACGGGACCAAGAGAGGAAGAAATAGTAGTAGTGATAGTGGTAGTAGTAGTACTGCGGTAGTAGAAAGTAGGGAGAGTAGTTTTAGTGGCACAACAGATAGAAGGGAGAGTGAAAGGAAGGAATGGTAATGATAGTAGCAATAGTAATAGTAGTAATGGAGTGGTAGTCGTAATAGTAGTAGAAGTGGGGTCAGTCTAAGGACAAGAAAAAGGAACATTGCTGGAGAGCTAAGGATATTTTACCTTTCTTACCTTGAGATGTTGTGAAGTGTCGTGGTGTAGTTGTAGTAGTAGTAGTAGTAGTGTGTGTGTGTGTTGAGAAGACATAGTTGAGTTATAAAGGAGTGAGTAAGAGACCAGGAAGAGTGAATGATGCTGTTGAGTTAAGTGGTGTTTGGGCATGATAGGAAGGGTAGGGGGACTGCTGGGCAGGCGGGGGTTGGGGCAGGCAGGCAGGCGGCCAGTTAACCATCATGATGGCACGCGTGCCTCAGGAAGTCAAAGGTCAGCACAACTGCCCCCAGCTGTACACTCCGCCGCCGCCGCCGCCAGGAGCGTTTAGCACCATAACACTATCTGAAGCTTCATTCTTCACTGATGGTAGTGTTTCCTCTAGTGGTGACTTTGTGTAGTGGTGGTGCCACAGCTGGTGGTGACTTCATGTAGTGGTGGTACCACAGCTGGTGGTGACATCATCTTGTAGTGGTGGTGCCACAGCTAGTGGTGGTGCCACAGCTGGTATTGATAACACAGCTGGTAGTACTGGCGGTAGTGGTACAGATGGTGGTGGTACTGGTAGTGGTGAGGCTCTTGTATCCTCCAGGTAGTTTTTCTCCCACTGTTGCTGCCACTGACACTAACCTCTTTTAGCCTCCTCCTCTTCCCGTCCCGCTTTTGAAGGGTCACCAGCATTACCCCCTCCCCCTCCCCCCTCCCCCTCCCCCTCCCCCCTCCCCCTCCCCCCTCCCCCTCCCCCTCCCCCCGCCCCCCTCCCCTTTCCCCTCCCCCCTCCCCCCCCCCTCCCCTCCCCCTCCCCCTCCCCCTCCCCCCCCCCGCCTTCACCACACCCATCCCTCTCTTCTACTTCCTTCCCTTCCCTTTCTCTTCCTCCCTCATCCTCTCCATAGTGTCAGTTTGTGCCAAATCTACACTTTGTTTTGCCTATCATATTTCTCTTGTCTCTCCTCGTACTTCCTTCTTCTTCTCTCTATTCTCATGTACGTCTTCTCTCCTTCTCTTATCTCTCCCGTTATTCTTCACATATTTTCTTGCAATAAATCTTCTCAGTTCTATTTTCGTGGTTCTTGATGTATTCTACCTGTTGTAGCTGTAGCATCACGCTCACTGTTACTGTTGTAGCTGTAACATCACGCTCACTGTTACTGTTGTAGCTGTAGCATCACGCTCACTGTTACTGTTTGCTGTACATCACGCTCACTGTTTACTGTTGTAGCTGTAACATCACGCTCACTGTTACTGTTGTAGCTGCAGCATCACGCTCACTGTTACTGTTGTAGCTGTAGCATCACGCTCACTGTTACTGTTGTAGTTGTAGCATCACGCTCACTGTTACTGTTGTAGCTGTAGCATCACGCTCACTGTTACTGTTGTAGCTGCAGCATCACGCTCACTGTTACTGTTGTAGCTGTAGCATCACGCTCACTGTTACTGTTGTAGCTGCAGCATCACGCTCACTGTTACTGTTGTAGCTGTAGCATCACGCTCACTGTTACTGTTGTAGCTGTAGCATCACGCTCACTGTTACTGTTGTAGCTGTAGCATCACGCTCACTGTTACTGTTGTAGCTGTAGCATCACGCTCACTGTTACTGTTGTAGCTGCAGCATCACGCTCACTGTTACTGTTGTAGCTGTAGCATCACGCTCACTGTTACTGTTGTAGCTGCAGCATCACGGTCACTGTTACTGTTGTAGCTGCAGCATCACGCTCACTGTTACTGTTGTAGCTGTAGCATCACGCTCACTGTTACTGTTGTAGCTGTAGCATCACGCTCACTGTTACTGTTGTAGCTGCAGCATCACGCTCACTGTTACTGCTGTAGCTGTAGCATCACACTCACTGTCACTGTTGTAGCTGCAGCATCACGCTCACTGTCACTGCTGTAGCTGTAGCATCACACTCACTGTCACTGTTGTAGCTGCAGCATCACGCTCACTGTCACTGCTGTAGCTGCAGCATCACGCTAACTGTCACTGCTGTAGCTGTAGCATCACACTCACTGTCACTGTTGTAGCTGCAGCATCACGCTCACTGTCACTGCTGTAGCTGCAGCATCACGCTAACTGTCACTGCTGTAGCTGCAGCATCACGCTCACTGTCACTGCTGTACTGCAGCATACACGCTCACTGTCACTGCTGTAGCTGCAGCATCACGCTCACTGTCACTGCTGTAGCTGCAGCATCACGCTCACTGTTACTGCTGTAGCTGTAGCATCACGCTCACTGTTACTGCTGTAGCTGTAGCATCACACTCACTGTCACTGTTGTAGCTGCAGCATCACGCTCACTGTCACTGCTGTAGCTGCAGCATCACGCTCACTGTCACTGCTGTAGCTGCAGCATCACGCTCACCTGTCACTGCTGTAGCTGCAGCATCACGCTCACTGTCACTGCTGTAGCTGCAGCATCACGCTCACTGTCACTGCTGTAGCTGCAGCATCACGCTCACTGTCACTGCTGTAGCTGCAGCATCACGCTCACTGTTACTGCTGTAGCTGTAGCATCACACTCACTGTCACTGTTGTAGCTGCAGCATCACGCTCACTGTCACTGCTGTAGCTGCAGCATCACGCTCACTGTCACTGCTGTAGCTGCAGCATCACGCTCACTGTCACTGCTGTATCTGCAGCATCACGCTCACTGTCACTGCTGTAGCTGCAGCATCACGCTCACTGTCACTGCTGTAGCTGCAGCATCACGCTCACTGTCACTGCTGTAGCTGCAGCATCACACTCACTGTTGCTGCTGTAGCTGCAGCATCACGCTCACTTCCGGTAATATTCGCAAACTTCTGTTAGGAAATTCTAAGTACGTTCAACATTGTTGTAATGTTCTCTCTCTCTCTCTCTCTCTCTCTCTCTCTCTCTCTCTCTCTCTCTCTCTCTCTCTCTCTCTCTCTCTCTCTCTCTCTCTCTCTCTCTCTTTTATCATGTTTTCCTTGAACTGGTTCTTCATTCATCCCAGATCAGAACACTTAGTATCACCTGGTGTTGTGGGGCAGCATCCACACACCACAACACACAATGTGTGTGTGTGTGTGTGTGTGTGTGTGTGTGTGAGTGTGTGTGTGTGTGTGTGTGTTACTGGTGTCACAGATGACAAGTGAGTAACATGAAACATATCAGATAAATAGTGTGGTAATGATTCTTTATTTCTTCCAGGCTGCAGCTGACACATCCTCCCTCTGTGCTATTCCCAAGGTACGTCACATTATTACTACTAAACTTGAGTAAATATTATTATTATTATTATATGATTTTTAAATGTTTTTTTTACTGTTATTAATATTGTTCCTTCTAGAGAGGTTTCTTGATGCTAGTTAGGGGAAGGTCAGTTTCCCGCAGCTGTCACTGCTTCACAGTATAGTGCTGGAAGGTCAGTTTCCCACAGCTGTCAACTGCTTTCACAGTATAGGCTCTGAAGGTTCAGTTTTCCCACACTGTCACTGCTTCAGAGTATAGTGCTGGAAGGTCAGTTTCCCGCAGCTGTCACTGCTTCACAGTATAGTGCTGGAAGGTCAGTTTCCCACAGCTGTCACTGCTTCACAGTATAGTGCTGGAAGGTCAGTTTCCCACAGCTGTCACTGCTTCACAGTATAGTGCTGGAAGGTCAGTTTCCCACAGCTGTCACTGCTTCACAGTATAGTACTGGAATGTCAGTGTCCCCACAGCTGTCACTGCGGCACATATAGTGCTGGTAGGTCATTTACCCGCAGGCTGTCACTGCTTCATTCATATAATAGTGCTGAAGGTCAGTTTCCCGCAGCTGTCAAACTGCCCATCAGAGTATAGTGCTTTGGAAGGTCAGTTTTTCCCACAGGCTGTCACTGCTTCAGAGTATAGTGCTGGAAGGTCAGTTATCCCCCGCAGCGGTCACTGAGCTATCACAGTATAGTGCTGGAAGGTCAGTTTCCCGCAGCTGTCACTGCTTCACAGTATAGTGCTGGAAGGTCAGTTTCCCGCAGCTGTCACTGCTTCAGAGTATAGTGCTGGAAGGTCAGTTTCCCGCTGCTGGTCACTGACTTTCACAGTATAGTGCTGGAAGGTCAGTTTCCCACAGCTGTCACTGCTTCACAGTATAGTACTGGAATGTCAGTTTCCCACAGCTGTCACTGCTGCACAGTATAGTGCTGGAAGGCAGTTTTCCCGCAGACTGGGCACTGCGTCAGAGGTATAGGCTTGGAATGTCATTGATATTCGAGGCGCGAGTCGATGGGCTGTAGCGGATCGATGCTTTAGCGAGCATATATAGTGCTGGAAAGGGTCATTTCCCACAGCTGTCACTGCTATCACTGTATAGTGCTGGAAGGTCAGTTTCCCGCAGCTGTCACTGCTTCAGAGTATAGTGCTGAAAGGTCAGTTTCCCACAGCTGTCACTGCTTCACAGTAATGCTGGAGGTCAGTTTCACAGCTGTCACTGCTTCAAAGTATAGTCTGGAAATGTCAGTTTCCAGCAGCTGTCATGCTGCAAACAGTATAGCGAACTGTAAGGTCATTTTCTCAACAGCTGTCTCTGCTTCATAGTATATGGCTGGAAGTCATTTTTCCCACAGCTGTCCACTGCTTCACAGTATAGTGCAGGAAGGCGTCAATTTCCCCATCTGTCCCTGCTTCACAGTAATAGCGCTGTTAAGTCAGTTTCTCACAGCTGTCACTGCTTCATAGTATAGTGCTGGAAGGTCAGTTTCTCACAGCTGTCACTGCTTCACAGTATAGTACTGGAAGGTCAGTTTCCCACAGCTGTCACTGCTTCACAGTATAGTGCTGGAAGGTCAGTTTCCCACAGCTGTCAACTGCTTTACTGTTAAATTGCTGGAAGTCATTCCACAGCTGTCATCGCTTCACAGATAGTGCTGGTAGGTCAGTTTTCCCACAGCTGTCACTGCTTCACAGTATAGTGCTGGAAGGCCAGTTTCCCATAGCTGTCACTGCTTCACAGTATAGCGCTGCTGGGTCAGTTTCCCACAGCTATCACTGCTTCACAGCATAGTGCTGGAAGGTCAGTTTTCCACAGCTATCACTGCTTCTCAGTATAGTGCTGGAAGGTCAGTTTCCTACAGCTGTCACTGCTTCACAATATAGAGCTGAGGGTCAGTTTCCCACAGCTATTCACTGCTTCAAGTATAGTCTGCTGGATAGGTCAGTTTTCACAGCTATCACTGATTTCTCAGATAGGTCTGGGAAGGTCAGTTTCTCACAGCTGTCATCTGCGTCACAGTAGGTGCCTGGATGGTCAGTTTCCCACAGCAATCACTCACTGCTTTCTTCACATGTATCAGTGCTGGAAAGGTCAGTTTCCCCACAGCTATCACTGCTTCACATATAGTGCCTGGAAGGTCAGGTATTATTCCACACTATCACGGCGTCCTCAGTATAGTGCCTGGAAGGGTCAGTTTCTCACAGCTGTCACTGCTTCACAGTATAGTGCTGAAGGGTCAGTTGGCCTCACAGCATCACTGCTTCACATATAGTGCTGGAGAGGTCAGTTTCCACCGCTATCACTTCTTCTTCAGTATAAGTGCTGGAAGGTCATTCCTCACAGCTGTTCACGCTTTCACCAGTTATAGGCTGAAAGGTCATTTCTCACAGCTGGCACTGCTTCACAGTATAGTGCTGGAAGGTCAGTTTTCCACAGCTATCACTGCTTCTCAGTATAGTGCTGGAAGGTCAGTTTCTCACAGCTGTCACTGCTTCACAGTATAGTGCTGGAAGGTCAGTTTCTCACAGCTGTCACTGCTTCACAGTATAGTGCTGGAAGGTCAGTTTTCCACAGCTGTCACTGCTTCACAGTATAGTGCTGGAAGGTCAGTTTCCCACAGCTGTCACTGCTTCACAGTATAGTGCTGGAAGGTCAGTTTTCCACAGCTGTCACTGCTTCACAGTATAGTGCTGGAAGGTCAGTTCCCACAATCTATCACTGCTTCTCAGTATAGTGCAGAAGTCAGTTTCTCACAGCTTCACTTGCTTCAACAGTATAGTGGCTGGAAGGTCAGTTTTCCACAGCTGCTGCTGCTTCACATCATAGAAAACGTTGATGGAACACAAACTGAGAAAATGGTCACACGAACACTAACTCAGCAATACGTGACAGGTGCTGCTTGCAGTTACGGTGATATAGTAAAGTGATACAATGACAGTGATATAGTAGGAGGTTATTACAATCACGGTGATACAGTAGGGTAATACAATCATGGTACACTGTACTTGATGATGTCCAACACAACCAGACAGGTACACTGTACTTGATGCTGTCCAACACAACCAGACAGGTACACTGTACTTGATGCTGTCAAACACAACCAGACAGGTACACTGTACTTGATGCTGTCCAGTACAACCATACAGGTACACTGTACTTGATACTGTTCAGCACAGCCTTACAGGTACACTGTACTTGATCATCTCTTAGTGGTACCGCTGAAGGCACCGCAGCCGAGGGACGAGAGTCCTCGGGGTTCGTGAGAGAGACTTGATGCCTGTCCAGTACATAGTACTCGAGATGGGTAGTCTCAGTAGAGTAGTCTCTGGCTGTACTTGATGCAGTCCAGTACAACCATACCAGACACTGTACTTGATGCAGTCCAGTACAACCATACAGTACACTGTACTAGATGCTGTTCAAGCACACCTTAACAGGTACACTGTACTTGAATGCTGTTCAACTCAGCCTACAGGTACACTGTACTTGATGCTGTCCAACACAACCAGACAGGTACACTGTACTTGATGCTGTTCAACACAGCCTTACAGGTACACTGTACTTGATGCTGTCCAACACAACCATACAGGTACACTGTACTTGATGCTGTTCAACTCAGCCTTACAGGTACACTGTACTTGATGCCGTCCAACACACCCAGACAGGTACAAACTGTACTTTATGCTGTCCGTACAACCAGCAGGTAACACTGTACTTGATGCAGTCCAGTAACAAACCCAGCAGGTACACTGTACTTGATGCTGTCCGGTACAACCAGACAGGTACACTGTACTTGATGCTGTCCAACACAACTAGACAGGTACACTGTACTTGATGCTGTCCAACACAACCAACAGGTAACACTGTTACATGATTCTGTCCAACACAACTAGAGGACAGGTACAAACTGAACTTTATCTGTCCCAACTCAACCGAGACAGGTACACTGTACTTGATTGCTGTCCAGTACAACCAGACAGGTACACTGTAACTTGATGCTGTCCCCGTAGAACCGACAGTACACTGTACATTTGATGCTGTCCAACACAACCAGACAGGAACACTGGTACTTGAACTGTCCAACACAACCAGACAGGTACACAGTACTTATGATGGCGTGTCAAACACAACCAGAACAGTTACACTGTACTTGATGCTGTCCAGTACAGACCAGACAGGTACACTGTACTTTGATGCTGGTCCAACTCAACCAGACCCAGGTACACTGTACTGATGGCTGTCCACACAAGCCATAAGGATACACTGTACTTGATGCTGTCAAGCTCGCCCTACAGGTAACACTGTACTTGATGCCGTCCAACACAACCAGACAGGTACACTGTACTTGATGCTGTCCGGTACAACCAGGCAGGTACACTGTACTTGATCACGTATGGCGATGAGATGCTGGTTACAACCATGCAGGTACACTGTACTTGATGCTGTCCGGTAGAACCAGACAGGTACACTGTACTTGATGCTGTCCAACACAACCAGACAGGTACACTGTACTTGATGCTGTCCAACACAACCAGACAGGTACACTGTACTTGATGCTGTCCAGTACAACCAGACAGGTACACTGTACTTGATGCTGTCCAGTACAACCATACAGGTACACTGTACTTGATGCTGTTCAACTCAGCCTTACAGGTACACTGTACTTGATGCCGTCCAACACAACCAGACAGGTACACTGTACTTGATGCTGTCCGGTACAACCAGGCAGGTACACTGTACTTGATGCTGTCCGGTACAACCAGGCAGGTACACTGTACTTGATGCTGTCCGGTAGAACCAGACAGGTACACTGTACTTGATGCTGTCCAACACAACCAGACAGGTACACTGTACTTGATGCGGGTCCAAGCACAACAAGACAGACACGTACTTGATGCTGTCCTGTGTGATATTGTCTAACCAGATTGCACCAGAGAGAGCTCTCAGTTGTCTTGATTACTAGGAGTGATAGATGCGGTATGGTCTCTCGCGGCGCTACGGCTCGTACGTAGACATGAATTACACTGTACTTGATGCTGTCCAACACAACCAGACAGGTACACTGTACTTGATGCTGTCCAACACAACCAGACAGGTACACTGTACTTGATGCTGTCCAACACAACCAGACAGGTACACTGTACTTGATGCTGTCCAACACAACCAGAACAGTACACTGTAACTGTGAATGCTGTCCCAATCACAACCAGACAGGGTACACTGTACTTGATGCTGTCCCAACACACCAGACAGGTAACACGTACTTGATGCCGGGTCCAGTACACCAGACAGGTACACTGTACTTGATGCTGTCCAACACAACCAGACAGGTACACTGTACTTGATGCTGTCCAACACAACCAGACAGGTACACTGTACATGATGCCGTCCAGTACAACCAGACAGGTACACTGTACATGATGCCGTCCAGTACAACCAGACAGGTACAACTGTAACATTGATGCTGTCCAACACGCACCACCAGACAGGTACAACTGGACATGATGCCGTCCAGTACAACCAGACAGGTACACTGTACATGATGCCGTCCAGTACAACCAGACAGGTACACTGTACATGATGCTGTCCAGTACAACCAGACAGGTACACTGTACATGATGCTGTCCAGTACAACCAGACAGGTACACTGTACATGATGCTGTCCAGTACAACCAGACAGGTACACTGTACATGATGCTGTCCAACACAAGACTAACATACTGTCACGTAGATGATAATTAATCCTGTAAGTTCCCGGGTTAAGTCCCCAGGAATCGACATAAATAATTTCTATATTCTGCGTTGTAAATGTCCAAGTTTAGGTGACTGTCACTGTTGTTATCACTTTGTCAACTCATTAATTTTGCGAATGAACTCATTGTTGTTGTAAACATCTCATTACTATTGTAACATGTTGTTGTTGTATCTATTATAAGCTTGTGTAACCTTTTGACTCCCGCCCAAAGAATAGCATGATACATATGGTGGGCAGAACAGGGCTGTTACTACCACTCACATCTAGACTCCACACTGAGGCGCTTATCCTATTCTATATAGCAGTTACATTGTATGAACAGAGTTATATTGTACTAACATATTCCATTGCACAAGATGATATTCAAACACCACGGCTGTGTCGGTAGTGTGAAGGCTTTCAAACTACAGGCCTCGGCTTAGTCTCTACAACTTTCTCTGTGTGTGTGTGTGTGTGGTGTTGGTGTGTTGTGTTAAATATATATATATAGTATGATATATATATATATAATATATATATACTATATATATATATATATATATAATATATTCACGAGCGCATTGGTGTCAATGGTGAAGAGATCGGCGAGCAGCGGATGGGGATCTGATTCGCGCGCGTAAGCCATGCGTTGTTTTATAGCGACTAAATGCCGGAGCAAGGGGCTACGTAACCCCAACCCCAGATGTGGCTGCGCTATAGGCATGAAATTACTAAATTTAAAAGAGAAACTTTTCGTTTTTCATTTTGGGCCACCCTGCCTTGTGGGATACGGCGCCTTAGAGATAGAGGGTTTAACAGGGAGGCGATCAAAGAGGAATGGCGATAATGGAGGTGCGTGGGATATAATATATTATATTATATTATATATATATAATATATATAATATATCTATAATAAATATATATATATTTATATATATGTAAGATACACCTAGATAACAGGGAATCTTGCACTTCATACGTACACTTTTGGTCACACTTCACAGACATGGCACATCATATATATATATATATACATACATCTAGGTTTTTCCTCCTTTCTCTAAATAGCTCTTGTTCCTCTTTATTTCTTACTTTCTATTGTCCTGGGGAAGTTGAAAAGAATCTCTTCCTTCCGTAAGCCATGCGGTCGATGAGGCGACAAAAAGCCGGGAGAAATGGGCTTAGTACCCCCTTCACTCACCTGTAGACATTTACTAAAAAAGAGAATTAGAAAAACTTATAAAACTGGGATCTTAAATGTGCGTGGATGTAGTGCGGATGACAAGAAACAGATGATTGCTGATGTTATGAATGAAAGAAGTTGGATGTCCTGGCCCTAAGCGAAACAAAGCTGAAGGGGGTAGGAGAGTTTTTCGGTGGGGGGAAATAAATGGGATTTAATCTGGAGTACTGAAGAGTTAGAGCAAAGGAAGGGTAGCAGTAATGTGAATGATCAGTTATTGAAGGAAAAAAGAATATGAATTGTAAATGCAAGAATTTATGTTGGATTAAAGTAAAGGTTGGATGCGAGAAGTGGTCAAATAACTGTATTGCACCTGGAGAAGAAGGAATGCAGAGGAGAGAGAGAGAGATTTTTGTTGGGAGTTAAGTGAAAGTATTAGGAAGCCTATGAACCAAGTGAGAGAGAAATTGGTGGGTAAGGGGACCTAATGCTAAAGTAGAAGAAACGTAGAGAGAGGTGTGGTAGGTAAGTTTGGGGGCAGTTGTAAATGATAAGGGAGCCCTTTGATTGAACTTTGAAAAAAGGGGGTTAGTTAAAAGTAATAAAACTTTTTAAAGAAAAAGAGGATAATAAGTATCAAGATATGTGTAGGGCGAAATGACGAGTTTTGTTGGATTATGTATGGAGATAAAGATGTTGATAGACATCAGGATGTACATGTTTATTAGGGGCCCCGTATTCAGATCACTTTCTAGTTGTAGTAACTGGAGTAAAAGGTAGATGGGGTACAAGGAAAATAGAGCACAGGGGAAAAGAGAGGGAGGTTTTTAAAAAAAAAGAGGGGGCAGTTAGGGTAAGATATAAAAAAAGCTATTGGGGATAGATGGGCTAATGAGAGTAGGCAATGGGGTCGAAGAGGGATGGGGTAGGTTTTAAAAAAGTAATTTTAGAGTGTTCAGCAGAAGTTTGGGTTAAGAAAGTGGGTGCGGGGGGGAAGAGGAGCGATTGGGGGAATGATATGTGAAGAGAGAGTAAGGGAGAAAAATTAGCATATGAGAAGTTTTTACAAGTAAAGTGATGCAAGGAGGGAAGAGAATGGGGAAAAAAAGGGGAGGTTAAAAGGTGGTGAAGCAAGTAAAAAGAGAGCAAATGAGAGGTGGGGGGAGATGTTATCAAAAAATTTTTTTGAAAAAAAAAAGTTTTGGAGGAGATTAACAATTTTAAGAAAGCCCGGAGAACAAAGGATTTGTCAGTTAAAAATATGAGAGGAGTTTTTAAAGGGAGATTTAGAGGTATTGGGAAGAGGAGGGAATATTTTGAGGAAATGTTAAATGTTGATGAAGTAGGGAAGCTGGATTTGTGATAGGGCAAGGGGAAAACAAATCTTGTGGAGTGGGGAAAGAGCCAGTTGTGAGTGGGGGGGAAAGTTCGTGAGGCAGTAGGAAAATAAAAGGGGGAAAGGCAGCCAGGATTGGGGATAAAGATAAAAATTTTAAAAGCAGGTGGGGGATATAGTTTTTGGAGTGGTTGGTGCAATTATTTAATAAATGTATGGAGAGGGTAAGGTACCTAGGGATTGGCAGAGAGCATGCATATTTCCCTTTTTGTATAAAGGAAAAGGGGGAAATAAAAGAGAGTGCAAAAATTATAGGGGGATAAGTCTGTTGATTTATACCTGGCAAAGTTTTATGGCAGAGTTTTATAAAAGAATTAAGATTTAAGACGGAGAATAGGAAGCAGATGAACAAGGAGGCTTTAGGAAAGGTAGGGGGTGTTGTGGACCAGGTGTTTACAGTGAAACATATAAGTGAACAGTTTTTAGATAAGGCTAAAGGGTCTTTGTGGCATTTATGGATTTGGAAAAGGCGTATGACGGGGTGGTTTGGGGGGGCAATGTGGAAAGATGTTGCAGATGTATGGTGTAGGAGGTAGGTTACTGAAAGCATTTGAAGAGTTTTTACGAGGATAGGAGGCTAAATTTTAGAGTATGTAGGAAAGAGGGAAATTATTTCCCAGTAAAAGTAGGCCTTAGACAAGGATGTGTGATGTCACCGTGGTTGTTTAATATATTCATAGATGGGGTTGTAAGAGAAGTAAATGCGAGGGTCTTGGCAAGGGGGCGTGGAGTTAAAAGATAAAGAATCACACATAAAGTGGGGAGTTGTCACAGTTGCTCTTTGCTGATGACACTGTGCTCTTGGGAGATTCTGAAGAGAAGTTGCAGAGATTGGTGGGATGAAATTTGGGTTAGGGTGTGCAAAAGAAGAAATTGAAAGTGATGAATACAGGAAAGAGTAAGGTTATGAGGATAACAAAAAGATTAGGTGATGAAAGATTGGATATGATTGGAGGGAGAGGTATGGAGGAGATGAATGTATTCAGATATTTGGGATTGGACGTGTCAGCGGATGGGTCTATGAAAGATGAGGTGAATCATAGAATTGATGAGGGAAAAGGGTGAGTGGTGCACTTGGGGAGTTGGGAGACAAAGAACTTTGTCCTTGGAGGCAAAGAGGGGAAGTATGAGAGTATAGTTTTACCAATGCTCTTATATGGGTGTGAAGCTTTGGGTGATGAATGTTGCAGCGGGAGAAGGCTGGAGGCAGTGGAGATGTCATGTCTGAGAGCAATTTTGGGGGTGTGAATATAATGCAGAAAATTCGTAGTTTGGAATTTAGGAGGGGGGGGATTACCAAACTGTTGTCCAGAGGGCTGAGGAAGGGTTGTTGAGGTGGTTCGGACATGTGGAGAGAATGGAGCGAAACAGAATAACTTCAAGAGTGTATCAGTCTGTAGTGGAAGGAAGCGGGGTAGGGGTCGGCCTAGGAAAGGGTTGGAGGGAGGGGGTTAAAGGAGGTTTTGTGTGCGAGGGGCTTGGATTCCCAGCAGGCATGCGTGAGCGTGTTTGATAGGTGAATGGAGACAAATGGTTTATAATACTTGACGTGCTGTTGGAGTGTGAGCAAAGTAACATTTATGAAGGGGTTCAGGGAAACCGGCAGGCCGGGATTGAGTCCTGGAGATGGGAAGTACAGTGCCTGCACTCTGAAGGAGGGGTGTTAATGTTGCAGTTTAAAAACTGTAGTGTAAAGCACCCTTCTGGCAAGACAGTGATGGAAGTGAATGATGGTTGAAAGTTTTTCTTTTTCGGGCCCCCTGCCCTTTGGGGGGAATCGGCCCGTGTGATAATAATATATTTATATATATATATATATATATATATATATTTTATATATATATTATATATATATATATATATATTTAAAATATATATATTAAGGCACTACCTCGGGAACTGGACTGGGGACTCTCATCCTCAGAGAAAAGTGTGAACTTGCTTCAGGGAAAACTCGAGATTCTGGAGAGTTATCTGGAGTTTATCTGGAGAGAGTTCCGGGGGTCAACGCCCCCGCGGCCCGGTCTGTGACCAGGCCTCCTTAGGTCAGTGTCCCAGGATGCGACCCACACCAGTCGACTAACACCCAGGTACCCATTTTACTGATGGGGAACATAGACAACAGGTTGAAAGAAACACGTCCAATGTTTCTACTCTGGCTGGGAATCGAACCCAGGCCCTCACCGTGTGAAGCGAGAGCGTTAACCACCAGGCCACCCTGAAGCGTTTGAATATTTTTTTTCTCGTACCACTCCCAATATTCTATGTAAACTTTGTTAATATATTTTGTTTATAAATATACAATAGAAATGAGAACAACATAAATAACTCAGAGTCAACATCTCAAACACTTCATCCAGCTCCCCGGCGGTCGGCCGTGTGCCCAGAATGCTGCAGGCATTTGCCCTCTAGATCGCAAAACTGAGTCTCTGAAAGAGGAAGCTAGCCGCTCTGTGGTCCTTGCTTTCTGTGATGAGCTTTTCACCCAGCTCTTGAGGAACTTTAGAGCACACTTGCCCCATGTTCCAAGGGTCTCCGACCCTACTGGGATGAAGTTATCTGGATCTCCCTGTAACTGGCGGCTCCACCCCCTTCAACTTCAGAGCATGGCAAGTAGGTGTCCGCCAGTGTGGCGGCGCAGGTGTAGTCCCAGGCAATATGCATACATCATTCCAGGGTACCATAGTGGCTCCATCTGGACGCTTTTGACTTCTGCCGGACCTCTGTACTTGGGGTTTCCGTTAAGGTGGGCAACGGGCTGTGGCGAGACTTCTCTTTACGATATCGTTGACCTTCTCATGTCTAACATACTTCCCTTCTGATGTATGACACACGAGAACATGAAGTCCGAATTCATCAGCCGTCGCCCTGCCGCAAATACACTTATGTTCGGTGAGGATGGGGGCAGTTAGGGGAAGAGCAACACCAGTCCGAATGGCCTGTGGGTCGAGTCGGGTGCCCAGGTAGGAGTTGGGAACAACTCAAAGGAAATCTCCTGAGTGTGGTGCCTTCACCGCTAGGAGACGAGCTTTGTCCTTTCCTGAAGCATTGGTGAGCATTGTTTTGGTAATTTTTTCCATGATCGGTTTTGTCCCAGTGGGACTGTGATCTTTGGAAGGAGCTGGTCTACTGGAAGAGTCAGCAAGGGTGTTCCACAGCATTGTTGCTTCAATGAACCTGGGGTCTTGAGCTCCTACCGCACCTTTTAAGCTTTGGGGACAATGTCCTTGACTAGTCCACTGGAAGCCATGCACGAGGACAGAAATTCAGGTAAAGCTACCTCCATTGCCTTGCGCACTCCTATACCTCTCAGTCGCACTGGGAGAGTTGCTTGATCCAATTGCTGATCTTCCAGTGACAGAGTCAGTGCCTTGTTGAAGATAGATCTCAGGAGTGAGTCATAATCGGTAAGTGTTGGGTTGTCGAAAGAGGGTGCGTACCTCAAGAAGTAAGTTTTGGCAACGTAAGACACCTTGTGAGGAGATGCAGGGCATCATGGGCATCAAGATCACTTATTCTTTCCTCTTATTCTTTTCGGGTCATACATTTTGTCCTTGAGGACTATGGCGATGGCCTGATGTGGTGCTCTTGGACGGGGTGGCAGAGTTGAATAATAGCTTTAGGCCTTTCGTGTTGCAATCAGCACATTATCAGGATCTTGCAAAGTTGCAGAAATAAGTAAAAGATCTAGGTAGAAGCTTCACCCACACCACCACCAGTGTGATGGTGATGGTGGTGGTGGTGGTGGTGGTGGTGGTGGTGGTGGTGGTGTGGGTGAAGGTTCTGGTAGTGGAGGTGGAGCCACCAGTGTGATGGTGGTGCCGCCACTACTGCCGTGTGTGGAGTCAGACTTAGTGTTTACCAGGACTGGTGAAGAGTGAGTTAAAGTGTTGGACCAAGCAGCCTCCACTCTCTTCATATATATGAAACTTTTATATTATTCTCTCTTTCTTTCTCTCTCTCTCTCTCTCTCTCTCTCTCTCTCTCTCTCTCTCTCTCTCTCTCTCTCTCTCTCTCACACACATTTACACAGTCTTACAGTAGTAGACTGTGATGATCTACAACATTTTACAAGCTACAATATGTTACATGCCTCAGCTCAATAAGAAACCTCCCCTAACATTAAGAAACCTCCCCTAACATTAAGAAACCTCCCCTAACATTAAGAAACCTCCCCTAACATTAAGAAACCTCCCCTAACATTAAGAAACCTCCCCTAACATTAAGAAACCTCCCCTAACATTAAGAAACCTCCCCTAACATTAAGAAACCTCCCCTAACATTAAGAAACCTCCCCTAACATTAAGAAACCTCCCCTAACATTAAGAAACCTCCCCTAACATTAAGAAACCTCCCCTAACATTAAGAAGCCTAATAATTATAAGTCTAAATAAATCAACTTCAGTCTTCTCCATTATTAAAGTTATTTAGTAACATAATTGTATACAACATACAAGTACGAATATCGTTATCGTTATGAAACATGAAAACTAGGGAATATGTCAACCAGGCTGTGATGGATATGTGGGGCAGCGGGCCTCCGAAAGCAACAGCGTGGTTGACCAGGCAAGCACCAGACTAGCCTGGCCCATGCCTGAGCTCCGAGAGTAGTAAGACTCTGGAAACTCACCAAAGGTATATCATAGTAGCTTGGTAGGGGCCAAAGATTGCAGTTGATTAATTGACTTCATTAATGTTTAAATGCTGTACAGACATGTTCCAAACTCGAGTCATTTTCTGGGAAGGAAAGATCGCAGATGAAGACTGGCAGCAGCCACTGTGGCTTCTGCCAGTGCCAGTCTTGTGGAATACAAGTTGTATTCTCGCCGACCGTGCCTTGGTGCCAGATGTGCTACTCTGATTATTTAGCTTTAAACTTAACAGCAAGGCTACTCTCATCTCTATGATATTGAAGCCTTTGAAGAGATGACAGATCCAGTGAAACTGAGTCCAGGTGAGTGACTAGTGTCCTTGCACGGTCCTCTATTCTGTCCAGAAGTCGCAAATAAGACGGGGGAGAAGGGAGGGGAGGCAAGCAGTTTAAGAAAGTGGAACATACTCAAGGTGAGAATACACTTGTGCCTCGTATAAAATTGTGTAGATACGAGATAGGCTCATTAGTGCTGTTAACTTCTTGTTTGCCGTCATGCAAGATTTACCACGTGATTCTTCATAGTCTGTTTTTTAATCAAGTTTCACACGTCACGCTCCAATATTGTTCAATTCATTATTACCACAGCTCCAGTATTAACATCATGCTGTTAATACTGTTTTCTCAGAAGCAGTTGTAACCTGCCATCGTTTTCCCCAGCTTTATATAACTGTCAGCTGTTAATTAATATGCCTGGGAGCGGTAGGCATCTCTCTTGCGTAAGTCAAGGTTGGAATACAGTCTTCGGCATGGGCATGAGATTCCAGGATGAGAAGTAGGTCATTGAAGTAGATATCCATAATAGTGGACCAAGCATACTTCCCTGTAGAACTCTGGCACCGACTGAGTGGCTTGTATACTCTGTTCCATTAAGAACTACTCTTGAGATGTCTTGAAGGTACTCATTCAGGAGGTATAGCACAGAGCCAGAGACTCTAGGTGCTTGCAGCTTTGCCAAGAGTTTCTGGCGCCATACTCGGTCGACGGCACCAGCACTGTCCAGTGCCAGTACACAGCTGACCTTGGATTCATCCAGTGACGACTGGTGCCACATAGTGGTGACGTTTATCAGGAGATCAGTAGCAAAGCGACCTTCTCGAAAGCCATATTGACGGTCACAAAGAAGCGAGTCACAGTCAGATAAGGCTGTCTGCCGTGAGTTTATTGTCTCGAGAATCTTGCCAGTGATTGAAGGTAGTGACACTGGACTGTAGCTGCTGATAATCTCGCCTCATTTACCCTGTGTTAGGTAGTGCTGATAGATGCGTGTGAGAGATGATACTTGCTGGTCATCACATCTACTCAGCAATCTTGGGCTCATGTTATCTTGGCCCTCAGTTTCTTCGTAGTCTAGGCAGGAAATATACTTCTTCCTGTCTTATTTTTCACTTCTGACAACTTTGACAAAGCCCTTTCAGCTAGTAATGGAATTTCTCTAACTGGATCAAAGGGAGCTTGAGTCTCTCTCTCTCTCTCTCTCTCTCTCTCTCTCTCTCTCTCTCCAGTTTAATAAAGTAAGTTCTCCCCACAGTGCATATCCTGGCCCTCACTCGTCTTAATGCTCTGACCTTTAAGACATGTAAAACTATATTCACTTAACAGTTTCTAACGACATTAGAACAAATTACCTTCTGATATTGTAACCATAGATAACTACAATCTGTAAAGAGTTAGTAATGGAAATAAAGAACACCGTAAGGCAGCATTTGATAAAATGTTACACCCAGAAGCCGTCTTAAAAATTGGAGGAGGAGGCAGAAGTAACAGGGAAGACTCTTATATTTAAGAATATATGGTGAATAGAAGGCGGCAATGGTAAGTATTAGGAAATGGTATGGTGATACCGACAAGTTGTGGAAAAAGACACTTATGTAGAGTTCAGGACATTTATTAAAGGAAACGTTTCGCCACGAGTGGCTTCTTCAGTCCTAATACAGAGAAAACTAAGAAGACGCGTATATATAGTGACAGGAGTCAGGTGAAGTGTCGCGTGGGTACTAGTGGAACTAAGGTAGTGAGACGGATAGTTACAGGGGGACCTGTTGACATCATGTAACAGCAGTTTCCAGAATGGGTAATATCCTGTTGATTAGCAATTTTGAGATATTGTAACTACCGGACTTTTGCTTTATAGTGTCACTGGCAGCAATTAGGGTAGCTTCTATACATTTTCTCCGTCTTAAGCATTAGAGTGTGCAAGTGTGGGCAAGTGTGGGCAAGTGTGTGCAAGTGTGGGCAAGTGTGGGCAAGTGTGGGCAAGTGTGGGCAAGTGTGGGCAAGTGTGGGCAAGTGGTCAAGTGTGTGCAAGTGTGGTCAAGTGGTCAAGTGTGTGCAAGTGTGGTCAAGTGTGTAGTGTATTTAAATAGCCTTCCTCAGGAAGCTAAATTGTACATGTCATTGTTGGCGGATTAAATTAACAATATGTTAGTCGAGAACTGGAATATACAGCAGTACCTGGAGTTTACCTGGAAAGGGTTTCAGGGGTCAACGCCCCGGCGGCCCGGTCTGAGACCAGGCTTCATGGTGTCCACACTTATATAGTGTCACTAATATTCAGCAGTAGTGTCCACACTTACATAGTGTCACTAATACTAATAAATTAAACCTAAGAAATTAACAACTTCACTGTACAAGTAACAACTTAACTGTACAAGTAACAACTTCACTATACAAGTAACTTCACTGTACAAGTAACAACTTCACTGTACAAGTAACTTCACTGTACAAGTAACAACTTCACTGTACAAGTAACTTCACTGTACAAGTAACAACTTCACTATACAAGTAACTTCACTGTACAAGTAACAACTTCACTGTAGAAGTAACAGCTTCACTGTACAAGTAACAACTTCACTGTAGAAGTAACAGCTTCACTGTACAAGTAACAGCTTCACTGTACAACTTCACTATACAATTAACTTCACTATACAAGTAACAACTTCACTGTACATCTAGCGGTGACTGGCAGTGTTTTTGCAGTCTTATTCACGACTGCGGATGCGGATGCGGATGCGGCGGCGGCTGCGGATGCGGATGCGGCGACGTCAGGGAGTGATTTTCGTATGCAAATTTGGGACTCTTCCCTCAAGGATTTTCGTAGTGTATATTATCATGTATCCTTCTCGCCTGCGTTCCAGGGAATACAAATCGAGGGACTTCAACCGTTCCTAATAATTTAGTTGCTTTATCGTATTTATGCGTGCCGTGCCGTGTAGGAATACCTTTCTCATATTGAGGTTTAGGGGGCTGGGCTGATACAATTCAGGGATACCTTTCTCATATTGAGGTTTAGGGGGCTGGGCTGATACAATTCAGGGATACCTTTCTCATATTGAGGTTTAGGGGGCTGGGCTGATACAATTCAGGGATACCTTTCTCATATCGCGCAGTAACCGATTGTATCTAGTTTTTATAGGGGTGGAGGAGTAAGCCAGTGGAAGGCCTCGATTATATGACCAAAAGCTCCAGCGGCGGGTCATCATATGATTAAGACCCCTCGTCAGGAAATACATGACCTTTTTGTTGACAAGTCTTACCTAACCTTAGCAGTGATAGCTTAGTGTGTCATGGTATGTGGGAGAGGTGAGTGCTACACACAGTAACACCGTCACAGTGTGACGCACGCAGCACATCCGCTAGTGTTAACACACTGCTCAGTAATGCTAACATGTGTAGAGAAAGATCTAAGGCACCTACCTGGTGGAGAATGTTAATGAGGCTGTGTTACAGTTGCACCTGTTGTGTGCGTTAGTATTACGCTCACTTTTCTCTTTCACTTATGCTAGTTTCTGTGTTACACTTATGCTAGTTTCTGTGTTATACTTATGCTAGTTTCTGTGTTACACTTATGCTAGTTTTTGTTAGTTATGCTAGTTTTTGTGTTACACTTATGCTAGTTTCTGTGTTACACTTATGCTAGTTTCTGTGTTACACTTATGCTAGTTTTTGTTAGTTATGCTAGTTTCTGTGTTACACTTATGCTAGTTTCTGTGTTATACTTATGCTAGTTTCTGTGTTATACTTATGCTAGTTTCTGTGTTATACTTATGCTAGTTTCTGTGTTACACTTATGCTAGTTTCTGTGTTATACTTATGCTAGTTTCTGTGTTATACTTATGCTAGTTTCTGTTATACTTATGCTAGTTTCTGTGTTATACTTATGCTAGTTTCTGTGTTATACTTATGCTAGTTTCTGTGTTATACTTATGCTAGTTTCTGTGTTATACTTATGCTAGTTTCTGTGTTATACTTATGCTAGTTTCTGTGTTACACTTATGCTAGTTTCTGTGTTATACTTATGCTAGTTTCTGTGTTATACTTATGCTAGTTTCTGTGTTATACTTATGCTAGTTTCTGTGTTATACTTATGCTAGTTTCTGTGTTACACTTATGCTAGTTTCTGTGTTATACTTATGCTAGTTTTTGTTAGTTATGCTAGTTTTTGTGTTACACTTATGCTAGTTTCTGTGTTATACTTATGCTAGTTTCTGTGTTACACTTATGCTAGTTTCTGTGTTATACTTATGCTAGTTTCTGTGTTACACTTATGCTAGTTTCTGTGTTATACTTATGCTAGTTTCTGTGCTATACTTATGCTAGTTTCTGTGTTATACTTATGCTAGTTTCTGTGTTATACTTATGCTAGTTTCTGTGTTATACTTATGCTAGTTTCTGTGTTATACTTATGCTAGTTTCTGTGTTATACTTATGCTAGTTTCTGTGTTACACTTATGCTAGTTTCTGTGTTACACTTATGCTAGTTTCTGTGTTATACTTACGCTAGTTTCTGTGTTACACTTATGCTAGTTTCTGTGTTACACTTATGCTAGTTTCTGTGTTATACTTATGCTAGTTTCTGTGTTACACTTATGCTAGTTTCTGTGTTACACTTATGCTAGTTTCTGTGTTATACTTACGCTAGTTTCTGTGTTACACTTATGCTAGTTTCTGTGTTACACTTATGCTAGTTTCTGTGTTATACTTATGCTAGTTTCTGTGTTACACTTATGCTAGTTTCTGTGTTACACTTATGCTAGTTTCTGTGTTATACTTATGCTAGTTTCTGTGTTACACTTATGCTAGTTTCTGTGTTATACTTATGCTAGTTTCTGTGTTATACTTATGCTAGTTTCTGTGTTACACTTATGCTAGTTTCTGTGTTATACTTATGCTAGTTTCTGTGTTATACTTATGCTAGTTTCTGTGTTATACTTATGCTAGTTTTTTGTGTTATACTTATGCTAGTTTCTGTGTTACACTTATGCTTGTTTCTGTGTTACACTTATGCTAGTTTCTGTGTTATACTTATGCTAGTTTCTGTGTTATACTTATGCTAGTTTCTGTGTTATACTTATGCTAGTTTCTGTGTTATACTTATGCTAGTTTCTTTGTTATACTTATGCTAGTTTCTGTGTTACACTTATGCTAGTTTTTGTTAGTTATGCTAGTTTTTGTGTTAGTTATGCTATTTTCTGTGTTATACTTATGCTAGTTTTTGTTAGTTATGCTAGTTTTTGTGTTAGTTATGCTAGTTTCTGTGTTGTACTTATGCTAGTTTCTGTGTTACACTTATGCTAGTTTGTGTTACACTTATGCTAGTTTCTGTGTTATACTTATGCTAGTTTCTGTGTTATACTTACGCTAGTTTCTGTGTTACACTTATGCTAGTTTGTGTTACACTTATGCTAGTTTTTGTTAGTTATGCTAGTTTTTGTGTTACACTTATGCTAGTTTCTATGTTATACTTATGCTAGTTTTTGTGTTACACTTATGCTAATTTTTGTTAGTTATGCTAGTTTTTGTTACAGTTATGCTAGTTTTTGTGTTACACTTATGCTAGTTTTTATGTTACACTTATGCTAGTTTTTGTGTTACAGTTATGCTAGTTTTTGTGTTACAGTTATGCTAGTTTTTGTGTTACAGCTATGCTAGTTTTTGTGTTATGCTAGTTTTTGTGTTAGTTATGCTAGTTTTTGTGTTACAGTTATGCTAGTTTTTGTGTTACACTTATGCTAATTTTTGTGTTAGTATTATCCTGTTTTTTGTGTTAGTGTTAGGATAATTCTTGAGTTAGAGTTCTGCTGATTTCGTAAAAGAGTAACACTGGTTTTTGTGTTATGGTAACACTGGTTTTTGTGTTACGGTAACACTGGTTTTTGTGTTACGGTGACACTGTTATATCTGATCACAGAACGAAAAGAACAGATAAATATTAACGCGAGTCTTTCTGACTTTGACAAAACATAAGAGAAATATTGCAAATAGATGTCGCTTCAATACTACTGTTAACTTTTGTGGTCTCATGTTTAGTATACTACTGTGTCCACACTGTTTGTTCCAAGGCAGGTGAGGTGTCAGCCTGGTTAGGTGTCAATTTAGACGTGTGGGCCGCTGATAAGAACAGCCTGGTTCATCAGTTGGTCAACAGGTGAGTGTGGTGTGTGGCTGGACTGCGAGAGTAGAAGATTAGGAAGAGAAGTGTGTGTGTGTGTCAGGGGATGATAGTGTAATGAAGCATCACAGTTGGAGACATCTCGATACCATCTAGGTCAAGACTGGTACAGTCAGTATACACGGTGGATTATTAATGTTATTCTTCGTCTCACTGTGTTCCTTAACACTGATGCTGCCTGGCTTCTTGACGTGCTGGTGTAACACAACACTACCTAACAACGTCTTGATGTGCTGGTGTAACACAACACTACCTAACAACGTCTTGACGTGCTGGTGTAACACAACACTACCTAACAACGTCTTGACGTGCTGGTGTAACACAACACTACCTAACAACGTCTTGATGTGCTGGTGTAACACAACACAACCTAACAACGTCTTGACGTGCTGGTGTAACACAACACTACCTAACAACGTCTTGACGTGCTGGTGTAACACAACACTACCTAACAACGTCTTGACGTGCTGGTGTAACACAACACTACCTAACAACGTCTTGATGTGCTGGTGTAACACAACACTACCTAACAACGTCTTGACGTGCTGGTGTAACACAACACTACCTAACAACGTCTTGATGTGCTGGTGTAACACAACACTACCTAACAACGTCTTGACGTGCTGGTGTAACACAACACTACCTAACAACGTCTTGACGTGCTGGTGTAACACAACACTACCTAACAACGTCTTGACGTGCTGGTGTAACACAACACTACCTAACAACGTCTTGACGTGCTGGTGTAACACAACACTACCTAACAACGTCTTGACGTGCTGATGTAACACAACACTACCTAACAACGTCTTGACGTGCTGGTGTAACACAACACTACCTAACAACGTCTTGACGTGCTGATGTAACACAACACTACCTAACAACGTCTTGACGTGCTGATGTAACACAACACTACCTAACAACGTCTTGACGTGCAGATGTAACACAACACTACCTAAGAACGTCTTGATGTGCTGGTGTAACACAACACTACCTAACAACGTCTTGACGTGCTGGTGTAACACAACACTACCTAACAACGTCTTGACGTGCTGGTGTAACACAACACTACCTAACAACGTCTTGACGTGCTGATGTAACACAACACTACCTAACAACGTCTTGACGTGCTGGTGTAACACAACACTACCTAACAACGTCTTGACGTGCTGGTGTAACACAACACTACCTAACGTCTTGACGTGCTGATGTAACACAACACTACCTAACAACGTCTTGACGTGCTGGTGTAACAACACTACCTAACAACGTCTTGACGTGCTGGTGTAACACAACACTACCTAACAACGTCTTGACGTGCTGATGTAACACAACACTACCTAACAACGTCTTGACGTGCTGATGTAACACAACACTACCTAACAACGTCTTGACGTGCTGATGTAACACAACACTACCTAACAACGTCTTGACGTGCTGATGTAACACAACACTACCTAACAACGTCTTGACGTGCTGATGTAACACAACACTACCTAACAACGTCTTGACGTGCTGATGTAACACAACACTACCTAACAACGTCTTGACGTGCTGGTGTAACACAACACTACCTAACAACGTCTTGACGTGCTGATGTAACACAACACTACCTAACAACGTCTTGACGTGCTGATGTAACACAACACTACCTAACAACGTCTTGACGTGCTGGTGTAACACAACACTACCTAACAACGTCTTGACGTGCTGGTGTAACACAACACTACCTAACAACGTCTTGACGTGCTGATGTAACACAACACTACCTAACAACGTCTTGACGTGCTGGTGTAACGCAACACTACCTAACAACGTCTTGACGTGCTGGTGTAACACAACACTACCTAACAACGTCTTGACGTGCTGGTGTAACACAACACTACCTAACGTCTTGACGTGCTGGTGTAACACAACACTACCTAACAACGTCTTGACGTGCTGGTGTAACACAACACTACCTAACGTCTTGACGTGCTGGTGTAACACAACACTACCTAACAACGTCTTGACGTGCTGGTGTAACACAACACTACCTAACGTCTTGACGTGCTGGTGTAACACAACACTACCTAACAACGTCTTGACGTGCTGGTGTAACACAACACTACCTAACAACGTCTTGACGTGCTGGTGTAACACAACACTACCTAACAACGTCTTGACGTGCTGGTGTAACACAACACTACCTAACAACGTCTTGACGTGCTGGTGTAACACAACACTACCTAACAACGTCTTGACGTGCTGATGTAACACAACACTACCTAACAACGTCTTGACGTGCTGGTGTAAACACAACACTACCTAACAACGTCTTGACGTGCTGGTGTAACACAACACTACCTAACAACGTCTTGACGTGCTGGTGTAACACAACACTACCTAACAACGTCTTGACGTGCTGATGTAACACAACACTACCTAACGTCTTGACGTGCTGATGTAACACAACACTACCTAACAACGTCTTGACGTGCTGGTGTAACACAACACTACCTAACAACGTCTTGACGTGCTGGTGTAACACAACACTACCTAACAACGTCTTGACGTGCTGGTGTAACACAACACTACCTAACAACGTCTTGACGTGCTGGTGTAACACAACACTACCTAACAACGTCTTGACGTGCTGATGTAACACAACACTACCTAACAACGTCTTGACGTGCTGATGTAACACAACACTACCTAACAACGTCTTGACGTGCTGATGTAACACAACACTACCTAACAACGTCTTGACGTGCTGATGTAACACAACACTACCTAACAACGTCTTGACGTGCTGGTGTAACACAACACAACCTAACAACGTCTTGACGTGCTGGTGTAACACAACACTACCTAACAACGTCTTGACGTGCTGATGTAACACAACACTACCTAACAACGTCTTGACGTGCTGGTTGTAACGCAACACTACCTAACAACGTCTTGACGTGCTGGTGTAACACAACACTACCTAACAACGTCTTGACGTGCTGGTGTAACACAACACTACCTAACGTCTTGACGTGCTGGTGTAACACAACACTACCTAACAACGTCTTGACGTGCTGGTGTAACACAACACTACCTAACAACGTCTTGACGTGCTGGGTAACACAACACTACCTAACAACGTCTTGACGTGCTGGTGTAACACAACACTACCTAACAACGTCTTGACGTGCTGGGGTAACACAACACTACCTAACAACGTCTTGACGTGCTGGTGTAACACAACACTACCTAACGTCTTGACGTGCTGGTGTAACACAACACTACCTAACAACGTCTTGACGTGCTGGTGTAACACAACACTACCTAACGTCTTGACGTGCTGGTGTAACACACACTACCTAACAACGTCTTGACGTGCTGGTGTAACACAAACACTACCTAACAACGTCTTGACGTGCTGGTGTAACACAACACTACCTAACAACGTCTTGACGTGCTGATGTAACACAACACTACCTAACAACGTCTTGACGTGCTGATGTAACACAACACTACCTAACAACGTCTTGACGTGCTGGTGTAACACAACACTACCTAACAACGTCTTGACGTGCTGGTGTAACACAACACTACCTAACAACGTCTTGACGTGCTGGTGTAACACAACACTACCTAACAACGTCTTGACGTGCTGGTGTAACACAACACTACCTAACAACGTCTTGACGTGCTGGTGTAACACAACACTACCTAACAACGTCTTGACGTGCTGGTGTAACACAACACTACCTAACAACGTCTTGACGTGCTGGTGTAACACAACACTACCTAACAACGTCTTGACGTGCTGATGTAACACAACACTACCTAACAACGTCTTGACGTGCTGGTGTAACACAACACTACCTAACAACGTCTTGACGTGCTGGTGTAACACAACACTACCTAACAACGTCTTGACGTGCTGATGTAACACAACACTACCTAACAACGTCTTGACGTGCTGGTGTAACACAACACTACCTAACAACGTCTTGACGTGCTGGGGTAACACAACACTACCTAACAACGTCTTGACGTGCTGGTGTAACACAACACTACCTAACAACGTCTTGACGTGCTGATGTAACACAACACTACCTAACAACGTCTTGACGTGCTGGTGTAACACAACACTACCTAACAACGTCTTGACGTGCTGATGTAACACAACACTACCTAACAACGTCTTGACGTGCTGGTGTAACACAACACTACCTAACAACGTCTTGACGTGCTGATGTAACACAACACTACCTAACAACGTCTTGACGTGCTGGTGTAACACAACACTACCTAACAACGTCTTGACGTGCTGGTGTAACACAACACTACCTAACAACGTCTTGACGTGCTGGTGTAACACAACACTACCTAACAACGTCTTGACGTGCTGGTGTAACAACAACACTACCTAACAACGTCTTGACGTGCTGGTGTAACACAACACTACCTAACAACGTCTTGACGTGCTGGTGTAACACAACACTACCTAACAACGTCTTGACGTGCTGGTGTAACACAACACTACCTAACAACGTCTTGACGTGCTGGTGTAACACAACACTACCTAACAACGTCTTGACGTGCTGGTGTAACACAACACTACCTAACAACGTCTTGACGTGCTGGTGTAACACAACACTACCTAACGTCTTGACGTGCTGGTGTAACACAACACTACCTAACAACGTCTTGACGTGCTGGTGTAACACAACACTACCTAACGTCTTGACGTGCTGGTGTAAACACAACACTACCTAACAACGTCTTGACGTGCTGGTGTAACACAACACTACCTAACAACGTCTTGACGTGCTGGTGTAACACAACACTACCTAACAACGTCTTGACGTGCTGGTGTAACACAACACTACCTAACAACGTCTTGACGTGCTGGTGTAACACAACACTACCTAACAACGTCTTGACGTGCTGGTGTAACACAACACTACCTAACAACGTCTTGACGTGCTGGTGTAACACAACACTACCTAACAACGTCTTGACGTGCTGATGTAACACAACACTACCTAACAACGTCTTGACGTGCTGGTGTAACACAACACTACCTAACAACGTCTTGACGTGCTGATGTAACACAACACTACCTAACAACGTCTTGACGTGCTGATGTAACACAACACTACCTAACAACGTCTTGACGTGCTGATGTAACACAACACTACCTAACAACGTCTTGACGTGCTGGTGTAACACAACACTACCTAACAACGTCTTGACGTGCTGGTGTAACACAACACTACCTAACAACGTCTTGACGTGCTGGTGTAACACAACACTACCTAACAACGTCTTGACGTGCTGGTGTAACACAACACTACCTAACAACGTCTTGATGTGCTGGTGTAACACAACACTACCTAACAACGTCTTGACGTGCTGGTGTAACACAACACTACCTAACAACGTCTTGACGTGCTGGTGTAACACAACACTACCTAACAACGTCTTGACGTGCTGGGGTAACACAACACTACCTAACAACGTCTTGACGTGCTGATGTAACACAACACTACCTAACAACGTCTTGACGTGCTGGTGTAACACAACACTACCTAACAACGTCTTGACGTGCTGGTGTAACAACACTACCTAACAACGTCTTGACGTGCTGATGTAACACAACACTACCTAACAACGTCTTGACGTGCTGGTGTAACACAACACTACCTAACAACGTCTTGACGTGCTGGGGTAACACAACACTACCTAACAACGTCTTGACGTGCTGATGTAACACAACACTACCTAACAACGTCTTGACGTGCTGGTGTAACACAACACTACCTAACAACGTCTTGACGTGCTGGTGTAACAACACTACCTAACAACGTCTTGACGTGCTGATGTAACACAACACTACCTAACAACGTCTTGACGTGCTGGTGTAACACAACACTACCTAACAACGTCTTGACGTGCTGGTGTAACACAACACTACCTAACAACGTCTTGACGTGCTGATGTAACACAACACTACCTAACAACGTCTTGACGTGCTGATGTAACACAACACTACCTAACAACGTCTTGACGTGCTGGTGTAACACAACACTACCTAACAACGTCTTGACGTGCTGATGTAACACAACACTACCTAACAACGTCTTGACGTGCTGATGTAACACAACACTACCTAACAACGTCTTGACGTGCTGATGTAACACAACACTACCTAACAACGTCTTGACGTGCTGATGTAACACAACACTACCTAACAACGTCTTGACGTGCTGGTGTAACACAACACTACCTAACAACGTCTTGACGTGCTGATGTAACACAACACTACCTAACAACGTCTTGACGTGCTGATGTAACACAACACTACCTAACAACGTCTTGACGTGCTGGTGTAACACAACACTACCTAACAACGTCTTGATGTGCTGGTGTAACACAACACTACCTAACAACGTCTTGACGTGCTGGGGAAAACACAACACTACCTAACAACGTCTTGACGTGCTGGGGTAACACAACACTACCTAACAACGTCTTGACGTGCTGGGGTAACACAACACTACCTAACAACGTCTTGACGTGCTGGTGTAACACAACACTACCTAACAACGTCTTGACGTGCTGGTGTAACACAACACTACCTAACAACGTCTTGACGTGCTGGTGTAACACAACACTACCTATATAACCAGTATTATAAACAACACACAGATAATAACTACTACAATAATGTTATGTGAACAAATATATGGGTCAAGGAAATTTTATTTTTGAAGTTAATTTAGATAATGAAATTTGATTCTCTAACGTTAAACTTTGGATTGTCTTTGTAAACAAATACTTAATTCTGAGTCGAACCTTAGACAGACACACGGATGTTATCTTCAACTGGAAGGAGACGAGTTTTATTTGTGCTCTTAATGCTTATAAATAAGAGGTTGACAACTGTAGTGAGGTTGACAACTGTAGTGAGGTTGACAACTGTAGTGAGGTTGACAACTGTAGTGAGGTTGACAACTGTAGTGAGGTTGACAACTGTAGTGAGGTTGACAACTGTTGTGAGGTTGACAACTGTAGTGGGGTTGACAACTGTAGTGAGGATGACAACTGTAGTGAGGTTGACAACTGTAGTGAAGTTGACAACTGTAGTGAGGATGACAACTGTAGTGAGGTTGACAACTGTAGTGGGGTTGACAACTGTAGTGAGGATGACAACTGTAGTGAGGTTGACAACTGTAGTGAGGATGACAACTGTAGTGAGGTTGACAACTGTAGTGGGGTTGACAACTGTAGTGAGGATGACAACTGTAGTGAGGTTGACAACTGTAGTGAGGATGACAACTGTAGTGAGGTTGACAACTGTAGTGGGGTTGACAACTGTTGTGAGGTTGACAACTGTAGTGAGGTTGACAACTGCAGTGAAGTTGACAACTGTAGTGAGGATGACAACTGTAGTGAGGTTGACAACTGCAGTGATGGTGACACCTATAGTGAGGTTGACAACTGCAGTGAGGTTGACAACTGTAGTGAGGTTGACAACTGTAGTGGGGTTGACAACTGTAGTGAGGTTGACAACTGTAGTGAGGTTGACAACTGTAGTGAGGTTGACAACTGTAGTGAGGTTGACAACTGTAGTGAGGTTGACAACTGTAGTGAGGTTGACAACTGTAGTGGGGTTGACAACTGTAGTGAGGTTGACAACTGTAGTGAGGTTGACAACTGTAGTGGGGTTGACAACTGTAGTGAGGTTGACAACTGTAGTGAGGTTGACAACTGTAGTGAGGTTGACAACTGTAGTGGGGTTGACAACTGTAGTGAGGTTGACAACTGTAGTGAGGATGACATCTGTTGTGAGGTTGACAACTGTAGTGAGGTTAACTGCAGTGAGGTTGACAACTGTAGTGAGGATGACAACTGTTGTGAGGTTGACAACTGTAGTGAGGTTGACAACTGTAGTGAGGTTGACATCTGTTGTGAGGTTGACAACTGTAGTGAGGTTGACAACTGTAGTGAGGATGACATCTGTTGTGAGGTTGACAACTGTAGTGAGGTTAACTGCAGTGAGGTTGACAACTGTAGTGAGGTTGACAACTGCAGTGAGGTTGACAACTCGAGTTAAGTCACTCGATGATACAGGAATCAGTCACGTACAGCTCCTGTCCCCTGACCACTAAAGGTTGTTTCACAGTGATGTCGTATAGACGTCACTGTAAAACCACCTTTAGTGGTGCATTTGCAAATGATTAGCATATTGATCACTTTCTCAGGGAAGCACTAGCGACCTCTGGCGGAACCCTGGGGTTCCGGGAAACCCCGGTTCAGACACGCTTGTCTACTTTGTGTTACACTCACGTTAATTGTGCATGTCTGCACTGCTTTCTTAAAACTTTTGTTGAGTGCTGTAAATTGAGATTATTATTATTATTATTATTATTATTATTATTATTATTATTATTATTACTATTAATGATAAATTTCTTGAGGATGTTGTCTATTTGAAGTATTTATTGGTTTTATCAGTGTTGCTAAAGAGTTGCAGATGTGGCAGTGCAACTTGTGAGTATATGAGTGAGTCAGGAATGGCTCACAAGGTTAGGCAAGGTTCATCAGGAAACAGGACAAGTGTTTCCTGACTCGGGCCTTAGTCAGATGATGACTCGCTGTTGGAGCTTTTGCTCATCTGACGGAGGCCTTCCGCTGGCTTACCGGTCCGCCCCTTTAAAAATTATGGTCATAGTTATAACCGTTTCTATATCCATGACTCACACGAGCACGAACAGAAAGTTACAATACCGTGACTGGAACAATACACAACCCTGACGTAGGGAGAGAGGAGCTTAGAATGACGTTTGGTTCCGCCTTGGACTGTTTACGTCGTCGTAAGCTCCTCTCCTGTTTGTGGGTTATTTGTGTAGTGAGACGCACTACCAAATCTAGAAGAACATCATTGTGTGTCAGTCAAGGATGATCTACTTCTGACAAACTTTCTCCACTACTTTAACTACCTACTGTTGTTTAGTAGCTTCACGTCACTTGGGAGGGTTAAATTTTCGCGTTTTATTCTGAAAATAAGATTCATGAAGGCGGTTTTATCCAGGTCGCTAATTAATGCTGGGCACGTGGGGGGGAGATGTTATGATTGTTGTTAGTGGCGCAGGATTACATGTCAGGTGTTGTTGTACAGTGTACTAGAAACTGTTATATGTCAGGTGTTGTTGTACAGTGTACTAGAAACTGTTATATGTCAGGTGTTGTTGTACAGTGTACTAGAAACTGTTACATGTCAGGTGTTGTACAGTGTGCTAGAAACTGTTACATATCAGGTGTTGTACAGTGTACTAGAAACTGTTACATGTCAGGTGTTGTATAGTGTGCTAGAAACTGTTACATATCAGGTGTTGTACAGTGTACTAGAAACTGTTACATGTCAGGTGTTGTACAGTGTGCTAGAAACTGTTACATATCAGGTGTTGTACAGTGTGCTAGAAACTGTTACATGTCAGGTGTTGTACAGTGTGCTAGAAACTGTTACATGTCAGGTGTTGTACAGTGTGCTAGAAACTGTTACATATCAGGTGTTGTACAGTGTGCTAGAAACTGTTACATGTCAGGTGTTGTACAGTGTGCTAGAAACTGTTACATGTCAGGTGTTGTACAGTGTGCTAGAAACTGTTACATGTCAGGTGTTGTACAGTGTGCTAGAAACTGTTACATATCAGGTGTTGTACAGTGTGCTAGAAACTGTTACATGTCAGGTGTTGTACAGTGTGCTAGAAACTGTTACATATCAGGTGTTGTACAGTGTGCTAGAAACTGTTACATGTCAGGTGTTGTACAGTGTGCTAGAAACTGTTACATGTCAGGTGTTGTACAGTGTGCTAGAAACTGTTACATGTCAGGTGTTGTACAGTGTGCTAGAAACTGTTACATATCAGGTGTTGTACAGTGTGCTAGAAACTGTTACATGTCAGGTGTTGTACAGTGTGCTAGAAAACTGTTACATGTCAGGTGTTGTACAGTGTGCTAGAAACTGTTACATGTCAGGTGTTGTACAGTGTGCTAGAAACTGTTACATGTCAGGTGTTGTACAGTGTGCTAGAAACTGTTACATGTCAGGTGTTGTACAGTGTACTGTAAACTGAAATACTTCACATTGTTACCCCAGTGCTAGGTGACTTTGGTTGCTCTGGGAGACGTTCCACACCTTCCTCTGGATGCTTTACTCACTTAAAACCCAGCATGTCTTTCAGGATAAATAGTGGGGATATTTCCCTTTTCGTCTAAATATGCTGACACAGCCGATGACACGGGACGAATTATGTATATAATTTACTTAATATTAAAAAATAGTCTTTCAATATTGTTACTCTTATTATGATTTATGTAATGTGAGAACGACTGGATAATTGTAAGTGTGATAATGTTAGAAATGGAATATGTATAAAGCGCTGAGTAATACAGACAGTTCTAGCGACTTACTGTAAGGTTGTTCCTCATTCAGCACCACCATGCAAGTCTAACAAGCCGGTGAATTCCCATTGTTTACGTGAGTTGGGTAAGACGGTGAAGCAAGATATTTAATGGTGCCACTGTTGCATCACTTCCCTGCTTGCCTCTTCTACCACCTCACCTCCACAAGTGTTACTACCCACTGTTTACACCTTCAAAATATTTGTCAGTCGTAACAAGATCTTTTTTCCCTTTATCAAAATATGCAGAGTTTCAGCCCAGTGAAATATGTTTTAACGTTATAATATATTGATGTTAATATATAGAATTAATTCTAATGTTTTTTTTTTCATGATTGCAGGTAAGCGTTCACCCGAGATGTGAGGTGAGTGTTGATGTGTGTGGTGAGTTGTGGTGTGGTGCGTTGTAGTGTGGTGCGTTGTGGTGTGTGTGGTGCAGGAGATAGCACTAGGCTGGTGCTGCTGCTGCTGCTGCTGCTGCACCTCCGCAGTTGTAAACACTCCATACGACACCAACCTTTTGAACGGTATATACACAGAGGTATATCTCTCACTGTATTAGAGTATATTTGCCCATTGGGTAACTGTTATTGATGATATACAATACCGACACCCAGGGGTTCTTTCTTTCACTATAACAGGGTATATTCCCCCAGGGGTGTGTATCTCACTGTGGCAGTAAAGATTCCCTAGTGTTAAACATTTTGTGTCTTATCACCGTATGAACATCCACTGTGTCTCCTTGTGTATAAACATTAAGTGCTCGTGTTTTCTCTTGAAGACAACTACTTCCTCCAGTCACTTACTGATCAACCAGGTTGTGAGGCCTCGCTGTTTCTGGATTTCTACGTATACAAGTCGTGGGAGGGAGGGGCCAGTCATGACTCCTGGTCCTGGTTCATGGATCTACCAAGATACTGGTACCATGACAGGTAAAAATGTACCCCCAGATGGTACACCCTACACTTTGTGTTGACACAGCTGCCTCCAGATGGTACACCCACTCCTTGTGTTGACACCCAGCTGGCTCCCACCACCCACAGCTGGCTCTCACCGCCCACAGCTGGCTCTCACCGCCCACAGCTGGCTCCCACCACCCACAGCTGGCTCCCACCACCCACAGCTGGCTCTCACCGCTCAGTGGCTCACCATATAAACACCTGTTTCACGAGACTTTATTTGGAAAATAAACTAAGAGGCTTGTTCCATACCACTTATTTAAACACCACTTAGTATAATACTCAACTTGACACACCATGTGTTTTGATGTTCCCTTTGCTTTGACTCTCCCTGTTTTGACATGCCACTTACATTGGCACCCAAATTTTCTTTTTGCCTGGTACGATTCCCACAACTAACTCTAATACCCATAAAAGTTTGACCAGGTTATACACACTGGCACGATTCCCACAACTAACTCTAATGCCCATAAAAGTTTGACCAGGGTATACACACTGGCACGATTCCCACAACTAACTCTAATACCCATAAAAGTTTGACCAGGTTATACACACTGGCACGATTCCCACAACTAACTCTAATGCCCATAAAAGTTTGACCAGGGTATACACACTGGCACGATTCCCACAACTAACTCTAATGCCCATAAAAGTTTGACCAGGGTATACACACTGAACTAAACAAGAACATACATTTAACAGTAGATAACTTTTGACTCTTAAACAGCTGGGGGCCTAAAATAAATGTGATTCCTTGTGCCCACGATTTATGTTCTTGCTTTTATCTTGCCTCGTCCCCAGAGTTATTCTCCGTGATTTTATAAGTGTAATACGGCACCTGCCTGGTGACCACATGGAGGAGACCCGGACCAGGACCTGTCTTGGTCCGGGTTGATGACTAACACGACCCGGACCAGGACCCGTCTTGGTCCGGGTTGATGACTAACACGACCCGGACCAGGACCCGTCTTGGTCCTGGTTGATAACTAACACGACCCGGACCAGGACCCGTCTTGGCAGACCTACATGAGAACACAAGAACGTGTGAAACCCGATTATTACTAACGTAGATATAAATTTTAAACAAGACATTTGTAAGCATTTTACGACAACATAAGCCCTTGTTAAATGGAACAAACTAATATCTTTTATCATTTTTAGGATTTTTTTCAGTTTTCCAATTATGTTTTTATGGATCATTTGCTTTATACCAGTATCTGTTTTTATATAGTTTGCTTATATTTATTGTTCAGTCACACTGAACATATGTAACACATGTAAACATATGTGAATAGCATTTATTGGCTCCCACAATGTCCTGCACATGTCATATTTTTTATACTACACACACACACAGGTGTTGTGGCTGATGTAGTCCAGACCAGGCCATTGGAAACCATTTTGAAAGCGCTAGACTTTAGGCGTAAATTTACGTCATTGGCAGTTTAGGTTTAAGACAGAGTAAACACTGAGACACCTGTGGAACTCTCGGGTATCATTATTGTGTAACTGCGTCGCCACCCTGAGGCTACCTGCCTACCTACCTGGAAGCTATGTAAGGCCAATACAGGTTTGCTTGATAAAGTCACTGCCTGGCGAAACGTTCCGACAATAACGGTACCAAAGTATATACAAATAACCCGTACATAGGAGAGGGGAGCTTACGACGATATTTCGGTCCGACTTGGACAATTTACAAAATCGTATGGCTTGTAAATTGTCCAAGTCGGACCGAAATATCGTCGTAAGTTCCCTTCTCCTATGCGCGGGTTATTTGTGTATTGTTCTAATCACGGTATTGTGCCTTTGTGTTATTTAAGGTACTGAAGTATTGCACAGGTGTCTGGTTTATCAACTTCCTAAACCATTGATAATATTAACTCAGAATACTAGACCTAAGTATACATAGTATTTTCCGTGTGTATAATGTATTACTGAGGTTAATAACCCAGTTATTAAAACTGTTGTTATACTCTAATGGAAGATATTAAAGTACTTTCTTGACGCAAGATTGTCATGTCATACCCGGATGAATGTAATAATGGTGTATGTTATATTTTATGACGCAAGAGCCAGAACTTTGTATGTTTAACGTAGGCATCATGTTGGGTGCCACAGTGTGGGTGTCAGTGTAGCTTGGTGCTAGACACCCACCAGCACCAGCAGGAGGCTTCTAGGATATCACTTTGTAGCTTGGTGCTAGACACCCACCAGCACCAGCAGGAGGCTTCTAGGATATCACTTTGTAGCTTGGTGCTAGATACCCACCAGCACCAGCAGGAGGCTTCTAGAATATCACTTTGTAGCTTGGTGCTAGACACCCACCAGCACCAGCAGGAGGCTTCTAGAATATCACTTTGTAGCTTGGTGCTAGACACCCACCAGCACCAGCAGGAGGCTTCTAGAATATCACTTTGTAGCTTGGTGCTAGACACCCACCAGCACCAGCAGGAGGCTTCTAGGATATCACTTTGTAGCTTGGTGCTAGGCACCCACCAGCACCAGCAGGAGGCTTCTAGGATATCACTTTGTAGCTTGGTGCTAGACACCCACCAGCACCAGCAGGAGGCTTCTAGGATATCACTTTGTAGCTTGGTGCTAGACACCCACCAGCACCAGCAGGAGGCTTCTAGGATATCACTTTGTAGCTTGGTGCTAGACACCCACCAGCACCAGCAGGAGGCTTCTAGATATCACTTTGTAGCTTGGTGCTAGACACCCACCAGCACCAGCAGGAGGCTTCTAGCTCGATCATCTTTACTTTATCACATCGTTTGTGATGCTGGCAAGCATATGCAAGATGGTTGGCAATAACTACACAGGGAAGCTTCAGTTAAGCACTCTCCTAGGAGTGGGCAACCGGTGTCAGTCTTACGCTCACCAGACTGAAAAGTGAACCTCCACGACTTATCCTGAATGACCTATACAGCGGTTTAAATAATTATAATAGAAATATTTCTTCTATCTGTAATATTTCATTTCCAGTTTGAGGCGTGTTGTGAACCTGGACCGGCAGGGCGATGGTTGTCAGAATGCTTGACGTGTAGTACCCGATATACATAGTTTTGTGCAGTGCTTGTGACTGTATCATGTGTGCACTTATCCCTTAGTTATTTTGTCCATATCCTCTTAGTTTTTGTTAAATATGTAATAATTTATACGTGAGACTTCTTGGTTGGTGCTGTGGTTAATGTGGTAGTGGACTCCAGGTGGTGGTTGGTAATAGGTGTAGTAGTTTGTCAGTGTGCGGCAGTGGTAGGTAGTGTGCTTCAGGTGGTGGTGGGTTGTGAGTATACAGTGGAGTAATGGCCCAGATGCTGCTCCTCTGTTTGGCCACAGAATAAACACTCGTCACACCTCCCTCGCTCACTCTGACCCTCCTGCTGCTGCTTCTACTGCTGTTTCTCCTAATTCTATTACGTCTGCTGCCGTTGCTGATCCTGCTGTTGGTAGTTTGATGCTGCTGCTGGTACACCAGTTGCTCATGATGATGCTGTTGTTGCTGCAAGTACCGCTGTTTCTTTTCCTTTTGTTGGTGCTTCTATTATTTCTGTTAGTAATGCTGCTGTTACTATGCTGCTGCTGGAAGTGACATCTGGACGAGGTTTCTGTCTTACAACGTCACTACTTCACCAGTATTCATTGTGGGTTTCTTGTTATTCTTTTACTCACGGTATTTTGACGTATTCATCGCCTGTGACCGTGACTTACCTGTGACACGTTTCGAGAGTTTATTTACCCACCGCAGCCAAGCCTGAGGCCAGACTTCCTTGACTGCCTGGCCAACCAGGCTTGTGCTAATAGCGTCCAGCAGGCCTGAATAATTAGATGCTTCAAGGAGGTGGCGATTCACTTTCCTTCATCTTCCTTATTCACGTCAGTGGTTCCTCTTCCTGTCTTCAGCTCCTGTGCAGAAGTCTGGAACTGATGCACCTATGCTGTATGGAAAGACCTCTGTTTCGAGTACTTGTGTTCCAGTCACGGTATTATGCCTTTTTGTGGAGTATAAGTCTTGGTGTGACTCACACATACGTCTTGACAGCTGTTCGGAGGTTTGTCAGCTTCGCGTACGAATTAGTAGTTAATTGGTTGTTGAGTGGTTGGGGAATTGGGGACGGGGGTAAAGGGAAGGGGGAGGGGTAAATGGAAGGGGGGTAAAGGGAAGGGGAGGGAAGGGAAGAAAGGATGAGAGAGAAGACAGAAGCCAGAATTTTCAGTCAAAAAATGGGCGTCAGTAAATCTCGATGAATAACTGGTACAAAAACTTGGTGCTGGTTATGTCAGCTGCCTGGTAGACCACCTGACAGTGCTGACACTGTCTTGTAGACCAGCTGACAGTGTTGATACTGTCTTGTAGACCACCTGACAGTGCTGACACTGTCTTGTAGACCAGCTGACAGTGCTGACACTGTCTTGTAGACCAGCTGACAGTGTTGATACTGTCTTGTAGACCAGCTGACAGTGTTGATACTGTCTTGTAGACCAGCTGACAGTTTTTGATACTGTCTTGTAGACCAGCTGACAGTGTTGATACTGTCTTGTAGACCAGCTGACAGTGTTGATACTGTCTTGTAGACCAGCTGACAGTGTTTATACTGTCTTGTAGACCAGCTGACAGTGGGTTTTTACTTCTTGTAGACCACTGACAGTGTTTTATACTGTCTTGTAGACCAGCTGACAGTGTTGATAAAGTCTTGTAGACCAGCTACAGTGTTGATACTGTCTTGTAGAACCAGCTGACAGGTTGATACTGTCTTGTAGACCAGCTGACAGTGTTGATACTGTCTTGTAGACCAGCTGACAGTGTTTATACTGTCTTGTAGCCCAGCTGACAGTGCTGACACTGTCTTGTAGATCAGTGACAGTGTAGATACTGTCTTGTAGACCAGTGACAATGTTGATACTGTCTTGAAGACCAGCTGACACTGTTGATACTGTCTTCTAGACCAGCTGACACTGTTGATACTGTCTTGTAGACCAGCTGACAGTGCTGATACTGTCTCGTAGACCAGCTGACGACGAAAATTCGCTATTACAGAATAATGGACAGATAGTTATATATTTGGTTACTGTAGTTGGAGACAGATGGTCGACCATTCTTTATTTATATTACAAGTGAGAAACGTGATTGTAGAACTGCCTTCCTTCCTTCCTTCCTTCCTTCCTTCCTTCCTTCCTTCCTTCCTTCCTTCCTTCCCCCCTCCCCTCCCTCCCTCCCTCCCTCCCTTCCTTCCTTCCCTCCTTCCTTCCTTCCTTCCTTCCCTCCCTCCCTCCCTCCCCCTCCCTCCCTTCCTTCCTTTCCCTTTCCCTTCCTTCCTTCCCTTCCCTCCCTCCCTCCCTCCCTTCCCTCCTTTCCCTTTCCCTTTCCCTTTCCCTTTCCCTTTCCCTTTCCCTTTCCTTCCCTCATCCCTCCCCTTTCCCTTTCCTCCCCCCCCTCCCTCCCTCCCCCCTTCCTTTTCCCTTTCCCTTTCCCTTTCCCTTCCTTCCTTCCCTCCCTCCCCCCCCTCCTCCCTCCCTTCCTTCCTTCCCCTTTCCCTTTCCTTCCTTCCTCCCTCCCTCCCCCCCCTTTCCCTTTCCCCCCCTCCCTCCCTCCCCCCCCTTCCTTTATTCCTTCCTTCCCTCCCTCCCTCCCTTCCTTCCTTCCTTCCTAGCTTCCTTCCCTCCCTCCCTCCCTCCTTCCTTCCTTCCTTCCTTCCCTCCCTCCCTCCCTCCTTCCTTCCCCCCCCCCCCCTCCCTCCCCTTTTTTTCCCCTCCCCCCCCCCCCTTTCCCTCCCCCCCCCCCCCTTTCCTTTCCTTCCTTCCCTTTTCCCCCCCCCCCCTCCCCTCCCCCCCCCCTCCCTTCCTTCCCCCCTCCCTTTCCCTTTCCCGCCTTCCTTCCCTTCCTTCCCTCCCCCCCCCTCCCTCCCCCCCTCCCTCCCTCCCCCCTTCCTTCCTTCCTTTTTCCCTTTCCTTTCCCCCCCTCCCTCCCCCCCCCCTCCCTCCCTTTCCTTCCCTTTCCCTCCCTTCCGCCCCCCCTCCCCCCCCCCTCCCTTTCCCCCTTCCCTTCCCTCCCTTCCCTTTTTTCCTTCCCCCCTCCCTCCCTCCCTTCCTTCCCCCCTCCCTTCCTTCCCCCCCCTCCCTCCCTCCCTCCCTATCCCCTCTCTCCCTTCGTTTCCCTCCCTCCCCCCTCCTCCCTTCCTCCCTTCCTTTTCCCTCTCCCTCCTTCCCTCCCCCCCTCCCATCTTTTTCCCCTTCTTCCCTCCCTCCATCCTTCCCTCCCCCCATTCCATCCTTCCTTCCAGTCCCCCCCCCCCTTCCGCCCCCATCCAGCCCCCCTAGCCCCCACCACTGTGACACCCCACATCTTGGTACATCACCCTCACTTTAACCCCCCGTTGTCTACCCCTCCTTGCTGCTGCTGTCCCCCACCCACCTGCTGTTGTCCAACCCCCACCACCCACATGCTGCTGTATCCCCCCCACCACCCACCTGCTACCGTCGCCACCCCCCCCTTACCTGCTACGACGTCGACTCCCTCTGGTTTTCCCACCCCCGGGAATTGTCCTTTCCCCTGCTACTGTCGTCCACCTACCCCCCGCTGCTGTCATTCACCCCCTCCCTACTGCTGTTGTCTACCCACCTACCTGCTGCTGTTGTCCACCCCGTCCCATTGCTATCGTCCCCCCCTCTGCTGTGTTGTCCACCCACCTTCCTGCTGTTGCTGTTGTCCACCCCCCTCCATACTGCTGTTGTCCACCCACCCCTGCTGCTGTGTCCACCCCCCCCTCTGCTGTGTCCACCCACCTCCCACTGCTGTTGTCCACCCGCCTCCATGCGTGTTGTTGTCTACCCCCTGTTGTTATCATCCACTTTCTTCTGCTATCGCCCATTCCTCTTGCTGTTGTCCTACCCCCCTGCTGCTGTCGTCTACCCACCCCCCTGCTGCTGTCGTCTACCCCCCCCCGTGCTGCTGTCGTCTACCCACCCCCGTGCTGCTGTCGTCTACCCACCCCCCTGCTGCTGTCGTCTGCCCACCCCCCTGCTGCTGTCGTGTACCCACCCCCTGCTGTAAGGGGTGTTGAGGTGATAGGGGTGATAGAGGTGGTGAGTGGGGGGTGGTAGATGTGATGGGTGGGGGTGGTAGATATGATGGGTGGGGGTGGTAGAGGTGATGGGTGGGGGTGGTAGAGGTGATGGGTGGGGGTGGTAGAGTGATGGGTGGCGGTGTAGAGGTGATGGGTGGGGTGGTAGAGGTGAGGGTGGGGTGGTAGATGGTGATGGGTGGGGGTGGTAGAGGTGATGGGTGGGGGTGGTAGAGGTGATGGGTGGGGTGGTTAGAGGTGATGGGTGGGGGTGGTAGAGGTGATGGGTGGGGGTGGTAGAGGTGATGGGTGGGGGGTGGTAGAGGTGATGGGTGGGGGTGGTAGAGTGTTGGGTGGGGGTGGTAGACGTGATGGGTGGGGGGTGGTAGAGGTGATGGGTGGGGGTGGTAGAGGTGATGGGTGGGGGTGGTAGACGTGTTGGGTGGGGTGGTAGACGTGATGGGTGGGGGTGGTAGAGGTGATGGGTGGGGGGTGGTAGAGGTGATGGGTGGGGTAGTAGAGGTGATGGGTGGCGGTGGTAGAGGTGATGGGTAGGGGTGGTAGAGGTGATGAGTGGGGGTGGTAGAAGTGATGGGTGGGGGTGGTAGAGGTGATGAGTGGGGGTGATAGAGGGGATGAGTGGGGGTGGTAGAGGTGGATGAGTGGGGGTGGTAGAGGTGATGGGTGGGGGTGGTAGAGGTGATGGGTGGGGGGGTGGTAGAGGTGATGGGTGGGTGGTGGTTAGAGGTGATGGGTGGGGTGGTAGAGGTGATAGGTGGGGTGGTAGAGGTGATGGGTGGGGGTGGTAGAGGTGATGGGGTGGGGGGTGGTAGAGGTGATGGGTGGGGGTGGTAGAGGTGATGGGTGGGGGTGGTAGAGGTGATGGGTTGGGGGTAGTAGAGGTGATGGGTGGGTGGTGGTAGAGGGGGATGGGTGGGGTGGTTAGAGGTGATGGGTGGGGGTAGTAGAGGTGATGGGTGGGGGTGGTAGAGGTGATGGGTTGGGGGTGGTAGACGTGATGGGTGGGGGTAGTAGAGGTGATGGGTGGGGGTGGTAGAGGTGATGGGTGGGTGGTAGAGGGTGATGGGTGGGGGTGGTAGAGGTGATGGGTGGGGGTGGTAGAGGTGATGGGTGGGGGTAGTAGAGGTGATGGGTGGGGGTGGTAGAGGTGATGGGTGGGGGTAGTAGAGGTGATGGGTGGGGGGTGGTAGAGGTGATGGGTGGGGTGGTAGAGGTGATGGGTGGGGGTGGTAGAGGTGATGGGTGGGGGTGGTAGAGGTGATGGGTGGGGGTAGTAGAGGTGATGGGTGGGGGTGGTAGAGGTGATGGGTGGGGTAGTAGAGGTGATGGGTGGGGGTGGTAGAGGTGATGGGTTGGGGGTGGTAGAGGTGATGGGTGGGGGTGGTAGAGGTGATGGGTGGGGGAGGGGGATCACTTGCGGGAGACTGGTGGATATTTCACTATTAAAGAGGAAAGTCACCTCCTTACTTCCTCTTCCTGCTCTTCTCTCTTCTTTTCTCTCTTATCTCTTCTTTCCTTTCCTCTCCTCTGTGGAGCCTCTAAACCTATCTCCTTCTCTCACGGACTTCCTCTGTCTCTCTCTTCCCTCTCTTCTCTCTCAACATCTCTCTCGTCTTCTCTCTCTCTCTCTCTCATCGTTATCTCTCTCTTTCTCTCTCCTCTCCTCGCTCTCTCTTCTTCTCTCTCTCTCTCTCTCGTGTTTTCCTTAGTTCTGGTAGATATTAAATTTCGTCTCCCTCGTACAGTCTCGTTATTGTTCTTGTCAGGACAGTCTTGTTATTGTTCTTGTCAGGACAGTCTTGTTATTGTTCTTGTCAGGACAGTCTTGTTATTGTCTTGTCAGGACAGTCTTGGTATTGTTCTTGCCAGGACAGTCTTGTTAAATGTTTTTGCCAGGAAGTCTTGTTATTGTTCTGTCAGGCAGGTGCGTTAAATGGTTCTTGGGCAGGACGTCTTGTTATTGTTCTTGTCAGGACAGTCTGTTATTGTTCTTGTCAGGACAGTCTTGTTATTGTTCTTGCCAGGACAGTCTTGTTATTGTTCTTGTCAGGACAGTCTTGTTATTGTTCTTGTCAGGACAGTCTTGTTATTGTCTTGTCAGGGACAGTCTTGTTATTGTTCTTGTCAGGACAGTCATTGTTATTGTTCTTTGCCAGGACAGTCTTGTTATTGTTCTTGCCAGGACAGTCTTGTTATTGTTTCTTGTCAGGCAGTCTTGTTATTGTTTTGTTCAGGACAGTCTTGGGTTATTGTTCTTGTCAGGGACAGTCTGTTTATTGTTCTTGTCTGGTACAGTTTGTTATTGTTCTTGTCAGGACAGTCTGGTTATTGTTCTTGTAGGACAGTCTTGTTATTGTCTTGTCAGGACAGTCTCGTTATTGTTCTTGCCAGGACCCCCCAAGTCTTCGTTTTTGTTTCTTGTCCCGACAGTCTTGTTATTGTTCTTGTCAGGACAGTCTTGGTTATTGTTCTTGTCAGGCAGTCTTGTTATTGTTCTTGCCAGGACAGTCTTGTTATTGTTCTTGCCAGGACAGTCTTGTTATTGTTCTTGTCAGGACAGTCTTGTTATTGTTCTTGTCAGGACAGTCTCGTTATTGTTCTTGTCAGGACAGTCTTGTTATTGTTCTTGTCAGGACAGTCTCGTTATTGTTCTTGTCAGGACAGTCTTGTTATTGTTCTTGTCAGGACAGTCTTGTTATTGTTCTTGCCAGGACAGTCTTGTTATTGTTCTTGCCAGGACAGTCTCGTTATTGTTCTTGTCAGGACAGTCTTGTTATTGTTCTTGCCAGGACAGTCTCGTTATTGTTCTTGCCAGGACAGTCTTGTTATTGTTCTTGCCAGGACAGTCTTGTTATTGTTCTTGCCAGGATAGTCTCGTTATTGTTCTTGTCAGGACAGTCTTGTTATTGTTCTTGTAAGGACAGTCTCGTTATTGTTCTTGTCAGGACAGTCTTCGTTATTGTTCTTGTCATGGATCAGGCTTTGTTATTGTTCTTGCCAGGACCCGTCTCGTTATTGTTCTTGCCAGGACAGTCTTGTTATTGTTCTTGCCAGGACAGTCTCGTTATTGTTCTTGCCAGGACAGTCTTGTTATTGTTCTTGCCAGGACAGTCTCGTTATTGTTCTTGCCAGGACAGTCTTGTTATTGTTCTTGCCAGGACAGTCTCGTTATTGTTCTTGTCCCGGACAGTCTTGTTATTGTTCTTGTCAGGACAGTCTTGTTATTGTTCTTGTCAGGACAGTCTTGTTATTGTTCTTGCCAGGACAGTCTTGTTATTGTTCTTGCCAGGACAGTCTTGTTATTGTTCTTGTCAGGACAGTCTTGTTATTGTTCCTTGCCAGGACAGTCTTGTTATTGTTCTTGTCAGGACAGTCTTGTTATTGTTCTTGTCAGGACAGTCTTGTTATTGTTCTTGTCAGGACAGTCTTGTTATTGTTCCTGCCAGGACAGTCTTGTTATTGTTCTTGCCAGGACAGTCTTGTTATTGTTCTTGCCAGGACAGTCTTGTTATTGTTCCTTGCCAGGACAGTCTTGTTATGTTCTTGCCAGGGACAGTCTTGTTATTGTTCTTGTCAGGACAGTCTTGTTATTGTTCCCTTTCCAGGACAGTCTTGTTATTGTTCTTGCCAGGACAGTCTTGTTATTGTTCTTGTCAGGACAGTCTTGTTATTGTTCTTGTCAGGACAGTCTTGTTATTGTTCTGTCAGGACAGTCTTGTTATTGTTCCTTGCCAGGACAGTCTTGTTATTGTTCTTGCCAGGACAGTCTTGTTATTGTTCTTGCCAGGACAGTCTTGTTATTGTTCTTGCCAGGACAGTCTTGTTATTGTTCTTGTCAGGACAGTCTTGTTATTGTTCTTGTCAGGACAGTCTTGTTATTGTTCTTGTCAGGACAGTCTTGTTATTGTTCTTGTCAGGACAGTCTTGTTATTGTTCCTTGCCAGGACAGTCTTGTTATTGTTCTTGCCAGGACAGTCTTGTTATTGTTCTTGTCAGGACAGTCTTGTTATTGTTCCTTGCCAGGACAGTCTGTTATTGTTCTTGTCAGGACAGTCTTGTTATTTGTTCCTTGTCAGGAACAGTCTTGTTATTGTTCCCTTTTCAGGACATCTTGTTATTGTTCTTGCAGAGGACAGTCTTGTTATTGTTCTTGTCAGGACAGTCTTGTTATTGTTCTTGCCAGGACAGTCTTGTTATTGTTCTTGCCAGGACAGGGCTGTTTATTGTTCTTGCCAGGACAGTCTTGTTATTGTTCTTGCCAGGACAGTTGTTATTGTTCTTGCCAGGACAGTCTTGTTATTTTTCTTGCAGGACAGTCTGTTATTGTTCTTGCCAGGACAGTCTTCGTTATTGTTCTTGCCAGGACAGTCTTGTTATTGTTCTTGCCAGGACAGTCTTGTTATTGTTCTTGCCAGGACAGTCTTGTTATTGTTCTTGCCAGGACAGTCTTGTTATTGTTCCTTGTCAGGACAGTCTTGTTATTGTTCTTGCCAGGACAGTCCCTTGTTATTGTTCTTGCCAGGACAGTCTCGTTATTGTTCTTGCCAGGACATTCTTGTTATTGTTCTTGCCAGGACAGTCTTGTTATTGTTCTTGCCAGGACAGTCTTGTTATTGTTCTTGCCAGGACAGTCTTGTTATTGTTCTTGTCAGGACAGTCTTGTTATTGTTCTTGTCAGGACAGTCTTGTTATTGTTCTTGCCAGGACAGTCTTGTTATTGTTCCTTGTCAGGACAGTCTTGTTATTGTTCTTGTCAGGACAGTCTTGTTATTGTTCTTGTCAGGACAGTCTTGTTATTGTTCTTGCTAGGACAGTCTTGTTATTGTTTCTTGCCAGGACAGTCTTGTTATTGTTCTTGCCAGGACAGTCTTGTTATTGTTCTTGCCAGGACAGTCTTGTTATTGTTCTTGCCAGGACAGTCTTGTTATTGTTCTTGCAGGACAGTCTTGTTATTGTTCTTGTAGGACAGTCTTGTTATTGTTCTTGTCAGGACAGTCTTGTTATTGTTCCCTTTCCAGGACAGTCTTGTTATTGTTCTTGCCAGGACAGTGCTTGTTATTGTTCTTGCCCGGACAGTCTTGTTATTGTTCTTGCCAGGACAGTCTTGTTATTGTTCCCTTTCCAGGACAGTCTTGTTATTGTTCTTGCCAGGACAGTCTTGTTATTTTTTCTTGCCAGGACAGTCTTCGTTATTGTTCTTGCCAGGACAGTTTTTGTTATTGTTCTTGCCAGGACAGTCTTGTTATTGTTCTTGCCAGGACAGTCTTGTTATTGGGTTCTTGCCAGGACAGTCTTGTTATTGTTCCTTGCAGGACAGTCTTGTTATTGTTTTGCCAGGACAGTTTGTTATTTGTTCCTCATGACGCTGATTATCCCATCTTGTTGCTCCTTTCTTCCCCCATGGACTCTATTGTTCCTCCCATCCCCTTTTCTCCCTTCTTCACACTCATAACTCGGTGTCTGATACCCTTTGTTCTTTACTCATATGTAGATCATTTTCGTTGTTATTCTGATGGTTTTTTGTTCTCTCCTTTCTTTGGTTGTTTGTACTTGTTTCTTGTTGAGGTGTGTGAGTGTGTGTTGTTTGTCGAGGTGTTGTAGTGTGTGTTGTTTGGTTGTGTTGTAGTGTGTCTTGTTGAGGTGTGTTGTAGTGTATGTTGTTGTCGATGTGCATTGTAGTGTGTGTTGTTGAAGGTGTGTTGTAAGTGTGTGTTGTTGAGGTGTGTTGTAGTGTTTTGTTGTTGTCGATGGTGCATTGTAGTGTGTGTTGTTAGGTGTGTGTAGTGTGTGTTGTTGAGGTGTGTTGTAGTGTGTGTTGTTCGAGGTTTCATTGTAGTTGTGTTTTTTGTTGTTGTAGTGTGTGTTGTTGTAGTGATTGTTTGTTGTTGTTAGAGGTGTGTTGTAGTTTGTGTTTTGAGGTGTGTTGTGTGTGTGTTGTTGTCGAGGTGATTGTAGTGTGTGTTGTTAGGTGTGTTGTTGTTGTGTTGTTGTCGATGTGCATTAGTGTGTGTTGTTGTGGTTGTAGGTTGTTGTTGTTGAGGTGTGTTAGTGTTGTTGTGTCTTGTTCAGGTTTGTGTTGTTCAATGTGTTGTCTATATTATTGGACAGTATATGTTCTGCTGTTATACTTATGGACAGTATTACTGTTTTCTGCTGTTATACTTATGGACAGTATACTGTTCTGTGTTATTACTTACTGGACTGTATACTGTTTGCTGTTTTACTTACTGGACAGTATACTGTTCTGCTGTTATACTTACTGGAAGTTATATGTTCTGGCTGTTTATACTTTACTGGACAGTATTTCTCACTTTTTTGCTGTATATACTTACTGGACAGTATACTGTTTCTGCTGTTATACTTACTGTACAGTATCTGTCTGCTGTTATACTTACTGGACAGTATTACTGTTCTGCTGTTATACTTACTGGACAGTATACTGTTCTGCTGTTTACTTACTGGACAGTATACTGTTCTGCTGTTATACTTACTGGACAGTATACTGTTCTGCTGTTATACTTACTGGACAGTATACTGTTCTGCTGTTATACTTACTGGACAGTATACTGTTCTGCTGTTATACTTACTGGACAGTATACTGTTCTGCTGTTATACTTACTGGACAGTATACTCACTGTTCTGCTGTTATACTTACTGGACAGTATACTGTTCTGGTGTTATACTTACTGGTGAGTATACTGTGTACTGGTAGCGGTGTATGCTACTCATTCTCCTGTCTTACACATTCCCTGTTGCATGCTTACACCCCACCAACCTTCCCTTATCTTACTTTGGGGTTGTTATCTTGACCCCCCTCCTCTACTCTTCTCTCTCTTCCTTCTGGCTCTCGTCTCTCTTCTAACACACATATTTTCTTGCTCTTCAGTAAGGAAGTATCGTCTGCAAACTGGGACTGTTAGTTTCACTAGCTTTTTAATATGTACAATTGTTTGAGTTTAAATGGTAAGACAGGTGTGTGAGGATACGACAGGTGTGTGAGGATAGTAGAGCAGATGTGAGGGTAGTAGAACAGTGTGAGGGTAGTATAACAGGTGTGAGAGTAGTGACAGCATAAATATGAGGGCCAGTCAACACACTGTATGCGCTCATACGCCATGATTGTATCAGATCGAAGCCTCAGGGAACTAGGGTATTCCCTGGCATGCTCTCTCTCTCTCTCTCTCTCTCTCTCTCTCTCTCTCTCTCTCTCTCTCTCTCTCTCTACCAGTAACAAATATACAATCAGATGATGTAAGTAATACTTAGTTTTGGTTCGTTCTTCGCTAATGGAACGACATTCCGTTCACTAGCTTCAATTATCATATTTACACAATGTAGGAGGGGTGAGGCTTTCAAGTGGAACTGTTGTGTGCAGCTTTTTGTGGGCGTGAGTGGGCGGGGATTGTGGGTGTAGATGGAGTGAGACAGTGGGTGTGGTGGAGGGAGATGGAGAGAGTGGGACAGTGGGTGTGGTGGATGGAGAGAGTGGGACAGTGGGTGTAGTGGATGGAGAGAGTGGGACAGTGGGTGTAGTGGATGGAGAGAGTGGGACAGTAGGTGTGGTGGATGGAGAGAGTGGGACAGTGGGTGTAGTGGATGGAGAGAGTGGGACAGTAGGTGTGGTGGATGGAGAGAGTGGGACAGTGGGTGTGGTGGATGGAGAGAGTGGGACAGTAGGTGTGGTGGAGGGAGAGAGTGGGACAGTGGGTGTGGTGGATGGAGAGAGTGGGACAGTGGGTGTAGTGGATGGAGAGAGTGGGACAGTAGGTGTGGTGGATGGAGAGAGTGGGACAGTGGGTGTGGTGGATGAAGAGAGTGGGACAGTGGATGTGGTGGATGGAGAGATAGTGGGCCAGTGGGTGTGGTGGACGGAGAGAGCGGGACAGTGGGTGTGGTGGATAGAGTGGGACAGTGGGTGTGGTGGATGGAGAGAGTGGGACAGTGGGTGTGGTGGATGGAGAGAATGGGACAGTGGGTGTGGTGGATGGAGAGAGTGGGACAGTGGGTGTGGTGGATGGAGAGAGTGGGACAGTGGGTGTGGTGGATGGAGAGAGTGGGACAGTGGGTGTGGTGGATGGAGAGTGGGACAGTGGGTGTAGTGGATGGAGAGAGAGTGGGACAGTGGGTGTGGTGGATGGAGAGAGTTGGGGACAGTGGGTGTGGTGGATGAAGAGAGTGGGACAGTGGGTGTGGTGGATGGAGAGAGTGGGACAGTGGCTGTGGTGGATGGAGAGAGTGGGGACAGTGGGTTGTGGTGATGAAGAGAGTGGGACAGTGGGTGTGGTGGATGGAGAGAGTGGGACAGTGGCTGTGGTGGATGGAGAGAGGAGGGACAGTGGGTGTGGTGGATGGAGAGAGTGGGACAGTGGGTGTGGTGATGAAGGAGTGGGACAGTGGGTGTGGATGGACAGAGTGGGTGTGGATGGAGAGTGGGTGGGGTGGAGAGAGTGGGTGTGGAGGGATGAGAGTGGGTGTGGATGGAGAGAGTGGGTGTGGATGGAGAGAGTGGGTGTAGATGGAGAGAGTGGTGTGGATGGAGAGTGGGTTGTAGATGGAGAGAGTGGGTGTGGATGGAGAGAGTGGGCGTGGATGGAAGAGTGGGTGTGGATGGAGAGAGTGGGTGTGGATGGAAGAGTGGGTGGGGATAGAGAGTGGGTGTGGATGGAGAGAAGTGGGCGTGGAGGGAAAAGAGTGGGTGTGGATGGAGAGAGTGGTGTGGGAGGAGAGAGTGGGTGTGGATGGAGAGAGTGGTGTGGATGGAAAGAGTGGGTGTGAGATGGAGGAGTGGGTGTGGATGGAGACAGTGGGTGGGATGGAGAGAGTGGGTGTGGATGGAGAGTGGGTGGGGATGGAGAGAGTGGGTGTGGACGGAGAGAGTGGGTGTGGATGGAGAGAGTGGGTGTGGATGGAGAGAGTGGGTGTAGATGGAGAGAGTGGGTGTGGATGGAGAGTGGGTGTAGATGGAGAGAGTGGGTGTGGATGGAGAGAGTGGGCAGTGGATGGAAGAGTGGGTGTGGATGGAGAGAGTGGGTGTGGATGGAAGAGTGGGTGGGATAGAGAGTGGGTGTGGATGGAGAGAGTGGGGCGTGGATGGAAAGAGTGGGTGTGGATGGAGAGAGTGGGTGGAGATGGAGAGAAGAGTGGGTGTGGATGGAGAGGTGGGTGTGGATGGAAAGAGTGGGTGTGGATGGAGAGAGTGGGTGGGGATGGAAGAGTGGGTGGGATGGAGAGAGTGGGTGGGGATGGAGAGAGGTGGGTGGGGATGGAAGAGTGGGTGTGGATGGAGAGAGTGGGTGGAGATGGAGAGAGTGGGTGTGGATGTGGATGGAGTGGGTGTGGATGGAAAGAGTGGGTGTTGATGGAGAGAGTGGGTGGGGATGGAGAGAGTGGGTGTGGATGGAGAGAGTGGGTGTGGATGGAGAGAGTGGGAACATTCAGCAAGCCACTGTGGAACAGATAGTTCCTAAACTACGGCTTCTCTTAACATAACTCCCAGATTCTCTCTCTCATATATTTGAAGACAAATCTCAGTGGTGATTCAAGACGACTTCACATAATGTAGGGGTACTAGCCGCTGTCTTCCTCAGGATGGATATAGTGGTAATAGCCACTGTCTTCCTCAGGATGGATGTAGTGATACTAGCCGCTATCTTCCTCAGGATGGATGTAGTGATACTAGCCTCTGTCTTCCTCAGGATGGATGTAGTGATGCTAGCCTCTGTCTTCCTCAGGATGGATGTAGCGATACTAGCCGTTGTCTTCCTCAGGATGGATGTAGTGATACTAGCCGTTGTCTTCCTCAGGATGGATGTAGTGATACTAGCCGTTGTCTTCCTCAGGATGGATGTAGTGATACTAGCCGCTGTCTTCCTCAGGATGGATGTAGTGATACTAGCCGCTGTCTTCCTCAGGATGGATGTAGTGATACTAGCCGTTGTCTTCCTCAGGATGGATGTAGTGATACTAGCCGCTGTCTTCCTCAGGATGGATGTAGTGATACTAGCCGCTGTCTTCCTCAGGATGGATGTAGTGATACTAGCCGTTGTCTTCCTCAGGATGGATGTAGTGATACTAGCCGTTGTCTTCCTCAGGATGGATGTAGTGATACTAGCCGCTGTCTTCCTCAGGATGGATGTAGTGATACTAGCCTCTGTCTTCCTCAGGATGGATGTAGTGATACTAGCCGCTGTCTTCCTCTGGCTTTATTTGTGTATCTGTCAGTAAGTCAGAGATGAAACCAAAACTGTGTCTGGCTCTCACATTTAAAGACGGACATCTGGTGAACTGGTACCAAGCAGAACTGATCTACGGGGAATCCCATATTATTATGCGCCGCTGTATCCACTACTGCACGTTGATTCTTGGCTGGCACCTGACACGACTATTAGATGGCCTAACGCCGTCACCAATGACCTGTTTGCTATACTATTTATACTGTTCTCTTTCATTCTCTTGTATCATTTTGCAGTGACTCAAGTCCCAGGACTGAAATGTATCCAGTAAAGATGTCCTAAGTGTATGTGTTCCTGTGTTATTTCGTCCACATGGACGTGTCCATGCTTAGGAAGGCAGTGGCTAGTACACATGTATATGTATTAACTTATTTTTGTCCTGTGGACGGTAGAGGCTAGTTTATTCTGCACCTCAATTCTATACTGTGGACGGTAGTAGGCAGCTTATTGCGCTCTCCGAGACCATCCTGTGGATGGTACACAAGTACGTATGTGTATACACAAGTCCTAGGAACTGGGTCCTAGAAGTTCTGACAGGTATACATTTGCATATGAAGTAAATATGGCAAGTGTTCTGTACCCTGGCAGGTGTGTGGCAACAGATAGTGTGTAGTGTGTTTCATGAACTCCAGTAGTTCTGTTGAGGGCGTACAGTGCTGGGATGTGCTATAAGCAACGGCCAGTAAGTGCCACAAGTATCAGGCAACAAGGAAAGAAGCTAGACTTGTGTGATATGTAAGGCAATGAGGATATCGTCAGTGGTGCACGCAACCGTGTGTGTGTTGGGAGGAGAGGATGCTCAGATAACTGTCGTTATACACAGATAACTCGCACATACGACAGAGAAGCTTACCACGACCTTTCGGTCCGACTTGGACCATTTACAAAGTTCCAGTCACAGTATTGTGCCTTATTGTTCTTCATCTATGATTAACTTGGCATTATTAGAATCATCTAAGGACGAGGCTGTCCCTGTATTGACTCCGGGCAGGTATACAAGGGTGTTGAAGGTACGAGCACAGCACCAGTGTCACCCTCCAGCCCGTATGACCTGGATCAAGCTGTATCATGCACCAGGAGTCTTTACAACCATACGTGGCCTCCGCTGCTATTTCCTCCATCATTTAGACCTCGCTCGTCACAGGTCTGGAGAGTGAGTCTACCAATGTCTGTCTCTCACCTGGCAGTCTCTCTTCTCTGTCAGTCTCTCGCCTTTGAACGCCTCTTTTACCTCATCCTCCCTCATCTGCCTCTCTTCTCCCTCTCCTCCTCCCTTCTCCCTCTCCTCCTCCCTTCTCCCTCTCCTCCTCCCTTCTCCACCTCCCTTCCCCTCCTTCACTTTTCTCTTCCCTTCCTCCATCTCTTCTTCCCTCCTTCACCTCTCTTTCCTCTCCTCTGCCCCCTCTTCCCTCCTCCGTTCCCCCTGCCCCTCCTCCGATCCCCCTGCCCCTCCACCGATCCCTGTCCCTCCTCCCTGCCCCTCCTCTCTGCCCCCTGCCTTCCTCCCTGCCCCTCCTACCTCCCCGTGTTATCTCTCGTTCACTCTCTCTCCCTTTAACTGTAACCTTTCCCACACCTCTCCTTTCCCCTCTCTCTTCCTCTGACATTTATCTCTTCTTCTTCTCAGTCTCTCTCTCTCTCTCTCTCTCTCTCTCTCTCTCTCTCTCTCTCTCTCTCTCTCTCTCTCAACCTCTTATTCTTTTCCAATATTTTTTGTTCTTCTCTCTCACTCCTCGACCTGTCTCCCCTCCCTTAGTCATCTAATTTTTACCATCTCCTCTTTCTCCACTTCTCATTCTTTTTACTGCTCCTGCTTCTCTTGCTGTTACCGCTGCTTCTGTTGCTGCTACTTCTGCTAATGGTTCTGTTGTTGCTGGTT
>NC_069423.1:13053680-13068680 GCF_026875155.1 Cherax quadricarinatus | reverse complement strand
AGTAGCGATCAGTGAAGAGGCGGGGCCAGGAGCTCGGACTCGACCCCCGCAACCTCAACTAGGTGAGTACACACACACACACACACACACACACACACAACACACACATACACACACACACACACACACACACACACACACACACACACACACACACACACTCACACACACACACACACACACACACACACACACATACACACACATACACACACACACACACACACACACACACACACACACACACACACACACACACACACATACACACACACACACACACACACACACACACACATACACACACACACACACACACTCACACACACACACTCACACACACACATACACACACACACACACACACACACACACATACACACACACACACACACACACACACATACACACACCATATCGTCCGAGATGGACATCAGTTGCATCGCATCAACATCATATGCAGAGTTATCAGCTCTGAGAACTATCAATAAATAACAAAAAGGCACAATACCGTGACTGGAACGATACACAAATAACCCGCACATAAAAGAGAGAAGCTTACGACGATGGTCCAAGTCGGACCGAAACGTCGTCGTAAGCTTCTCTCTTTTATGTGCGGGTTATTTGTGTACTGAGAACTATCGTTCTGAAAACTTAAATAATTTCTTATGACTGTAGAAGACATATAACATGTGTATCATGGGTATGTATCAGCAGCAGCAGCAGCAGCAGCAGCAGCCGCCGCCGTCGTCGTCGCAACCGCCTGGAGCCTCCACCTGGTGTCACACGACTGTGCTGAGTACAGGCAGCCCCAGCTTTATAGCACTTCGCTTTACAGTGCTTCACTTTACAGTGCTTCACTTTACAGCACTTAGCTTTACAGTGCTTCACTTTACAGCACTTCACTTTACAGCACTTAGCTTTACAGTTTCTTCACTTTACAGCACTTCACTTTACAGCACTTAGCTTTACAGTGCTTCACTTTACAGCACTTCACTTTACAGCACTTAGCTTTACAGTGCTTCACTTTACAGCACTTCACTTTACAGCACTTCACTTTACAGTGCTTCACTTTACAGTGCTTCACTTTACAGCACTTAGCTTTACAGTGCTTCACTTTACAGCACTTCACTTTACAGCGCTTCGCTAATACAGCTGTTTTCAGTTATACCCATTGTTCATTTATTCAGACTTCCTATAATATATTCACCACTCACTATAAGCTAAGAACGAAAATATTTTAGTGTTTATACTGTATATGCGTTTTTTAGTTGATAATAAAGACCTCACGGGTCATCTCCTTGCATCAGTTGTAAGTACAGAAGAAGTACAGTTTATGGTTAAGTTTAACCTATCAGAGGTTGACTTTGTCAAGATGTGTTCATCTTTATATTCTAGTGATGTGTAGAGTTTACTTGGTGACGTTAAAGAGCTCCTCAACGTATTCCCTCATGTAAAAAGAATTTGCTTGCGTAGCGGGAGAAAAAGTGTGGAGTGTGAGGGCTGTGTAGGAGTAGACTCAGAGATCACCTTTGTCACTTAGAAAGTTGTGTTTGTTAGGACAGCTATGAACACCAAGGAGAGTGTTCCAGTAACACCTGCAACTGTCCATTATGTGTGAACATTCCTCTGTTAATCTTCTCAGATTGTTCGTCACCATCCTTCAAGACCCAGCCAAAGACCACAGTATTACCGTCACCTAACACACAGTGCTAATAAGAGCAGTTGCTTCAGGTGTAAGCAGTACACCACACAGATTAACCAGTTCTTTGGGAATCATCAGCACTGCCCATCTGATGCACTCAGGCCACCTCCTTAACCATATTAGAGACCTTTATGTCCCCAACAGTAAAGAAGTTTTGACCTTGTCTCTTTCCAGTGGTGGCTGGCACACACCCAGTGACCTCAGATGCATAGTCAACTAGGAGCTTAATCTTCCTCTGCCTCTCGGGAATTTCGTCGACCTGATTGAAATTTGCATAAAATTTAACTGTTTTTCTTTCGACGACAACAAGCTTTACAGACAAACATATGGGTGGGTATATGTACCCCCATTAGCGCCGTCTTGGTGAACTCCGCAGGAGTACGGTGGGCATAAGGGAACAATGTGTCAACATTCGTGGCACCAGATTATTTAACATCTTACCAGAAGATATCAGAAACACTGCTGGAACAAGTGTAGAAGTCTTCAAGAAGAAACTGGACAAATATCTTCACCAGGTGCCAGATCAACCAGGCTGTGATGGATATGTGGGGCAGCGGGTCACCAGCAGCAACAGTCAGGCTGACCAGACTAGCACCAGACGAGCCTGGCCCATGGCTGGGCTCCGTGAGTAGAAAGACTTGAAAGTCGTCAAAGGTAAGGAACACTTAGAAACTAACGCTTAGGTAGCATAATCCCCAGCAGCATCACCTAGGGGGGCGGGGTGATTCATGGACAGCATCACCTGGGGGGTGATTCATGGACAGCACCAGCAGCATCACCTGGGGGGTGAATCATGGACAGCATCACCTGGGGGGTGAATCATGGACAGCAGCAGCATCACCTGGGGGATGAATCATGGACAGCACCAGCAGCATCACCTGGGGGATGAATCATGGACAGCAGCAGCATCACCTGGGGGATGAATCATGGACAGCACCAGCAGCATCACCAGGGGGATGAATCATGGACAGCACCAGCAGCATCACCTGGGGGGGATGATTCATGGACAGCATCACCTGGGGGTGATTCATGGACAGCAGCAGCATCACCAGGGGGATGAATCATGGACAGCAGCAGCATCACCTGGAGGATGAATCATGGACAGCACCAGCAGCATCACCTGGGGGATGAATCATGGACAGCACCAGCAGCATCACCTGGGGGATGAATCATGGACAGCACCAGCAGCATCACCTGGGGGATGAATCATGGACAGCACCAGCAGCATCACCAGGGGGATGAATCATGGACAGCACCAGCAGCATCACCTGGGGATGAATCATGGACAGCACCAGCAGCATCACCTGGGGGATGAATCATGGACAGCACCAGCATCACCTGGGGGATGAATCATGGACAGCACCTGTAGCATCACCTGGGGGATGAATCATGGACAGCAGCAGCATCACCAGGGGGATGAATCATGGACAGCACCAGCAGCATCACCTGAGGGATGAATCATGGACAGCAGCAGCATCACCAGGGGGATGAATCATGAACAGCACCAGCAGCATCACCTGGGGATGAATCATGGACAGCAGCATCACCTGGGGGATGAATCATGGACAACAGCAGAATCACCAGGGGGAGGGATAAATCATGGACAGCACCAGCAGCATCACCTGGGGGATGAATCATGGACAGCACCAGCATCACCTGGGGGATGAATCATGGACACCAGCAGCATCACCTGGGGGATGAATCATGGACAGCAGCATCACCAGGGGGATGAATCATGGACAGCAGCAGCAGCATCACCTGGGGGATGAATCATGGACAGCAGCAGCATCACCTGGGGGATGAATCATGGCAAACAAGCACTCACCAGGGGGATGAATCATGGACAGCAGCAGCATCACCTGGGGGATGAATCATGGACAGCAGCAGCATCACCTGGGGGATGAATCATGGACAGCAGCATCACCTGGGGGATGAATCATGGACAGCAGCAGCATCACCTGGGGGATGAATCATGGACCCGCAGCAGCATCAACTGGGAGATGAATCATGGACAGCAGCAGCATCACCTGGGGGATGAATCATGGACAGCAGCAGCATCACCTGGGGGATGAATCATGGACAGCAGCAGCATCACCAGGGGATGAATCATGGACAGCAGCAGGATCACCTGGGGGGTGAATCAGGACAGCACCAGCATCACCAGGGGATGAATCATGGGACAGCACCAGCATCACCCGGGGGATGAATCTGGACACGCCAGCATCACCAGGGGATGAATCATGGACAGCACCACATCACCAGGGGGATGAATCATGGACAGCAGCACATCACCTGGGGGATGAATCATGGACAGCACCAGCATCACCAGGGGGATGAAAACATGGACAGCACCAGCATCCACAGGGGGATAATCTGGACAGCACCAGCATCACCCGGGGGAGGAATCAGGGAAGCACCAGCATCACCAGGGGGATGAATCATGGACAGCACCAGCATCACCAGGGGGAATGAATTTTGGAAAGCACCAGCATCACTGGGGGATGAATCATGGACAGCAGCATCTCCAGGGGGATTTAATCATGGACAGCAGCAGCATCACCCGGGGGATGAATCTGGACAGCACCAGCATCACCTGGGGATTTAATCATGGGCAGCACCCGCGCACACCTGGGGGATGAATCATGGACAGCAGCAGCATCACCTGGGGGATGAATCATGGACAGCACCAGCAGCATCACCTGGGGGATGAATCATGGACAGCAGCAGCATCACCAGGGGGATGAATCATGGACAGCACCAGCATCACCAGGGGGATGAATCATGGACAGCACCAGCATCACCTGGGGGATGAATCATGGACAGCAGCATCACCTGGGGGATGAATCATGGACAGCACCAGCAGCATCACCTGGGGGATGAATCATGGACAGCAGCAGCATCACCTGGGGGATGAATCATGGACAGCAGCAGCATCACCTGGGGGATGAATCATGGACAGCAGCAGCATCACCTGGGGGATGAATCATGGACAGCAGCAGCATCACCTGGGGGATTAATCATGGACAGCAGCATCACCAGGGGGATGAATCATGGACAGCAGCAGCATCACCTGGGGGATGAATCATGGACAGCACCAGCATCACCAGGGGGATGAATCATGGACAGCACCAGCATCACCAGGGGGATGAATCATGGACAGCACCAGCATCACCTGGGGGAGGAATCATGGAGAGCACCAGCATCACCAGGGGGATGAATCATGGACAGCACCAGCATCACCAGGGGGATGAATTATGGACAGCACCAGCATCACCTGGGGGATGAATCATGGACAGCAGCATCTCCAGGGGGATGAATCATGGACAGCAGCAGCATCACCTGGGGGATGAATCATGGACAGCACCAGCATCACCTGGGGATGAATCATGGACAGCACCAGCAGCATCACCTGGGGGATGAATCATGGACAGCAGCAGCATCACCTGGGGGATGAATCATGGACAGCACCAGCAGCATCACCTGGGGGATGAATCATGGACAGCAGCAGCATCACCAGGGGGATGAATCATGGACAGCACCAGCATCACCAGGGGGATGAATCATGGACAGCACCAGCATCACCTGGGGGATGAATCATGGACAGCAGCAGCATCACCTGGGGGATGAATCATGGACAGCAAACCCGCAGCATCACCTGGGGATGAATCATGGACAGCAGCGCATCACTGGGGGATGAATCATGGACAGCAGCAGAAACACCCGGGGGGTGAATCATGGACAGCAGCAGCATCACCTGGGGGAAAGAATCATGGACAGCAGCAGCAAACACCTGGGGGATTAATCATGGACAGGCAGCAGCATCACTGGGGATGAATCATGGACAGCAGCAGCATCACCGGGGGATGAATCATGGACAGCAAGCAGATCACCTGGGGGATGAATCATGGACAGCAGCAGCATCACCTGGGGGATGAATCATGGACAGCAGCAGCATCACCTGGGGAATGAATCATGGACAGCAGCATCACCTGGGGGATGAATCATGGACAGCAGCAGCATCACCTGGGGGATGAATCATGGACAGCACCAGCATCACCTGGGGATGAATCATGGACAGCACCAGCAGCATCACCTGGGGGATGAATCATGGCCAGCAGCAGCATCACCTGGGGGATGAATCATGGACAGCACCAGCAGCATCACCTGGGGGATGAATCATGGACAGCAGCATCACCAGGGGGATGAATCATGGAAAAGCACCACATCACCAGGGGGATGATCATGGACAGCACCAGCATCACCTGGGGGATAATCAAAGGACAGCAGCAGCATCACCAGGGGGATGAATCATGGACAGCAGCAGCCCTCACCAGGGGGAAAGAATCATGGACAGGGCCCAAACATCACCAGGGGGAAAGAATCATGGACACACCAGCATCACCTGGGGGATGAATCATGGACAGCAGCAGCATCACCAGGGGGATGAATCATGGACAGCACCAGCATCACCTGGGGGATGAATCATGGACAGCACCAGCAGCATCACCTGGGGAGAAATCATGGACAGCACCAGCATCACCTGGGGGAAAGAAATCATGGACAGCAGCAGCATCACCTGGGGGATGAATCATGGACAGCAGCAGCATCACCTGGGGGATGAATCATGGACACCAGCAGCATCACCTGGGGGATGAATCATGGACAGCAGCATCACCAGGGGGATGAATCATGGACAGCAGCAGCAGCATCACCTGGGGGATGAATCATGGACAGCAGCAGCATCACCTGGGGGATGAATCATGGACAGGGAGCGCATCCCCCAGGGGGTTATAATTTATGGACAGCAGCACATCACCTGGGGGGATGAATCATGGACAGCACCAGCATCACCAGGGGGATGAATCATGGACAGCACCGCATCACCTGGGGGATGAATCATGGAAAAGCACCAGCAGCATCACCTGGGGGGGTTTAATCATGACAGCAGCAGCATCACCTGGGGGATGAATCTGGACAGCAGCAGCATCACCTGGGGATGAATCATGGACGCAGCAGCATCACCTGGGGGATGAATCATGGACAGCAGCGCATCACTTGGGGGATGGGAATCATGGACAAACAGCAGCATCACCTGGGGGATGAATAATGGACAGCAGCGCATCACCTGGGGGATGAATCATGGACAGCAGCAGCATCACCTGGGGGATGAATCATGGACAGCAGCAGCATCACCTGGGGGATGAATCATGGACAGCAGCAGCATCACCTGGGGGATGAATCATGGACAGCAGCAGCATCACCTGGGGGATGAATCATGGACAGCAGCAGCATCACCTGGGGGATGAATCATGGACAGCAGCAGCATCACCTGGGGGATGAATCATGGACAGCAGCAGCATCACCAGGGGGATGAATCATGGACAGCAGCAGCATCACCTGGGGGATTTAATCATGGACAGCAGCAGCATCACCTGGGGGATGAATCATGGACAGCAGCAGCATCACTGGGGGATGAAACATGGACAGCAGCGCATCACCAGGGGGAGAATCATGGACAGCAGCAGCATCACCTGGGGATGAAACATGGAAAGCAGCAGCATCACCTGGGGGATGAATCATGGACACCAGCAGCATCACCTGGGGGATGAATCATGGACAGCACCAGCATCACCAGGGGGATGAATCATGGACAGCAGCAGCATCACCTGGGGGATGAATAATGGACAGCAGCAGCATCACCTGGGGGATGAATCATGGACAGCAGCAGCAAACACCAGGGGGAGAATCATGGACAGCAGCAGCATCACCTGGGGGATGAATCATGGACAGCAGCAGCATCACCTGGGGGATGAATCATGGACAGCAGCAGCATCACCTGGGGGATGAATCATGGACAGCAGCATCACCAGGGGGATGAATCATGGACAGCAGCAGCATCACCTGGGGGATGAATCATGGACAGCAGCAGCATCACCTGGGGGATGAATCATGGACAGCAGCAGCATCACCTGGGGATGAATCATGGAAAGCAGCAGCATCACCTGGGGGATGAATCATGGACAGCAGCAGCATCACCTGGGGGATGAATCATGGAGAGCAGCAGCATCACCTGGGGGATGAATCATGGACAGCAGCAGCATCACCTGGGTTATGAATCATGGACAGCAGCAGCATCACCTGGGGGATGAATCATGGACAGCAGCAGCATCACCTGGGGGATGAATCATGGACAGCAGCAGCATCACCAGGGGGATGAATCATGGACAGCAGCATATTCACTCAAACATTTTAACACACAACCTACAGAGGAGACTGAACCAAGTTGATCCACTTTAGAGTTTAATTAAGGAAAGACCAACGACATGTTTACCAGTCCTCGACTTCCTCGTCCACAAAATACAATTAAAAGTTCAAATGTTCACCAAAGCTGCAAATAAATATGAACTTGTACATTTGTACTCCAGTTAAGATACTGAGCCTAAAAAAGATATCAGTGTAGAAGTCTTTAAGAGGAAACTGGACACGTATCTTCACCAGGTACCAGATCAGCCAGGCTGTGATGGATATATGGGGCTGCGGGACACCAACAGCAGCAGTCTGGTTGACCAGCCAAGCACCAGACGAGCCGGGATCCAGAGGTAGAAAAAAACTAACGGAACTCATCAAAGGTATATATATTATCATCATAGTCATTTGCTTTTTCTTGAGGGTATTGTGGACTTGCAGCCACGAGTGTCTTGATGAGGCACGCTGCTACGTACACCACATCGTCACCCAGCTACACTTCCCTTCCTTCTTCACCGAGGACTGCAAGAAATGACCGCTTCATATCATTTCTTTATTGAGATCACTTGGAACAAAGTTATCCTGCTTCCCAACAGTCAACTTGACTTAAACGTCTCCAGAACACTCTGACAGTGTAACGGTAGAATCGTCATAGCAATTAGAACATTCTTCAGAGTCTCACCAGGACCGAAGTGTATTTTGAACCAGCCATTAGTTTATAGCTATGGTAATATGTTCCTTTGTTGAAGCTGGGAGAAGGTATAAGCCAAGAAAACTAAGTAAAATCTAGGAATATTTCTAAACGAACACATCTACATGTGTAGATGCGACAACTTGAACTGTAGTGGGGGTTCGTAGGTGATATGATGGTTGGAGTTAAACACACTTGTTGGATGGTAACACATATATTGCAGAGTATGAAGAGCCTGCTTGTAGCTGCTTGGTAGGTCTAACAGGAACTGAGGAGGATCCCAGGCGCGAAGGGCTCACAACAGCGTCACGTGACGTCACACATGCTAGTCGCTGAGCCTACTGACCAGGGAGCCTAAATATATATATATATATATATATATATATATATATATATATATATATATATATATATATATATATATATATATATATATGGATGATACCTGCACACGTCATTTGAGCGATGGAGGAACTGCTAGTTGTACCGGAGGTGTAGCAGGCAGGGCTGCCCTTGGATCTTCAGACCCTCACGAGCCTCAGGATGGTTAACACTATATTAAAGTCTGTCTTCTGCATGGGAGTTTAATTAAAGCTGCTGTCTCTCTCTTTCTCAGACTCGTTCACATTATAGTATTTGGTAAATATATTGTACACAAGTTTGCTGGTGAGAATATATGGTAAATCCAAAGTTAACATCTGCTATACACTTTGTGCCTCATTTTCATGATTGCTTTCTGGATGGGGCTTTAAGGTGGCATTATTCACAGCCACATACAGAAGGCCATTGAAAGTACTTGTGTTCATGATAGGTAGTAAGTCGTGGTATGGGATACCCACTCCGTGGTAAAGATGATAGGTAATGGTATGAGATACCTACATTGATGAAAAGTCTTGGTTCTCTCACTCTTATTGAATTATTTCTTAGTTCAGTCCAACTCCTGCTTTTCATTGGGAGTAATATGTTCCATCTGCCAAGCTTCTTCTGACTGTCATAGGGAGTAATTTGTGTTTACTGATGTGAGTTACTATATACATATCAATATCAAATTTAATCTTATATTAAACTTCATAAATAATCAAGGTTTACTGTTTCATAAAAAATAATAACATACTGCCAGTTTAAATAACAAGTTGTCATGGTAGAGACAAGTGAGGTAATGTGGAACATTTGTTGATGTTTTGTCTGGTCGAAGCTTCTCAGGCTTCTGTGTACTTTTGTTTATGTTTAGCAAGTGTGTTGATGATGCTAGTGTAGTTGTGGTGTATTGTGTGGCGGTGGTGTATTGTGTAGTGATGTTGGTGTATTGTGTATATTCTGTGATGTTGGTGAAGTGTGTTAGTGTATAAAGGATGATTACTATAGTAGTAGTACAGCTGTAGTGGTACCAGTACTAGTGTTAGGCAGTAGTAGTAGTACCAGTACTAGTGTTAGGCAGTAGTAGTAGTACCAGTACTAGTGTTAGGCAGTAGTAGTAGTACCAGTACTAGTGTTAGGCAGTAGTAGTAGTACCAGTACTAGTGTTAGGCAGTAGTAGTAGTACCAGTACTAGTGTTAGGCAGTAGTAGTAGTACCAGTACTAGTGTTAGGCAGTAGTAGTAGTACCAGTACTAGTGTTAGGCAGTAGTAGTAGTACCAGTACTAGTGTTAGGCAGTAGTAGTAGTACCAGTACTAGTGTTAGGCAGTAGTAGTAGTACCAGTACTAGTGTTAGGCAGTAGTAGTAGTAGTACCAGTACTAGTGTTAAGCAATAGTAGTAGTAGTACCAGTACTAGTGTTAGGCAGTAGTAGTAGTACCAGTACTAGTGTTAGGCAGTAGTAGTAGTACCAGTACTAGTGTTAGGCAGTAGTAGTAGTACCAATACTAGTGTTAGGCAGTAGTACTAGTGGTACCAGTACTAGTGTCAGGCAGTGTGGTGTTGCTGGCACTCATGGTGGGAGTTGGAACCAAGCCAGACATTACCCATCCCACACCCCTAGCTCACATCCCACCTCCTGCCCCATCAGTCCCTCACCCCTAGCTCACATCCCACCTCCTGCCACATCAGTCCCTCACCCCTAGCTCACATCCCACCTCCTGCCCCATCAGTCCCTCACCCCTAGCTCACATCCCACCTCCTGCCCCATCAGTCCCTAACCCCTAGCTCACATCCCACCTCCTGCCCCATCAGTCCCTCACCCCTAGCTCACATCCCACCTCCTGCCCCATCAGTCCCTCACCCCTAGCTCACATCCCACCTCCTGCCCCATCAGTCCCTCACCCCTAGCTCACATCCCACCTCCTGCTCCATCAGTCCCTCACCCTAGCTCACATCCCACCTCCTGCCCCATCAGTCCCTCACCCCTAGCTCACATCCCACCTCCTGCCCATCAGTCCCTCACCCCTAGCTCACATCCCCACCTCCTGCCCCATCAGTCCCTCACCCCTAGCTCACATCCCACCTCCTGCCCCATCAGTCCTCACCCCTAGATCACATCCCACCTGCCCCATCAGTCCCTCACCCCTAGATCACATCCCACCTCTGCCCCATCAGTCCCTCACCCCCTAGCTCACATCCCACCTCCTGCCCCATCAGTCCCTCACCCCTAGATCACATCCCACCTCCTGCCCCATCAGTCCCTCACCCCTAGCTCACATCCCACCTCCTGCCCATCAGTCCCTCACCCCTAGCTCACATCCCACCTCCTGCCCCATCAGTCCCTCACCCCTAGCTCACATACCACCGCCTGCCCCATCAGTCCCTCACCCCTAGCTCACATCCCACCTCCTGCCCCATCAGTCCCTCACCCTAGCTCACATCCACCTCCTTCCCCATCCGTCCCTCACCCCTAGCTCACATCTCACCTCCTTCCCCATCCGTCCCTCACCCCTAGTTCACATCCCACCACCTGCCCCATCAGTCCCTCACCCCTAGCTCACATCCCATCGCCTGCCCCATCAGTCCCTCACCCCTAGTTCACATCCCACCACCTGCCCCATCAGTCCCTCACCCCTAGCTCACATCCCACCTCCTTCCCCATCAGTCCCTCACACCCTAGCTCACATCCCACCTCTTGCCCCATCAGTCCCTCACCCCTAGCTCACATCCCACCTCCTGCCCCATCAGTCCCTCATCCCTAGCTCACATCCACCTCCTTCCCCATCAGTCCCTCACCCCTAGCTCACATCCCACCTCCTTCCCCATCAGTCCCTCACCCCTAGCTCACATCCCACCTCCTGCCCCATCAGTCCCTCACCCCTAGCTCACATCCCACCTCCTGCCCCATCAGTCCCTCATCCCTAGCTCACATCCCACCTCCTTCCCCATCAGTCCCTCATCCCTAGCTCACATCCCACCTCCTGCCCCATCAGTCCCTCATCCCTAGCTCACATCCCACCTCCTTCCCCATCAGTCCCTCACCCCTAGCTCACATCCCACCTCCTGCCCCATCAGTCCCTCATCCCTAGCTCACATCCCACCTCCTTTCCCATCAGTCCCTCATCCCTAGCTCACATCCCACCTCCTGCCCCATCAGTCAATCATCCCTAGCTCACATCCCACCTCCTGCCCCATCAGTCCCCTACATCCCTAGCTCACATCCCACCTCCTTCCCCATCAGTCCCTCACCCTAGCTCACATCCAACTCCTGCCCATCAGTCCTCATCCCTAGCTCACATCCCACCTCCTTCCCCATCAGTCCCTCATCCCTAGCTCACATCCCAACTCCTTCCCCATCAGTCCCTCACCCCTAGCTCACATCCCACCTCCTTCCCCATCAGTCCTCACCCCTAGCTCACATCCCACTCCTGCCCCATCCATCCCTCACCCCTAGCTCACATCCCACTCCTCCTTCCCCATCAGTCCCTCACCCCTAGCTCACATCCCACCTCCTGCCCCATCAGTCCCTCACCCCTAGCTCACATCCCACCTCCTGCCCCATCAGTCCCTCACCCCTAGCTCACATCCCACCTCCTGCCCCATCAGTCCCTCACCCCTAGCTCACATCCCACCTCCTGCCCCATCAGTCCCTCACCCCTAGTCACATCCCACCTCCTGCCCCATCAGTCCCTCACCCCTAGATCACATCCCACCTCCTGCCCCATCAGTCCTCACCCTAGATCAACATCCCACTCCTGCCCATCAGTCCTCACCCTAGCTCACATCCCACCTCCTGCCCCATCAGTCCCTCACCCCTAGATCACATCCCACCTCCTGCCCCATCAGTCCCTCACCCCTAGCTCACATCCCACCTCCTGCCCCATCAGTCCCTCACCCCTAGCTCACATCCCACCTCCTGCCCCATCATCCCTCACCCCTAGCTCACATCCCACCTCCTTCCCCATCAGTCCCTCACCCCTAGCTCACATCCCACCTCCTGCCCCATCAGTCCCTCACCCCTAGCTCACATCCCACCTCCTTCCCATCAGTCCCTCACCCCTAGCTCACATCCCACCTCCTTCCCCATCAGTCCTCATCCCTAGCTCACATCCCACCTCCTGCCCCATCAGTCCTCACCCTAGCTCACATCCCACCTCCTGCCCCATCAGTCCTCACCCCTAGCTCACATCCCACCTCCTTCCCATCAGTCCCTCACCCTAGCTCAATCCACTCCTGCCCCATCCATCCCTCACCCCTAGCTCACATCCCACCTCTGCCCCATCAGTCCCTCACCCCTAGCTCACATCCCACCTCCTGCCCCATCCATCCCTCACCCCTAGCTCACATCCCACCTCCTTCCCATCAGTCCCTCACCCCTAGCTCACATCCCACCTCCTGCCCCATCCATCCCTCACCCCTAGCTCACATCCCACCTCCTTCCCCATCAGTCCCTCACCCCTAGCTCACTTCCCACCTCCTGCCCCATCAGTCCCCTCACCCCTAGCTCACATCCCCCCCTCTGCCCCATCAGTCCCTAAACCCCTAGCTCACATCCCACCTCCTGCCCATCAGTCCCTCACCCTAGCTCACATCCCACCTCCTGCCCATCAGTCCCTCACCCCTAGCTCACATCCCACCTCCTGCCCCATCAGTCCCTCACCCCTAGCTCACATCCCACCTCCTTCCCATCAGTCCCTCACCCCTAGCTCACATCCCACCTCCTGCCCCATCAGTCCCTCACCCCTAGCTCACATCCCACCTCCTGCCCCATCAGTCCCTCACCCCTAGCTCACATCCCACCTCCTGCCCCATCAGTCCCTCACCCCTAGCTCACATCCCACCTCCTGCCCCATCAGTCCCTCACCCCTAGCTCACATCCCACCTCCTGCCCCATCCATCCCTCACCTTCACCTTCAACCCCTCCCCCCCGGACATCCCTACTATTCCTTCCATCCTAGCTCCAACCACTTACCCTCGTGAATGCTACAACACTTGATAACCTTGGACGCAGTAAGAGACAGATACCGACGTAGTGAACACACTTGACAGAAACCTTCGACAAGTTGATCCATGGTATGACAGTGTAAACACGTGTATAATAGGAAGGACAAGTAAAATAAACAGCTCTTAAATTTTTGAGGAAACCTGAGCCAACAAGCAAATGTCCACAACATATAATAATAATTGGCCCTCCTCAGTAATCAGTCCCTCAGCTGAGGGACTGATTACCTCATCTTGTGTGTATAGTTCTGGTTGGCGTAACGTCTACACTGTAGATACCCAGGTGTTGCACATGTGTCTAATTTTTATAGCATTACTGTGTTCCATTCACAGGCGCTAGTCAAGTGAATAAGTGGATAGCAAGACCTACAAAGCCTCAGATGATAATAAACCAGTGATATAAAGTCTTGAGGCGCTTGTACTCTCTGGATTGCAATATTGTTTAATACTAACATTCATATTTAAGGATAATGTATAGAGAACTTTCTCTTCCCACTTAATCTCAAACAGCTGAATTATTGAGAGGCTTAAAATTCTTCAAGTTGTTCTTTAAAACAGCCAGAGACATAGCATAATTGACCCTTGGTAAAGATTGAGAGGATTCTTTCGTAATCTACGCATTGGAATGACTTCTTAGGACAGCAGTAGACACCGTGCAAAATACCCTCAGCGAAGAGCATAATGAGAGAACTGGGAGGCGTAAGGTTAGAATAATTTGAAGATTTTTACTACTCCGTTATAGAAAACTGGAGGAGATAATAACTAGAACAGAGTATACTACTGACTCCGGCCATACAATAGAGCGGAAAAATAATGTAAGGGACCTGGGAGTAGTAATGTCTGAGGATCTCACTTTCAAGGATCACAACAGTGCCACGATCGCACGTGCAAAGAAAATGATAGGATGGATAATGAGAACTTTCAAAACGAGAGATGCCAAGCCCATGATGATCCTTTTCAAATCACTTGTTCTCTCTAGGCTGGAATACTGCTGTACA
>NC_069423.1:13011180-13048680 GCF_026875155.1 Cherax quadricarinatus | reverse complement strand
CTGTGTGTTGGTGGTGAGTCTGTGTTGTTGGTGTTGGTGGTGAGTCTGTGTGTTGTTGGCGGTGAATCTGTGTGTTGTTGGTGTTGGTGGTGAGTCTGTGTGTTGTTGGTGTTGGTGGTGTGTGTGTTGTTGGTGTTGGTGGTGAGTGTGTGTGTTGTTGGTGTTGGTGGTGAGTCTGTGTGTTGTTGGTGTTGGTGGTGAGTCTGTGTGTTGTTGGTGTTGGTGGTGAGTCTGTGTGTTGTTGGTGTTGGTGGTGAGTCTGTGTGTTGTTGATGGTGAGTCTGTGTGTTGGTGGTGTTGGTGGTGAGTCTGTGTGTTGTTGGTGGTGAGTCTGTGTGTTGGTGGTGTTGGTGGTGAGTCTGTGTGTTGTTGGTGGTGAGTCTGTGTGTTGGTGGTGTTGGTGGTGAGTCTCTGTGTTGTTGGTGTTGGTGGTGAGTCTGTGTGTTGTTGATGGTGAGTCTCTGTGTTGTTGGTGTTGGTGGTGAGTCTGTGTGTTGTTGATGGTGAGTCTCTGTGTTGTTGGTGTTGGTGGTGAGTCTGTGTGTTGTTGATGGTGAGTCTCTGTGTTGTTGGTGTTGGTGGTGAGTCTGTGTGTTGTTGGTGGTGAGTCTGTGTGTTGGTGGTGTTGGTGGTGAGTCTCTGTGTTGTTGGTGTTGGTGTGAGTCTGTGTGTTGTTGGTGGTGAGTCTGTGTGTTGGTGGTGTTGGTGGTGAGTCTGTGTGTTGTTGGTGTTGGTGGTGAGTCTGTGTGTTGTTGGTGTTGGTAGTGAGTCTGTGTGTTGTTGGTGTTGGTGGTGAGTCTGTGTGTTGTTGGTGTTGGTGGTGAGTCTGTGTGTTGTTGGTGTTGGTGGTGAGTCTGTGTGTTGTTGGTGTTGGTGGTGAGTCTGTGTGTTGTTGGTGTTGGTGGTGAGTGTGTGTTGTTGGTGTTGGTGGTGAGTGTGTGTTGTTGGTGTTGGTGGTGAGTCTGTGTGTTGTTGGTGTTGGTGGTGAGTGTGTGTTGTTGGTGTTGGTGGTGAGTCTGTGTGTTGTTGGTGTTGGTGGTGAGTCTGTGTGTTGTTGGTGTTGGTGGTGAGTCTGTGTGTTGTTGGTGTTGGTGGTGAGTCTGTGTGTTGTTGTTGGTGTTGGTGGTGAGTCTGTGTGTTGTTGTTGGTGTTGGTGGTGAGTCTGTGTGTTGTTGGTGTTGGTGGTGAGTCTGTGTGTTGTTGGTGTTGGTGGTGAGTCTGTGTGTTGTTGGTGTTGGTGGTGAGTCTGTGTGTTGTTGGTGTTGGTGGTGAGCCTGTGTGTTGTTGGTGATGAGTCTGTGTGTTGTTGGTGTTGGTGGTGAGTCTGTGTGTTGTTGGTGGTGAGTCTGTGTGTTGTTGGAACTGTGAGTTACAATGTGTATATATGCTGCTGCCGCTGCCGGTGCCGCCGCCGCAGCCACCGCCGCCGCCGCAGCCATCGCCGCCGCCGCAGCCGTCACCGTCGCCGCTGCTGTCTCAGGAAGACTGCACGATGGAAGAGCGGGGTAAATTAGATTTAGATTTTGCCGCCGAAGCGGCATATCCTGTGGATGGTAGTGGCTAGTTTATTGTGTACCTCATATCCATCCTGGATTGTAGTGGCTAGTTTACTGTGCACAAGTGTGGTGTTGGGGTGACAAGTATGGGTGTGGGAGGATAAGTATAGGTGTGCTGTTGGGGTGATAAGTGTGAGTGTTGGGTAAGTGGTGTGTGTGGTGTGGGTGTGGTGTAGTGTGGTATGGGTGTGGTGTAGTGTGGGTGGGGGTGGCAGGTAATGGGTGTAGTGTGGGGGTGACAGGTGTGGGTGTGGTGTGAGGGTGACAGGTGTGGGAGCGACAGGTATGGGTGTGGTGTGGGAATGACAGCTGTGGGTGTGGTGTGGGGGGAGACAGGTGTGGGTTGTGACAGATGTGGGTGTGTTGTAGGGGTGACAGGTGTTGGTGTGGCGTGGGGTGGCATGTGGGTGTGGTGTGAGTGTCACAGGTGTGGGTGTGGTGTAGGGGTGACAGGTGTGGGTGTGGTGTGGGGTGACAGGTGTGGGTGTGGTGTGGGGGTGACAGGTGTGGGTGTGGTGTGGGGTGACAGGTGTGGGTGTGGTGTGAAGTGACAAGTGTGGGTGTGGTGTGGGGTGACAGGTGTGGGGGTAACAGATGTTGGTATGACAGGTGTGGGTGTGGTGCGGGGGTGACAGGTGTGGGTGTGGTGCGGGGGTGACAGGGTTGGGTGTGGCGTGGGGCTGACAGATAAGGGTGTGGGGGGGGTGACAGGTGTGGTGTGTGGTGTGGGGGTGACAGGTGAGGGTGTGGTGTGGGGGTGACAGGTGTGGGGTGTGGTGTGGGGGTTGCAGGTGTGGGTGTGGTGTGGGGGTGACAGGTGTGGGTGTGGTGTGGGGGTGACAGGTGTGGGTGTGGTGTGGGGGTGACAGGTGTGGGTGTGGTGTGGGGGTGACAGGTGTGGGGGTGACAGGTGTGGTGTGGGGGTGGCAGGTGTGGGTATGGTGTGGGGGTGACAGGTGTGGTGTGGGGGTGACAGGTGTGGGTGTGGTGTGGGGGTGACAGGTGGGGTGACAATAATGGTTATACTGTGGGAATCTCACCTTTAACCTGGATTACCCTAACAGTCACTCCAGCGATGACCTTTGATCTCCAGAGAAGCTGCTGCTTGATGCTGCTGCTGCTGCTGCTTGATGCTGCTGCTGCTGCTGCTTGATGCTGCTGCTGCTGCTGCTTGATGCTGCTGCTGCTGCTTGATGCTGCTGCTACTGCTTGATGCTGCTGCTGCTGCTTGATGCTGCTGCTACTGCTTGATGCTGCTGCTGCTTGATGCTGCTGCTGCTGCTGCTTGATGCTGCTGCTGCTGCTGCTTGATGCTGCTGCTGCTGCTTGATGCTGCTGCTGCTGCTGCTGCTGCTGCTGCTGCTGCTTGATGCTGCTGCTTGATGCTGCTGCTGCTGCTTGATGCTGCTGCTGCTGCTGCTGTTTGATGATGCTGCTGCTGCTTGATGATGCTGCTGCTGCTGCTGCTGCTTGATGCTGCTGCTGCTGCTTGATACTGCTGCTGCTGCTGCTGCTGCTGCTTGATGCTGCTTGATGCTGCTTGATGCTGCTGCTGCTGCTGCTGCTTGATGCTGCTGCTGCTGCTGCTTGATGCTGCTGCTGCTGCTGCTTGATACTGCTGCTGCTGCTGCTGCTTGATGCTGCTGCTGCTGCTTGATGCTGCTGCTGCTGCTGCTGCTTGATGCTGCTGCTGCTGCTTGCTGCTGCTGCTGCTTGATGCTGCTGCTGCTTGATACTGCTGCTGCTGCTGCTTGCTGCTGCTGCTGCTGCTGCTGCTGCTGCTGCTGCTGCTTGATGCTGCTGCTGCTGCTTGATGCTGCTGCTGCTGCTGCTGCTGCTTGATGCTGCTGCTGCTGCTGCTGCTTGATGCTGCTGGTGCTGCTGCTGCTGCTTGATGCTGCTGCTGCTGCTGCTTGATGCTGCTGCTTGATGCTGCTGCTGCTGCTGCTTGATGCTGCTGCTGCTGCTGCTGCTTGATGCTGCTGCTTGATGCTGCTTCTGCTGCTGCTGCTGCTTGATGCTGCTGCTTGATGCTGCTGCTTGATGCTGCTGCTGCTGCTTGATGCTGCTGCTTGATGCTGCTGCTTGATGCTGCTGCTGCTGCTTGATGCTGCTGCTGCTGCTGCTTGCTGCTGCTGCTGCTGCTGCTGCTTGATGCTGCTGCTGCTGCTGCTGCTTGATGCTGCTGCTGCTGCTTGATGCTGCTGCTTGATGCTGCTGCTGCTTGATGCTGCTTCTGCTGCTGCTGCTGCTTGATGCTGCTGCTGCTGCTGCTGCTTGATGCTGCTGCTGCTGCTGCTGCTTGATGCTGCTGCTGCTGCTGCTGCTTGATGCTGCTGCTGCTGCTGCTGCTTGATGCTGCTGCTGCTGCTTGATGCTGCTGCTGCTGCTGCTGCTGCTTGATGCTGCTGCTGCTGCTGCTGCTTGATGCTGCTGCTGCTGCTGCTGCTTGATGCTGCTGCTGCTGCTGCTTGATGCTGCTGCTGCTGCTGCTGCTTGATGCTGCTGCTGCTGCTGCTTGATGCTGCTGCTGCTGCTGCTGCTGCTGCTTGATGCTGCTGCTGCTGCTGCTTGATGCTGCTGCTGCTGCTTGATGCTGCTGCTGCTGCTGCTGCTGCTTGATGCTGCTGCTGCTGTTGTTTGATGCTGCTGCTGCTGCTTGATGCTGCTGCTGCGATGCTGCTGCGTGCTGATGATGCTGCTGTTGCTTGATGGTGCTGCTGCTGCTTGATGCTGCTGCTGCTGCTGCTGCTGCTTGATGCTGCTGCTTGATCCTGCTGCTGCTGTTGCTTGATGCTGCTGCTGCTTGATGCTGCTGCTTGATGCTGCTGCTGCTGCTTGATGCTGCTGCTGCTGCTTGATGCTGCTGCTGTTGCTGCTTGATGCTGCTGCTGCTTGATGCTGCTGCTGCTGCTGCTGCTTGATGCTGCTGCTGCTGTTGCTTGATGCTGCTTCTGCTGCTGCTTGATGCTGCTGCTGCTGCTGCTGCTGCTGCTGCTTGCGGCTGCTGCTGCTGCTGCTGCTGCTGCTGCTGCTTGATGCTGCTGCTGCGCTTGATGCTGCTGCTGCTGCTTGTGCTGCTGCTGCTGTTGCGGCTGCTTTGCTGCTGCTGCTGCTGCTGCTGCTGCTGCTTGTATGATGCTGCTGCTGCTGCTTGATGCTGCTGCTGTTGCTTGATGCTGCTGCTGCTGTTGCTGCTGCTGTTGCTTGATGCTGCTGCTGCTGCTGCTGCTGCTTGATACTGCTGCTACTGCTGCTGCTTGATGCTGCTGTTGCTTGATACTGCTGCTGCTGTTGCTTGATACTGCTGCTGCTGTTGCTTGATGCTGCTGCTGCTGCTGCTGCTTGATGCTGCTGCTGCTGCTGCTGCTGCTGCTGCTGCTTGATGCTGCTGCTGCTGCTGCTGCTGCTGCTGCTTGATACTGCTGCTGCTGCTTGATGCTGCTGCTGCTGCTGCTGCTGCTTGATGCTGCTGCTGCTGCTGCTTGATGCTGCTGGTGCTGCTGCTGCTGCTGCTTGATGCTGCTGCTGTTGCTGCTTGATGCTGCTGCTTGATGCTGCTGCTGCTGCTTGATGCTGTTACTGCTGTTGCTGATTCTGCTGTTACTGCTGCTGCTGCTGGTACCGCTGCAACTGTTGCTGTTATTGCTTCTGTTGCTACTGTACCGCTAATGTTGCTGTTACTGCTGATGCTGTTGTGCTGTTCTTGCTCCTGTCATTGTTCAGGTGAGTGTATACTCGCCCAGTTGTGTTTGTTAAGTCTCAGCTCCTGGCCCCTCCTCCTAGCCCAGTTGTGTTTGTTAAGTCTCAGCTCCTGGCCCCGCCTCCTCCTCCTACACTGATTTATATCTCTTGTACAAAATAAGTAATGTTCATACCAAATATTAACACTGACAACGGTAACGACGACTCTGACAACGGTAACGACACTGACAACGGTAACGACGACACTGACAACGGTAACGACACTGACAACGGAAACGACACTGACAACGGTAACGACGACACTGACAACGGTAACAACGACACTGACAACGGTAACAACGACACTGACAACGGTAACAACGACACTGACAACGGTAACAACACTGACAACGGAAACGACACTGACAACGGTAACGACGACACTGACAACGGTAACAACGACACTGACAACTGTAACAACGACACTGACAACGGTAACGACGACTCTGACAACGGTAACGACACTGACAACGGTAACGACGACACTGACAACGGTAACGACACTGACAACGGAAACGACACTGACAACGGTAACGACGACACTGACAACGGTAACAACGACACTGACAACGGTAACAACGACACTGACAACGGTAACAACGACACTGACAACGGTAACAACACTGACAACCGTAACAACGACACTGACAACGGTAACGACGACACGTACAACGGTAACAACGACACTGACAACGGTAACAACGACACTGACAACGGTAACGACGACACTGACAACGGTAACAACGACACTGACAACGGTAACAACGACACTGACAACGGTAACAACGACACTGACAACTGTAACAACGACACTGACAACGGTAACGACGACACTGACAACGGTAACGACACTGACAACGGTAACGACGACACTGACAACGGTAACGACGACACTGACAACGGTAACGACGACACTGACAACGGTGACAACGACACTGACAACGGTAACGACGACACTGACAACGGTAACAACGACACTGACAACGGTAACGACGACACTGACAACGGTAACAACGACACTGACAACGGTAACGACGACACTGACAACGGTAACAACGACACTGACAACGGTAACAACACTGACAACGGTAACAACACTGACAACGGTAACAACACTGACAACGGTAACAACGACACTGACAACGGTAACAACGACACTGACAACGGTAACGACGACACTGACAACGGTAACAACGACACTGACAACGGTAACAACACTGACAACGGTAACAACACTGACAACGGTAACAACGACACTGACAACGGTAACAACGACACTGACAACGGTAACGACGACACTGACAACGGTAACAACGACACTGACAACGGTAACAACGACACTGACAACGGTAACAACGACACTGACAACGGTAACAACACTGACAACCGTAACAACGACACTGACAACGGTAACGACGACACTGACAACGGTAACGACGCTGACAACGGTAACGACGACACTGACAACGGTAACAACGACACTGACAACGGTAACAACGACACTGACAACCGTAACAACGACACTGACAACGGTAACAACGACACTTACAACGGTAACAACGACACTGACAACCGTAACAACGACACTGACAACGGTAACAACGACACTGACAACGGTAACAACGACACTTACAACGGTAACAACGACACTGACAACCGTAACAACGACGCTGACAACGGTAACAACGACACTGACAACCGTAACGACACTGACAACGGTAACAACGACACTGACAACCGTAACGACACTGACAGCGGTAGCAACGACACTGACAGCGGTAACAACGACACTGACAGCGGTAACAACGACACTGACAACGGTAACAACGACACTTACAACGGTAACGACACTGACAACCGTAACAACGACGCTGACAACGGTAACAACGACACTGACAACCGTAACAATTACACTAACAACGGTAACAACGACACTGACAACCGTAACGACACTGACAGCGGTAATAACGACACTGACACCGGTAGCAACGACACTGACAGCGGTAACAACGACACTGACAGCGGTAACAACGACACTGACAACGGTAACAACGACACTGACAGCGGTAACAACGACACTGACAGCGGTAACAACGACACTGACAGCGGTAACAACGACACTGACAGCGGTAATACGACACTAACAGCGGTAACAACAACACTGACAACCGTAACAACGATACTGACAGCGGTAACGACACTGACAACGGCAACAACGACACTGACAGCGGTAACAACGAAACTGACAACGGTAACAACGACACTGACAGCGGTAACGACACTGACAACGGTAGAATCGATACAACGGTATAAGCGATACTGACAACGGTAACAACGACACTGACAACAGTAGAAGCTATACTAACAATGGTAACGACACTAGCAACAGTAGCAACGGCACTGACAACGGTAGCAACGATACTGACAACGGTAACGACACTGACAACGGTAGAATCGATGCTGACAACGGTAGCGATACTTACAATGGTAGAAGCGCTACTGACATCGGTAACGATACTGACAGCACTAACAACGACACTGACAACGGCAACATTGATAATCCCGGCAGCCGGAGCAGTGATATTACCAACGAGAACAGTGATATTACCAACGAGAACAGTGATATTAACAGCATGAACATTTATACCAATAACGAAAACAGTAATAACAACGGGAACAGTTATACTAATGTTGTAGTATCCTGGCTACTACAACATGAGTCAGTTTGTGTGGCTGCCAAACTGCCGGAAGTACATGTAACCAAGTCTAAACCTGGCCACAACAACAGTCAGTCTGTGTGGCTGCCAAACTGCCGGAAGTACACGTAACCAAGTCTAAACCTGGCCACAACAACAGTCAGTCTGTGTGGCTGCCAAACTGCCGGAAGTACACGTAACCAAGTCTAAACCTGGCCACAACAACAGTCAGTCTGTGTGGCTGCCAAACTGCCTGAAGTACACGTAACCAAGTCTAAACCTGGCCACAACAACAGTCAGTCTGTGTGGCTGCCAAACTGCCGGAAGTACACGTAACCAAGTCTAAACCTGGCCACAACAACAGTCAGTTTGTGTGGCTGCCAAACTGCCGGAAGTACATGTAACCAAGTCTAAACCTGGCCACAACAACAGTCAGTCTGTGTGGCTGCCAAACTGCCGGAAGTACATGTAACCAAGTCTAAACCTTGCCACAACAACAGTCAGTCTGTGTGGCTGCCAAACTGCCGGAAGTACACGTAACCAAGTCTAAACCTGGCCACAACAACAGTCAGTTTGTGTGGCTGCCAAACTGCCGGAAGTACATGTAACCAAGTCTAAACCTGGCCACAACAACAGTCAGTCTGTGTGGCTGCCAAAGTGCCGGAAGTACATGTAACCAAGTCTAAACCTGGCCACAACAACAGTCAGTTTGTGTGGCTGCCAAACTGCCGGAAGTACATGTAACCAAGTCTAAACCTGGCCACAACAACAGTCAGTCTGTGTGGCTGCCAAAGTGCCGGAAGTACATGTAACCAAGTCTAAACCTGACCACAACATCAGCCTGTTTACATTTCAAGTTGCTCTATGAACGTAATTATCTACATTCATGTTATAATGAGTGATAAGTCTACTTGGGTTTTTAACTACCTGTAATACTTCCGTTATTTACTTACTATCTCCCTATATTGTTCCTAATGCTACACACACACACACGCACGTACGTATCACGTACCTGTGTTGTACATGTCTGAACACAGATTAGACATCTACAACACAATTGTCCTCAAAGATTTGTTAAGTTGTACCATGAATTCAGTAAAGATCTTAGACTTCACCTTACGAAACAGACAAAAGAAATGCGATAGTAATTATATACAAGGTAGATTATAGTGGGAAAATGAACATGTTAGGAGACAGGGTCACTTAGGTGCCTCTTAAACTAGAAATTTCTTATTGAGCAGATGTCTTTGTAGGGGATTTAAGGAAGGGATTACTAGTAATGAGCTTCTTGAGTGGGGATTTATGATAGTGATTTTAAATGAATACAACTACCATGGAAGAGTGTAGGAATGTGTGAGTGTAGGAATGTGTGATTGTAGGAATGTGTGATTGTAGGAATGTGTGAGTGTAGGAATGTGTGATTGTAGGAATGTGTGAGTGTAGGAATGTGTGAGTGTAGGAATGTGTGATTGTAGGAATGTGTGAGTGTAGGAATGTGTGAGTGTAGGAATGTGTGAGTGTAGGAATGTGTGAGTGTAGGAATGTGTGATTGTAGGAATGTGTGAGTGTAGGAATGTGTGAGTGTAGGAATGTGTGAGTGTAGGAATGTGTGAGTGTGGGAATGTGTGAGTGTAGGAATGTGTGATTGTAGGAATGTGTGAGTGTAGGAATGTGTGAGTGTAGGAATTTGTGATTGTAGGAATGTGTGAGTGTAGGAATTTGTGAGTGTAGGAATGTGTGAGTGTAGGAATGTGTGAGTGTAGGAATGTGTGAGTGTAGGAATGTGTGAGGTAGGAATGTAGTGTAGGAATGTGTGAGTGTAGGAATGTGTGAGAGTAGGAATGTGTGAGTGTAGAATGTGTGAAGTAGGAATTGTGTGATGTGTGAGAGTAGGAATGTGTGAGTGTAGGAATGTGTGAGAGTAGGAATGTGTGAGTGTAGGAATGTGTGAGAGTAGGAATGTGTGAGTGTAGGAATGTGTGAGAGTAGGAATGTGTGAGTGTAGGAATGTGTGAGTGTAGGAATGTGTGAGTGTAGGAATGTGTGAGTGTAGGAATGTGTGAGTGTAGGAATGTGAGAAGGAATGTTTAAGTGAGAGAGAGAGAGATAGTTTCCAGTGTGTAATTATTTGTAATTGCTTGTTAGAGGGAACTTCAACTGTTGGTGTTGCCTGGTAGCTCTCTACAGACTGACGGGAAACGGTCCTATCTTATCTTTAAACCTCTTGTGTAAAGTCATTGTTAGGGAATCATTGTTCACTTGAGTTCATTGTTCAGTAGTTGGTCCCGCCTCCTGCACCTCCATCACTGTGGTCACTAACTACAAACATGGTACAAACACCATACCTTCACAACGTCTCCATAATGACACCATATTTCCCCTCTCACCATATCTTTATTTACACCATCTTTCCCTCAATATATATTTATCAGTAATGTGGTCAGAACTTCGAGGTACATTAAGAGAGAATATTTGGTAATATCCGTGTTGTCCAGTATCTTCAGCTTCTGTCTATGTGTTCCGTTTAAACTTATACACCATTATTAGTCCCAAGGAAAGAGGTCAAGGTCCACTTTCCGAGGATGTACCTTGCAAGTTGTCATCATTTGTTGTCTACCCAGTTCTTCCATTATCATAGCTTCTTTGTTCCTATTCGTGGCTTCCACATTTGAGCTTTAGAATTACGTGGGGCTGGCATCAACAGCCTGTTTGATCAGGCTAGCAAGCGGGAGGTATGGTCTGGGGCCGGGACGCGGAGGCGGTGACACCAGGAAGGCCAGTGCACCAACCGGTGATAATACTTATTCAAAGCTCCATCGTTAATTCGTAGTGAATAACACGCTGAATAATACTTAAGAGTTCTCAAGTTTATTCTTTTTTACTTGGCAGGCTGAAGTATACGATACACAGTACTATTAATATTGTATTATTATCATTTCTCAGGAGATAGGTTGGGTGTGATGTTTACTCCAAGGTTCTTAACAGTACTTCATTATGAATCTTGTGTTACGTATTTTTTTTTACTGCCCTTCCTTTCAATCATCTCATTCTTAATGCATTTTCCGGGATTGAATTCCAACAACCACTTAATCGTTTCAACTTGTTCACATCTTATGTCTTAGTCTTCCTCCGATTGAATTATAAATGTTTCGTGGCGTGTGCGAATAATGATAGGTAGGATTCTATTTCTTCTGGCAGGTAATTTATGCACTCTACATTAGAAATGAGTACCAGAATAGATCCTTGAGGGACGCTGTTGCTCACACTCGCTCGTCCACATGCTTCACCTCACTTCACGACTCTTGACTTATGCTCAGGTACTCAATTATCCATTGTAATACCTGGCCACGTACTCCGGCTGACATTTCTAATTTGTCAGTTCCTTGCACTCTTGAAATAATAATAATAATAATAATAATAATAATAATAATAATAATAAATAATAATAACCAGTAACAATAATCTTTACAAACTTAATATATTCCTTGGAATGACTAAGGGATCTACCTGGAGGGTGTTCCAGGGGTCAATGGCCCCGCGGCCCGGTCCATGACCAGGCCTCTTGGTGGATCAGGACCTGATCAAGCAGGATATTACTGCTGGCCACACGTAATCCAAGGTATGAGCCACAGCCCGACTGGTCAGGCTTGAGGTATTTGTCCAGTTCCCTCTTGAAGACAGAGGTCTGTAATCTCCTTATGCATGATAGGAGGCTGTTGAACAGCTTTGGGCCCATGACACACTGTGTTTTCTCCCAGTGTACTCAGGGCACCCTTGCTTTTCACTGGGGGGTATGTTGCACCGTCTACCGAGCCTTTTGCTTTCATAAGTAGTCATTTATGTGTTTAGATTTGGGATCAGACCTTCCAGGATTTTCCAGGTGTGAAATAGGATGTACCTTTCTCACCTGTGCTACAATGAGTACAGATCAGGGGACTTCAAACGTTCTCAATAATTAAGGTACTTTAATAAACTTACGCAGTGAAGGTACTCTGTACATGCAGTGAAGGTACTCTGTACATGCAGTGAAGGTACTCTGTACGTGCGGTGAAGGTCCTCTGTACATTCTCCAAATCTACAGTTTCGCCTGCCTGGAAGGGGGCTGTTAGTGTATAGCATTATTCCAGTGTAGATAGGACAAGTGACTTAAAGACGATTATCATTGGCTTGGCATCTCTTGTTTTGAAAGTTCTCATTATCCATCTTCTCATTTTCCTCGCAATTGTGATAATGACACTGTTAAGGTGCTTGAAGGTGAGATCCTCTGACTTTATAACTGCTAAGTCCTTCACTTTAGTTTTCCGCTCTGTTGTGTGGCTTGAATTCCTCTTTAAATTCCTCAAGTTTTCCATAACGAGTAGCTGGAATTTGTCTTCATTGAACATCGTATTGTTTTCTGCGACCTGTTGGAAGACTTGGTTTTATTAAGTTTGTGTTTATTGTTATTATTATAGGAAATCGCTGAACCTATTAGGGTCATAAACCGCCAGTTGAGTTTGTGGAGAGACTTGTGCTTTAAGTGTGAGGGGAAGATGGTGAAGGCAGCGCGGCCTTGCTACCCAAGGCAGGTCTTTGAGTAACCTTTTACAAGTGCTCGTCTGCCCTCTATTTTTAATGTTGGCTACTCCGTCTTCGACACAGTGCCAGGATGTACCTCTTCACCACCTGCTGGAGGCACCTGTTCAGCACCTTGTGTAGGTACCACACCACCTGCTGGAGGTACCTGTTCAGCACCTTGTGTAGGTACCACACCACCTGTTGGAGGTACCTGTTCAGCACCTTGTGTAGGTACCACACCACCTGTTGGAGGTACCTGTTCAGCACCTTGTGTAGGTACCACACCACCTGCTGGAGGTACCTGTTCAGCACCTTGTGTAGGTACCACACCACCTGCTGGAGGTACCTGTTCAGCACCTTGTGTAGGTACCACACCACCTGCTGGAGGTACCTGTTCAGCACCTTTTGTAGGTACCACACCACCTGCTGGAGGTACCTGTTCAGCACCTTTTGTAGGTACCACACCACCTGCTGGAGGTACCTGTTCAGCACCTTGTGTAGGTACCACACCACCTGCTGGAGGTACCTGTTCAGCACCTTGTGTAGGTACCACACCACCTGCTGGAGGTACCTGTTCAGCACCTTGTGTAGGTACCACACCACCTGCTGGAGGTACCTGCTCAATATCTTGTGTAGGTACGACACCATCTGCTGCATTTACCACAACACCTTGTGTAGGTACTACTATGTGTTGTGTGCTGGTATATTGTAACTTATCCTAGGTAACGTTACACAACTTCCATATACCCTCTATTGTGTATAAAATAATTGTAGATAACGTGTTAGTATGAGAGATTTGTCCATACGAGCCTGGCTCATGGCCGGGCTCCGAGAGTAGCAAGATTCTCGAAACTCATCAAAGATATATCAGTGTGGGCGTCATAATGTTGTCATCTCTGCTCATGAGGTCAACAGTCCTTCAAAAATCACTCATTCAAACTCTCAGTGGACTCAGCATCACAGGCTGGACTATCGTGTGGACTCGGTATCACTGGCTGGACTCTCTCACGCTGGCCAGTAGTAATTGTTACTTCATCAAAAAAAGGAATGCTGTGGATACAAAAGTTGAATAAAAATCCCTTTCAGGATTAAGTGAGAGTAAAAGAGGAGAGGGGATGGTATATGAGGGGAGGAGGGAGCGTACAGAAGGGGTCGAGAGGGGAGCAAGAGGAGGAGGAGGGAAGGCTCTCAGAGATTGTCGTCAAAGGCCACCATTTTTTTTAAGCGAGTGTTAACTGGTGCATAGTTAGGAGTGTGTGGCGGCAGGCTGACCGTTGTCTGTAGTATTATCGTCTGTGTAAAAATTTAGCTTTTGTCGGATTTAGCGAGGGGCAGAAAGCAGGGTGAGGGAGGATCAGGTAAGACAAGCCAGGGAACCGTGCAGGTGTGACAGTCACTGTGTGGGGGTATCCTCAGCTCACCACCAACAACAGCAACAGCTCTCACAACACTGCCAAGGAAATCCCCTTTCTGGTTTTTATGTATGCATGGTGTGTTTGTTGTGTGCCAGGGGTGTGTAGGTTACTGGGGGAAGGTTGAAGCTTGAGTGTTTGTTGTACATGTGTTGCTGTCTCACACACCTACATGATCACCATGGTGTTGCTGTCTCACACACCTACATGATCACCATGGTGTTGCTGTCTCACACACCTACATGATCACCATGGTGTTGCTGTCTCACACACCTACATGATCACCATGGTGTTGCTGTCTCACACACCTACATGATCACCATGGTGTTGCTGTCTCACACACCTACATGATCACCATGGTGTTGCTGTCTCACACACCTACATGATCACCATGGTGTTGCTGTCTCACACAATTACATGATCACCATGGTGTTGCTGTCTCACACACCTACATGATCACCATGGTGTTGCTGTCTCACACACCTACATGATCACCATGGTGTTGCTGTCTCACACAACTACATGATCACCATGGTGTTGCTGTCTCACACACCTACATGATCACCATGGTGTTGCTGTCTCACACACCTACATGATCACCATGGTGTTGCTGTCTCACACACCTACATGATCACCATGGTGTTGCTGTCTCACACAACTACATGATCACCATGGTGTTGCTGTCTCACACACCTACATGATCACCATGGTGTTGCTGTCTCACACACCTACATGATCACCATGGTGTTGCTGTCTCACACAACTACATGATCACCATGGTGTTGCTGTCTCACACACCTACATGATCACCATGGTGTTGCTGTCTCACACAACTACATGATCACCATGGTGTTGCTGTCTCACACACCTACATGATCACCATGGTGTTGCTGTCTCACACACCTACATGATCACCATGGTGTTGCTGTCTCACACACCTACATGATCACCATGGTGTTGCCGTCTCACACACCATCATCGTCACCATGGTGTTGCTGTCTCACACACCATCATCGTCACCATGGTGTTACTGTCTCACACACCATCATCGTCACCATGGTGTTGCCGTCTCACACACCATCATCGTCACCATGGTGTTACTGTCTCACACACCATCATCGTCACCATGGTGTTACTGTCTCACACACCATCATCGTCACCATGGTGTTGCCGTCTCACACACCATCATCGTCACCATGGTGTTACTGTCTCACACACCATCATCGTCACCATGGTGTTGCCGTCTCACACACCATCATCGTCACCATGGTGTTGCCGTCTCACACACCATCATCGTCACCATGGTGTTACTGTCTCACACACCATCATCGTCACCATGGTGTTGCCGTCTCACACACCATCATCGTCACCATGGTGTTGCCGTCTCACACACCATCATCGTCACCATGGTGTAACTGTCGTAACAACATAACTCATCACCAAAGTGTGCCGTACTTAACAAGGCGCAGATATTTTCAAACCATGTGTGTTGCCGTCCACAACCATAATGTACCATGGTAATTAGTATGTTCCACACATAAGCAACCTGTGTGTTAAACTGTGACTCATCAACATCTCATTCACCATAGTGTTGGCGTCTCACACACCATCATCGTCACCATGGTGTTACTGTCTCACACACCATCATCATCACCATAGTGTTGCCGTCTCATTTTCCAGCATATAAGGCGCACGAGTATATGACACATTAAAACAATGTTTGCAAGCAGGTGTAACGTAACGTTAGTAAATAACTGATAAAGCGTATCAGAAAGTCTACCCTTAACCTTGAGTATATAAGGCGCAGGATGATTTTCCAAGACTTTCTGTGGGAAAAAGTGCGCCTTATATGCCGGAAAATAATGTAGGTCGGTAATTCAGTATGGTAACATTGATGAAGCAAACCTGTTGTGTAAACTAGATGACTGATGTTGTACTCTGGCTTTGGCTTAGTTACTTCTGGCAGTACACAAATAACTCGCACATGGGAAAGAGAGAGATTTGTAAATGGTTGAAGTTGGACCGAAACGTCGTGATAAGCTCCTCTCTCTCCTGTGTGCTGATTATTTGTGTATTGTTCCAGTCCCGGTATTGTGTTTATATTATTCTTCACTTCTGACACCTTGGATTACACTCAGATGATGATTAAAGTAAATGTGACGTGAGTAGTCATCATTGTAGTCACTTCTGCAACACAATAATAATAATAATAATAATAATAATAATAATAATAATAATCTTTATTTTTACAAGCACAAAGAACTTATATAGACCTGGCTGACATCACTAACATGTTGTACAGAAAACCCCTGGTTAGGTAGAGCATTTCGAGTCGGCTAACACCCAGGTACCTACTTGATGCTAGGTGAGCAGGAACAGCAGGTGTCTTAAGGAAATGCACCCAAATGTTTCCACTCGTACCAGGGATCGAACCGCGGACCTCATTGTGTGAGTTGAGTGCGCTGCCAACCCAGCTACGGGACACTTACTGAGGTATAAAGAAACATACGTAATAATAGCCTCTGTGATATGTCAAGGTATCTTACCAGTGAAAATAAGATACCAAATGTTTTAAATATCCTCAATCTTCTTGAAACAGACCAAATATAAATTGTATATATGTATCTGGAGTGTACTTGGAGGGGTGTTCCGGGGGTCAGCGCCCCTGTGGCCCGGTCCTTGACTGGGCCTCCCGGTGGATCAGTGCCTCGTCAACCAGGCTGTTACTGTCAATTCTGCTAATTCTGTTGGGGCCTAATTCCTGGGCCTTATGTGTAACTATATATGGTTTTGCTGTAGCATCCACAGGAGAGTGAGTGGGCAATAAACTAGCCAAGATCTAAATCTGACGACCCTCTTAAAAACTAATATTTTCTTAAATAACTCCCGATGCAGATTTTCAGCGGAATATTTTGAAATTTAGAGATGACCGAAGATCTGGAAGTTTTGGTGTGACCCAGTCATGTTTATTGTATGGTTATGTGACCCAGTCATGTTTATTGTATCATTATGTGACCCAGTCATGTTTATTGTATCATTGTTATGTGACCCAGTCATGTTTATTGTATCATTGTTATGTGACCCAGTCATGTTTATTGTATCATGCTTATGTGACCCAGTCATGTTTATTGTATCATTGTTATGTGACCCAGTCATGTTTATTGTATCATTGTTATGTGACCCAGTCATGTTTATTGTATCATGGTTATGTGACCCAGTCATGTTTATTGTATCATTGTTATGTGACCCAGTCATGTTTATTGTATCATTGTTATGTGACCCAGTCATGTTTATTGTATCATTGTTATGTGACCCAGTCATGTTTATTGTATCATTGTTATGTGACCCAGTCATGTTTATTGTATCATTGTTATGTGACCCAGTCATGTTTATTGTATCATTGTTATGTGACCCAGTCATGTTTATTGTATCATTATGTGACCCAGTCATGTTTATTGTATCATTATGTGACCCAGTCATGTTTATTGTATCATGGTTATGTGACCCAGTCATGTTTATTGTATCATTATGTGACCCAGTCATGTTTATTGTATCATTGTTATGTGACCCAGTCATGTTTATTGTATCATTATGTGACCCAGTCATGTTTATTGTATCATTGTTATGTGACCCAGTCATGTTTATTGTATCATTATGTGACCCAGTCATGTTTATTGTATCATTATGTGACCCAGTCATGTTTATTGTATCATGGTTATGTGACCCAGTCATGTTTATTGTATCATTATGTGACCCAGTCATGTTTATTGTATCATGGTTATGTGACCCAGTCATGTTTATTGTATCATTATGTGACCCAGTCATGTTTATTGTATCATTGTTATGTGACCCAGTCATGTTTATTGTATCATTGTTATGTGACCCAGTCATGTTTATTGTATCATTGTTATGTGACCCAGTCATGTTTATTGTATCATTGTTATGTGACCCAGTCATGTTTATTGTATCATTATGTGACCCAGTCATGTTTATTGTATCATTGTTATGTGACCCAGTCATGTTTATTGTATCATTGTTATGTGACCCAGTCATGTTTATTGTATCATGCTTATGTGACCCAGTCATGTTTATTGTATCATTGTTATGTGACCCAGTCATGTTGTATCATTGTTATGTGACCCAGTCATGTTGTATCATTGTTATGTGACCCAGTCATGTTTATTGTATCATTGTCATGTGACCCAGTCATGTTTATTGTATCATGGTTATGTGACCCAGTCATGTTTATTGTATCATTGTTATGTGACCCAGTCATGTTTATTGTATCATTGTTATGTGACCCAGTCATGTTTATTGTATCATGGTTATGTGACCCAGTCATGTTTATTGTATCATTGTTATGTGACCCAGTCATGTTTTTTGTATCATTGTTATGTGACCCAGTCATGTTGTATCATTGTTATGTGACCCAGTCATGTTTATTGTATCATTGTCATGTGACCCAGTCATGTTTATTGTATCATGGTTATGTGACCCAGTCATGTTTATTGTATCATTGTTATGTGACCCAGTCATGTTTATTGTATCATTGTTATGTGACCCAGTCATGTTTATTGTATCATGGTTATGATGTGACCCAGTCATGTTTATTGTATCATGGTTATGGTGTGACCCATCATGTTTTTTGTATCATTGGGTTTGATGTGACCCAGTCATGTTTATTGTACATTGTTATGGTGACCCAGTCATGTTTATTTTTATCATGTTATGATTGTGACCCAGTCAGTTTATTGTATCATTGTTTATGTGACCCAGTAAAGTTATTGTACCCCGTATGATGTGACCCAGTCATGTTTATTGTATCTTGTTTATGTTGACCCAGTCATGTTTATTGTATCATTGTTTATGTGACCCAGTCATGTTTGTGACAGTCATTGTTATGATGTGACGCCATCATTTTAATTGATCATGTTATGGTGACCCATCATGTTTATTGTATCATGTTATGTACCCAGTCAGTTTATTGTAATCATTGTTATGTGACCCACATGTTTATTGTATTCATCTAGTGACCCAGTCCCTGTTTATATTGAATCATTGTTTGAATGTACCCAGTCATGTTTTATTGTATCATTATGTGACCCTCATGTTTATTGTATCAGTTATGAGTGACCCAGTCTGTTATTGTACATTGTGATTGACCCATCCATGTTTATTGTAACATGGTTAATGTGACCCATTCAGTTTATTGTATCATCTAATGTGACCCAGTCATGTTTATTGTACATGGTTAATGTGACCCAGTCATGCTTATTGCATCATTGTTATGATGTGACCCATCATGTTATTGTACATATTATGTGACCCCCAGTCCCTGTTATTGCATCATTGTTATGATGTGACCCAGTCATGTTTATTGATCATGTTATGTGACCCTCAGTTTTGTATCATGGTTATATGTGACCCAGTCATGTTTATTGTAACATTGTTATGTGACCCAGTCATGTTATTGTATCATTTATATGTGACCACAGTCATGTTTATGATCCCTTGTTGCAACCCCAGTCAACTTATTTATCAGGTTAGTGGCCCACACTCTCATTGACAGGTTCTGACACCCTCAAGTTCATTGTATCATTGTATGGACCCAGTCAGTTATTGTATCATGTTCATGTGACCCATCATTTATTGTATCATGGTTATGATGGACCCATACATGTTTATTGTATCATGGTATAGACCCAGTCCATGTTTATTGTATCAGGTTATAGTGACCCAGCATGTTATTTATCATGTATGTGACCCAGTCATGTTCATTGTATCATTGTATGTTACCCAGTCATTTATTGTATCATTGTTATGGACCCATCATTATTGACCATCAGTTATGTACCCAGTCATGTTATTACCCATCATGTTATGTGCCCATCATGTTAGTACCCCTCATGTATGTGACCCATCATGTTATGTGACCCATCATGTTTATGACCCATCATTGACCCAGTGACAGTTGGGTGATTTTCCCTATTTAATGTTGTTTACAACCACACAAGTCAAGATCATTGTTGTTGTCCCACAACCCACCAGTGCCACACCCTCTCACCACCAGTGCCACACCTCTCACCACCAGTGCCACACCCTCTCACCACCAGTGCCACACCCTCTCACCACCAGTGCCACACCCTCTCACCACCAGTGCCACACCCTCTCACCACCAGTGCCACACCCTCTCACCACCAGTGCCACACCCTCTCACCACCAGTGCCACACCCTCTCACCACCAGTGCCACACCCTCTCACCACCAGTGCCACACCCTCTCACCACCAGTGCCACACCCTCTCACCACCAGTGCCACACCCTCTCACCACCAGTGCCACACCCTCTCACCACCAGTGCCACACCCTCTCACCACCAGTGCCACACCCTCTCACCACCAGTGCCACACCCTCTCCCACCAGTGCCACACCCTCTCACCACCAGTGCCACACCCTCTCACCACCAGTGCCACACCCTCTCACCACCAGTGCCACACCCTCTCACCACCAGTGCCACACCCTCTCACCACCAGTCCCACACCCTCTCACCACCAGTCCCACACCCTCTCACCACCAGTGCCACACCCTCTCACCACCATTGCCACACCCTCTCACCACCAGTGCCACACCCTCACCACCATGCCACACCCTCTCACCACTAGTGCCACACCCTCTCACTAGTGCCACACCCTCTCACCAGTGCCACACCCTCTCACCACTAGTGCCACACCCTCTCACCACTAGTGCCACACCCTCTCACCACTAGTGCCACACCCTCTCACCACCAGTGCCACACCCTCTCACCACCCGTGCCACACCCTCACCACCATGCCACACACTCTACCACCAGTGCCACACCCTCTCACCACCAGTGCCACACCCTCTCACCACCAGTGCCACACCCCCTCACCACCAGTGCCACACCCTCTCACCACCAGTGCCACACCCTCTCACCACCAGCGCCACACCCTCTCACCATCAGTACCACACCCCCTCATCAGTGTCACACCCCCTTCATCAGTGCACACACCCCCTTCATCAGTGTCACACCCCCTTCATCAGTGCCACACCCCCTTCATCAGTGTCACACCCCCTTCATCAGTGTCACACACCCCCTTCATCAGTGCCACACCTCAGTGCCACACCCCCTTCATCAGTGTCACACCCCCTTCATCAGTCACACCCCTTCATCAGTGCCACACCCCCTTCATCAGTGTCACACCCCCTTCATCAGTGCCACACCCCCTTCATCAGTGTCACAACCCCCTTCATCAGTGTCACACCCCCTTCATCAGTGCCACACCCCCTTCATCAGTGTCACACCCCCTTCATCAGTGCCACACCCCCTTCATCAGTGCCACACCCCCTTCATCAGTGCCACACCCCCTTCATCAGTGCCACACCCCTTCATCAGTGTCACACCCCCTTCATCAGTGTCACACCCCCTTCATCAGTGCCACACCCCCTTCATCAGTGTCACAACCCCCTTCATCAGTGTCACACCCCCTTCATCAGTGTCACACCCCCTTCATCAGTGCCACACCCCCTTCATCAGTGCCACACCCCCTTCATCAGTGCCACACCCCCTTCATCAGTGCCACACCCCCTCACCACCAGTGCCACACCCCCTTCATCAGTGCTGATGTTTCTTAACTTCCGACGTTGTGAAGAATGTTGTCTTGAAGGTAATCATTTTTCCTTACTGTTGTCTTAATGATCTCTCTCTCTCTCTCTCTCTCTCTCTCTCTCTCTCTCTCTCTCTCTCTCTCTCTCTCTCACTCTCTCTCTCTCTCTCTCTCTCCTCTCTCTCTCATAGCGGGCTACCTAAAAATGATCCCTATTGAACTTTATATATTAAGTATATGAGGTCCACTGGAAGACTTTATACCAGCTTTAAGGTTTATTGTCGTCCAGGTGGAGGATGTTACAGTGCTATGATGCGTCTTTATTGTCGTCCAGGTGGAGGATGTTACAGTGCTATGATGCGTCGTTATTGTCGTCCAGGTGGAGGATGTTACAGTGCTATGATGCGTCTTTATTGTCGTCCAGGTGGAGGATGTTACAGTGCTATGATGCGTCGTTATTGTCGTCCAGGTGGAGGATGTTACAGTGCTATGATGCGTCGTTATTGTCGTCCAGGTGGAGGATGTTACAGTGCTATGATGCGTCTTATTGTCGTCCAGGTGGAGGATGTTACAGTGCTATGATGCGTCTTTATTGTCGTCCAGGTGGAGGATTGTTACAGTGCTATGATGCGTCGTTATTGTCGTCCAGGTGGAGGATGTTACAGTGCTATGATGCGTCTTTATGTCGTCCAGGTGGAGATGTTACAGTGCTATGATGCGTCTTTATTGTCGTCCAGGTGGAGGATGTTACAGTGCTATGATGCGTCTTTATTGGTCGTCCAGGTGAGGATGTTACAGTGCTATGATGCGTCTTTATTGTCGTCCAGGTGGAGGATGTTACAGTGCTATGATGCGTCTTTATTGTCGTCCAGGTGGAGGATGTTACAGTGCTATGATGCGTCTTTATTGTCGTCCAGGTGGAGGATGTTACAGTGCTATGATGCGTCTTTATTGTCGTCCAGGTGGAGGATGTACAGTGCTATGATGCGTCGTTATTGTCGTCCAGGTGGAGGATGTTACAGTGCTATGGATGCGTCTTTATTGTCGTCCAGGTGGAGGATGTTACAGTGCTATGATGCGTCTTTATTGTCGTCCAGGTGGAGGATGTTTCAGTGCTATGATGCGTCTTTATTGTCGTCCAGGTGGAGAGTTACAGTGCTATGATGCGTCTTTATTGTCGTCCAGGTGAGGATGTTACAGTGCTATGATGCGTCTTATTTGTCGTCCAGGTGGAGGATGTTACAGTGCTATGATGCGTCTTTATTGTCGTCAGGTGGAGGTGTTACAGTGCTATGATGCGTCTTTATTGTCGTCCAGGTGGAGGATGTTACAGTGCTATGATGCGTTTTATTGTCGTCCAGGTGGAGGATGTTAGTGTGCTATGATGCGTCTTTATTGTCGTCCAGGTGGAGGATGTTACAGTGCTATGATGCGTCTTTATTGTCGTCCAGGTGGAGGATGTTACTAGTGCTATGATGCGTCTTTATGTCGTCCAGTGGAGGATGTTACAGTGCTATGATGCGTCTTTATTGTCGTCCAGGTGGAGGATGTTACAGTGCTATGATGCGTCTTTATTGTCGTCCAGGTGGAGGATGTTAGTGTGCTATGATGCGTCTTTATTGTCGTCCAGGTGGAGGATGTTACAGTGCTATGATGCTCTTTATGTCGTCCAGGTGGAGGATGTTACAGTGCTATGATGCGTCTTTATTGTCGTCCAGGTGGAGGATGTTACAGTGCTATGATGCGTCTTTATTGTCGTCCAGGTGGAGGATGTTACAGTGCTATGATGCGTCTTTATGTCGTCCAGGTGAGGATGTTTACAGTGCTATGATGCGTCTTTATTGTCGTCCAGGTGAGGATGTTACAGTGCTATGAGGTCTTTATTGTCGTCCAGGTGAAGATGTTACAGTGCTATGATGCGTCTTTATTGTCGTCCAGGTGAAGGATGTTACAGTGCTATGATGCGTCTTTATTGTCGTCCAGGTGGAGGATGTTACAGTGCTATGATGCGTCTTTATTGTCGTCCAGGTGGAGGATGTTACAGTGCTATGATGCGTCTTTATTGTCGTCCAGGTGAGGATGTTAAGTGCTATGATGCGTCTTTATTGTCGTCCAGGTGAAGGATGTTACAGTGCTATGATGCGTCTTTATTGTCGTCCAGGTGGAGGATGTTACAGTGCTATGATGCGTCTGTTATTGTCCGTCCAGGTGGAGGATGTTACGTGCTATGATGCGTCGTTATTGTCGTCCAGGTGGAGGATGTTACAGTGCTATGATGCGTCTTTATTGTCGTCCAGGTGGAGGATGTTACAGTGCTATGATGCGTCTTTATTGTCGTCCAGGTGGAGGATGTTACAGTGCTATGATGCGTCTTTATTGTCGTCCAGGTGGAGGATGTTACAGTGCATGATGCGTCGTTATTGTCGTCCAGGTGGAGGATGTTACAGTGCTATGATGCGTCGTTATTGTCGTCCAGGTGGAGGATGTTACAGTGCTATGATGCGTCTTATTGTCGTCCAGGTGGAGGATGTTTACAGTGCTATGATGCGTCTTTATTGTCGTCCAGGTGGAGGATGTTACAGTGCTATGATGCGTCTTTATTGTCGTCCAGGTGGAGGATGTTACAGTGCTATGATGCGTCTTTTGTCGTCCAGGGGGAGGATGTTACAGTGCTATGATGCGTCGTTATTGTTTGTCTCCAGGTGGGGAGTTACAGTGCTATGATGCGTCTTTATTGTCGTCCAGGTGGAGGATGTTACGTGCTATGATGCGTCTTTATTGTCGTCCAGGTGAGGATGTTACAGTGCTATGATGCGTCTTTATTGTCGTCCAGGTGGAGGATGTTGTGTGTATGATGCGTCTTTTGTCGTCCAGGTGAGGCATTTACAGTGCTATGATGCGTCCTTTATTGTCGTCAGGTGAAGGATGATTAGTGCTATGATGCGTCTTATTGTCGTCCAGGTGAAGGATGTTACAGTGCTATGATGCGTCTTTATTGTCGTCCAGGTGAGGATGTTACAGTGCTATGATGCGTCTTTATTGTCGTCCAGGTGAAGGATGTTACAGTGCTATGATGCGTCTTTATTGTCGTCCAGGTGGTGGTTGTTACAGTGTATGATGCGTCTCTTATTGTCGTCCAGGTGAGGATGTTACAGTGCTATGATGCGTCTTTATTGTCGTCCAGGTGGAGGATGTTACAGTGCTATGATGCGTCTTTATGTCGTCCAGGTGAAGGATGTTACAGTGCTATGATGCGTCGTTATTGTCGTCAGGTGAAGGATGTTACAGTGCTATGATGCGTCTTTATTGTCGTCCAGTGTGGAGGATGTTACAGTGCTATGATGCGTCTTTATTGTCGTCCAGGTGGAGGATGTTACAGTGCTATGATGCGTCTTTATTGTCGTCCAGGTGGAGGATGTTACAGTGCTATGATGCGTCTTTATTGTCGTCCAGGTGGAGGATGTTACAGTGCTATGATGCGTCTTTATTGTCGTCCAGGTGGAGGATGTTACAGTGCTATGATGCGTCTTTATTGTCGTCCAGGTGGAGGATGTTACAGTGCTATGATGCGTCTTTATTGTCGTCCAGGTGGAGGATGTTACAGTGTATGATGCGTCTTTATTGTCGTCCAGGTGGAGGATGTTACAGTGCTATGATGCGTCTTTATTGTCGTCCAGGTGGAGGATGCTACAGTGCTATGATGCGTCTTTATGCGTCCAGGTGGAGGATGTTACAGTGCTATGATCGTCTTTATTGTCGTCCAGGTGGAGGATGTTACAGTGCTATGATGCGTCTTTATTGTCGTCCAGGTGGAGGATGTTACAGTGCTATGATGCGTCTTTATTGTCGTCCAGGTGAAGGATGTTACAGTGCTATGATGCGTCTTTATTGTCGTCCAGGTGAAGGATGTTACAGTGCTATGATGCGTCTTTATTGTCGTCCAGGTGGAGGATGTTACAGTGCTATAATGCGTCTTTATTGTCGTCCAGGTGGAGGATGTTACAGTGCTATGATGCGTCTTTATTGTCGTCCAGGTGGAGGATGTTACAGTGCTATATGCGTCTTATTGTCGTCCAGGTGGAGGATGTTACAGTGCTATGATGCGTCTTTATTGTCGTCCAGGTGGAGGATGTTACAGTGCTATGATGCGTCTTTATTGTCGTCCAGGTGGAGGATGTTACAGTGCTATGATGCGTCTTTATTGTCGTCCAGGTGGAGGATGTTACAGTGCTATGATGCGTCTTTATTGTCGTCCAGGTGGGGATTGTTAGTGTGCTATGATGCGTCTTTATTGTCGTCCAGGTGGAGGATGTTACAGTGCTATGATGCGTCTTTATTGTCGTCCAGGTGGAGGATGTTAGTGTGCTATGATGCGTCTTTATTGTCGTCCAGGTGGAGGATGTTAGTGTGCTATGATGCGTCTTTATTGTCGTCCAGGTGGAGGATGTTAGTGTGCTATGATGCGTCTTTATTGTCGTCCAGGTGGAGGATGTTAGTGTGCTATGATGCGTCTTTATTGTCGTCCAGGTGAAGGATGTTACAGTGCTGTGATGCGTCTTTATTGTCGTCCAGGTGGAGGATGTTAGTGTGCTATGATGCGTCTTTATTGTCGTCCAGGTGGAGGATGTTAGTGTGCTATGATGCGTCTTTATTGTCGTCCAGGTGGAGGATGTTACAGTGCTATGATGCGTCTTTATTGTCGTCCAGGTGGAGGATGTTAGTGTAGTATGATGCTCTTTATTGTCGTCCAGGTGGAGGATGTTAAGTGTGCTATGATGCGTCGTTATTGTCGTACCAGGTGAGGATGTTACAGTGCTATGATGCGTCTTTATTGTCGTCCAGGTGAAGGATGTTACAGTGCTATGATGCGTCGTTATTTTTCGCCAGGTGGAGGATGTTACAGTGCTATGATGCGTCTTTATTGTCGTCCAGGTGGAGGATGTTACAGTGCTATGATGCGTCTTTATTGTCGTCCAGTGGAGGATGTTAGTGCTATGATGCGTCTTTATTGTCGTCCAGGTGGAGGATGTTAGTGCTATGATGCGTCTTTATTGTCGTCCAGGTGGAGGATGTTACAGTGCTATGATGCGTCTTTATTGTCGTCCAGGTGAAGGATGTTACAGTGCTATGATGCGTCTTTATTGTCGTCCAGGTGGGGATGTTACAGTGCTATGATGCGTCTTTATTGTCGTCAGGTGGAGGATGTTACAGTGCTATGATGCGTCTTTATTGTCGTCCAGGTGGAGGATGTTTACAGTGCTATGATGCGTCTTTATTGTCGTCCAGGTGGAGGATGTTACAGTGCTATGATGCGTCTTATTGTCGTCCAGGTGGAGGATGTTACAGTGCTATGATGCGTCTTTATTGTCGTCCAGGTGGAGGATGTTACAGTGCTATGATGCGTCGTTATTGTCGTCCAGGTGGAGGATGTTACAGTGCTATGATGCGTCTTTATTGTCGTCCAGGTGGAGGATGTTAGTGTGCTATGATGCGTCTTTATTGTCGTCCAGGTGGAGGATGTTAGTGTGCTATGATGCGTCTTTATTGTCGTCCAGGTGGTGGGATGTTACAGTGCTATGATGCGTCTTTATTGTCGTCCAGGTGAGGATGTTAGTGTGCTATGATGCGTCTTATTGTCGTCCAGGTGGAGGATGTTACAGTGCTATGATGCGTCTTATTGTGTCCAGGTGAAGGATGTTACAGTGCTATGATGCGTTCTTTATTGTCGTCCAGGTGGAGGATGTTACAGTGCTATGATGCGTCTTTATTGTCGTCCAGGTGGAGGATGTTACAGTGCTATGATGCGTCTTTATTGTCGTCCAGGTGGAGGATGTTACAGTGCTATGATGCGTCTTTATTGTCGTCCAGGTGAAGGATGTTAGTGCTATGATGCGTCTTTATTGTCGTCCAGGTGGAGGGATGTTACAGTGCTATGATGCGTCTTTATTGTCGTCCAGGTGGAGGATGTTACAGTGCTATGATGCGTCTTTATTGTCGTCCATGGAGGAGGATGTTACAGTGCTATGATGCTCTTTATTGTCGTCCAGGTGGAGGATGTTACAGTGCTATGATGCGTCTTTATGTCGTCAGGTGGAGGATGTTAGTGTGCTATGATCGTCTTTATTGTCGTCCAGGTGGAGGATGTTACAGTGCTATGATGCGTCTTTATTGTCGTCCAGGTGGAGGATGTTAGTGTGCTATGATGCGTCTTTATTGCTCGTCCAGGTGGAGGATGTTAGTGTGCTATGATGCGTCTTTATTGTCGTCCAGGTGGAGGATGTTAGTGTGCTATGATGCGTCTTTATTGTCGTCCAGGTGAAGGATGTTACAGTGCTGTGATGCGTCTTTATTGTCGTCCAGGTGAGGATGTTAGTGTGCTAATGATTGCGTCTTTATTGTCGTCCAGGTGGAGGATGTTAGTGTGCTATGATGCGTCTTTATTGTCGTCCAGGTGGAGGATGTTACAGTGCTATGATGCGTCTTTATTGTCGTCCAGGTGGAGGATGTTAGTGTGCTATGATGCGTCTTTATTGTCGTCCAGGTGGAGGATGTTAGTGTGCTATGATGCGTCGTTATTGTCGTCCAGGTGGAGGATGTTACAGTGCTATGATGCGTCGTTATTGTCGTCCAGGTGAAGGATGTTACAGTGCTATGATGCGTCGTTATTGTCGTCCAGGTGGAGGATGTTACAGTGCTATGATGCGTCTTTATTGTCGTCCAGGTGGAGGATGTTACAGTGCTTTGATGCGTCTTTATTGTCGTCCAGGTGGAGGATGTTAGTGTGCTATGATGCGTCTTTATTGTCGTCCAGGTGGAGGATGTTAGTGTGCTATGATGACGTCTTTATTGTCGTCCAGGTGGAGGATGTTACAGTGCTATGAGCGTCTTTATTGTCGTCCAGGTGGAGGATGTTACAGTGCTATGATGCGTCTTTATTGTCGTTCCAGGTGGAGGATGTTACAGTGCTATGATGCGTCTTTATTTCGCCAGGTGAAGGATGTTACAGTGCTATGATGCGTCTTTATTGTCGTCCAGGTGGAGGATGTTACAGTGCTATGATGCGTCTTTATTGTCGTCCAGGTGGAGGATGTTAGTGTGCTATGATGCGTCTTTATTGTCGTCCAGGTGAAGGATGTTACAGTGCTATGATGCGTCTTTATTGTCGTCCAGGTGGAGGATGTTAGTGTGCTATGATGCGTCTTTATTGTCGTCCAGGTGAAGGATGTTAGTGCTATGATGCGTCTTTATTGTCGTCCAGGTGGAGGATGTTACAGTGCTATGATGCGTCTTTATTGTCGTCCAGGTGGAGGATGTTACAGTGCTATGATGCGTCTTTATTGTCGTCCAGGTGGAGGATGTTACAGTGCTATGATGCGTCTTTATTGTCGTCCAGGTGAAGGATGTTACAGTGCTATGATGCGTCTTTATTGTCGTCCAGGTGGAGGATGTTACAGTGCTATGATGCGTCTTTATTGTCGTCCAGGTGGAGGATGTTAGTGTGCTATGATGCGTCTTTATTGTCGTCCAGGTGAAGGATGTTACAGTGCTATGATGCGTCTTTATTGTCGTCCAGGTGGAGGATGTTACAGTGCTATGATGCGTCTTTATTGTCGTCCAGGTGGAAGGATGTTACGTGCTATGATGCGTCTTTATTGTCGTCCAGGTGGAGGATGTTACAGTGCTATGATGCGTCGTTATTGTCGTCCAGGTGGAGGATGTTACAGTGCTATGATGCGTCTTTATTGTCGTCCAGGTGAGGATGTTACAGTGCTATGATGCGTCGTTATTGTCGTCCAGGTGGAGGATGTTACAGTGCTATGATGCGTCTTTATTGTCGTCGAGGTGGAGATGTTACAGTGCTATGATGCGTCTTTATTGTCGTCCAGGTGGAGGATGTTACAGTGCTATGATGCGTCTTTATTGTCGTCCAGGTGAAGGATGTTACAGTGCTAATGATGCGTCTTTATTGTCGTCAGGTGGAGGATGTTACAGTGCTATGATGCGTCTTTATTGTCGTCCAGGTGGAGGATGTTACAGTGCTATGATGCGTCTTTATTGTCGTCCAGGTGGAGGATGTTACAGTGCTATGATGCGTCTTTATTGTCGTCCAGGTGGAGGATGTTACAGTGCTATGATGCGTCGTTATTGTCGTCAGGTGGAGGATGTTACAGTGCTATGATGCGTCTTTATTGTCGTCCAGGTGGAGGATGTTACAGTGCTATGATGCGTCTTTATTGTCGTCCAGGTGGAGGATGTTACAGTGCTATGATGCGTCTTTATTGTCGTCCAGGTGGAGGATGTTAGTGTGCTATGATGCGTCTTTATTGTCGTCGAGGTGGAGGATGTTACAGTGCTATGATGCGTCTTTATTGTCGTCCAGGTGGAGGATGTTACAGTGCTATGATGCGTCGTTATTGTCGTCCAGGTGGAGGATGTTACAGTGCTATGATGCGTCTTTATTGTCGTCGAGGTGGAGGATGTTACAGTGCTATGATGCGTCTTTATTGTCGTCCAGGTGGAGGATGTTACAGTATTCCCTGGAACGCAGGAGGGAGAGATACATGATTATATACACCTGGAAAATCCTAGAGGGACTAGTACCGAACTTGCACACGAAAATCACCCACTACGAAAGCAAAAGACTTGGCAGACGATGCACCATCCCCCCAATGAAAAGCAGGGGTGTCACTAGCACGTTAAGAGACCATACAATAAGTGTCAGGGGCCCGAGACTGTTCAACTGCCTCCCAGCACACATAAGGGGGATTACCAACAGACCCCTGGCAGTCTTCAAGCTGGCACTGGACAAGCACCTAAAGTCAGTTCCGGATCAGCCGGGCTGTGGCTCGTATGTTGGTTTGCGTGCAGCCAGCAGCAACAGCCTGGTTGATCAGGCTCTGATCCACCAGGAGGCCTGGTCTCAGACCGGGCCGCGGGGGCGTTGACCCCCGGAACTCTCTCCAGGTAAACTCCAGGCTATGATGCGTCTTTATCAATGATTGTTATTATTGTAAGTATGGTGTGAGGAGGAGGTGAGTGCATGTGAGAGAGAGCCCCGGGGCCATGAGTGATCCAACTATCCACTGCTAGGTTCGTGCATGTGAGAGAGAGCCGCGGGGCCATGAGTGATCCAACATCCACTGCTAGGTTCGTGCATGTGAGAGAGAGCCCCGGGGCCATGAGTGATCCAACTATCCACTGTAGGTTCGTGCATGTGAGAAGAGAGCCCCGGGGGGCCATGAGTGATCCAACTATCCACTGCTAGGTTCGTGCATGTGAGAGAGAGCCCCGGGGACCATGAGTGATCCAACTATCCACTGCTAGGTTCGTGCATGTGAGAGAGAGCCCCGGGGGCCATGAGTGATCCAACTATCCACTGCTAGGTTCGTGCATGTGAGAGAGAGCCCCGGGGGCCATGAGTGATCCAACTATCACTGCTAGGTTCGTGCATGTGAGAGAGAGCCCGGGGCAATGAGTGATCCAACTATCCATGCTAGGTTCGTGCATGTGAGAGAGAGCCCCGGGGGCCATGAGTGATCCAACTATCCACTGCTAGGTTCGTGCATGTGGAGAGAGGCCCGGGGACCATGAGTGATCCAACTATCCACTGCTAGGTTCGTGCATGTGAGAGAGAGCCCCGGGGACCATGAGTGATCCAACTATCCACTGCTAGGTTCGTGCATGTGAGAGAGAGCCCCGGGGGCCATGAGTGATCCAACTATCCACTGCTAGGTTCGTGCATGTGAGAGAGAGCCGGGGGCCATGAGTGATCCAACTATCCACTGCTAGGTTCGTGCATGTGAGAGAGAGCCCGGGGCCATGAGTGATCCAACTATCCACTGCTAGGTTCGTGCATGTGAGAGAGAGCCCGGGGGCCATGAGTGATCCAACTATCCACTGCTAGGTTCGTGCTGTGAGAGAGAGCCCCGGGGCCATGAGTGATCCAACTATCCACTGCAGGTTCGTGCATGTGAGAGAGAGCCCGGGGGCCATGAGTGATCCAACTATCCACTGCTAGGTTCGTGCATGTGAGAGAGAGCCCCGGGGCCATGAGTGATCCAACTATCCACTGCTAGGTTCGTGCATGTGAGAGAGAGCCCCGGGGGCCATGAGTGATCCAACTATCCACTGCTAGGTTCGTGCATGTGAGAGAGAGCCCCGGGGCCATGAGTGATCCAACTATCCACTGCTAGGTTCGTGCATGTGAGAGAGAGCCCCGGGGACCATGAGTGATCCAACTATCCACTGCTAGGTTCGTGCATGTGAGAGAGAGCCCCGGGGCCATGAGTGATCCAACTATCCACTGCTAGGTTCGTGCATGTGAGAGAGAGCCCGGGGGCCATGAGTGATCCAACTATCCACTGCTAGGTTCGTGCATGTGAGAGAGAGCCCGGGGCCATGAGTGATCCAACTATCCACTGCTAGGTTCGTGCATGTGAGAGAGCCCGGGGGACCATGAGTGATCCAACTATCCACTGCTAGGTTCGTGCATGTGAGAGAGAGCCCCGGGGACCATGAGTGATCCAACTATCCACTGCTAGGTTCGTGCATGTGAGAGAGAGCCCGGGGACCATGAGTGATACCAACTATCCACTGCTAGGTTCGTGCATGTGAGAGAGAGCCCCGGGGGCCATGAGTGATCCAACTATCCACTGCTAGGTTCGTGCATGTGAGAGAGAGCCCGGGGGCCATGAGTGATCCAACTATCCATGCTAGGTTCGTGCATGTGAGAGAGAGCCCGGGGACCATGAGATGATCCAACTATCCACTGCTAGGTTCGTGCATGTGAAGAGAGCCCCGGGACCATGAGTGATCCAACTATCCACTGCTAGGTTCGTGCATGTGAGAGAGAGCCCCGGGGACCATGAGTGATCAACTATCCACTGCTAGGTTCGTGGCATGTGAGAGAGAGCCCCGGGGGCCATGAGTGATCCAACTATCCACTGCTAGGTTCGTGCATGTGAGAGAGAGCCCGGGGGCCATGAGTGATCCAACTATCCACTGCTAGGTTCGTGCATGTGAGAGAGAGCCCGGGGACCATGAGTGATCCAACTATCCACTGCTAGGTTCGTGCATGTGAGAGAGAGCCCGGGGACCAGAGTGATCCAACTATCCACTGCTAGGTTCGTGCATGTGAGGAGAGAGCCCCGGGGGCCATGAGTGATCCAACTATCCACTGCTAGGTTCGTGCATGTGAGAGAGAGCCGGGGACCATGAGTGATCCAACTATCCACTGCTAGGTTCGTGCATGTGAGAGAGAGCCCCGGGGGACCATGAGTGATCCAACTATCCACTGCTAGGTTCGTGCATGTGAGAGAGAGCCCCGGGGGCCATGAGTGATCCAACTATCCACTGCTAGGTTCGTGCATGTGAGAGAGAGCCCCGGGGGCCATGATTGATCCAACTATCCACTGCTAGGTTTCGTGCATGTGAGAGCGAGCCCCGGGGCCATGAGTGATCCAACTATCCACTGCTAGGTTCGTGCATGTGAGAGAGAGCCCCGGGGCCATGAGTGATCCAACTATCCACTGCTAGGTTCGTGCATGTGAGAGAGAGCCCGGGGGCCATGAGTGATCCAACTATCCACTGCTAGGTTCGTGCATGTGAGAGAGAGCCCGGGGACCATGAGTGATCCAACTATCCACTGCTAGGTTCGTGCATGTGAGAGAGAGCCCCGGGGACCATGAGTGATCCAACTATCCATGCTAGGTTCGTGCATGTGAGAGAGAGCCCCGGGGTCCATGAGTGATCCAACTATCCACTGCTTAGGTTCGTGCATGTGAGAGAGAGCCCCGGGGACCATGAGTGATCCAACTATCCACTGCTAGGTTGTGCATGTGAGAGAGAGCCCCGGGGGCCATGAGTGATCCAACTATCCACTGCAGGTTCGTGCATGTGAGAGAGAGCCCGGGGGCCATGGAGTGATCCAAAATCCACTGCTAGGTTCGTGCATGTGAGAGAGAGCCCCGGGGACCATGAGTGATCCAACTATCCACTGCTAGGTTCGTGCATGTGAGAGAGAGCCCGGGGGCCATGAGTGATCCAACTATCCACTGCTAGGTTCGTGCATGTGAGAGAGAGCCCGGGGGACCATGATGTGATCCAACTATCCACTGCTAGGTTCGTGCATGTGAGAGAGAGCCCGGGGACCATGAGTGATCCAACTATCCACTGCTAGGTTCGTGCATGTGAGAGAGAGCCCGGGGACCATGAGTGATCCAACTATCCACTGCTAGGTTCGTGCATGTGAGAGAGAGCCCGGGGCCATGAGTGATCCAACTATCCACTGCTAGGTTCGTGCATGTGAGAGAGAGAGCCCGGGGACCATGAGTGATCCAACTATCCATGCTAGGTTCGTGCATGTGAGAGAGGCCCCGGGGCCATGAGTGATCCAACTATCCACTGCTAGGTTCGTGCATGTGAGAGAGAGCCCGGGGGCCATGAGTGATCCAAATTCCACTGCTAGGTTCGTGCATGTGGAGAGAGCCCCGGGGACCATGAGTGATCCAACTATCCACTGCTAGGTTCGTGCATGTGAGAGAGAGCCCGGGGACCATGAGTGATCCAACTATCCACTGCTAGGTTCGTGCATGTGAGAGAGAGCCCCGGGGGACCATGAGTGATCCAACTATCCACTGCTAGGTTCGTGCATGTGAGAGAGAGCCCCGGGGACATGAGTGATCCAACTATCCACGCTAGGTTCGTGCATGTGAGAGAGAGCCCCGGGGGCCATGAGTGATCCAACTATCCACTGCTAGGTTCGTGCATGTGAGAGAGAGCCCCGGGGACCATGAGTGATCCAACTATCCACTGCTAGGTTCGTGCATGTGAGAGAGAGCCCCGGGGGCCATGAGTGATCCAACTATCCACTGCTAGGTTCGTGCATGTGAGAGAGAGCCCCGGGGACCATGAGTGATCCAACTATCCACTGCTAGGTTCGTGCATGTGAGAGAGAGCCCCGGGGGCCATGAGTGATCCAACTATCCACTGCTAGGTTCGTGCATGTGAGGAGAGAGCCCCGGGGGCCATGAGTGATCCAACTATCCACTGCTAGGTTCGTGCATGTGAGAGAGAGCCCCGGGGGCCATGAGTGATCCAACTATCCACTGCTAGGTTCGTGCATGTGAGAGAGAGCCCCGGGGGCCATGAGTGATCCAACTATCCACTGCTAGGTTCGTGCATGTGAGAGAGAGCCCGGGGGCCATGAGTGATCCAACTACCCACTGCTAGGTTCGTGCATGTGAGAGAGAGCCCCGGGGGCCATGAGTGATCCAACTATCCACTGCTAGGTTCGTGCATGTGAGAGAGAGCCCCGGGGCCATGAGTGATCCAACTATCCACTGCTAGGTTCGTGCATGTGAGAGAGAGCCCCGGGGCCATGAGTGATCCAACTATCCACTGCTAGGTTCGTGCATGTGAGAGAGAGCCCGGGGCCATGAGTGATCCAACTATCCATGCTAGGTTCGTGCATGTGAGAGAGAGCCCGGGGGCCATGAGTGATCCAACTATCCACTGCTAGGTTCGTGCATGTGAGAGAGAGCCCCGGGGGCCATGAGTGATCCAACTATCCACTGCTAGGTTCGTGCATGTGAGAGAGAGCCCCGGGGCCATGAGTGATCCAACTATCCACTGCTAGGTTCGTGCATGTGAGAGAGAGCCCCGGGGGCCATGAGTGATCCAACTATCCACTGCTAGGTTCGTGCATGTGAGAGAGAGCCCCGGGGGCCATGAGTGATCCAACTATCCACTGCTAGGTTCGTGCATGTGAGAGAGAGCCCCGGGGGCCATGAGTGATCCAACTATCCACTGCTAGGTTCGTGCATGTGAGAGAGAGCCCCGGGGGCCATGAGTGATCCAACTATCCACTGCTAGGTTCGTGCATGTGAGAGAGAGCCCCGGGGGCCATGAGTGATCCAACTATCCACTGCTAGGTTCGTGCATGTGAGAGAGAGCCCGGGGGCCATGAGTGATCCAACTATCCACTGCTAGGTTCGTGCATGTGAGAGAGAGCCCCGGGGGCCATGAGTGATCCAACTATCCACTGCTAGGTTCGTGCATGTGAGAGAGAGCCCCGGGGGCCATGAGTGATCCAACTATCCACTGCTAGGTTCGTGCATGTGAGAGAGAGCCCGGGGGCCATGAGTGATCCAACTATCCACTGCTAGGTTCGTGCATGTGAGAGAGAGCCCCGGGGGCCATGAGTGATCCAACTATCCACTGCTAGGTTCGTGCATGTGAGAGAGAGCCCGGGGGCCATGAGTGATCCAACTATCCACTGCTAGGTTCGTGCATGTGAGAGAGAGCCCCGGGGGCCATGAGTGATCCAAACTATCCACTGCTAGGTTCGTGCATGTGAGAGAGAGCCCCGGGGGCCATGAGTGATCCAACTATCCACTGCTAGGTTCGTGCATGTGAGAGAGAGCCCCGGGGGCCATGAGTGATCCAACTATCCACTGCTAGGTTCGTGCATGTGAGAGAGAGCCCCGGGGGCCATGAGTGATCCAACTATCCACTGCTAGGTTCGTGCATGTGAGAGAGAGCCCCGGGGGCCATGAGTGATCCAACTATCCACTGCTAGGTTCGTGCATGTGAGAGAGAGCCCCGGGGGCCATGAGTGATCCAACTATCCACTGCTAGGTTCGTGCATGTGCGAGAGAGCCCCGGGGGCCATGAGTGATCCAACTATCCACTGCTAGGTTCGTGCATGTGCGAGAGAGCCCCGGGGGCCATGAGTGATCCAACTATCCACTGCTAGGTTCGTGCATGTGAGAGAGAGCCCGGGGGCCATGAGTGATCCAACTATCCACTGCTAGGTTCGTGCATGTGAGAGAGAGCCCGGGGGCCATGAGTGATCCAACTATCCACTGCTAGGTTCGTGCATGTGAGAGAGAGCCCGGGGGCCATGAGTGATCCAACTATCCACTGCTAGGTTCGTGCATGTGAGAGAGAGCCCCGGGGGCCATGAGTGATCCAACTATCCACTGCTAGGTTCGTGCATGTGAGAGAGAGCCCCGGGGGCCATGAGTGATCCAACTATCCACTGCTAGGTTCGTGCATGTGAGAGAGAGCCCCGGGGGCCATGAGTGATCCAACTATCCACTGCTAGGTTCGTGCATGTGAGAGAGAGCCCGGGGGCCATGAGTGATCCAACTATCCACTGCTAGGTTCGTGCATGTGAGAGAGAGCCCGGGGGCCATGAGTGATCCAACTATCCACTGCTAGGTTCGTGCATGTGAGAGAGAGCCCCGGGGGCCATGAGTGATCCAACTATCCACTGCTAGGTTCGTGCATGTGAGAGAGAGCCCGGGGGCCATGAGTGATCCAACTATCCACTGCTAGGTTCGTGCATGTGAGAGAGAGCCCCGGGGGCCATGAGTGATCCAACTATCCACTGCTAGGTTCGTGCATGTGAGAGAGAGCCCCGGGGGCCATGAGTGATCCAACTATCCACTGCTAGGTTCGTGCATGTGAGAGAGAGCCCCGGGGGCCATGAGTGATCCAACTATCCACTGCTAGGTTCGTGCATGTGAGAGAGAGCCCCGGGGGCCATGAGTGATCCAACTATCCACTGCTAGGTTCGTGCATGTGAGAGAGAGCCCCGGGGGCCATGAGTGATCCAACTATCCACTGCTAGGTTCGTGCATGTGAGAGAGAGCCCGGGGGCCATGAGTGATCCAACTATCCACTGCTAGGTTCGTGCATGTGAGAGAGAGCCCCGGGGGCCATGAGTGATCCAACTATCCACTGCTAGGTTCGTGCATGTGAGAGAGAGCCCCGGGGGCCATGAGTGATCCAACTATCCACTGCTAGGTTCGTGCATGTGAGAGAGAGCCCCGGGGGCCATGAGTGATCCAACTATCCACTGCTAGGTTCGTGCATGTGAGAGAGAGCCCCGGGGGCCATGAGTGATCCA
>NC_069423.1:12811180-13008680 GCF_026875155.1 Cherax quadricarinatus | reverse complement strand
GTGAAAAAGAAGGTGCGCCACTGGTACACTCAGAGAGCAGTATATCAGCATCTGTGATGCAAAACTCTTGAACTGTTTACTGCCAGATATCAGAAGTATTGCCTTAACAAACGTACGATGTTTTGAGGCTCAAACTGGACAAGTTCTTCAAGAATGTGCCAAGTACTGAGGATGGAAGCCTGCCTGAGGGGCCGGTATCCCCAACACTAGAACAGTGGAAGCCTCTCACAGGTTTGTGTCATTCAATATTGTGCCCAGATACCATCACTTGGGCTTCTCCTTTGATTGACAATCTTACCATCTGATATGGTTGTAATTTTCATTTGTCTAATGGCGACAAATTTATCGCTTTTAAATTTGATTTTTAATTAATATTTTAAGTCAAGTTTTGTTTTGCCACATTTGGAAAACAGTGTAATTACTCTCGTAGTGAGATGCCATATTTTGAGAGTGGCACAGTGCCACTGTGCCGTAATTAGTGTCATTGTGAGAGGCAACAGTAATAGTGCCATAGTGTTATAAGACTCGTAGTGGGAGAGAGAACAGTATTTTGATGGAGTGCCAAAGAGAGAGGAAAGTACTTAGTCCCACACTCACGCTTTACAACAGTAATGGTAAATGTAAGTGCTGCCTCCAGCAGCAACAGACTGGTTGACCAAGTTAGCACCAGACGAGCCTGGCTCATGGCCGGACTCCGTGAGTAGTAAGACTCGAAATTTAACAAACGTATATCGGAGGTGTTGAGGCTTCTCTAGTAGTGCCACCTACTGCTGCCACCCACTACGACACACCACTGCTGCCACCCACTACAACACACCACTGCTGCCACCCACTACGACACACCACTGCTGCCACCCACTACAACACACCACTGCTGCCACCCACTACAACACACCACTGCTGCCACCCACTACAACACACCACTGCTGCCACCCACTACAACACACCACTGCTGCCACCCACTACAACACACTACTGCTGCCACCCACTACAACACACCACTACTACCACCTACACATAGATCATTGTTGTCGGTACCAGTGATTTTGTGTTGGAAAGAAAGTGTTGGCAAGTGTTGCTTGGTGAAGGTGACTGGCTGACCAACACTATACTGCTCACCGTATACTTGTGTGCACCCGACAGTGACGGGGGGGGGGGGGGAGTTGAGAGAGAGAGAGAGTATACTCACCTAATTCATTTAATTGTGGTTGCAGGGTTCGAGTTATAGCTCCTGGTCGCTACTAGTTGTGTGTGAGAGAATGAGTAATAATAATAATAATAATAATAATAATAATAATAATAATAATATACCCATTCACACACACGCAGTAGCGACCAGTGAATAGGCGGGGCCAGGAGCTATGAAACGACCCCTGTAACCACAAACAGGCGAGTACAAATAAGTGAGCACACACACACACACACACACACACACACACACACACACACACACACACACACACACACACACACGACCAGTGAAGAGGCGGGGCCAGGAGCTTGGACTCGACCCCTGCAACCTCAACTAGGTGAGAACTAGGTGAGTACACACACACATACACATCTATAAAGTGTGACTGGACTCCTGCATCCACATATAAGTGAGTACGATTGTAAGTAGTGGACGATGTTGATGGTGGGGAGGCGGGGATGTGCTCATCCCCACACATCTTTCCCCAGGAATCCCCCTCCTCCTCCTCCTCCCCCCCTGCGTGGCCAGAGACGGGGGGTGGGCAGGAAATGGGCTGGAAATCGTTATGCCACAGCCAGCCTCCAGGAGTAATGTTCCTTACTGCTACTGTTGCTGGTGCCTGTGTTGCTGCTACTGTTGCTGGTGCCTGTGTTGCTGCTACTGTTGCTGGTGCCTGTGTTGCTGCTACTGTTGCTGGTGCCTGTGTTGCTGCTACTGTTGCTGGTGCTTGTGTTGCTGCTACTGTTGCTGCTTCCTGTGTTGCTGCTACTGTTGCTGCTTCCTGTGTTGCTGCTACTGTTGCTACTTCCTGTGTTGCTGCTACTGTTGCTGGTGCCTGTGTTGCTGGCTATGCTGTTGCTGGTGCCTGTGTTGCTGCTACTGTTGCTGGTGCCTGTGTTGCTGCTACTGTTGCTGGTGGCTGTGTTGCTGCTACTGTTGCTGGTGCTTGTGTTGCTGCTACTGTTGCTGGTTTGCCTGTGTTGCTGCTACTGTTGCTGGTGCCTGTGTTGCTGCTACTGTTGCTGGTGGCTGTGTTGCTGCTACTGTTGCTGGTGCCTGTGTTGCTGCTACTGTTGCTGGTGCCTGTGTTGCTGCTACTGTTGCTGGTGCCTGTGTTGCTGCTACTGTTGCTGGTGGCTGTGTTGCTGCTACTGTTGCTGGTGCCTGTGTTGCTGCTACTGTTGCTGGTGCCTGTGTTGCTGCTACTGTTGCTGCTTCCTGTGTTGCTGCTACTGTTGCTACTTCCTGTGTTGCTGCTACTGTTGCTGCTTCCTGTGTTGCTGCTACTGTTGCTACTTCCTGTGTTGCTGCTACTGTTGCTGGTGCCTGTGTTGCTGCTACTGTTGCTGCTTCCTGTGTTGCTGCTACTGTTGCTGCTTCCTGTGTTGCTGCTACTGTTGCTGGTGCCTGTGTTGCTGCTACTGTTGCTGGTGGCTGTGTTGCTGCTACTGTTGCTGGTGGCTGTGTTGCTGCTACTGTTGCTGCTTCCTGTGTTGCTGCTACTGTTGCTGCTTCCTGTGTTGCTGCTACTGTTGCTACTTCCTGTGTTGCTGCTACTGTTGCTGCTTCCTGTGTTGCTGCTACTGTTGCTACTTCCTGTGTTGCTGCTACTGTTGCTGGTGCCTGTGTTGCTGCTACTGTTGCTGGTGCCTGTGTTGCTGCTACTGTTGCTACTTCCTGTGTTGCTGCTACTGTTGCTGGTGCCTGTGTTGCTGCTACTGTTGCTGGTGCCTGTGTTGCTGCTACTGTTGCTGGTGCCTGTGTTGCTGCTACTGTTGCTGGTGCTTGTGTTGCTGCTACTGTTGCTGCTTCCTGTGTTGCTGCTACTGTTGCTGCTTCCTGTGTTGCTGCTACTGTTGCTACTTCCTGTGTTGCTACTACTGTTGCTACTTCCTGTGTTGCTGCTACTGTTGCTACTTCCTGTGTTGCTGCTACTGTTGCTACTTCCTGTGTTGCTGCTACTGTTGCTACTTCCTGTGTTGCTGCTACTGTTGCTACTTCCTGTGTTGCTGCTACTGTTGCTACTTCCTGTGTTGCTACTACTGTTGCTGCTTCCTGTGTTGCTGCTACTGTTGCTGGTGCCTGTGTTGCTGCTACTGTTGATGGTGCCTGTGTTGCTGCTACTGTTGCTGGTGCCTGTGTTGCTGCTACTGTTGATGGTGCCTGTGTTGCTGCTACTGTTGCTGGTGCCTGTGTTGCTGCTACTGTTGATGGTGCCTGTGTTGCTGCTACTGTTGCTACTTCCTGTGTTGCTGCTACTGTTGCTACTTCCTGTGTTGCTGCTACTGTTGCTGCTTCCTGTGTTGCTGCTTCCTGTGTTGCTGCTACTGTTGCTGGTGCCTGTGTTGCTGCTACTGTTGATGGTGCCTGTGTTGCTGCTACTGTTGCTACTTCCTGTGTTGCTGCTACTGTTGCTGGTGCCTGTGTTGCTGCTACTATTGTCGCTACAAGGTACACTTGACATTATACATCCTGTATAAAGAACACATATGGTTCCATATTAAGGTGTGTGTTGGTAGTCTGCGCTACTTAAGTGTTGTGGTTAATATCCACTATTAGTGATATGCTCGGTGTGATGCACACGCCCGCATCCTCCGTCTTATGCTTATACTGCATCTCTTATACTGTTCAGTTTCTATCTTTAATTTTCCTTGTATCATTACATTTATCCAAACTTCACCCTGGTAATTAAATATCTAAGCAGGTTATTAATCTTTCTCTCTCCGGTTATTAATGTCTCTCTCTCTCCGGTTATTAATCTGTCTTCCTCCCTCCTGTTATTAATCTGTCTTCCTATCTCCGGTTATTTTTTTTTTCACATCGCCGGCAAACAAGTTATATACAGGATAGGAGGCCCCGCTTATACAGCAGTCTAGGTTCTGGCTACTGCTGTACAGCAGGGCCCCGCTTATACAGCAGTCTAGGTTCTGGCTACTGCTGTACAGCAGGGCCCCGCTTATACAGCAGTCTAGGTTCTGGCTACTGCTGTACAGCAGGGCCCCGCTTATACAGCAGTCTAGGTTCTGGCTACTGCTGTACAGCAGGGCCCCGCTTATACAGCAGTCTAGGTTCTGGCTACTGCTGTACAGCAGGGCCCCGCTTATACAGCAGTCTAGGTTCTGGCTACTGCTGTACAGCAGGGCCCCACTTATACAACAGGTTAGGTTCCTAGCTACTGCTGTACAGCAGGGCCCCGCTTATACAACAGGTTAGGTTCCTAGCTACTGCTATACAGTAGGGACATACTTATACAGCAGGTTATGTTCCTAGCTACTGCTGTACAGTAGGGCCCCGCTTATACAGCAGGTTAGGTTCCTAGCTACCGCTGTACAGTAGGGCCCCGCTTATACAGCAGGTTAGGTTCCTAGCTACCGCTGTACAGTAGGGCCCCGCTTATACAGCAGGTTAGGTTCCTAGCTACCGCTGTACAGTAGGGCCATACTTATACAGCAGGTTAGGTTCCTAGCTACCACTGTACAGTAGGGCCCCACTTATACAGCAGGTTAGGTTCCTAGCTACTGCTGTACAGTAGGGACCTGCTTATATAGCAGGTTAGGTTCCTAGCTACTGCTGTACAGTAGGGCCCTGCTTATATAGTAGGTTAGGTTCCTAGCTACTGCTGTACAGTAGGGACCTGCTTATATAGCAGGTTAGGTTCCTAGCTACTGCTGTACAGTAGGGACCTGCTTATATAGCAGGTTAGGTTCCTAGCTACTGCTGTACAGTAGGGCCCTGCTTATATAGTAGGTTAGGTTCCTAGCTACTGCTGTACAGTAGGGACCTGCTTATATAGCAGGTTAGGTTCCTAGCTACTGCTGTACAGTAGGGCCCTGCTTATATAGTAGGTTAGGTTCCTAGCTACTGCTGTACAGTAGGGACCTGCTTATATAGCAGGTTAGGTTCCTAGCTACTGCTGTACAGTAGGGCCCCACTTATACAGCAGGTTAGGTTCCTAGCTACTGCTGTACAGTAGGGCCCCGCTTATATAGTTAGGTTAGGTTCCTAGCTATCGCTGTACAGTAGGGACCTGCTTATATAGCAGGTTAGGTTCCTAGCTACTGCTGTACAGTAGGGCCCTGCTTATATAGTAGGTTAGGTTCCTAGCTACTGCTGTACAGTAGGGACCTGCTTATATAGCAGGTTAGGTTCCTAGCTACTGCTGTACAGTAGGGCCCCACTTATACAGCAGGTTAGGTTCCTAGCTACTGCTGTACAGTAGGGCCCTGCTTATATAGTAGGTTAGGTTCCTAGCTACTGCTGTACAGTAGGGACCTGCTTATATAGCAGGTTAGGTTCCTAGCTACTGCTGTACAGTAGGGCCCCACTTATACAGCAGGTTAGGCTCCAGGCTACTGCTGTACAGGAGGGCCCCGCTTATACAGCAGGTTAGGTTCCTAGCTACTGCTATACAGCAGGGCCCCGCTTATACAGCAGGCTTGGTTCTGGCTACTGTTGTACAGTAGGGCCCTGTTTATACAGCAGGTTAGGTTCCTAGCTACTGCTATACAGCAGGGGCCCACTTATACAGCAGGTTAGGTTCCTCGCTACTGCTATACAGCAGGGGCCCACTTATACAGCAGGTTAGGTTCCTCGCTACTGTTGTACAGTAAACATCGCTATAAAGTAAAACATAGCCTTTTTCATATTCAAATGTTTATAAAACCCTGGTAACATGTTTACACTATCATATGTTAAGTGAGCAGTCGAGCTACGTCTTACTTACCTTAAAATATTTTCATCCTTAGCTTATAGTGAGTGGTGAATAAATTTATTGTAGGAAGTCTGAATAAATAATGGGTATAATTGAAAGCCGCTGTATTTGCGAAACGCCGTAAAGCGGGGCCCTTCTGTATTAAGTTACGTTCTTCGAGTTATTTATGTACGTCATTAAGAGGAAGGAAAGGTTCAAGTACTGATTGTTGAAGAGGAACTTCCTCAGCTGTAGCCACTCTTCTTCCTTCTCTCTTCTAGTCTTCAGGTGTTCAACACTGCATATAAACCTGGAGTTGTGTTAGTGGAGTCTCGGGTAATGAACTGGCCACGGCTGAGGTGAACACTGCTATACTGAACTTTCTCACTGCAGCAACACAGCAATACAGAAACAGCTATACAGCAACACAGTAATACAGTTTCCACTGTAGCACACTCCTACCTCAGATACTTTGAACGTCATACCTGGCTGTCTCTGGCAAGTGATGGATCTACAGAAACATAAAAGTTATCGAGTAGTAGATAGTTGTTTGGTCCTTGTTTCAAGAGTACTTGCTGTGAAACAGTTGTATATGTTCTGCAGATAGAGCGAGGGAGCAAACTACAATCATAGCCACCTGCTTCCATGTGTTTCTGGTGTCTATGACTGGTGCCATGAGAATATAAGAGTGGAGGAACACTGCAGTAGGCCTACTGACCCATACAAGACACTTTGGTTGTCGTTAATATTTTATTTATTTGCCCAGAACTTCAATTTGTTTTTGGGTAAGGGTGGCTTTAATACTGGGTTACCTGTAGGGACCTCGGGGAAATATTGTGGCAGGCAGACCAATTAGGAGATGATACCAGAAGGAGATTCGTATATCCTCGGATCACAGTACAACACCTAGCTCTGCTGGGTGCATGACTCTTGTAGGATTGTATGGTCCCGTGGGTTAGAGCGTCGTGGAATTTTCACTCACCATGAAGCGGGCTAAAGCAACACGGGTTCGAAGTGTTGTTATATATACCTGGAATTTACCTGGAGAGAGTTCCGGGGGTCAACGCCCCCGCGGCCCGGTCTGTGACCAGGCCTCATGGTGGATCAGAGCCTGATCAACCAGGCTGTTACTGCTGGCTGCACGCAATCCAACGTACGAGCCACAGCCCGGCTGGTCAGGTACCGATTTTAGGTGCTTGTCCAGTGCCAGCTTGAAGACTGCCAGGGGTCTATTGGTAATCCCCCTTATGTATGCTGGGAGGCAGTTGAACAGTCTCGGGCCCCTGACACTTATTGTGTTGTCTCTTAACGTGCTAGTGACACCCCTGCTTTTCATTGGGGGGATGTTGCATCGTCTGCCGAGTCTTTTGCTTTCGTTGTGAGTGATTTTCGTGTGCAAGTTCGGTACTAGTCCCTCTAGGATTTTCCAGGTGTATATAATCATGCATCTCTCCCGCCTGCATTCCAGGGAATACAGGTTTAGGAACCTCAAGCGCTCCCAGTAATTGAGGTGTTTTATCTCCGTTATGCGCGCCGTGAAGGTTCTCTGTACATTTTCTAGGTCAGCAATTTCACCTGCCTTGAAAGGTGCTGTTAGTGTGCAGCAATATTCCAGCCTACATATTATATATATATATATATATATATATATATATATATATATATATATATATATATATATATATATATATATATATTATATATATATAATATAAATGTCGTGCCGAATAGGCAGAACTTGCAATCTTGGCTTAAATAGCAACGCTCATCTTGCCATATAGGGCAAGTGCAAATTTGTGTATGCAATAATTTCGACAAAATCATTCTGAACCTAACGAAAAAAATATATTTCACTGTGTTTGTTTAATATTAAATTATGGTAAACAAATCTAAAATATATTTAGTTGGGTTAAGCTAAAATAAATTGCGCTTGTTATAATAAGGTTAGGTAAGTTTTCTAAGTTCCTTTTGGTGCAAAATTATAATTTTTACATCAACATTAATGAAAAAAATATATCTTTAAACGTATAAGAGAAAATTTTAGAAAGGACTTAATTTTAAATGAGTTCTTGCTAATTGACCAGTTTTACATATTCGGCACGACATTTTATATATATATATATATATATATATATATATATATATATATATATATATATATATATATATATATATATCATGCATACACACACAGTAGTATATTTGACAAAGGAGTAGGGATAAAAGGGAAGAGAAGGCAAACTGTAGAAGAAATATAGAGGAGAGAAGTGTTGGGGGGAGGGAGAGAGAGAGAGAGAGAGAGAGGAGAGAGAGAGAGAGAGAGACTGGGTAAGACCTCGGTAATAAAGATGTCGACGCACAACAAAATGTGGGAGACACGAGGTGGTGGATGGTGCCCTGCTCTCTCACACTCTCTGTACTTACCAAGTGGTCTGCTTGGGTCGAGTCTTGCCTCCTGGCCCCCTCCTCCTAACATAGAATTAATCAGTGTTATTGGTTCCTGATCTCTTTGAGCTCTGTCGTATCCTCTCTTGAAACTGTGTATGGAGTTTGCCTCTTACCATTACCTCCTTGAACCTGCGTCAGTTTTGCCTTACCCTGAGGCTGAAGAAGTGTTTCCTCTTGTGTGTATTCCATTAACTGTTACTCATTTCTCTCTCGATTTCCTCATCTTTTATCTTCATGTGTTTCCTAATTTTTCTTACAAGTCATCAGCGTCGCTTCTCTCAGCATTTCTTTGTTTGTCAAACTCTCAGATTTCAACTAATCTAATTGCAGACCTTTGTTCCTTCTGAGCTATCACATGTTTCTTCTGTTATTATACTGCCTTTCACCCCCCATCCCCCCTTGGAGGTACGAGAGAGGCAGTGCAATGCTACTGCTGCTGCTACTATTATTATTACTACTACTACTGCTACTATTACTATTATTACTACTACTACTACTACTATTACTACTACTACTACTACTATTACTACTATTACTACTACTATTACTACTACTACTACTACTATTACTACTATTACTACTACTATTACTACTATTACTACTACTACTACTACTATTACTACTACTATTACTACTACTACTATTACTACTACTACTATTACTACTACTACTATTACTACTACTAATAATAATAATAATGTATAGCATATTTAGGTGTGACATGTATGTTGTGGTAAAGGAATCTTTCTAAGACGAGCAAAGGCATGTGTAAGGTTCGGTAGTCTCGCATATGCTCTAGATATTGGGTGGTTAGTGTGTACCTCTGGCGGTTATGTTGGCAGACGGGGTATGGCAAAGACTGAGGTAGGAAGAGGTAATAAGGTGTTAAAGACAGGGGATAGTGGGCGAGGATGTGGAGCCATATATATTTTTTTAAATGGACACATGAGCAGTGTGCTGCTACCCTGTTCCATGTATCAGTTTAGCAGGGGAATAAAATCTGTGTTTCTTCGTTATATTTCATCAGGCAGGATGATGCTCACATAAGGTGTTGAACTCTGCCTGAGCTGAGAGACTTGGGTGGGACAAGGAAGATGTTAGTGTTTATCAGCTACGGGAGAGGACGAAGAGATGAAGGGATGGATGAAGTTGTCAAGCAGTGGAGAGAGAGAGAGAATCAGGTGATGCGGGAGGAAGGAAGTGAGTATGGTCCTGGATTACGAGAGCCAGCCAGTCAGGAAGAGGCGAGGATGGCAAGGATGTGGAGGAGGAGGTGGAGCCTTAGCTCAGACATAGGAGGAGGGACAGGAGTGGTAGAAAGATGGAAACTAGGAGTGATGGGAAGGGAGAACTAACATAGTGGATACTACTGGAAAATGTGGAAAAGGAGGGTAACAAGGAAGGTGTAACAGGTGACTTGTCTTGACTGCTGCTAGGTGACTTGTCTTGATTGCTAGGTGACTGGTCATCTCAGCTTGGTGTGTCGTCTCCTGCGGGACGGTGAATCATCCTCCTCTTGTGTTTCTCTCTTCTGTCATTTTATTTGGACATTTCTTCCTTTGTTTTTCTTCAGTCTGCGTTAAGAAATACTTTTTCAGATTTCATATTGTTACTATATCGCACTTAAACTTTTCCTCAAGTGACTAACACCAGACTGTTCCATCCTATTAGTAGAAGTTGCCTACCCTTCCCTCCCTCCCAACACTTCCCACATCATCACCTATGGCCACATTTTTATGCTGACCTCAATACATGTAGGGATTTCCCGGAAATTTTGGAGAACCTTTTTAATGTCAACTTCTGCTCTGTTGCCGGGATGGTCTCAGGTCAACCTCTGCTCTGTTGCCGGGATGGTCTCAGGTCAACCTCTGCTCTGTTGCCAGGATGGTCTCAGGTCAACCTCTGCTCTGTTGCCGGGATGGTCTCAGGTCAACCTCTGCTCTGTTGCCAGGATGGTCTCAGGTCAACCTCTGCTCTGTTGCCAGGATGGTCTCAGGTCAACCTCTGCTCTGTTGCTGGGATGGTCTCAGGTCAACTTCTGCTCTGTTGCCGGGATGGTCTCAGGTCAACCTCTGCTCTGTTGCCGGGATGGTCTCAGGTCAACCTCTGCTCTGTTGCTGGGATGGTCTCAGGTCAACCTCTGCTCTGTTGCTGGGATGGTCTCAGGTCAACTTCTGCTCTGTTGCCAGGATGGTCTCAGGTCAACCTCTGCTCTGTTGTCAGGATGGTCTCAGGTCAACCTCTGCTCTGTTCCTGGGATGGTCTCAGGTCAACTTCTGCTCTGTTGCCGGGATGGTCTCAGGTCAACCTCTGCTCTGTTGCTAGGATGGTCTCAGGTCAACCTCTGCTCTGTTGCTGGGATGGTCTCAGGTCAACTTCTGCTCTGTTGCCGGGATGGTCTCAGGTCAACCTCTGCTCTGTTGCCAGGATGGTCTCAGGTCAACCTCTGCTCTGTTGCTGGGATGGTCTCAGGTCAACTTCTGCTCTGTTGCCGGGATGGTCTCAGGTCAACCTCTGCTTGTTGCCGGGATGGTCTCAGGTCAACCTCTCGCTCTGTTGTGGGATGGTCTCAGGTCAACTTCTGCTCTGTTGCCGGGATGGTCTCAGGTCAACCTCTGCTCTGTTGCCAGGATGGTCTCAGGTCAACTTCTGCTCTGTTGCCGGGATGGTCTCAGGTCAACCTCTGCTCTGTTGCCGGGATGGTCTCAGGTCAACCTCTGCTCTGTTGCCGGGATGGTCTCAGGTCAACCTCTGCTCTGTTGCTGGGATGGTCTCAGGTCAACCTCTGCTCTTTTGCCAGGATGGTCTCAGGTCAACTTCTACTCTGTTGCCGGGATGGTCTCAGGTCAACCTCTGCTCTGTTGCCGGGATGGTCTCAGGTCAACTTCTGCTCTGTTGCCGGGATGGTCTCAGGTCAACTTCTGCTCTGTTGCCGGGATGGTCTCACGTCAACCTCTGCTCTGTTGCCGGGATGGTCTCAGGTCAACTTCTACTCTGTTGCCGGGATGGTCTCAGGTCAACTTCTGCTCTGTTGCCGGGATGGTCTCAGGTCAACTTCTACTCTGTTGCCGGGATGGTCTCAGGTCAACTTCTACTCTGTTGCCAGGATGGTCTCAGGTCAACTTCTACTCTGTTGGCGGGATGGTCTCAGGTCAACCTCTGCTCTGTTGCCAGGATGGTCTCAGGTCAACTTCTACTCTGTTGCCAGGATGGTCTCAGGTCAACTTCTACTCTGTTGGCGGGATGGTCTCAGGTCAACTTCTACTCTGTTGCCGGGATGGTCTCAGGTCAACTTTTGCTCTGTTGCCGGGATGGTCTCAGGTCAACCTCTGCTCTGTTGCTGGGATGGTCTCAGGTCAACCTCTGCTCTGTTGCCGGGATGGTCTCAGGTCAACTTCTGCTCTGTTGCGGGATGGTTAGGTCAACTCTGCTCTGTTGCCGGGATGGTCTCAGGTCAACCTCTGCTCTGTTGCCGGGATGGTCTCAGATCAACCTCTGCTCTGTTGCCGGGATGGTCTCAGGTCAACCTCTGCTCTGTTGCCGGGATGGTCTCAGGTCAACTTCTGCTCTGTTGCCGGGATGGTCTCAGGTCAACCTCTGCTCTGTTGCCAGGATGGTCTCAGGTCAACTTCTGCTCTGTTGCCGGGATGGTCTCAGGTCAACTTCTACTCTGTTGCCGGGATGGTCTCAGGTCAACTTCTACTCTGTTGCCGGGATGGTCTCAGGTCAACCTCTGCTCTGTTGCCGGGATGGTCTCAGGTCAACTTCTGCTCTGTTGCCGGGATGCTCTCAGGTCAACATCTGCTCTGTTGCCGGGATGGTCTCAGGTCAACTCTGGGTCTGTTGCCGGGATGGTCTCAGGTCAACCTCTGCTCTGTTGCCGGGATGGTCTCAGGTCAATCGCTCTGTTGCCGGGATGGTCTCAGGTCAACCTCTGGTCTGTTGCCGGGATGGTCTCAGGTCAACCTCTGCTCTGTTGCCGGGATGGTCTCAGGTCAACTTCTGCTCTGTTGCCGGGATGGTCTCAGGTCAACCTCTGCTCTGTTGCCGGGATGGTCTCAGGTCAACCTCTGGTCTGTTGCCGGGATGGTCTCAGGTCAACCTCTGCTCTGTTGCCGGGATGGTCTCAGGTCAACTTCTGCTCTGTTGCCGGGATGGTCTCAGGTCAACCTCTGCTCTGTTGCCGGGATGGTCTCAGGTCAACCTCTGCTCTGTTGCCGGGATGGTCTCAGGTCAACCTCTGCTCTGCAACTATCAACTCAACATTTCACACAGCCCGTACATACCAGAAAGAAATTTATGACGACGTTTGGGTCCGACTTCGACCGTTAACTAGTAAGAATGTTAATAATAATAATTATTATTATTATTTACTACCAGTACATATACAAGGTATACAGACCATAGCTGGCATCAATGTCATACTACTATATAGAAAACATTTCGGACAAATTAGGCGAGTTTTGCTCCCAAGTCTGACCGAATGCAGTTTGGGGTAAGAGTGGTTTGTGTTTTTGACCGGATTGTGATTTGGTTTTTGCTAGGTTTGCTAATTGTAGGTGGTTGGGTTGGTGTTTTGTCCTTGCAGTGGGGGTCTGATTTAGTCTGGTCACTGGTTGATACTGGTTTTTTAGGTTTCTGCGGTTGTCTTCTGGCTGGTGAGGGTTTGTGATAAATGAGGGTCTGGAAAGTTGGGGCTGTGGTTATGGGGGGGCGTGCAAGGTGGCAGGCTGAGGTGGAGAGCGAGGGGGGGGGGATTGAGGAGGGGTGTGTGTGCGAGGATTTTCGGGGGGGGGAGTACGCCATGCAGACAAGGAAGGATTATATAAGGAGGACTATCTAGAAGGAGGCATATATTAAGGAGCATATATGAAGGAAGGACTATATATAAGGAGGATTATATATAAGGACGGATATATAAAGTCATCAAGAAGGATTCATATAAGGAAGCGTATATATACAGTATCAGGATAATATTATAGGCAGCGATATATCTAAGGAGGATATCTATAACGGAAGGAATATAGAAGGAAGGATTATTAGGAGGATATATATAAGGAGGATATATTACTGAAGATATTATAAGGCAAGGATTTCTATAAGAAGGATATATATAAGAGAAGGATATATAAAGAAGATTTTAAAGGAAGGTATAAAATAAGGCAGGACTACTATATACGAAGGATTCATATAAGAGTATTCAAAAGGAAGGATATATAAAGCATGGATATAAATCAGGATATATCTACAGGAAGGCTATCATACAGAAGCACCCTAGAACAATCTGACAGGATATTATAAGGAAGGACTTCATTAAGAAGGATATTATAAGGAGCTACTAGCTTATAAGGAAGGATTATATCAAGGAACAATTTATACAAGGATCATATATAAGAAGGATATAAACGAAGGTTATTAACGGAAGGTATATAGAAGGAGGATATATATAGAAGGATTATATATACAGGCAGGCATTATAATACGTCTGAAGGATACTATATAAGGAAGGATATCATCAAAGGCAGGATATATATAAGGAAGGATATATAAAGACGGATACATATACAGGAGGATTATATAAGGAAGGATATCATAACGGCAGGATTACACTAAGGAAGGATCCATAATAAGGACAGGACTATTAAGGAAGGATTAAAGGAAGGATACATACACGGATATATAGCAAGGAGGTATCTAGAAGGAGGATCTTAAAGAAGGCTATATACTAAGGAAGGATATATAAAAGGTTCAAACCAAACATTCTTAGGAAGGATATTATCAAGGACGGATCATCTATAAGGACAGGTCATACAAATCTTACGGAAGGATTATACAGGAAGGATATATAGCAGGAAAGGACTATATAACCGGGATTATCACAGCTATCACCACTCTACAAGCCGTCATATATAACGGACGGATATATTAAGGCAAGGATCTCTCTAGGAGGAATATATTACTAAGGAAGTCTTACAACATACATAACCACATATCAAAATCAAACACCAAATTTACAAACCTCAAAAAATTTAAATTTAAAATTCTTAAGCACCAATTCCCTTTAAACCCTTTTCCAAACTTATACGAATTTACCCGGTTCAACAAGCCCTTTAAACCCCTTCTTTAAACCATTCAAAATTCCCCCAACCCTTCAACCCAACCCTTTCCCCCCTTCTTTCACAATTTCCTTCAACCTTCTTACACCCTCTCAACCACTTTTAAAATTACACATTCCCCCACAACCTTCACCTCCTTCCACAACCTCCTTACAACACCCTTCCTACCCCCCTTCCTTCACACACCCCTTCCACACCTTCACCTAAACACACATTAAACACCATCTTCCTAACCCCTCAAAAACCCTTTCATAAAACACCCTTTAACCTACCTTAACCACACACACCACACCTTTCCCCACCCACTTATCACACCCCTTCCCACACCTTTTCCTCCCCAGGGGTTTTAAAAAAATTTTAAAAAATTTAAAAGGCCTTTTAAAAATTTTTTAAAAAAAAATTTAAAAAACCCCAAAAAAAAAATTTAAAAAATTTTAAAAATTTTAAAATTTAAATTAAATTAAAAAAAAAGGGGTTTTAAAGGTTTAAAACAATTTAAAAAAAGGTTTTTTCCCAAAACTATAAAAAAATTTTTAAAAAATTTCATAAAAAAAAAAATTTTTCAAAAAAAGGGGGTTTTAAAAAAAATTTTTTTTAAAAAAGGTTTTAAAAAAAAAAAAATTTTTTTTAAAAATTTTTAAAAAAAATTTTTGGGGAAAAATTTTTTCCCCCCTTTTTAAAAATTTAAAAATTTTAAAAAAATTTTGGGTTTATTAAAATTTTTAAACCCTTTTTAAAATTTTAAAAATTTTAAAATTTTAAAAAAATTTATTTAAAAAATTAAAAAAAATTTTTAAAAAAAAAATTTTTAAAAATTTTCCCCAAAAAATTAAAAAAAAAAATTTTTTTTAAAAAAAAATTTTAAATTTTAAAAACCCCAAAACAATTTTAAAATTTTAAAAATTTTTAAAAACCCCCCTTTTAACCCAATTTTAAAAATTTTTAAAAATTATTTTAAAAAAACCCCCCCTTAAAAATTTAAAAATTACAAAAACCTTTTAAACATTTTAAAAATTTTAAAATTTTTTAAAAAAAAAAAATTTTAAAAATTTTAAAACCCCCAAATTTTAAAAATTTAAAAATTCCCTTACCCCCTTCCCTTAAAACCCTTCCTTCCCCCTTCTTAAAACCCCAATTTTCAAAATTCTTCAAATTTCCCTTACCCCCCCTTACCCACAACCCTTCCTTCACCCCACCTTCCTTAAACACTTCCCCAAACCCCCCTCCCCACCCTTTCCCTTCAAACCCCTTCTTCACCCCAACCTTCCCTTTACAAAACTTAAACCTAAAAAACCCCCAATTTCCTTTCCCCACCTTCCCCCCTAAAAAACAAACCCTTCCCCCTTAAAAAAACCCTTTTAAAAAATTTCCATAACAAAAAAAAAGGGGAGGATAATTGAAAGAAAAATTTATTTAAAATTTTTGTTTTCCAAAAAATAAAAAAAAATTTTCCCTTTCAAAAAAATTAACCCCTAAAAACCCCAAACAATTTAAAAAAAAAAAATTTTTTTAAAAATTTTTTTTTTTCCCCCCCCCAAAAAAAAATTTTAAATTTAATAAATTAAAAAAACCCCCCCCAAACCCAAAAACCCTTTCCCCCTAAAAAAAAACCCCTTTCAAAAATTTTCCCCCCCCTTTTCCCACCCCCTTCCACATTACCCCCCCCAAACAAATTTCCCCCAAACAAAATTTTAAAATTACCCCAAAAAAAAAAAAACCCTTTAAACAAATTTTTAAATTTATAAAAAAAACATTTTAAACATTAAAAAAAAAAATTAAAAAAAAATTTTTTAAAAACCCCCTTAAAAAAAAAACCAAAATTTCCCACCCAAACAAAAAAATTTTAAAACCTTAAAAACAAAAAAATTTTAATACCTCCAAACACAAAAAAAACCCCCCTTAAAAAAAAAAACCCCCCTTCCACTCCCACCCCCCCCCACCAAAAACCCTTCAAAACCCACACCTTCCTTCAAAAAACCTAAAACCCCCCCCAAAAAAAAAACCCAAAACCTTCAAAAAACACCTTCCCCCCTAAAACCACCCCCAAAAAAACCCCAAAAACCACCCCCCCCCCCCAAAAACACCCCCCCTTCAACTCCCTTCCCCCCCCCACCCACACAACACAAAAACCCCCCCCCCCCAAAACCATTTTTCCCCCCCCCCAACACACACCTTCCCCCCACACAACACCCCCCCCCAACACACCCTTCCACCCACAAAACCCCCCCTTCCACCCCCACACACCCCACCAACACCCCTTTCCCATTAAACCACAACCCCAAAACCCCTTTTTTTTCCCCCTTTTCCCTTCCCCCCCCCCCTCCCCACACACACCCCAAAAACCAAAACATCCCCCCCCCCCCCCCCCCCCCCCCCCCCCCCCAACCCACAAAATTTCCTTTTTACACTCTTGTCCCACATTTCCTAATACATCGTTAAATTACTAATATTCCCAGCGACTTGAAAGCTTGTCAGTAGAGATCAGGAGTACCGAGCCCTTTAAAAGGGTTTATAAAAAAGAAGTGGGCCGGGAGCTGTGAACCCCAAAGACCGGCTGGGAATCACAATAGGGAAAATACCGGGAAAGGAAAAATTTAGGAAAGTTGCTACAAGAAGAATGGTGCTAGTTTGTATAAGTAAAAATGACCCTCCGGTGTGAGCTTTGGCTAGTGTGTGTGTGTTAGCACCAGTAATATTGGTGTGAGGATAGACACACAAATATCTCCTCGTCAGAGAACACAAAACCGTGTTGGAAAATACCCAAAATTTTCTCGCACATAGAAGAGAGAAGTTTCCCTGACATTTCAGTCCGACTTCAACCATTTACAGAGCACACTGAAAACTATATTAGGCTCCCTCACTCTTTTTGTTAGTGTGACCTTGTAAATGGTCAGTCGTACCCAAACGTCGTATAAGCCTTTTCCTTATGCGAGTTATTTTTAAAATTATATTTTTGGTTTTAAATCCCAGCCCCCCTCATTTTAAAGGGTTTGAGAGGACTTTAGTGAGTTCTTCAGGGCCCCACGTAGGGGAGATTCGCCCTGTAAAAAACTTGCATTTGTCCTATGCAAAATCTTCCTATGGTGTAGAAATATATCAAATTTGGGATGAACTTTTGTGGAAACTGGCCCAGGGGCTAACACAAGGGTCTGGTTTTTGAGACCTTTTGATCGCGGGTTCTATCCCCCCCCGTGGTATGGTTTGTTTGCAATGTGCCCTTTACGTTTTCGTGAGTCTTAAAAATACCGACAACCCTTCCGAAAGACGATTTAAACTAACACTTCAAAAAAATGCCTAAACTTTTCATAAGTGTCCTTGTCCATTTGAAGAACGCCCCCTGTCCCAAACCTGAAACACTCTCAAAGACACACTTCAACACTTAAAAAGGCCCAAAATTTAGTAGCCCACAGCCCCAGAAAGGTCCCCCTTTCCCCCGAAAACGCAAAAACTCGAGAAAGTTAAATGCTATGCCTCCAGCGGGGTGTGTAAAGAGCCCAACAACCAGACAGCTCTCCACCCAATAAAAATTAAAATTTCCCTCCGTCGGAAAGTTGTCCTTGTACCCTTGAAACCGTCCCTACACAAAGCAAGTAGCACTGCCCCTTTAAAATAGCTAGTAGACTGTCCTTACATAGTAGTAGCACTGCCCTTACATAGTTGTCCACTGCCCCTACATTACTTGTAGCACTGCCCCTTCCTAGTTTAGTAGCATTTGTCCCCCCTAGTTGAAAGCACTGCCCTTTAACACTTTTTTCTTAGCACTGTCCCTACATTAGCTTTTTAGCACTGTCCCTAACTACTAGTGAAACTGTCCCTAAAAACTAGCTAGTAAACTGCCCCCACCCTAGCTATAGCACGTTCCCAAACACTGTAGAACACTGTCCCTACACAAAAGCTAGTAGCCTGTCCCCCCCCATTAGCAAGTAGCATTTGCCCCAAACCCTAGTTTGTAGCACGTCCCTACAAAAGCTAGTAGCACTGCCCTTTGCACTAGTTTGTAGCACTGCCCCTACACAGTTTAGTAGCACTGCCCCCTACCTGCAAATTTCCCTTTTTTCCCTACACTAGTTTGTAACACTCCCCCTTTACACAAAGCTAGTACATTTCCCTCCCACTAGCTATAGCCCCTTTTCCTATACTAGCTAGTAGCACTTTTTTCCCCCTAGCTAGTAGCGCTGCCCCCTACACAGCTTGTAGAAAATGCCCCCTACATGGATGTACCCACTGTCCCACACTAGCTAGTAGCACGTTGCTATACAATTATAGAAATGTCCATGCCCCCTATTTTATTGGGCATTGTCCCTACTTTAAAAGCTATTAGCATTTTTCCCTCCCAAGCTAGAAATCATTGCCCCGGGCATTAGCTAGCACATTGCCCGACCCAAAGCTTTTTCCCGGGCCCCACACCAGCTAGCACCATCCCCCGGGACACTACTACCCTCTTTGGCCCCTAAACTAGCTAGCTTCATTCCCCCCAACACCAGCTAGCATCATTGCCCCAACCCCAGCTAGCATCATCGCCCCCGACACTACCCTAGCTTTCATTGCCCTGAAACTACTAACTCTTGGGCCCGGGCCCCGCTGGCATCATCCCCCCCGGGACATAGAGAATCATCACCCCGACACTAGCTGGCATCATTGCCCGGGACATTTTTTAAACCAGCACCCCCCCCGACTCCAGCTAGCATCATCGCCCCCGACACTAGCTGCAAAATTCCCTGAAAACAGCTAGCATCACTCCCCGGGCCCACAAAATCATTTTTTCAGCACTACCCAACATCAAAAGCCCGACATTTAGCTAGCATCATCGCCCCGACACTAGTAGAATCATCACCCCGGACTGCTAGCTCATTGCCCTGACACTACCCCTGCATATCGCCCGGGCCCACTAGCTAATCATCGCCCCGCCCATTTAGCTAGCATCATAGCCCCCGACATAGCTACATCATCCCCCCAAAAAACTAGCAAAGCATAAATTGCCCCGACACTAGTTTGCATAAATCGCCCCCCGACACTAGCTACATAACCCGCCCCACCCCTAGCTAGCTTCTTTTCCCCTGACACAAACTAGCAATCATTCCCCCGACACTAGCAGCATCATCCCCCCCGGACACTAGCTAGCATAAATTTGCCCTGACACTAGCTAGAAACACTGCCCTGCCCAAAAACCAAAACTTTCGTTCAACACTAGCAACCCATCATAGCCCCGCCCACAAGCAGCATCTTTCCCCCCGAAATAGCATCATTCCCCCAAACACAAGTTTAGCCTTTGGCCCCCGACACCATGCATCATAGAAACCAAACACTAGCTACCCATAAACCCCCCGACACTAGCTAGCATCATTGCCCGCCACTAGCTAGGAAATAAACGCCCCACACTACAGCGCATCTTTTTGCCCTGACACTAAGCTAGCCCACCCGCCCCTACACTAGCTATCTCTTTCCCCCCCCCGACAGCTGTGTGGGGGGCGATGATGCAAGTAGTGTCGGGGCTATGATGCTTGCTGTGTCTGAACAAACGATTTTGTGACAAGGCAATGATGCTAGCGTGTCAGGGCAATGTTTGTAGTGTTGGGGCGATGTTGCTAGTGTCGGGGGGGATGATGTTAGCTAGTGTCGGGGCGAGGGGCACTAGCTAACAGCATCCCGGGGGACTCCACTCCCTCATCGCCCCGACACTAGCAACATCATTTGCCCCGACCCCAAAGCTGACACTTACCCCGACACAGCTAGCATAAATCCCCCCCGACTTTAAAACAGCATCATTGCCCCACACTGGTGACACCCACGCCCCCGACACTCGTAGTATCATTGCCCGAAAACTAGCTAGAAATAAATGTTTTGACACTAGCTAGCATCATTCCCCCTGAACCACTAGCATCATTGCCCTGAACTAGTAGCATCATTGCCCTGACACAAAATAGCATCATTGCCCTGACCTAGCTAGTTCTTTTTGCCCGCACAGCAAATCATTCCCCTGACACCAGCTAGCTTCATTGCCCTGACACGCTACCCATCATTCCCCTGACACCAGCTAGCATCATTGCCCTGACACTAGTAGCATCATTCCCCTTGACACAGCTAGCATCATTGCCATGACATTTAGTAGCTTCATTCCCCTTTGACACAGCTAGCATCTTTGCCCTGACACTAGCTAGCTCATTGAGGGACATTTAGCTAGCTCTTTTTCCCCCGGGGACACTAGCTACATCATTCCCCCGGACACTAGCTAGCATCATTGCCATGAAACAGCTACACATTCCCTTTGACATGGGCTGGGCACATTCCCCCTGAAAATTTTCCTAGCATCATTGCCATACACTAGCTAGCATCATTGCCGGGACACTAGCAGCATCATTGCCCTGACACAGCTAGCATTTTTTCCCCTGACACTAGCTACTTCTTTCCCCAGGGACACAAGCTGCATCTTGCCCTACACTGGGAGCTTTAAATTCCCCTGATACGGAAAAGAATATTGCCCTGACATAGCTAGCATCATTGCATGCCTATGCAATAATTGCAACTGGTGATCACGTGGGGGGAGGGTGACAAAAACTGTCGACGGTGAGGTGAGGGAGGGTGACAGAACTGTCGACCGTGAGGGAGGGGGGGGGGTTTTGGGAAAACGGGTCGAGGGGTTGAGGGGAGGGGGGGGGTACAGAACTGTCGACGGTGAGAGGAGGTGAAAGAACTGTCGCCCGGTGAGGGGAGGGGGGGGTTTGACAGAACTGTCGACGGTGAGGGGGGGGAGGGTGGCAAAACTGTCGACGATGAGGGAGGGAGGGTGCCCAAAACTGTCGACGGTAAAAGTGGGGTGACAGAACTGTCGACGGTAGGGGAGGGGAGGGGGGACAGGACTTCGGGGTTTGAGGGGGGGGGGAGGGTGACAGAACTGTGGGACGGTAAAGGGGGGAGGGAGGGGACGGGACTGTCGACGGTGGGGGGAGGGGGGGGTGACAAAAACTGCGAGGGGTTGGGGGGAGGGAGGGTGACAGGACTGTCGACGGTGAGGGGAGGGGGGGTCCCCGAACTGCGAGGGTGAGGGGAGGGGGGGTTGAGGGGGACGTCGACGGTGGGGGAGGGAGGGTGCCCGGGAACTGTCGACGGTGAGGGGAGGGGGGGGTTTGACAGGATTTGTCGAGGGTTTGAGGGGAGGGGGGGTGACGAACTGTCGACGGTAAAGGGGAGGGAGGGTGACGGGAAACTGTCGACGGGGAGGGGAGGGAGGGTGACAAACTGTCGACGGTGAGGTGGAAGATCTCGTGAGGGTTGTGGGGAGGGGAAACCCACAAGGTGGGGGTTTAAGAAGCCCAGCTTCATGGGGAAACCCAAAACCATTAAAAAACACGTAAGTTCCCCCGTTTTCCCTAACAACAAAATTTATTTTTTTCCACTATAATCTACCTTGTCAAAAATTTTACTACCCGCATTTACTTTTTTTCGAAGGGTTTGAAGCCCAGGATCTTGTTTAATTCATTGTCCTAAAAGATGTCTCAGATAGTTTTCAAACCTTTACACCCCTTTAAATCCTCAAAATTTGTTAAATTAAAAAACCATAAATTTAAAAGTTTTGGGATTTTCTTTTTAACAAAAAGCAGAAAAAGGGAAAATGCGATAGAAATTTATAGAAAAAAGGTGGGATTTTTGGGGGAAAATGAACATATTATTAGAAACGGGGGAAATTTAAAGGTCCCTCTTAATAGTAGTTTACGTATGAAAAAAGGGAAGGGTGTTCTCTGTTTACCAAGATACCTTTGGGTTACTGCAGTTTTGGACAGTGTTGTTAAAAAATAGTATAAAATACAAAATTTTTAAATTTTCTACTGTTCCCTTTGTATTTGTGACGAAACCACTCCCCGTGGCAAAAAATTTTTCGTCAAAAAGATACCCAATCTGTATGTGGGCGCCCTCACTCGTGGTGTTAGTGTGACTTCATGGCCAGGTTTGGGCCCAAAAAAAACCCCTGGTATTTGCGCCTTGTGTTTTTTTACCGTTCATATTTTCGGAGGGTTTAAAGTGGATAATTTTTTGTGTTACAGGTGAGTTTTGTTTAGGGGAGTCCCCGTGTGTTCAGCCCCCGTAACCCCAAGGTAAGATAATGGCCAAGCTAAAATAACAAACTGATTATGGGAAAACTGAAAAAAAACCAAGGGGGAAATGGCCCCCGCTAACATAAACAGCTAAGATTAGGGGCCCCGCTAAAATAATAGCAAGAAAATAAGAAAAAAAGTAAAAAAGGTAAGTTAAAAAAAGAAAAAAATAGAAAAGGAAGATAAAAGGCCCCCGGAAAGAAAAAAAAAGGGCCAAACAAAATAATAGCCCGGAAGGGTTTTGGGCCCGGGGCCCCCCCGGGCCCAAAGGTGTTGGGGGAGCTTAAAAGCAAGGAAGTAATGGCCAAGCAACCCCGCCAAGGGTGTTGGCCAAGGGGGGGGGGGGGTGGGGGGGGAGGGGGGGGGGGAAACCCCGCTGGGGGAAAAGGGGCCCAACCTTTGGGCCCGGAACGGGGACCCTTTAGCGGTTTTTCCCCCCCCCCTTCCCCCCCCTTTCCCGTCCACCCCCCCCTTAATTTTTTTGATTGGGGCCCCTTTCCTGGGGGGGGGGGCCCCCCCCCCTCCCCCCCAACCCCATTAATTTTGACTCCTTACCCCCTTAAATTTTTTTGGGGGCCCTTTGATCCCTTGGGGTTTTATAATATGGGTTAAAAAATTTGGTTTCCGGGAAAAATTTAAAAAATTTAAAAATTTCCTTAAAATTTAAAAAACCCCCTTGTATATGTTCCCCCTTCCCTTTTCCCAAAAAAGCCTAAAAAACCCAAAAAAACCTAAAGTAAACACTTTTTTAATTTTTCCTTTGGGGGCTCCCAACTCCCTTGGTTTCCATTCCCTTTCCTTTACCTTTTTTGTTCCGGGGAAAATTCCTTAATTTTTTACTTTATTTTGACCCCATCAAGGGGGTTTTGGAATTTTGGGAAAAGTATTGGCTTCTTTTTCTTCTCTCCTCAGGTTATTAAATTCCCCCTTCCTCACTCTTTTCTGTTCAGGAGGGTCCCCGCTTTTTCGGGGCTTTGCAATGCCCGCGGTTGTCACTTTTTCCCGTTCTTCATTTATTAACTTCCTACAATAAAATAAATTTACCATCTGTAAGGACGAAAATATTTTAAGTAATGTGTGTAATGTATTTAATTTTTTTTTTGGCCTAGCTGTTTTGCTACTTTAAAATAAAGAAGTGAAATATGTTATCAGGCTTTTTTTATGCCCTTTGAAAGAGAAAGGGAAAAAAAAAAATGTTTCCCTTTAAACAGGCCCCGGGAAACCCAATCGCTGGATAAAAGGGGGGCCCCCCTTTTTACAGCAGTAGCCCAGAAACTAGCCTGCGTAAAAAACGGGGGCCCTCCCGTTTCAACAGTAGCCCAGAAAAAATAGCCTGCTGTTTTAAAAAGGGGGCCCCCCTGTACAACAGTAACCTGGAAAAATTGCCTGCTGTTTTAATTGGAGCCCCCCGTACAACAGTAACCTGGAACTTATCCTGCTGAAAAAAACGGGGGGATGTTGTATAAATTTGGGCCCGCTCGCGACTAACACGGTGGCCCCTTTTTGCCAAAAACAGCAGCACTGTTGGATGCTGGGGGTGGGTTATGAAATTTTAGGTAGATTTGTATGTGTATAAAAAATGACAAAAGGATAAATTTAGACAATTTTGGAAAACGTTTTTGCCCGACATTTGGCCCTTTTTGAGTCCAGTGTAACTTTCCCACGTAAAGATGTGGACAGAGCTGTGAAACCGGGAGTGTTTTTTTAAAGGGGAATGGATGACCTTTCACCTCGGGTTTTTGGGGGTGCCTAGGAACATGAATCATGCACACCGTTTGGTTTTGCTGACCATCTTTTCCCCGCTGAAACCCCTTGTGTGCTGGGCCCACCTTCTCCCGGGCCAACTGTCTGCTGACCACTTGTGGCTGACCACCTGTGGGGGCTGAAACCCTGTTTTGGTGACCGCTTTTCTGTTGGGCCCCCCTGCTGCTGACCCCCGTCTGCGACCACCGGGTTTCTGCCACCTTTCTGCTGACCCCCCGTTGCCCCCCCCCGAACCCCCTGTCGCGGGCCCCCTGTCTGCTGACCGTTGTCTGCTGAACCCCCTGTCCGCTGAACCCCCTGTCGCGACCACCTTCTGCTGACCGCTTGTTGCTACCACCTGTCTGCTGACCACCTGTCTGCTGACGCTTTGGGCCTCTCCCCTGTTTTACTGGCCACCCGCTGCTGACCCCTTTTCTGCTGACCACCTTCTGCTTTACCCCCTGTCGCTGACCACCTGTCCAAATGACCCCTGTTTTGCTGACCCTTGTCTGCGACCCCCCGTCTGCTGACCCCCTGTCTGCCCGACCACCCGGGCTGGACCCCTTTCTGCTGACCCCCCTTCCCGCTACCCCCTGTCGGGGACCCCCTGTTGCTGACCCACCTGTCTGCTGACCGCTTGTCTGCTGACCCCTTTTCTCTGACCGCCGTTCTGCGACCCCCTGCCCGCTGAACCCCCTGCTTTCCCGACCACCTGTCTGCTGACCACCTGTCTGCTGACCACCTTTTCCCCCTGACCCCCCCTGCTGACCACCTGTCTGCTGACCCAAGGGAAATTGGGGAGACAAATGGGTGTAATTTTCGACAAAAAATTTTTAAAAATTTTCAACGTGCTAAAAATAAAGGAAAACTACAAGGGGTTAAGCAATACTAGATTAAAAAAATAGCTTTAAGAAGCAATACCGAAAAAAAACAGCATGAAATTTTAAAAAGTAAAGAGGGAAATTTGCCAATTTAAAAGGGAACAGTAAAAACTTAAACAGCATGATTTTTAAAAGTAATAAATTTAAAAAGCATGATTGTAAAAAGAATAAAAATTTAAAATAGCTTTATTGTAACAGTAATAAAATTAAACTGCATGTTGTAAAAAGTAATAAACTTAAACTAGCATGATTGTAATATTAATAAACTTAAACTAGCATGATTGTAACAGTAATAAACTTAAACTAGCATGATTGTAACAGTAATAAACTTAAACTAGCATGATTAAAATCAGTCATTTAAAACGTTGCTAGCATGATTGAAGCAATGCTAAAGGAAAACTAGCATGATTTAAGCAATACTAGATTAAAACTAGCATGAAGCAATACCGAAGAAAAACTAGCATGATTGTAACAGTAATGAGGTAAACTAGCATGACTGTAAGAATAAAGGCAAACTAGCATGATTGTTACAGGAATGAGGGTAAACTAGCATAATTGTAACAGTAATGAAAGGTAAACTAGCATGATTGTGACAGTAATGAAAGGTAAACTAGCATGATTGTAGCAGTAATAAACTAGCGTGATTGTAACAGTAATGATGGTAAACTAGCATGATTGTAAGAGAAATGAGGGTAAACTAGCATGATTTTTAACAGTAATGAAGGTAAACTAGCATGATTGTAACAGTAATGAGGGTAAACTAGCATGATTGTAACAGTAATAAACTTAAACTAGCATGGTTGAATCAGTCATAAAGCTTTGCTAGCATGATTGAAGCAATGCTGAAGGAAAACTAGCATGATTTAAGCAATACTAGATTAAAACTAGCATGATTGAAGCAATACCGAAGAAAAACTAGCGTGATGGTAACAGTAATAAAGGTAAACTAGCATAATTGTAACAGTAATAAAGGTTAACTAGCATGATTGTAACAGCAATAAAGGTTAACTAGCATGATTGTAACAGTAATAAAGGTTAACTAGCATGATTGTAACAGTAATAAAGGTTAACTAGCATGATTGTAACAGTTAATTAAAGGTAAGCTAGCATGATTGTTCAACAGCATAAAGGTTAACTAGCATGATTGTAACAGTAATAAAGGTGTAACTAGCATGATTGTAAAAAACAATAAAGGTTAACTAGCTTGATGGCTACAGTAATAAAGGTTTACTAGCATGATTGTAACAGTATTAAAGGTTAACTAGCAGGCTTTGTAAAGTAATAAAGGTTAACTAGCTTGATTGCAACAGTAATAATAAAGGTTAATAGGCATGAATGTAACAGTAATAAAGGTCTAACTAGCATGATTTGGAACAGTAAATATAAAGGTTAACAGATGATTGTAACAGTAATAAAGGTTAATAGCATGATTGTAACAGTTAATTAAGGTTACACTAGCATGATATGTAACAGTAATAAAGGTTAACTAGCATGATGGGTAACAGTAATAAGGTTAAACTAGCATGATTGTAACAGTAATAAAAGGTTAACTTGCATGATTTTGTACAGTAATAAAGGTTAACTAGCATGATTGTAAACAGTTAATAAGGTTAACTAGCATGATTGTACAGTATATAAAGGTAACACTAGCATGTTTGTACAGTAATAAAGGTTTAAAAAGCATGATTGTAACAGCAATAAAGGTTAAACTAGAGCATGATTGTAACAGAAATAAAAAGGTTAACTAGCATGATTGTACGTACATAAAGGTAAACTAGCATGATTGTAAACAGTAATAAAGGTAAACTAGCATGATTTGTAACGCAATAACAGGTAAACTAGTATGTATTGTACGCAATAAAAGGTTAACTAGCATGGAATGTAAACAGTATTAAAGGTTAACTAATCTGTTGTTTTTCATTTGTCATATTTGTTGGTTGTAACCAACAGTCACCATCTCAATTACATCTTTCAGTTTGGTTCCACAACATAAGTACATTCATTGTGCAGATAAATGGTATCAAAAAAAAAAAAAAAAAAAAAAATACCGACCGACACGATGACTAAATAACCGAAACGTAGTCGATGAAGGATCGTATTATACTACATGTGTGTTTATTGTTTACATTCTCTTGTATGAGGGAGATATGTGTGAAGTGTATAAGCGGGAGATGAGCATTAACACGGGAGATATTCCTCCAGCAGAGAACCCGCAATAATGGATTCAGATTGGATCAATTTAGATTTAGAAAGGATATAGGAAAGTATTGGTTTTGAAATGGGGCAGGTGATGAGTGGAACAGTCTGCCTAGTAGGGTGATTGAAGCTAAAACCTTGGGTAGCTTCAAATTTAGGTTAGATAAATGCACGAGTGAGAGGGGTTGGATTTGAGTGGGACTTGCGCATGAGTTAATAGATTTGTCAAAGTTTATTGCTTGGGTAGCATTGAAAATAAGTTGGGCAAATATTTTTGTTAGTGGGTTTAGGTTTGAGAAGGACGTGCCTAGTATGGGCCAATAGGCCTGCTGCGGTGTTCCTCCATTCTTGTGTTCTTATGTATTCCCGGACTGGCTAGCAGGCGTCATGTGTAACATGCTTAGGATTCTTTGTTAAGGTCTCTGAACGCTGTGTCAAGGGTGCCACCAGCCTGGCATGTGTTGCAGCAGCTGATGTAGGTAACAGCTCCTAGCTTGTAAATAAAGTTAGAACTTTAACCTTGTAAAACCTCATGTAAAAAATGCTTTGTGATATGATCGATCGTGTTGTTGTGTACACAAATAGGGATCTTGATTTTTACTCACCTCTTTAAGGATCTCTTGTAGGTAAATGGTTCAGAGAACCATTTAAATGGTTCAGAGAACCATTTAAATGGTTCAGAGAACCATTTACCTACAAATTAGACACATGTACAACACTTGGGTATCTTTATTGAGGAAACGTTTCGCCACACAGTAGTTTCATCAGTCCTGTACCAACAAGAGTGGTGTAGATCAGGAGTCTGGAGTAATCAGTTTGCTCAGCCTGGAGTTAGAGTAAATCAATCCAATCACGCTTCATCTGTATTGAAGATTGATGGACTGATTACATGTATCCCAGGTGGGGGACTGATTACCTCAAACTTCATTTCTTGATCTTCACCATTCTCCTTTTGTATTGATGATGAAGTCTGTGTGGCCGATAGTTTCTCAGTAAAGATACCAAGTGTTGCAATTTGGCAAATTATCTAGGATGTGTTTTTCCCCGCCTGTGTAGCTCCCCGCATGTGTAGTCTCCAGCCTGTGTAGTTCTCTCCCGCCTGTGTAGTCTCCCCGCCTGTGTGCTCCCCGGCCTGTGTAGTCTCCCAGCCTGTGTAGTCTCCACGCCTGTGTAGTCTCCCCGCCTGTGTAGTCTCCCAGCCTGGGTAGTTCCTAGCCTGTTTGTAGTTCTCCCCGGCCTGTGTAGTCTCAGCCTGTGTAGTCTACCAGCTGTGTAGTCTCCAGCCTGTGTCAGTTTCTCCCCGCCTGTGTAGTCTCCTGCCTGTGTAGTCTCCCCGCATGTGTAGTCTCCCAAAACCAGTGTAGTCTCCCCGCCTGTGTAGTCTCCAAGCTGTGTAGTTCTCCCTGCCATGGTTGTCTCCAGCCTGTGTAGTTCCCAGCATGTGTAGTCTCCCAAGCTGTGTAGTCTCCCCGCCTGTGTAGTCTCACAGCCGTGTAGTCTCCCGCCTGTGTTGTCTCCCGCCTGTGTAGTCTCCCGCTGTGTGATCCTGAATACTAAACGCAACTGTGATAGCTCTCCCGCTCTGTGTTAGTCTCCCCGCATGTGTTGTCTCACAGCCGTGTAGTATCCCCAGCCTGTGTAGTCTCCCGCCTGTGTAGTCCCGCCTGTGTGTTTTATTTTTTTTTTAGGGGGTCTCCCGCCTGTGTAGTCTCCCCGCCTGTGTAGTCTCCCCACCTGTGGTTCCCAGCCTGTGTAGTCTAGTTCCCCGCATGTGTAGTCTCCCCGGCCTGTGTAAGTTCCCCGCCTGTGTAGTCTCCAGCCTGTCGTAGTCTCCCAGCCTGTGTAGTCTCCCCGCCTGTGTAGCCTCCACGCTGTGTAGTCTCCCAGCCTGTGTAGTCTCCCCGCCTGTGTAGTCTCCCCGCCTGTGTAGTCTCCCCGCCTGTGTAGTCTCCCCGCCTGTGTAGTCTCCCCGCCTGTGTAGTCTCCCTGCCTGTGTAGTCTCCCCGCCTGTGTAGTCTCCCCGCTGTGTGTCTCCCGCCGTGTAGTCTCCCTGCCTGTGTAGTCTTCCCAGCCTGTGTAGTCTCGCCTGTGTAGTCTCCCTGCCTGTGTAGTCTCCCGCCTGTGTAGTCTCACAGATCTGTGTAGTCTCCCTGCCTGTGTAGTCTCCCAGCTGTGTAGTCTCACTGCTCTGTGTAGTCTCCCAGCCTTGTGTAGTTCCCCCGCCTGTGTAGTCTCCCCGCCCTTATGTGTCTCCCCGCTGTTAGTTCTCCCGCCTGTGTAGTCTCCCCGCCTGTGTAGTCTCCCCCCCTGTGTAGTCTCCCAGCCTGTGTAGCTAGCCCCTCCTGTGTAGTCTCCCCGCCTGTGTAGTCTGCCCCGCCGTGTAGTCTCCAGCTGTGTAGTCTCCCTGCCTGTGTAGTCTCCCAGCCTGTGTAGTCTCCCCGCCTGTGTATCTCCCTGCCTGTTTTTGTAGTCTCCCAGCCTATGTAGTCTCCCAGCCTGTGTAGTATCCCCGCCTGTGTAAGTCTCCCAGCCTGTTGTAGCTCTCCCCTGCCTGTTGTAGTCTCCCGCCTGTGTAGTCTCCCCCAGCCCTGTGTAGTCTCCTGCCTGTTTGTAATCTCCCAGCCTGTGTAGTCTCCATGCCTGTGTAGTATCCAGCTGTGTAGTCTCCCCGCCTGTGTAGTCCCCAGCCTGTGTGAGTCTCCCCGCCTGTGTAGTCTCCCAGCCTGTGTAGTCTCCAAGCCTGTGTAGTCTCCCCGCCTGTGTAGTCTCACAGCCTGTGTAGTCTCCCAGCCTGTGTAGTCTCCCAGCCTGTGTAGTCTCCCGCCTGTGTAGTCTCCCAGCCTGTGTAATCCCACGCCTGTTGTTAGTCTCCCTGCCTGTGTGTCTCCCCGCTGTGTAGTCTCCCAGCCTGTGTAGTCTCCCCGCCTGTGTAGTTTCCCAGCTTGTTGTCTCCCTGCCTGGTAGTCTCCAGCTGTTGTAGTCTCCCCGCCTGTGTAGTCTCCCTGCCTGTGTAGTCTCCCTGCCTGTGTAGTCTCCCAGCCTGTGTAGTCTCCCAGCCTGTGTAGTCTCCCCGCCTGTGTAGTCTCCCCGCCTGTGTAGTCTCCCAGCTTGTGTATGGTTCTCTCCCCGCCCTGTGTAGTCTCCCAGCCTGTGTAGTACTCTCTGCCGCTGTGTAGTCTCCCAGCCTGCGGAGTCTCCCAGCTGTGTAGTCTCTCAGCCTGGGTAGGTCTCCCAGCCTGTGTAGTCTCCCAGCCTTTGTAGTCTCCTAGCCTGTGTAGTCTCCCCGCCTGTGTAGTCTCCCCGCCTGTGTAATCTACCCGCCTGTGTACCTCCCCCTGTGTAGTCTCTGCATGTGTAGTCTCCCAAGCCCTTGTGTAGTCTCCCCGCCTGTGTTTAGTTTCCCAGCCTGTGTAGTCTCCCAGCCTGTATAGTGTCCCCGCCTGTGTAGTCTCTCCGCTTGTGTAGTCTCCCAGCCTGGGCAGTCTCCCAGCCTGTGTAGTCTCACCCGCATGTGTAGTCTCCCAAGCTGTGTTAGTCTCCCGCCTGTATAGTCTCCCGCCTGTGTAATCTCCGCTGTGTAGTCCCTCGCTTGTGTAGTTCCCCACCTGTGTTAGTCTCCCCGCTGTGTAGTCTCCCGCCTGTGTAGTCTCCAGCCTAGTAGTCTCCCTGCCTGTGTAGTCTCCCAGCCTGTGTAGTCTCCCTGCCTGTGTAGTCTCCCAGCCTGTTTAGTCTCTCCGCCTGTGTAGTCTCCCCGCCTGTGTAGTCTCCCTGCCTGTGTAGTCTCCCAGCCTGAGTAGTCTCCCCGCCTGTGTAGCCTCCCAGCCTGTGTAGTCTCCTCGCCTGTGTAGTCTCCCAGCCTGTGTAGTCTCCCAGCCTGTGTAGTCTCCCCGCCTGTGTAGTCTCCCAGCCTGAGTAGTCTCCCTGCCTGTGTAGTCTCCGAGCCTACTGGCCCATACAAGGCAGGTCCTTATTAAGAAGCAACTTTGATTTATTGAGTCGCAAATGTTCAGAAGCTTAGGTATGACCCACTGCAGTCTGGCGGATCTTTTACATAACTCGGGAAGGTTAGGTTAGGTAAAGTTTGTCAGGAAACATGACAAGTGTTTCCTGAGGCGGGTCTTAGTCATACCCCTCTAACACTTGAAAAATTATGGTTATGATTACAACCGTCAGAAAGACGACTACGATGTTCCTCAACTTCAAGGCTGAGGGACTGATTACCTCATATTGTGTATAGACTTCTAATGTCTTCCAGTTATGTTCTTGAATTTGTATTGCTAAAGCTACTGGTTCTAGCAGTGTGTGGGGTAACTCACTTGTCTTCCCTCAGCACTGTCTTAACTCAGCACTGCTATCTTCCCTCAGCACTGTCTTAACTCAGCACTGTCTTAACTCAGCACTGCTATCTTCCCTCAGCACTGTCTTAACTCAGCACTGCTATCTTCCCTCAGCACTGTCTTAACTCAGCACTGCTATCTTCCCTCAGCACTGTCTTAACTCAGGACTGCTACCCTTTCCCTACACTGTCTTAACCGCACTTGTGCACATACGGGTGTGTCAGTGCACATACTGGGTAGTGTCGTGCACATATTGGGTAGTGTCGAAACCATACTGGGTGTGTCAGTGCACAAATGGTAGTGTCAGTGCACATATTGGGTAGTGTCGTGACATATGGGTAGTGTCAAACACTACTGGGTATGTCATACAATACGGTAGTTTTCGGTACACATACGGGTATGTCAGTCACATACGAGTATGTGAAACCATACGGGGTAGTGTCAGTGCCACGGGTAGTGTCATACACATACTGGGTGGCTTTACAATATGGTATGTCAGTACAATACTGGGTAGTGTCATCACAACGGGGTAGTGTCAGACACATACGGGGAGTGTAGTACACTCTGGGTTTTGGTCTACACTACTGGGGGTCATCACTACGGGGTAGTGTCAGTGCACATACTGGGTAATGTCAGTGCACATACTGGGTAGTGTCAGTGCACATACTGGGTAGTGTCAGTGCACATACTGGGTAGTGTCAGTGCACATACTGGGTAATGTCAGTGCACATACTGGGTAGTGTCAGTGCACATACTGGGTAGTGTAGTGCACATACTGGGTATGTCAGTGCAAACGGGGTATTTCATTTGCACATATGGGTAGGGTCAGGCACATACGGGTAGTGTCAGTGCACATAGGGGTGTGTCAGTGACATGGTGGGTAGGTCAGTACACATACGGGTATTCAGGCACAACGGGGTAGTGCAGTGCACATACGGGTAGGCACGCACTACGGGGTAGTGGTCAGTGCACATATGGGTAGTTCAGTGAACTACTGGGAGTGTCAAGCACTAGGGGGTTAGTTCATGCACATACGGGGGTGTGTCAGGCAATCGGGGTATGTCAGCAAATATGGGTAATGTCGTGCACATAGGGTAGTGTCATACACATACGGGTATGTCACTACACATACTGGGTAATGTATGCACATACGGGTATGGCAAACACATACGGGGTAGTGTCAGTGCCATACGGGTATTCAGACTCATACGGGTATGTCAGTACACATACTGGGTAGTGTCAGACTCATACTGGGTAGTGTCAGTGCACATACTGGTAAGCAGGGGGCACATACGGGGTATGTCAGTGCACATATGGGTATGCAGCGCACATACGGGTGGTCAGTCACATAGGGGTAGTGTCGTGCACATAAGGTAGTGTCGTCCATCTGGGTAGTGTCAGTGCACAAAAGGGTAGTGTCAGTGCACAGGGTGGGTAGTGTAGTACCATACGGGGTATTTCAGTGCACATAGGGGATGTCAGGCACATACTGGGATGTCAGCGCACATACGGGTATTCAGGCAAAAACTGGGTAGTGTCAGTGCACATACTGGTGTTAAATGCCCTACTGGGTAGGCATGCACATACTGGGTAGTGTCAGTGCCCCATACTGGGTTGCAGCACACAACTGGGTAATGCAGTGCACATAGGGGGTAGGTCAGTACACATACTGGGTATGTCACTACACTACTGGGAATGTAAGTCACATACTGGGTAGTGTCATACACATAGGGTAGTGTCTTTTGCACATACGGGGGTAGTTCAGTACACATACTGGTGTGTCAACACATACGGTATGTGGTACCATACGGGTAGTGTCAGACCATACTGAGAAGCAGTACACATACTGGGTAGGGGTCAGTCACAAAATGGGTATGTCATACACATAGGGGGTATGTCATAACACATACTGGGTATGTCAGTACACATACTGGGTAGTGTCAGTACACATACTGGGTATGTCATACAACAACGGGGTATGCAGACCAATCGGGGAGTGTCAGTACACATACGGGTAGTGTCAGTGACATACGGGAATGTCATGAAACTGGGGTAATGTCATGCACTTATGGGTAGTGTCAGGCACAACGGGGTAGTTAGCGCACATAGGGGTAGTGTCATGACATACGGGGTAATGTCATGCACATACTGGTAGGTCAGTGCACATACTGGGTAGTGTCAGCCACATATGGGGTGCAGTGCACATACGGGGTAGGCCCGTGCCCTACGGGTAGTGTAGTGCACATACGGGGTGTGTCAGTGCACATACTGGGTAGTGCAGTGCACATGGGGGGTAGTGCAGTACACATACTGGGTTTTGTCGTGCACCTACGGGTAGTGTCAGTGCACAACTGGTAGTGCGCGCACATACTGGGATGTCAGTGCACATACGGGTAGTGCAGTACATACGGGATGTCAAGCACATACTGGGTAGTGTCAGTGCACAACTGGGTATTTTCAGTGCACAACTGGGTATGTCAGCACACATACTGGGAAATGTCGTGCACATACTGGGTAGTGTCAGTACACTACTGGGTAGTGTCACTACACATCTGGGTAATTCGTGCACTACGGGATGTCTACACATAGGGGTATGTCAGTCCCAAATAAGGGGTGTCAGTACCATCGGGGGTAGGGTCAGTACACATACGGGTAGTGTCAGAAATCATACGGGGTATTCAGTGCACATACTGGGTAATGCAGTGCCATCTGGGTAGGTCATACACATCTGGGTAATGTCATCAATAGGGGTATGTCAGTGCACATACTGGGTAGTGTCAGTGCAATACGGGGAAATGTCATGCACAAAACGGGTAGTGTCATGCCATACGGGGGTTGTCAGTGCACTACTGGGTAGTGTCAATGCACATCGGGTAGTGTCTTGCAATACTGGGTAGTGTCAGTGCCATACTGGGTAGTTTTTCAGCACCATACGGGAAATATCGTGCACATATGGGAGTGTCAGTAACTACGGGGTAGTGTCATGCAATACTGGGTATTCAGTACACATATGGGTTGTCAGTGCCATACGGGGGTAGTGTCAGTACCATACTGGGTAGTCGTGCACTACGGGTAGTGTCATCGCGTACTGGTAGTGTCGGTACACATACGGGTAGTGCATGCACATCGGGGAAATTCAGTGCCATAGGGGTGTGTCATACTAATACTGGGAGGGGTCAGTGACATACGGGTAATGTCGTGCACATACTGGGTAGGTCATACACTACTGAGTAATGTCAGTACACATACTGGTAGTGTCCAGTGCACATACTGGGTAGTGTCATACACAACGAGTAGTGTCGTCACATACTGGGTGTGTCAGTACACAAAAATGGGTAGGTCAGTCCAAATACTGGGTATGTCATGCACAGGTGGGTAGTGTCAATACCCATACTGGTGTGTCTTTTGGGCACATCTGGGAAAAGGCCCATACCATACTGGGTAGTTATTTTACACATACGGGTAGTGTCAGTACACTACTGGGTAGTGTCAGTACACATACGGGGTAATGTCAGGCACATACGGTATGTCAGTACCATACGGGGTAGGTCAGTGCACAACGGGTATGTCATAACATACTGGGTAATGTCGTGCACATACGGGTAGTGTCAACACATACTGGGTAATGTCAGTACACATTGGGTAGTATCTACACTACGGGGTAGGTCATACACATCGGGTAGGTGGGTACACAATGGGTATGTCCTTACACATAGGGGTGTGTGGGAAAACACTACTGGGTATGTCAATACACATACGGGGAGTGTCAGTAAAACTGGGTTGTCATACACATACTGGGTATGTCAGTACCAAACTGGTGTGTCATTACAAACGGGTAGTGTCAGTAAAAACTAGGTAGTGTCATACCATACGGGTTGTCATACACATCGGGGGTAGTGCGGTACACATACTGGGTAGTGTCAGTACACTTTTATGGGGTGTTCATAAACATACTGGTATGTCATACCACATACTGGTAGTAAGTAACTACTGGGTATGTCTACACTACGGGGTAGTGCCGGTACACATACTGGGTAGTGGGGTTACACATACGGGAATGTCTTAACATCGGGGTAGTGTCAGTACACAACTGGGTAGTGTCAGTCACATACGGGGTGTGTCAGTCACATACTGGGTAGTGCAGTACACATACGGGGTGTGTCATGCACATACTGGGTAGTGTCAATATACATATGGGTATTCAGTACACATACGGTTTTGTATCAGTGCACATATGGGTTGTACATGCACATATGGGTGCACATGCTGGCAGAGTGCACATCCCGGGTACATGATGCACATGCTGGGGGACGGTGGTGGCCGGGCATGCGGGGTCGGAGGAGGAAGTTTTGATCGTGGAGTGAACAGCACGCAGCGCAGCACAGCAAAAGAGCAGGGGCAGCGGGGGAGGAGCAGGGGCAGCCGCAGTGAAGCAACAGAAACAAAACTTTAGGAGAAAAAACAGTAGAACCGGGATCAATGTAGCAAAAAAGGCTCACACAGCAGCCAGCCAGAGAAAGTGCGGCGCGGTGGCGGCGACGGGGGCGACGGGGCGGGGTCGACGGCGGCGGCGGTGCCGGGGTATTTGATCGTGAGAAAAGGTGGTATTTGACACCGCTCAAAAACACAACTGGCTTCTCGCCTCTCGTGTAGCACCTCTCCTCCCTCTTCCCCTTCCCCCTTTGGCCCCATTGACCCCGTGTGACCCGTGTGACCGGTGGGAGGCTGGCCGCCTCGCCCCGTGCAGGGCGCACCCGGTGTCCCCGGTGTGGGGGGCCCCCCCCCCGCACGCCCACCCCGTGTTTTTGTGTTAAACAGCCTTTTGGCTGCTACGGTTTTTCCCTTAGTGCCAATACCCCCGCCCAGGGGCCCCCCCACGGCCCGCCCACGGCCCCCCAAAAGGACCGCCCCCCACACCATTCATCTGGGTTTATGGTTGTGTTGGGGGGGCTACACACCCACCCCCCCCCCAAACCCCCCCCGACACTGCTGCCCCCCACACCATCACTCAGCACCTTTTTCACGCCCACACCACTCGCCCACCGGCCCACCACCCCGGAAATATCCTTACTTGAAATGGGTTTTCTAGGCCGGTACACCCCCGGTTCCTTAACCCCTGTTGTACACAAGACACCCCGAGTGTCCTTTCCCATGTTGGTTTACACTCGTACACCCACGAGTGTCCTTAACCCATGTTTGGACACTCAGTACACCCAGTGTCCTAACCCTGTTTGGTAAACCCCATAACCCACGATGTCCTTAACCCAGTTGGGACACTGAGACACTATATAAGGTCCTCAGCAACATAAACTGTGTTTTACACTTGATAAGTGTCCTCAGCAACACTACACTATGATGAGTGTCCTCAGCAAAACTATACTTGTTAGTACACTTGATAATGTCCTCAGTAACAATACTGGGTTTGTCACCGTTTATAAGTACCTCAAACAAAACACACGTGTAGACGTATGAAATTCCTAAAAACTACCCTATGATGATGTCCTCAGCAACACATACTAGTTAGTACATGATAAATGCCTCAGTAAAATGATGTTAGTACACTGTGATAATACCCCCTCAGCAACACTACATTTTTTATCACTAGAAAGTGTCATCTGTAATCTACATATGATAAGTGTCCCCAGCAACACATCTTTGTTACTACCCTTTTAAAAATGTCCTCAAAAAAACCTCCTATGATAATGTCCTCAAAAACAAAAACTGCGTTTGTACACTATAATAGTGTCCTCATAATCTACACTAGATAAATGTCCCCACAACCTAAAATGGTTAGTATACAAAGATAAGTGTCCCTTTGAACACTACACTGTGTTAGTACCTGTGATAATGACCTCACAAACTTACTGTTAGTACCTAGATCGTTCCTCAGCAACACTAACTGGTTAGTACACGTGAAAGGACCTCAGCAACAACACTGTTTAGTACAAGATAAGGTCCTCAGTAATCTACAAACCCATGAAAGTTCCTCAAAACACTACACTGTGTTAGTATACTATATAAAGGTCTTGCAAACCTAAAACTGTGTTATTTTCCCATGATAATGTTTCCCGCAACACTACCTGTTTGTACACTATGGTAAGTGTCCTTAGCAAAAACTCATTGTTAGTACACATGATAAGTTCCCCAGCAACCTACCCTGGTTATACCTATGTAAGTGTCCTCGGGAAAACTACACTGTGTTTACACTATGAAAATGTCCTCAGCAACACTATTTCTTGTTTTGTACACATGAAAAGTGTTCCCCGAACCTATACTGTGTTAGTACACTGTGAAAGTTTACCTCAGAACACTACACGTTTAGTACACTATGATAATTCCCCCATAATAATACACTATGATATGCCCTCAGCAAAACTAACTGTTTAGTAACTATGATAATGTCCCCTTGCAACACTAACTGTGTAGTACACTATGATAAGGGCCTTACAACACTACACTATGATAAGTGTCCAGCAACACTACACTTGTTAGTACACTATGATAAGGTCCTTGCAACACTACACTGTTTTGACCTATGTAAGGTTCTCAGAACACTACACGTGTTGTACATATAAGTTCCTGGCAAAAACTACACTATGATAAGTGTCCCCAGCAACACTACACTGTGTTAGTACACTAGTAAGTGTCCCTTTTGGAACACTACACTATATAAATGTCCTCAGAAAACTACACTGTGTTTTTACACTAGATAAGTGTCCTCAGCAACACTACACTGTGTTATTACACTATGATAAGTGTCCTCAGCAACATACAAAGTGTAAATATATATTTTTAAAATGTCCCCAGAAAAACTACCTGTGTTATACACTATGAAATGTCCTCAGCAACACTACACTTGATAAGTGTTCTCAGCACCCCTAACTATGATAAGTGTCCTCATCAACACTATACTGTGTTATACACTTGAAATGTTTTCCCGCAACACTACACTATGATAAGTGTCCACACCCAAAACTACACTGTTATACACTATGTTTAGTGCCCAGCAACATACACTGTGTTTGTACACTAGATAAAATGTCCTTAGCAACCTACACTGTGTTAGTACACTATGATAAATGTCCCCAGCAACATACCCCTGGTTAGTACACATGATAAGTGTCCCCAGCAACATACACGTGTTAGTACACTATGATAAGTGTCCCTCCAACCACAACGTGTTATACACTAATAGTGTCCTCATCAAACCTTTCACGTTAGTACACTTGATAAGTGCCCCCAGCAACACTACACTGTTGTACACTAAAAAAGTGTCCTCAGCAACACTACACTGTGTTAGTACACTATGATAAGGTCTCAACAACACACACTGGTTTTGTAACCCTAATAAGTGTCCCCGCAACACACCTGGTTAGTACACTAGATAAGTGTCCTCACAAAAACTACAAATGTGTTAGAAAAACTATGATAAGTGTCCCGCAACACTACACTGTGTTAGTACCTATGATAAAGGGCCTCACAACACTACACGTGTAAGTATACTATGTAATTCCTATCAAAAGTAAAAACTGTGTTATACATAGATAAGTGTCCAGCAAACAAAAACTATAAAGTGTCCTCACAACAACACTGTGTTATCACTATGAAATGTCCCAGCAACACTACACTGTGTTAGTACACTATGAAAAATTCCTCAACAACACTACACTGTGGTTACACTAGATAAGGTTCAGCAAAACACACTAGAAAGTGTTCAGCAACAAACACTATGATAAGTGTCCTCAGCAAACACACAAAAGGTCCTCAGAACACTCACATAATGTCCTATCAAACTACACTGTGTTAGACACTTGATAAGTGTCCTCAGCAACACTACATATATAAGTGTCCTCACAACACTACATAGAAAGGCCTCACAAAACTACACATAAGTGTCCTCAGCAACACCCAAATATAAAATGTCCTCAACAACACTACACTGTGTTAGTACACTAGATAATGTCCTCAGCACACTACACTGGTTAGTGCACTAGAAAGTGTCCTCAGCAACACAACTGTGTTTTACACTATGAAAAGTGTCCTCAGCAACACTACACTGTGTTAGTAACTATTTAAGTGTCCTAGCAACACTACAATGTGTTGTACACTATGTAAGTGTCCCAGCAACACTCACTGTGTTAGACACATGAAAGTGTCCTCACAACCTACACTATGATAAGTGTCCCTAGCAACACTACAAAGTTCCCACAAAACTACACTGGTTATACCACTATGATAAGTGTCCTCCAAACACACTGGTTATACATATGGTAAGTGCCTTAGCAACACTCACTTTAAATGTCCTCGCAAAACTACACGTTTTAGTACACTATGATAAGGCCTCCAACAACACTGTTTAGTACCTATGATAATGTCCTCAGCAACACTACAGTGTTTTGTACCTATGATAAATGTCCTCAGCAACACTACACTGTGGTCCCCTGTGGTAAGGGCCTTTGCAAAAATACATAGATAAATGTCCTCAGCAAACAACTTTTAGTACCTATGAAATTCCCCAGCAACACACACTGTGTTAGTACACTATGATAAGTTCCTCAGCAACACTACACTGTGAAATACACAGAAAGTGTCCTCAGCAACACTACACCGTTTGTACCTAGAAAGTGTCCTCAGCAACACTACACTTTTGTTAGTACATATGATAATGTCCTTTTGCAACACTAACTGTGTTAGTACACTATGATAACCTTAGCAACACTACATGTGTTATACACAAGATAAGTGTCCCCAGCAACAACCAGTGTTTGTACCTAGAAAGTGTCCCAGCAACACTACATGTTAGACCACTAGATAAGTTTCCTCAGCAACAAACACGTTTATTTACACTAGAAATGTCCTCAGCAACATACACGTGTTATTACCCCAATTAAGTGTCCTCACAACACTACAATTTTAAGTTCTTGATAATGCCTCAAACACTACACTGTGTTAGTACACTATGTAAGTGTCCCCAGCAACACTACACTATGATAAGTGTTCTCAGCAAAAACTACACTATTAAAGGTCCCAGGACACAAACTATAAAAGTGTTTTTTCCCGCAAAACCCCACATATGATAAGGCCCCACGACAACACTAAGATAATGCCCTCTCAACACTACATGTTTTATACACTTATAAGGTCCTCAGCAAAAACACTGTGTAAGAAAACTTGATAAGTGCCCAGCAACAAAACTGTGTTAGTACACTATGATAAGTGTCCTCAGCAACACTACACTGTGTTAGTACACTATGATAAGTGTCCTCAGCAACACTACACTGTGTTAGTACACTATGATAAGTGTCCTCATCAACACTACACATGTAAGTGTCCTCACAACACTACACTGTGTTGTAAACCCATGATAAGTGTCCCCCCAGCAAAACTACCTGTGTTAGTACACAATGATAAGTTCCTCACAAAAATACACTGGTTAGTAACTTGAAAGTGTCCATCAAAACTCACTGTTAGTACACTAGATAATGTCCCCCCCAGCAACACCACAAAATGGTTTTGTACACTATGTAAGTGTCCCCAACAAACACACTGTGTTAGTACACTATATAAGTCCTCAGCAACACACACTGGAGTAAAAATGATATGTGTCCTCAGCAAAACACACGTGTTTGTACACTATGATAATGTCCTCAGCAAAAACCTACACTGTGTTTAGTACACTTGATAAGTGTCCTCACAACACTACACTGGTAAGTAAACTAGTAAATTCCCCTCAAAAGTATACTGTGTTAGTACACTAGATAAGTGTCCTCAGCAACCTCACTAGATAAGTGTCCTCTCAACACACAAATGTGTTATACACTATGATAAGTGTCCTCAGCAACACTACACGTGTTAGTACACTTTGATAATGTCCTCAAAAACAACGTTTTTAGTAACTGTAAGTTTTCCTCGCAACACCCCAACTATGTAAATGTCCTCAGCAAACTACACATAAATGCCTCGCAACATACCTGTGTTTTGTAACTATGAAAAATTGTCCCCCCGCACCACTACACTATGATAAGTGTCCCCGAACCTACACAAAAAAGTCCCTCAGCAACCCCTCACTATAAAATGCCCATCAACACTACATGTGTTGTACACTAATGTGTCCCCCGCAACACTACATATATAAGTTCCTCACAACCCCCAACACTATAAGTGCCCCACAACACTACCATATGTTCAGCAACACTTTCACTGTTTTAGTACACTATGATAAGTGTCCTCGCAACACTACCTTTTGTTTGTATACTATGATAATTTCCCCCAGCAACACTAATCTGTTAGTACACTATGATAAGTGTCCTAGAACACACCTATATAAGTTCCTCAGAAAACTACCCCCCCTGTGTTGTACACTATATAAGTGCCTCACAACACTACACGGTTAGTACACTATGATAAGTGTCCCCAGCAACACTACACTATGATAAGTTCCTGAGAACACACACTAATGTCCCCGCAACACTACACTGTGTTAGTACACTGAAAAAGGTCCTCAGCAACACTACCTGTGTTATACAAAAAGGAATGCCTTACAAACACTACACTAGAAAAGTGTCCTCACAACCTACACTGTGTTAGTACCCCCTATGATAAGTGTCCCCAGCAAAACTACACTGTGTTAGCACTATGATAAGTGTCCCCAGCAACACACACGTTTTTATACACTATATAAGTGTCCTCACAACACACACTATGATAATGTCCTCAGCAACACTACACATGAAATGTCCTCAGCAACACTACACTTGTTATACACTATGATAAGTGTCCCCGCAACTACACTGTTTATAACATGATAAATGTCCTCAGCAACACTACACTGTTTTGTAACTAGTAATGTCCCCCAGCAACATCACTGTGTTTTCACTATATAATGTCCCCAGCAACACTACACTGTGTTATTAACTTGATTTAATTCCCCAAAACCCACACTGTTTAGTCAATATGGTAAGTGTCCTACAAAAACTTTTCACTATGAAAGTGGGTCCTCAGCAACACTACACGTGTTAGTACACTATATAAGTGTCCCACAAACCCCTACACGTTTAGTACACTATGATAGTGTCCTCGCAACATACACTGTGTTAGTACACTATATAAGTGTCCTCAGCAACCACAAATGTGTTTGTACACTATGATAATGCCCCAGCAACACACACTATGATAAATTCCTCAGCAAAAACACACTATGAAAGTGCCTCAGCAACCTACACTGTGTTAGTACACATGATAAGTGCCCAGCAACACTACCCTGTGTTATACACTAATAAGTGTCCTCACAACACTACACTGTGTTAGTACACTATGATAAGTGTCCTCGCAAACCAGTATTGTACACTTAGCCCCATTCACCATGCATTTTTATTATTATTTTATTTTTTATTATTATTATTATTATTTTTAATTTTTTTATACCCGGTAATGTTTATAAAAACATTTGCAGTGCTGATTTGTGATCGATGACATGGTACGTACGTAATTGAGAGCAGGTTACACGTAATTGAGAGCAGTGTGTACGTACATAATTGAGAGCAGTGTGTACGTACGTTTGATGAGCAGTTTTGTACGTACATAATTGATGAGCAGGTTAAAGTACGTAATTTATGGCATGTGTACGTAAATAATTTATGAGCAGTGTGTACATACGTAATTGAGAGCATGTGTACGTACGTAATTGATGACATGTGTAGTAGAATTTATGACAGTGTGTAGTAGTATGGTGTGTACTACGAATTGATGACAGGTTTACGTACTTATTGATGACAGTGTTTTCGTACGAATTTAGAGCATGTGTACTCGTAATTTTATAGAGTGTACGTACGTAATTGAGACAGTGTGTACGTAAGTAATTGATGAGCAGTGTGTACTAAGTAATTGAGCAATTGTCTAAGTAATTGATGAGCGTGTGTAGTAGGGTAAATCCGTGTGTCGTATAATGAAGCAGTGTTTACGTACGTAATTTATGGAGGGTATGACAATTGATGAAAATGGTAGTAGTAATTTATGAGAAGTGTGTACTAGTAATTTATCAGCAGTGTGTACATACGTAATTTATGAGTAGTGATATGACATAATTGCGAAATTTATTACTTAAATTTATGGCAATTTTATGTACGTAGTGTTGTCCACCATGTACGAGTGTTGTCCACCATGTGCATTGTTGTCCACCAGTGCTTGTTGTCCACCCCCTAACGTACTGTTGTCCCCCCCTTACGTACTGTTGTACACCACTGTACTATGTTTTCCGCCACTGTAGTATGTTTTCCACCGTACGTTGTTTTTTTCCCCCCGTGAGTAGTGTTTTTCCACCACTGTGCGTAGTGTTGTCCCCCACTGTACGTAGTTTGTCCACCCCTGTACGTATTTGTCCACCAAGTAGTTTTGTTGTCCCCCTGTACGTAGTTTCCACGTACATAGTGTTTCCACCACTGTACGTTTTTGTGTTCGTGCACCACTGTATTAGTTTGTCCCCATGTTTGTTTCGTGCACCCCTGTTTAGTGTTTTCCCCCCAGGGTTGTTTCGTGCACCTGATTATGTTGTCCGCCAGTGTTTTGTTTGCACCACTGTATTAGTGTTGTCCGCCAGTGTTTTTTCGTGCACCATATCTAGGACACTACGTATGCTTTCCCTTTCCTAGTTTGTCCCTACCTGTGATTTAAATGCGTGTAGCCCGTGGCCCCACACCTCTCAGTGATCAAGATACGCTGGGGTGAGTCCTTGGCCTGCTTTTTTCCCCTTTTTGCCATCTTGTCCTTGTTAATTTTCCTGGGCCTTATCCCTGTTTTTTGTACCCGGTCCTTATCCCTGATTTCTTTTACCTGGCCCTTTTTCCGATTTTGTACCTGGGCCTTATCCCGATTCTTTGTACCGGGGCCTTTCCCTGATTCTTGTACCTGGGCCTTATCCCTGATTTTGTCCCGGCCTTATCCCCTGATTCTTGTACCTGGGCCTTATCCCGATTCTTGTACCTGGTCCTTACCCCGATTATTTTCTCTCTCTTTTTTTTATGGTTTTTTTCCAGGTAGTTAATAATAAAAATAATAATAATAATAAAAATAATAATAAAAAAAAATCTTTATTTCACAAGTACATATACAACTTATAGAGCCCCTTTCTGACATCAGTGACATACTGTAAAAAAGCTCTTTTTTCCCAAAATGCGACCCCACACCCTCGATAACCCCAGGTCCCGTTTTATTGCTAGTGGGCATGGACAGTAGGTTCTTAAGGAAACACGCCTAATTTTTCCACCCGTACCCGGGATCAAACCCGGTCAGTGTTTGCGCACCGGCCCATCTACGGGGCACCTAAAATATTAAATAAGTGCCATTTGGGGTAAGTCGTACAGATCAAGATTTGATTGACTCGATGGATCAACTTTACTTGTTTGATTGCAGCAACTTAAAAAAATCTTACTTGTGTCTGGGGAAAACAAAACCTAACTTTTTAAAGGGGGAGAAGGGTAAGTCATGGAAGGCGTCGGCAAGCCAAAAGCTCCCGGCGGGTTTTCATATGACTAAAAACCCCCCCTCAGGAAACAATGTCTTGTTTCCTGACAAACCTTACTTTTAACCTAACCGTGTCGTACTCTAATTATGATTTCTCCCCCCCGTCCGCCCCCCCCCCCTGCATCACTGGTCACCGAAAGTTTGGGGAGAGTCTAGTGACGCAGGGAGAGTCTTTTGACCCAGAGAGTCTCGTGCACCAGGGAGGGGGTCTCGCTGAGGGGAGAGTGTCCGTCCAGGAAGAAGTCTCGGCATCGGAAGAGAGTCCACATCAGGAAAAAATTTGTGCATGAGGGAAGGGGCACATAGGGAGAGTGGGGCTCATGCATAGGGAGTCTCATTTTGGGGTCAGGAGAGAGTTCTCAAACAACATGGGGTCTCTTTCATCAGGGAGAGGTCTCATGAATAGGGAGGGGAAATTCGTCACTTCGCTTTACAGAGCTTCACTTTTCAGCGCTTCGCAATACAGCGGTTTCAGTTATACCCATTTTTCATTTTTTCAGGGTTTTTTTATTTATTTGAAAAATGAAAAAAGGCCCATGTTCATTTTGCAACGATTTTCGCTCTACGCGAACCAGGGAACTAACCCGCTATATAACGGGGCCCCCTGTACAGCAGAAGCCGGAACCTAACCTGCTGTAAAGCGGGGCCTCCTGTACAGCAGAACCCGAACCTAACCGCGTATAAGGGGGGGCCCCCGTACAGCAGAAGCCAGGAACCTAACCTGCTATATAAGCGGGGCCCTCCTGTACAGCAGAAGCCAGGAACCTAACCTGCTGTATAAGCGGGGTCCTCCTGTACAACAGTAGCCTGGAACCTAACCTGCTGTATAAGCGGGGCCCTCCTGTACAGCAATAGCCTGGAACCTAACCTGCTGTATAAGTGGAGCCCTCCTGTACAGCAGTAGCCTGGAACCTAACCTGCTGTATAAGCGGGGCCTTCCTGTACAGCAGTAGCCTGGAACCTAACCTGCTGTGTAAGCGGGGCCCTCCTGTACAGCAGTAGCCTGGAACCTAACCTGCTGTATAAGCGGGGCCCTCCTGTACAGCAGTAGCCTGGAACCTAACCTGCTGTATAAGCGGGGCCCTCCTGTACAGTAGCCTGGAACCTAACCTGCTGTATAAGCGGGGCCCTCCTGTACAGCAGTAGCCTGGAACCTAACTTGCTGTACAAGCGGGGCCCTCCTGTACAGCAGTAGCCTGGAACCTAACCTGCTGTATAAGGGGGCCCTCCTGTACAGCAGTAGCCTGGAACCTAACCTGCTGTATAAGCGGGGCCCTCCTGTACAGTAGCCTGGAACCTAACCTGCTGTATAAGCGGGGCCCTCCTGTACAGCAGTAGCCTGGAACCTAACTTGCTGTACAAGCGGGGCCCTCCTGTACAGCAGTAGCCTGGAACCTAACTTGCTGTATAAGTGGGGCCCTCCTGTACAGCAGTAGCCTGGAACCTAACCTGCTGTATAAGCGGGGCCCTCCTGTACAGCAGTAGCCTGGAACCTAACTTGCTGTATAAGTGGGGCCCTCCTGTACAGCAGTAGCCTGAAACCTAACCTGTGTAAGTGGGGCCCTCCTGTACAGCAGTAGCCTGGAACCTAACTTGCTGTATAAGTGGGGCCCTCCTGTACAGCAGTAGCCTGGAACCTAACCTGTGTAATTGGGGCCCTCCTGTACAGCAGTAGCCTGGAACCTAACTTGCTGTATAAGTGGGGCCCTCCTGTACAGCAGAAGCCTGGAACCTAACCTGCTGTATAAGCGGGGCCCTCCTGTACAGCAGTAGCCTGGAACCTAACTTGCTGTATAAGCAGGGCCCTTCTGTACAGCAGTAGCCTGGAACCTAACCTGCTGTATAAGTGGGGCCCTCCTGTACAGCAGTAGCCTTTCGTGCCATATAGGTAAATTAGATCAATTAGCAAGAACTCATTTAAAATTAAGTCATTTCTAAAAATTTCACTTACACGTTTAAAATATTTTTTCATTTATATTAATGCAAAAATTAATCATTTTGTACCAGAAGAACCTTAGAAAACTTAACGCAACCTTGTCATAAGAAGCACAATTTAACTTAGCCTAATCCAACTAAATATATTTTAGATAAGTTTACGATAATTCAATAATATACAAACACAATTAAATACATTTTTACGTTAGGCTCAGAATGATTTTTGTGAAATTATTGCATACACAAGTTTTCGCTTGTCTTACTCGGCAAGAAGAGCTGAGGTTTTCGGTTATTTACTTTCATGTATAATTGTAGTGCCGGTGACATACTGTGTGTCCAGCATGATGTGTCCCACGTGATGTGTCCAGCATGATGTGTCCCACGTGATGTGTCCCGCGTGATGTGTCCAGCATGATGTGTCCCGCGTGATGTGTCCAGCATGATGTGTCCCGCGTGATGTGTCCAGCGTGATGTGTCCAGCATGATGTGTCCCACGTGATGTGTCCAGCATGATGTGTCCCACGTGATGTGTCCAGCATGATGTGTCCCACGTGATGTGTCCAGCATGATGTGTCCCACGTGATGTGTCCAGCATGATGTGTCCCAAGTGATGTGTCCAGCATGATGTGTCCCACGTGATGTGTCCCACGTGATGTGTCCCGCGTGATGTGTCCAGCATGATGTGTCCCACGTGATGTGTCCAGCATGATGTGTCCCACGTGATGTGTCCAGCATGATGTGTCCCACGTGATGTGTCCAGCATGATGTGTCCCACGTGATGTGTCCAGCATGATGTGTCCCACGTGATGTGTCCAGCATGATGTGTCCCACGTGATGTGTCCCGCGTGATGTGTCCAGCATGATGTGTCCCGCGTGATGTGTCCAGCATGATGTGTCCCGCGTGATGTGTCCCGCGTGATGTGTCCAGCATGATGTGTCCCGCGTGATGTGTCCAGCATGATGTGTCCCGCGTGATGTGTCCAGCATGATGTGTCCCGCGTGATGTGTCCAGCATGATGTGTCCCGCGGTGATGTGTGTCCAGCATGATGTGTCCCCCGTGATTTTGTCCCGCGTGATGTGTCCAGCATGATGTGTCCCGCGTGATGTGTCCAGCAATGATGTTGTCCCGCGTGATGTGTCCCGCGTGATGTGTCCAGCATGATGTGTCCCGCGTGATGTGTCCCGCGTGATGTGTCCCGCGTGATGTGTCCAGCATGATGTGTCCCGCGTGATGTGTCCAGCATGATGTGTCCCGCGTGATGTGTCCAGCATGATGTGTCCCACGTGATGTGTCCCGCGTGATGTGTCCAGCATGATGTGTCCCGCGTGATGTGTCCAGCATGATGTGTCCCGCGTGATGTGTCCAGCATGATGTGTCCCGCGTGATGTGTCCAGCATGATGTGTCCCACGTGATGTGTCCAGCATGATGTGTCCTACGTGATGTGTCCCGCGTGATGTGTCCCACGTGATGTGTCCCGCGTGATGTGTCCCGCGTGATGTGTCCCGCGTGATGTGTCCTATGTGATGTGTCCAGCATGATGTGTCCTACGTGATGTGTCCAGCATGATGTGTCCCACGTGATGTGTCCAGCATGATGTGTCCCACGTGATGTGTCCAGCATGATGTGTCCCGCGTGATGTGTCCTACGTGATGTGTCCAGCATGATGTGTCCCACGTGATGTGTCCAGCATGATGTGTCCCAAAGGTGATGTGTCCCGGTGATGTGTCCGCGTGATGTGTCCCGCGTGATGTGTCCTACGTGATGTGTCCAGCATGATGTGTCCTACGTGATGTGTCCCGCTTGATGTGTCCTACGTGATGTGTCCCACGTGATGTGTCCCGCGTGATGTGTCCCGCGTGATGTGTCCTACGTGATGTGTCCAGCATGATGTGTCCTACGTGATGTGTCCCGCTTGATGTGTCCTACGTGATGTGTCCCACGTGATGTGTCCCACGTGATGTGTCCCACGTGATGTGTCCAGCATGATGTGTCCCACGTGATGTGTCCCACGTGATGTGTCCAGCTTGATGTGTCCTACGTGATGTGTCCCACGTGATGTGTCCCGCTTGATGTGTCCTACGTGATGTGTCCCACGTGATGTGTCCCACGTGATGTGTCCCGCGTGATGTGTCCCGCGTGATGTGTCCCACGTGATGTGTCCCGCTTGATGTGTCCTACGTGATGTGTCCCACGTGATGTGTCCCGCGTGATGTGTCCCGCGTGATGTGTCCCGCTTGATGTGTCCTACGTGATGTGTCCCACGTGATGTGTCCCACGTGATGTGTCCCACGTGATGTGTCCAGCATGATGTGTCCTACGTGATGTGTCCCACGTGATGTGTCCCGCGTGATGTGTCCCGCGTCCATCATGAATGATTCTTCTTCACTCTGCTTGAAGGTTCGGATCCCTGAAGTGGAGCACACTGGTGCAGGCTCACCACCAAGTGGAGCACACTGGTGCAGGCTCACCACCAAGTGGAGCACACTGGTGCAGGCTCACCACCAAGTGGAGCACTGGTGCAGGCTCACCACCAAGTGGAACACTGGTGCAGGCTCACCACCAAGTGGAGCACGCTGGTGCAGGCTCACCACCAAGTGGAGCACACTGGTGCAGGCTCACCACCAAGTGGAGCACACTGGTGCAGGCTCACCACCAAGTGGAGCACACTGGTGCAGGCTCACCACCAAGTGGAGCACACTGGTGCAGGCTCACCACCAGTGGAGCACGCTGGTGCAGGCTCACCACCAAGTGGAACACTGGTGCAGGCTCACCACCAAGTGGAGCACGCTGGTGCAGGCTCACCACCAAGTGGAGCACACTGGTGCAGGCTCAAACCACCAAGTAGAACACTGGTGCAGGCTCACCCCAAGTGGAACACTGGTGCAGGCTCACCACCAAGTGGAGCACGCTGGTGCAGGCTCACCACCAAGTGGAGCACACTGGTGCAGGCTCACCACCAAGTGGAGCACGCTGGTGCAGGCTCACCACCAAGTGGAGCACACTGGTGCAGGCTCACCACCAAGTAGAACACTGATGCAGGCTCACCACCAAGTGGAACACTGGTGCAGGCTCACCACCAAGTGGAACACTGGTGCAGGCTCACCACCAAGTGGAACACTGGTGCAGGCTCACCACCAAGTGGAGCACACTGGTGCAGGCTCACCACCAAGTGGAACACTGGTGCAGGCTCACCACCAAGTGGAGCACACTGGTGCAGGCTCACCACCAAGTGGAACACTGGTGCAGGCTCACCACCAAGTGGAGCACACTGGTGTAGGCTCACCACCAAGTGGAACACTGGTGCAGGCTCACCACCAAGTGGAACACTGGTGCAGGCTCACCACCAAGTGGAGCACACTGGTGCAGGCTCACCACCAAGTGGAGCACGCTGGTGCAGGCTCACCACCAAGTAGAACACTGGTGCAGGCTCACCACCAAGTGGAACACTGGTGCAGGCTCACCACCAAGTGGAACACTGGTGCAGGCTCACCATCAAGGGGAGCACACTGGTGCAGGCTCACCACCAAGTGGAACACTGGTGCTGGCTCACCACCAAGTGGAACACTGGTGCAGGCTCACCACCAAGTGGAGCACACTGGTGCAGGCTCACACCAAGTGGAACACATGGTGCGGCTCACCACCAAGTGGAACACTGGTGCAGGCTCACCACCAAGTGGAACACTGGTGCAGGTCACCACCAAGTGGAGCACCTGGTGCAGGCTCACCACCAAGTGGAACACTGGTGCAGGCTCACCACCAAGTGGAACACTGGTGCAGGCTCACCACCAAGTGGAACACTGGTGCAGGCTCACCACCAAGTGGAACACTGGTGCAGGCTCACCACCAAGTGGAGCACACTGGTGCAGGCTCACCACCAAGTGGAACACTGGTGCAGGCTCACCACCAAGTGGAACACTGGTGCAGGCTCACCACCAAGTGGAACACTTGGTGCAGGCTCACCACCAAGTGGAAACACGGTGCAGGCTCACCACCAAGTGGAGCACACTGGTGCAGGCTCACCACCAAGTGAACACTGGTGCAGTGCTCACCACCAAGTGGAACACTGGTGCAGGCTCACCACCAAGTGGAACACTGGTGCAGGCTCACCACCAAGTGCAGCACTGGATGCTCTCTCCAGCAGTGTGTTCACTATCATCTTCACTCCCAGCTCCTCTCATTGATTTTTCTAGCATCTCCCCGCCCATACTGTACTACCTCTCTCCCTCTCACTTGTCTTCCCTCCCCGCCCATACTGTACTGCCTCTCTCCCTCCCACTTGTCTTCCCTCCCCTCCTATACTGTACTCTCTCTCTCCCACTTGTCTTCCCTCCCCTCCCATACTGTACTCTCTCTCTCCCACCTGTCTTCCCTCCCTCCATATACTGTACTCTCTCCCACTTGTCTTCCCTCCCCTCCATACTGTACTCTCTCTCTCCCACTTGTCTTCCTCCACTCCCATACTGTACTCTCTCTCTCCCACTTGTCTTCCCTCCCCTCCCATACTGTACTCTCTCCTCCCACTTGTCTTCCTCCCCTCCCATACTGTACTCTCTCTCTCCCACTTGTCTTCCCTCCCCTCCCATACTGTACTCTCTCTCTCCCACTTGTCTTCCCTCCACTCCCATACTGTACTCTCTCTCTCCCACTTGTCTTCCCTCCCTCTCATTCTGTACTCTCTCTCTCCCACTTGTCTTCCCTCCCTCCCATACTGTACTCTCTCTCTCCCACTTGTCTTCCCTCCACTCCCATAGTGTACTTCTCTCTCTCCCACTTGTCTTCCCTCCCATACTGTACTCTCTGCCACTTCCCTCCCTCCCATACTGTACTGTCTCCCACTTGTCTTCCCTCCCCTCCCATACTGTACTCTCTCCCTCCCACTTGTCTTCCGTCCCCTCCCATATTGTACTCTCTCCCTCCCACTTGTCTTCCCTCCCTGCCCATACTGTACTACCTCTCTCTCCGTATGTGTGTCTATGTATGTTTATATATATATATATATTATATATATATTATATATTATATATATATATAATATATATATATATATATATATATATATATTTATATATATATAAATATATATAATATGTCGTTCCGAATAGGTAAAGCTTCAGATCTTGGCTCAAATAGCAACGCTCTTCTTGCCGAATATGAGAAGCGAAAATTTGTGTATGCAATAATTTCGTAAAAATCATCCTGAACCTGACGAAAAAAATATGTATTTTATTATGTTTGTTTATTATTAAACTTATCTAAAATATATCTAGTTGGATTAGACTAAATTAAATTGCGCTTGTTAAAATAAGGTCAGGTAAGTTTTCTAAGGTTCTTTTGGTACTTAATTATTAATTTTTACATTAACGGAAATGAAAAAATATACTTTAAACATATAAGAGAAAATTTTTCGAAAGGACTTAATTTTAAATGAGTTCTTGCTAATTGACCAGTTTTACCTATTAGTCACCACACACACACACACACCACACACCACACACACACACACACACACACACACACACACACACACACACACACACACACACACACATACACACACACACACACATAACCGGCTCTGAAACCAGACCTGTTCCCCCCAACAACTACAAACAGTCGCACTGGGATGGTCCAGTAATGGAGAATATATCCTCAACAATGCTTCAGTGTGTGTCAGGGGACTTTCTGTTGGCTGTTCCCAACTCCAGCCTTGGCACACGCCTCGACCCATAGACCATCCGCATTGGTATTGCACTTCGACTTGCCGCCCCTATTCTCGCCGAAAACTGGTGTATTTGTGGCAGTGAATTAAGCAGCAGACAGATTCAGGTACCACGGTCTTACGTGCCGTAAATCCGAGAGAAAGATTGCAAGACATGAGTTTAATAACATTATCAAGAGGAGCCTCACAACAGCCGGATGCCCAGCAGTAAGGGAGCCACCCCAGCTATGCAGATCTGATGGCCACCAAAAGCGTCCAGATGGTACCACACTTCAAGCCTGGACAGACGGTAAGCAGGTGGTGTGGGATTACACATGTGCATCTACCTTGGCTGATACCTATCTCCAATACACCAGGGAGGAAGGAGGGGCAGCCGCCAGCTTCAGGGAGTTTCCAAAGTGTAGAAAATACGGAGCATTTGCCATCATTATATGTTTGGTCCCATAGGCTCAGAGGCTCTTGGCTCATGGGCAAAAATTGCATCTAAGTTCCTTAAGGAGCTAGGCAAAAGACTCATCAGGGTAACCAGGGATCCCAGGGCAGCTAGTTTTCTATTCCAGCGACTCAGCGCTGCTGCTCAGAAGGGTAATGCCTGCTGTATTTTGGGCACGCGCCCCAGCTCTGAGCAGCTGGATGAGATTTTCGCATTATAATCAGTAACAAACATGTAACAATATGTACTAGACATGTATCTCTCACATCTCATGTACCATATATACCATCTTTATATCAACAATGTATCTCTTAAATGTTTTGTACCATATTATGTAATAAAATATACCTACTGGTAAAAAAGAATGAAAAGATGGGGTGGTAAGGGAAGTGGAATATCCAAATGACTTCAGGAAGAAATCCAAATATTCTTCCTTGAAGCCTTTTTATCCACTTCTCCGAGTGTGTGTGTGTAATATAATATATATATATATATATTATATATATATATATATATATATATATATATATATATATATATATATATATGTATCCTAGGTAGTAGGTTGGTAGACAGCAACCGCCCAGGGAGGTACTACCGTCCTGCCAAGTGAGTGTGAAACAAAAGCCTGTAATTGTTTTACATGATGGTAGGATTGCTGGTGTCTTTTGTCTGTCTTGTACACATGCAAGTTTTCAGGTACGTCTTGCTACTTTTACTTACACTTAGGTCACACTACACATACATGTACAAGCATATATATATACACACCCCTCTGAGTTTTCTGCTATTTTCTTTCTAGTTCTTGTTCTTGTTTATTTCCTCTTACCTCCATGGGGAGTGGAATAGAATTCTTCCTCCGTAAGCCATGCGTGTTGTAAGAGGCGACTAAAATGCCGGGAGCAAGGGGCTAGTAACCCCTTCTCCTGTATATATTACTAAATTTGAAAGGAGAAACTTTCGTTTTTCCTTTTGGGCCACCCTGCCTCGGTGGGATACAGCCGGTGTGTTGAAAGAAAGAATATATATATAATATATATATATATATATATATATATATATAATATATATATATATATATATATATATATATATATATATTTTATATATATATATATATATATATATATATATATATATATATATATATATTATATATATGTATTATATATATATATATTATTATATTATATATATATATATATATATATATATATATATATATATATATATATATATATATATATATATATATATATATATATGCACTGTAAAGGAGGGGTTTGGGATATTTGGTGTTTAGAGGGACATCAACATTGTGGTATATGGGCGCCTCTGGCAAGACACGATAGTGTGGATGATGGTGAAAGTATTTATTTTTCATTGGTTATATTATTTACACTTGGATCTCACCGAAGTTTTGTGAGAATGTTAACTAGCTTAGTAGTGTTTGTACACGGGTTTACCTAAGCTTACAATTGTAGTCTCATGTTGTCGCTCGTTATTATCTGACGGTTACCTGAAGCTGGTGTTGGAGATCCTCATCTCAGTGCCCCACACTCATAGCTTGATCAGCGAGCCTCTTGGTGCTTGCAGGACGCTCACCTCGTGTAAGCACTACCTATTTTTTTCTTAAATGTCCGCTCGTTTTCTCTTCTCGCGTAACGTTGTTCATTATTTTCTGTCGCTTGTGCTCTTATTACCCTGGCAGCCATTTTCTAGCCTGTCTGGAGTTCTGGTATCATATGTGGATATAAACCACTATAAATCTCCTGCAGGGGATTCATTTGTAAAAAAAACTTGCATTTGTGGTCACGATGGTGGCCTGTGCTAACCTCCCTATGGTATATAAATATACCTAGTTGAATGAATCTTATTGTAGCCAGCTGGTCGAGTGGCTTACACACTGGCCTGGAGCTTTGCCACACTTGCCATGGCTTGTTTGTAATTGTGTAATTACGATTTTGTGAGTTATATGAATGTTTGTTAGATGGGAACACCCACTGCCTGGTTCTGTCTTGTGTTTGTTAGGTGGGGACGCCCACTGCTTGGTTCTGTCTTGTGTTTGTTAAGTGGGGATGCCCACTGCTTGGTTCTGTCTTGTGTTTGTTAGGTGGGGATGCCCACTGCTTGGTTCTGTCTTGTGTTTGTTAGGTGGGAACGCCCACTGCTTGGTTCTGTCTTGTGTTTGTTAGGTGGGGACGCCCACTGCTTGGTTCTGTCTTGTGTTGTTAATGGGGATGCCCACTGCTTGGTTCTGTCTTGTGTTTGTTAGGGGGGGAAATGCCCATGCTTGGTTCTGTCTTGTGTTTGTTAGGTGGGGATTGCCCACTGTTTGGGTTCTGTCTTGTGTTTGTTAGGTGGGGACGCCCACTGCTTGGTTCTGTCTTGTGTTTGTTAGGTGGGGATGCCCACTGCTTGGTTCTGTCTTGTGTTTGTTAGGTGGGGATGCCCACTGCTTGGTTCTGTCTTGTGTTTGTTAAGTGGGGACGCCCCCCTGCTTGGTTTCTGTCTTGTGTTTTGTTAGGTGGGTGCCCACTGCTTGGTTCTGTCTTGTGTTTGTTAAGTGGGACGCCCACCTGTTTTGGTTCTGCCCTTGTGTTTGTTAGGTGGGGACGCCCACTGCTTGGTTCTGTCTTGTGTTTGTTAGGTGGGGACGCCCACTGCTTGGTTCTGTCTTGTGTTTGTTAGGTGGGGACGCCCACTGCTTGGTTCTACCTTGTCTTGTCGACAAGTTAGAAGTTTGTTATTCTTAACTTAAGTCTATATTGTGTATTATAAAGTTTTGCGGGTGTATCAGACGAGGTTCTCACTGCTGTGATGTTTGTCATGTTATTTACATTCTGCTTTGTTTATATGACTTGGTATTGTTTCAGATGTATCAAAGTTATTTAATGTGTCACACTATGTGCTCGTTTAGTCGTCTTGTAAGGGATTAACTCTCTAAACTCACACACTGAGGTCTGGGGGTCGAATCCCCGGTACGGCTGGAAAGCATTAAGAACATAAGAACATAAGAACGAAGGAACACTGCAGAAGGCCTACTGGCCCATGCGAGGCAGGTCCAAGTCTCCTACCGGCTTAAGCCAATGCACCCAACCTAGTCAGGTCAGGTCACATTGACTTAAGGTAGGAACACGGCAACCGACCTGGTAGCACAAGCTATCAGGTCTAACTCACACCCACCCACATCTACTCATGTATTTATCCAACCTATTTTTAAAGCTACACAACGTTCTGGCCTCTATAACTGTACTTGGGAGTTTGTTCCACTCATCCACAACTCTATTACCAAACCAGTACTTTCCTATATCCTTCCTGAATCTGACGTGTTTCCATAAGACACCTGCTGTCTCCTGTTCACCCATCATTAAAATAGGTACCCGGGTATTAGAGGACTGGTGTGGGTCGCATCCCGGGACAAAATTGACCTGATTTGCGGGCAGTGTTATGCATAACGAGGGACTTTCTATACAGTAGTGTGTCAGCTCTGGTGTGTATACCTTGTACATATACTGGTAGTAATATAGTATTATATAAATTATAAACATGGGAATGTGTGTGGAGCCTCGTGTGATCTCGGTCAACTTGTCTTACGAAGATATTTGTCCTCTTGTATCTCTTGCTATATTTTACTTCCAAAATGAAAGTCTTTTTTCAGAATATTTTATCTTTTATTCTTCCTGTATTTAAAAGTTTCCAGCTTAGACAATTGTCAAAAAAAAAAAAATCTTTTTAAATCTAAATGTATACGGACTGTAGACCAGTTATTTTGTGGAGAGTTGATGTGATTTTGTTAGTGGCTTAGTGAACTGATGTACAATATTGTACACACCACCAATATTGTACACACCAACAATATTGTACACACCAACAATATTGTACAAATCAACAATATTGTACACACCAACAATATTGTACACACCAACAATATTGTACACACCAACAATATTGTACACACCAACAATATTGTACACACCAACAATATTGTACAAATCAACAATATTGTACACACCAACAATATTGTACAAATCAACAATATTGTACACATCAACAATATTGTACACACCAACAATATTGTACAAATCAACAATATTGTACACATCAACAATATTGTACAAATCAACAATATTGTACACAACAACAATATTGTACACATCAACAATATTGTACACATCAACAATATTGTACACACCAACAATATTGTACACATCAACAATATTGTACAAATCAACAATATTGTACAAAACAATATTGTACACACCAACAATATTGTGCACACCAACAATATTGTACACAACAACAATATTGTACACAACAACAATATTGTACACATCAACAATATTGTACACACCCAACAATATTGTACAAATCACAATATTGTACAAATCAACAATATTGTACAAATCAACAATATTGTACACACCAACAATATTGTACAAATCAACAATATTGTACACACCAACAATATTGTACAAATCAACAATATTGTACACAACAATATTGTACACACCAACAATATTGTACAAATCAACAATATTGTACACACCAACAATATTGTACAAATCAACAATATTGTACAAATCAACAATATTGTACAAATCAACAATATTGTACACACCAACAATATTGTACAAATCAACAATATTGTACACACCAACAATATTGTACAAATCAACAATATTGTACAAATCAACAATATTGTACAAATCAACAATATTGTACAAATCAACATATTGTACACCCAACACAATATTGTACACACCACACATATTGTACACATCAACAATATTGTACAAATCAACAATATTGTACACACCAACGATATTGTACACACCAACAATATTGTACAAATCAACAATATTGTACAAATCAACAATATTGTACACAACAATATTGTACAAATCAACAATATTGTACAAATCAACAATATTGTACACACCAACAATATTGTACACACCAACAATATTGCACACATCAACAATATTGTACACACCAACAATATTGTACACACCAACAATATTGTACACATCAACAATATTGTACAAATCAACAATATTGTACACACCAACAATATTGTACAAATCAACAATATTGTACACATCAACAATATTGTACACATCAACAATATTGTACACATCAACAATATTGTACACACCAACAATATTGTACACACCAACAATATTGTACAAATCAACAATATTGTACACATCAACAATATTGTACAAATCAACAATATTGTACAAATCAACAATATTGTACAAATCAACAATATTGTACAAATCAACAATATTGTACAAATCAACAATATTGTACACATCAACAATATTGTACAAATCAACAATATTGTACAAATCAACAATATTGTACAAATCAACAATATTGTACAAATCAACAATATTGTACACATCAACAATATTGTACAAATCAACAATATTGTACACAATATTGTACAAATCAACAATATTGTACACAATATTGTACAAATCAACAATATTGTACAAAACAATATTGTACACAATATTGTACAAATCAACAATATTGTACAAATCAACAATATTGTACAAAATATTGTACACAATATTGTACAAATCAACAATATTGTACAAATCAACAATATTGTACACATCAACAATATTGTACACAACAATATTGTACAAATCAACAATATTGTACAAATCAACAATATTGTACACAACAACATTGTACAAATCAACAATATTGTACAAATCAACAATATTGTACAAATCAACAATATTGTACACAACAACAATATTGTACAAATCAACAATATTGTACAAATCAACAATATTGTACAAATCAACAATATTGTACAAATCAACAATATTGTACAAATCAACAATATTGTACACATCAACAATATTGTACACAACAATAATATTGTACAAATCAACAATATTGTACACAACAATATTGTACACAACAATATTGTACAAATCAACAATATTGTACAAAACAATATTGTACACATCAACAATATTGTACACATCAACAATATTGTATACACCAACAATATTGTACACATCAACAATATTGTACAAATCAACAATATTGTACAAATCAACAATATTGTACACATCAACAATATTGTACACATCAACAATATTGTACAAATCAACAGTATTGTACACATCAACAATATTGTACACATCAACAATATTGTACACAACAATATTGTACAAATCAACAATATTGTACAAAACAATATTGTACACATCAACAATATTGTACACATCAACAATATTGTACACATCAACAATATTGTACACAACAATATTGTACAAATCAACAATATTGTACACACCAACAATATTGTACACAACAATATTGTACAAATCAACAATATTGTACAAAACAATATTGTACACATCAACAATATTGTACACATCAACAATATTGTACACATCAACAATATTGTACAAATCAACAATATTGTACAAATCAACAATATTGTACAAAACAATATTGTACACAACAATATTGTACAAATCAACAAAATTGTACAAATCAACAATATTGTACAAAACAATATTGTACACATCAACAATATTGTACACAACAATATTGTACACATCAACAATATTGTACACATCAACAATATTGTACACAACAATATTGTACAAATCAACAATATTGTACACACCAACAATATTGTACACAACAATATTGTACAAATCAACAATATTGTACAAATCAACAATATTGTACACAACAATATTGTACACATCAACAATATTGTACACATCAACAATATTGTACACAACAATATTGTACACATCAACAATATTGTACACAACAATATTGTACACATCAACAATATTGTACAAAACAATATTGTACACATCAACAATATTGTACACATCAACAATATTGTACACAACAATATTGTACACATCAACAATATTGTACACATCAACAATATTGTACACACCAACAATATTGTACACATCAACAATATTGTACACATCAACAATATTGTACACACCAACAATATTGTACACAACAATATTGTACACACCAACAATATTGTACACAACAATATTGTACACATCAACAATATTGTACACAACAATATTGTACACATCAACAATATTGTACACAACAATATTGTACACATCAACAATATTGTACACATCAACAATATTGTACACATCAACAATATTGTACACAACAATATTGTACACATCAACAATATTGTACACACCAACAATATTGTACACATCAACAATATTGTACACAACAATATTGTACACACCAACAATATTGTACACACCAACAATATTGTACACATCAACAATATTGTACAACCACCAACAATATTGTACACATCAACAATATTGTACACATCAACAATATTGTACACACCAACAATATTGTACACATCAACAATATTGTACACATCAACAATATTGTACACACCAACAATATTGTACACATCAACAATATTGTACACATCAACAATATTGTACACATCAACAATATTGTACACATCAACAATATTGTACACACCAACAATATTGTACACAACAATATTGTACAAATCAACAATATTGTACAAATCAACAATATTGTACAAAACAATATTGTACACATCAACAATATTGTACACATCAACAATATTGTACACATCAACAATATTGTACACATCAACAATATTGTACACATCAACAATATTGTACACAACAATATTGTACACATCAACAATATTGTACACAATATTGTACACATCAACAATATTGTACACATCAACAATATTGTACACATCAACAATATTGTACAAATCAACAATATTGTACACATCAACAATATTGTACAAATCAACAATATTGTACACATCAACAATATTGTACACATCAACAATATTGTACACATCAACAATATTGTACAAATCAACAATATTGTACACATCAACAATATTGTACAAATCAACAATATTGTACACATCAACAATATTGTACACATCAACAATATTGTACAAATCAACAATATTGTACACATCAACAATATTGTACACATCAACAATATTGTACACACCAACAATATTGTACACACCAACAATATTGTACAAATCAACAATATTGTACACACCAACAATATTGTACACATCAACAATATTGTACACACCAACAATATTGTACACATCAACAATATTGTACACATCAACAATATTGTACACACCAACAATATTGTACACATCAACAATATTGTACACACAACAATATTGTACAAATCAACAATATTGTACACATCAACAATATTGTACACATCAACAATATTGTACACATCAACAATATTGTACACATCAACAATATTGTACAAATCAACAATATTGTACACATCAACAATATTGTACACACCAACAATATTGTACACAATATTGTACACATCAACAATATTGTACAAATCAACAATATTGTACACATCAACAATATTGTAACACATCAACAATATTGTACAAATCAACAATATTGTACACATCAACAATATTGTACAAATCAACAATATTGTACAAATCAACAATATTGTACACATCAACAATATTGTACACATCAACAATATTGTACAAATCAACAATATTGTACACATCAACAATATTGTACACACCAACAATATTGTACACAATATTGTACACATCAACAATATTGTACAAATCAACAATATTGTACACATCAACAATATTGTACACACCAACAATATTGTACACAATATTGTACACATCAACAATATTGTACAAATCAACAATATTGTACACATCAACAATATTGTACACAACAATATTGTACACACCAACAATATTGTACACATCAACAATATTGTACACACCAACAATATTGTACACACCAACAATATTGTACACATCAACAATATTGTACACATCAACAATATTGTACACATCAACAATATTGTACACATCAACAATATTGTACACATCAACAATATTGTACACACAACAATATTGTACACATCAACAATATTGTACACATCAACAATATTGGTACACAATCAACAATATTGTACACATCAACAATATTGTACACACCAACAATATTGTACACATCAACAATATTGTACACACCAACAATATTGTACACACCAACAATATTGTACACATCAACAATATTGTACACATCAACAATATTGTACACATCAACAATATTGTACACATCAACAATATTGTACACATCAACAATATTGTACACACCAACAATATTGTACACATCAACAATATTGTACACATCAACAATATTGTACACACCAACAATATTGTACACATCAACAATATTGTACACATCAACAATATTGTACACATCAACAATATTGTACAAATCAACAATATTGTACAAATCAACAATATTGTACACATCAACAATATTGTACACACCAACAATATTGTACACATCAACAATATTGTACACATCAACAATATTGTACACATCAACAATATTGTACACATCAACAATATGTACACATCAACAATATTGTACACACCAACAATATTGTACACATCAACAATATTGTACACATCAACAATATTGTACACAACAACAATATTGTACACATCAACAATATTGTACACATCAACAATATTGTACACATCAACAATATTGTACAAATCAACATATTGTACAAATCAACAATATTGTACACATCAACAATATTGTACACATCAACAATATTGTACACATCAACAATATTGTACACATCAACAATATTGTACACATCAACAATATTGTACACATCAACAATATTGTACAAATCAACAATATTGTACACATCAACAATATTGTACACCATCAACAATATTGTACACATCAACAATATTGTACACATCAACAATATTGTACAAATCAACAATATTGTACAAATCAACAATATTGTACAAATCAACAATATTGTACACAATATTGTACACATCAACAATATTGTACAAATCAACAATATTGTACAAATCAACAATATTGTACAAATCAACAATATTGTACAAATCAACAATATTGTACACACCAACAATATTGTACACATCAACAATATTGTACAAATCAACAATATTGTACAAATCAACAATATTGTACACATCAACAATATTGTACACATCAACAATATTGTACACATCAACAATATTGTACAAATCAACAATATTGTACACAACAATATTGTACACATCAACAATATTGTACAAATCAACAATATTGTACACAACAATATTGTACACATCAACAATATTGTACAAATCAACAATATTGTACAAATCAACAATATTGTACACATCAACAATATTGTACACATCAACAATATTGTACAAATCAACAATATTGTACACATCAACAATATTGTACAAATCAACAATATTGTACAAATCAACAATATTGTACACATCAACAATATTGTACACATCAACAATATTGTACAAATCAACATATTGTACAAATCAACATATTTGTACAAATCAACAATATTGTTACACATCAACAATATTGTACACATCAACAATATTGTACACATCAACAATATTGTACACATCAACAATATTGTACACATCAACAATATTGTACACACCAACAATATTGTACACATCAACAATATTGTACACATCAACAATATTGTACACACCAACAATTATTGTACACATCAACAATATTGTACACATCAACATATTTGTAACACATCAACAATATTGTACAAATCAACAATATTGTACACACCAACAATATTGTACACATCAACAATATTGTACACATCAACATTGTTGTCTGGTTACTGTTCTTTATAAACCCAGGGTGTTATGTTGTTTGTTAAACGAAGGTGTTATGTTAAACCAGGGTGTTTGTTAAACCAGGGTGTTTGTTAAACCAAGGTGTTATGTTGTTAAACCAGGGTGCTTGTTAAACCAAGGTGTTATGTTGTTAAACCAGGGTGCTTGTTAAACCAAGGTGTTATGTTGTTAAACCAGGGTGTTTGTTAAACCAAGGTGTTATGTTGTTAAACCAGGGTGCTTGTTAAACCAAGGTGTTATGTTGTTAAACGAGGGTGTTTGTTAAACCAAGGTGTTATGTTGTTAAACCAGGGTGCTTGTTAAACCAAGGTGTTATGTTGTTAAACCAGGGTGCTTGTTAAACCAAGGTGTTATGTTGTTAAACCAGGGTGTTTGTTAAACCAAGGTGTTATGTTGTTAAACCAGGGTGCTTGTTAAACCAAGGTGTTATGTTGTTAAACCAAGGTGTTTGTTAAACCAAGGTGTTATGTTGTTAAACCAAGGTGTTATGTTGTTAAACCAGGGTGTTTGTTAAACCAAGGTGTTATGTTGTTAAACCAGGGTGCTTGTTAAACCAAGGTGTTATGTTAAACCAGGGTGTTTGTTAAACCAAGGTGTTATGTTGTTAAACCAGGTGCTTGTTAAACCAAGTGTTATGTTGTTAAACCAGGGTGTTTGTTAAACCAAGGTGTTATGTTGTTAAACCAGGGTGCTTGTTAAACCAAGGTGTTATGTTAAACCAGGGTGTTTGTTAAACCAAGGTGTTATGTTGTTAAACCAGGGTGCTTGTTAAACCAAGGTGTTATGTTGTTAAACCAGGGTGTTTGTTAAACCAAGGTGTTATGTTGTTAAACCAGGGTGCTTGTTAAACCAAGGTGTTATGTTGTTAAACCAGGTGTTATGTTGTTAAACCAGCGTGCTTGTTAAACCAAGGTGTTATGTTGTTAAACCAGGGTGTTTGTTAAACCAGGTGTTATGTTGCCTGGCACTGCTGTTCTTTTCACATTATTCATTATTGAGTTGTGTGTTGTATTGTTGATGTTAATATTATAGAGTATTACCTCTACCAGCAACCATCTTCAGTGAGCCTCTACCAGCAACCATCTTCAGTGAGCCTCTACCAGCAACCATCTTCTTCAGTGAGTCTCTACCAGCAACCCATCTTCTTCAGTGAGTCTCTACCAGCAACCATCTTCAGTGAGCCTCTACCAGCAACCATCTTCAGTGAGCCTCTACCAGCAACCATCTTCAGTGAGCCTCTACCAGCAACCATCTTCTTCAGTGAGTCTCTACCAGCAGCCATCTTCTTCAGTGAGTCTCTACCAGCAACCATCTTCTTCAGTGAGTCTCTACCAGCAACCATCTTCAGTGAGTCTCTACCAGCAACCCATCTTCTTCAGTGAGTCTCTACCAGCAACCCATCTTCTTCAGTGAGCCTCTACCAGCAACCATCTTCTTCAGTGAGTCTCTACCAGCAACCATCTTCTTCAGTGAGCCTCTACCAGCAACCATCTTCTTCAGTGAGTCTCTACCAGCAACCCATCTTCTTCAGTGAGCCTCTACCAGCAACCATCTTCTTCAGTGAGCCTCTACCAGCAACCATCTTCAGTGAGCCTCTACCAGCAACCATCTTCTTCAGTGAGCCTCTACCAGCAACCATCTTCTTCAGTGAGCCTCTACCAGCAACCATCTTCTTCAGTGAGCCTCTACCAGCAACCATCTTCTTCAGTCTCTACCAGCAACCATCTTCTTCAGTGAGCCTCTACCAGCAACCATCTTCTTCAGTGAGCCTCTACCAGCATCCATCTTCTTCAGTGAGCCTCTACCAGCAACCATCTTCTTCAGTCTCTACCAGCAACCATCTTCTTCAGTCCTTACCAGCAACCATCTCTTCAGTGAGCCTCTACCAGCATCCATCTTCTTCAGTGAGCCTCTACCAGCAACCATCTTCTTCAGTCTCTACCAGCAACCATCTTCTTCAGTCTCTACCAGCAACCATCTTCTTCAGTGAGCCTCTACCAGCATCCATCTTCTTCAGTGAGCCTCTACCAGCATCCATCTTCAGTGAGGATGATGACATGTGGGTGTTTGTAGTACACTTCTGCACACACTCCAACATTATCTTTCCTATCTCTCTCATGTCTTCCTTAATTTTTCCAGTTTTCTCACCCTTAATTCTTTATATTTTGTTTCTTTTTATTTGTTCTTAACAAGCATCAATTAAATATTAAATTAAGTTTACCACTTGTCTTCTTTCTTTCTCTCGAGTGTTTTCATAATCTTGTGTTTTTACTGTGTTTTTGCTTGTGTTTGCTGCTTCCATTATCTCCTCTCACTCGGCTCCTCTATAATGTACTCATACATAATATACTAACTTCAGGTATTTTTAGTGTGTGGATCAACACTTTATAGTGTATCCGCACTGACAAGTGTTTCCTGAATGCTATTGCATACCCACTTTGTTTTCTCTTTAACCCACTAGTTTCTTTTGTACTCTCATTTGCATGATTCACTTCTGCCCTTCGCCTAATCTTCCACCCTTCTGGTTTATTTAATTTTACCACGTTAATAATAGCAGAATTTGAAATCGTTGATTTGTTTGCTGGATCGATGTTAGTGGCAGTGTACTGTGGCCTCGTTAGCTGCTGGTGGTGTAGAGTGCAGCAGTGTTGAGGGACCAGATGTTAGTGGCAGTGTACTGTGGCCTCGTCAGCTGCTGGTGGTGTAGAGTGCAGCAGTGTTGAGGGACCAGATGTTGATGGCAGTGTACTGTGGCCTCGTCAGCTGCTGGTGGTGTAGAGTGCAGCAGTGTTGAGGGACCAGATGTTAGTGGCAGTGTACTGTGGCCTCGTCAGCTGCTGGTGGTGTAGAGTGCAGCAGTGTTGAGGGACCAGATGTTAGTGGCAGTGTACTGTGGCCTCGTCAGCTGCTGGTGGTGTAGAGTGCAGCAGTGTTGAGGGACCAGATGTTAGTGGCAGTGTACTGTGGCCTCGTCAGCTGCTGTGGTGTAGAGTGCAGCAGTGTTGAGGGACCAGATGTTAGTGGCAGTGTACTGTGGCCTCGTCAGCTGCTGGTGGTGTAGAGTGCAGCAGTGTTGAGGGACCAGATGTTAGTGGCAGTGTACTGTGGCCTCGTCAGCTGCTGGTGGTGTAGAGTGCAGCAGTGTTGAGGGACCAGATGTTAGTGGCAGTGTACTGTGGCCTCGTCAGCTGCTGGTGGTGTAGAGTGCAGCAGTGTTGAGGGACCAGATGTTAGTGGCAGTGTACTGTGGCCTCGTCAGCTGCTGGTGGTGTAGAGTGCAGCAGTGTTGAGGGACCAGATGTTAGTGGCAGTGTACTGTGGCCTCGTCAGCTGCTGGTGGTGTAGAGTGCAGCAGTGTTGAGGGACCAGATGAAGAGCGTGTACTGTGCTTCTACTATTGTGGTGGGTAGAGTGCAGCAGTGTGAGGGACCAATGTTAGTGGCAGTGTACATTGGCCTCGTCAGTGTGGTTGTAAGTGCAGAGTGTTAGGACCAGATGTAGTGCAGTACTGTGCCTCGTCAGCTGCTGGTGGTGTAGAGTGCAGCAGTGTTGAGGACCAGATGTTATGGCAGTGTACTGATGGCCAATCGTCAGCTGCTGTAGTGTAGAGTCAGCAGTGTTGAGGGACAGAGTTAGGGCAGTGTACTGTGCCCCGTCAGCTGTTTCGTGGTTGTAGAGTGCCCGCAGTGTTGAGGACTTAACAATTGTTAGCTGGCAATACTGGGGGTCTGTTACCTCCAAAGCCTGCTGTGTTATCGCATGATAGGACGCAAGATGGCAGAACTGTGCCGCATGCTGGTGGTGTAGAGTGGAGTGTTGAGGGACCAGATGAAGGCAGCTTGTACTGTCTTTTCTTGTGTTGTAGATTCTGAACACGGCTCAGTACTATCTACAACACATTGCCCCCAAAGTTTTTTTAGTATACCTGAATTAGTAAGTCATGGACTTCACTTTACGAAACAGACAAAGCAGACGCGGTAGTAATTATGAACAAGGTAGATTATAATGGGAAAATGAACATATTATTAGAAGACGGAGGAAGTTAGGTGCCTCATAAGACTGGTCATGTTTCAGTGTTGCTTCTGGTGTTCCCACAGTTCCTCCTATCTTAACACTATATTGTTCATGCTGTGTTACTATAAAACTGGTTTCTGTTACCCTCCAAACCTTGTGTAATTATCGCGAAATCAACGATACAAGATGGAAAACAACCATGCGGGGGGAGGGGGAGTTGAATGATAGCTCTAGGTCTTTCGTGTTGCAATCAACACGAAAGGCCTAGTGCTATCGTTCAACTCTTCCCCCCCCCCTCGTGTTGTTTTCCATACTCTGTGTGTGTGTGTGTACTCATCTACATGTGGTTGCAAGGATCGATTTACAGCTCCTGGCCCCGCTTCTTCGCTGGTCGCTAATAGGTCCAGTCTCTCCCTTCACATGTGCGCGCGCGCATGTGTGCTTGTGTGTGTGTGTGTGTGTGTGTGTGTGTGTGTGTGTGTGTGTGTGTGTGTGTGTGTGTGTGTGTGTGTGTGTGTGTGTGTGTGTCTCCCTCTTCCTTCCGTGACCCACTTCTGCTCTTCCTCTCCTCTCCCCTCACGCCCCCCTCACGCCCCCCTCACGCCCCCCTCACTTTCCTCACAAGTCTTTATTCCTTCGATAATTCAACTACTTCCCGGTTTTCTTTTTAATTTTGGTGTCATCGTATATACCCCCCCTAGTATTGTGTTTGTATCTCCTAGCACTGTGTTTATCCCTAGTATTGTGTTTGTATCCCCTAGTATTGTGTTTGTATCCCTAGTATGTGTTTGTATCTCCTAGTATTGTGTTTGTATCTCCTAGTATTGTGTTTGTATCTCCTAGTATTGTGTTTGTATCTCCTAGTATTGTGTTTGTATCTCCTAGTATTGTGTTTGTATCTCCTAGTATTGTGTTTGTATCTCCTAGTATTGTGTTTGTATCCCCTAGTATTGTGTTTGTATCTCCTAGTATTGTGTTTGTATCTCCTAGTATTGTGTTTGTATCTCCTAGTATTGTGTTTGTATCTCCTAGTATTGTGTTTGTAATCTCCTAGTATTGTGTTTGTATCCCCTAGTATTGTGTTTGTATCTCCTAGTATTGTGTTTGTATCTCCTAGTATTGTGTTTGTATCTCCTAGTATTGTGTTTGTATCTCCTAGTATTGTGTTTGTATCTCCTAGTATTGTGTTTGTATCTCCTAGTATTGTGTTTGTATCTCCTAGTATTGTGTTTGTATCTCCTAGTATTGTGTTTGTATCTCCTAGTATTGTGTTTGTATCTCCTAGTATTGTGTTTGTATCTCCTAGTATTGTGTTTGTATCTCCTAGTATTGTGTTTGTATCTCCTAGTATTGTGTTTGTATCTCCTAGCACTGTGTTTATCTCCTAGTATTGTGTTTGTATCCCCTAGTATTGTGTTTGTATCCCCTAGTATTGTGTTTGTATCTCCTAGTATTGTGTTTGTATCTCCTAGTATTGTGTTTGTATCTCCTAGTATTGTGTTTGTATCTCCTAGTATTGTGTTTGTATCTCCTAGCACTGTGTTTATCTCCTAGTATTGTGTTTGTATCCCTAGTATTGTGTTTGTATCCCCTAGTATTGTGTTTGTATCTCCTAGTATTGTGTTTGTATCTCCTAGTATTGTGTTTGTATCTCCTAGTATTGTGTTTGTATCTCCTAGTATTGTGTTTGTATCTCCTAGTATTGTGTTTGTATCTCCTAGTATTGTGTTTGTATCTCCTAGTATTGTGTTTGTATCTCCTAGTATTGTGTTTGTATCTCCTAGTATTGTGTTTGTATCTCCTAGTATTGTGTTTGTATCTCCTAGTATTGTGTTTGTATCTCCTAGTATTGTGTTTGTATCTCCTAGTATTGTGTTTGTATCTCCTAGTATTGTGTTTGTATCTCCTAGTATTGTGTTTGTATCTCCTAGTATTGTGTTTGTATCTCCTAGTATTGTGTTTGTATCTCCTAGTATTGTGTTTGTATCTCCTAGTATTGTGTTTGTATCTCCTAGCACTGTGTTTATCTCCTAGTATTGTGTTTGTATCCCCTAGTATTGTGTTTGTATCCCCTAGTATTGTGTTTGTATCTCCTAGTATTGTGTTTGTATCTCCTAGTATTGTGTTTGTATCTCCTAGTATTGTGTTTGTATCTCCTAGTATTGTGTTTGTATCTCCTAGTATTGTGTTTGTATCTCCTAGTATTGTGTTTGTATCTCCTAGTATTGTGTTTGTATCTCCTAGTATTGTGTTTGTATCTCCTAGTATTGTGTTTGTATCTCCTAGTATTGTGTTTGTATCTCCTAGTATTGTGTTTGTATCTCCTAGTATTGTGTTTGTATCTCCTAGTATTGTGTTTGTATCTCCTAGTATTGTGTTTGTATCTCCTAGTATTGTGTTTGTATCTCCTAGTATTGTGTTTGTATCCCCTAGTATTGTGTTTGTATCTCCGAGTATTGTGTTTGTATCTCTAGTATTGTGTTTGTATCTCCTAGTATTGTGTTTGTATCTCCTAGTATTGTGTTTGTATCCCCTAGTATTGTGTTTGTATCCCCTAGTATTGTGTTTGTATCTCCTAGTATTGTGTTTGTATCCCCTAGTATTGTGTTTGTATCTCCTAGTATTGTGTTTGCTAGTATTGTGTTTGTATCTCCTAGTATTGTGTTTGCTAGTATTGTGTTTGTATCTCCTAGTATTGTGTTTGTATCTCCTAGTATTGTTTGTATCTCCCAGTATTGTGTTTGTATCTCCTAGTATTGTGTTTGTATCTCTAGTATTGCGTTTGTATCTCATAGTATTGTGTTTGTATCTCCTAGTATTGTGTTTGTATCTCCTAGTATTGTTTGTATCTCCCAGTATTGTGTTTGTATCTCCTAGTATTGTGTTTGTATCTCCTAGTATTGCGTTTGTATCTCATAGTATTGTGTTTGTATCTCCTAGTATTGTGTTTGTATCTCCTAGTATTGTTTGTATCTCCCAGTATTGTGTTTGTATCTCCTAGTATTGTGTTTGTATCTCCTAGTATTGCGTTTGTATCTCATAGTATTGTGTTTGTATCTCCTAGTATTGTGTTTGTATCTCCTAGTATTGCGTTTGTATCTCATAGTATTGTGTTTGTATCTCCTAGTATTGTGTTTTATCTCCTAGTATTGCGTTTGTATCTCCTAGTATTGTGTTTGTATCTCCCAGTATTGTGTTTGTATCTCCTAGTATTGTGTTTGTATCTCCTAGTATTGTTTGTATCTCCCAGTATTGTGTTTGTATCTCCTAGTATTGTGTTTGTATCTCCTAGTATTGCGTTTGTATCTCCTAGTATTGTGTTTGTATCTCCTAGTATTGTGTCTGTATCTCCTAGCATTGTGTTTATGTCTCCTACTATTGTGTATATCTCCTAGTATTGTGTGTGTATTGTCCAAGCTTTCTTATCGAGTGCCTGCTTGTTCAACCAGGCTGTTGCTGTTAGAGGGCCACTGGACCAAATATTCACCACATCCTGACGGAGCTAGTGTCCAGTTTCTTCTTGAAGACTTTCATAGTTGTTGATATCTGCTGATCCAGGTTGAGCAGTCTTGGTCCACGTATGTTGACACTGTACTTCTATATTGTCCCCATGGTGCCTCTGCTATTTGACGGGTCTGTTTCACATTTCCACATCTCTCACTCCAGTACGTTGTTATGGTAGTGTGTGATCCATATATCTGACTCCACTACGTTGTTATGGTAGTGTGTGGTCCATATATCTGACTCCACTACGTTGTTATGGTAGTGTGTGGTCCATATATCTGACTCCAGTACGTTGTTATGGTAGTGTGTGGTCCATATATCTGACTCCAGTACGTTGTTATGGTAGTGTGTGATCCATATATCTGACTCCACTATGTTGTTATGGTAGTGTGTGGTCCATATATCTGACTCCAGTACGTTGTTATGGTAGTGTGTGGTCCATATATCTGACTCCAGTACGTTGTTATGGTAGCGTGTGATCCATATATCTGACTCCACTGTGTTGTTATGGTAGCGTGTGATCCATATATCTGACTCCACTATGTTGTTATGGTAGTGTGTGGTCCATATATCTGACTCCACTATGTTGTTATGGTAATGTGTGGTCCATATATCTGACTCCACTATGTTGTTATGGTAGTGTGTGATCTATATATCTGACTCCACTATGTTGTTATGGTAGTGTGTGGTCCATATATCTGACTCCACTGTGTTGTTATGGCAGTGTGTGGTCCATATATCTGACTCCACTATGTTGTTATGGTAGTGTGTGATCTATATATCTGACTCCACTATGTTGTTATGGTAGTGTGTGGTCCATATATCTGACTCCACTGTGTTGTTATGGCAGTGTGTGGTCCATATATCTGACTCCACTATGTTGTTATGGTAGTGTGTGGTCCATATATCTGACTCCACTGTGTTGTTATGGCAGTGTGTGGTCCATATATCTGACTCCACTATGTTGTTATGGTAGTGTGTGGTCCATATATCTGACTCCACTATGTTGTTATGGCAGTGTGTGGTCCATATATCTGACTCCACTATGTTGTTACGGTAGTGTGTGGTCCATATATCTGACTCCAGTATGTTGTTATGGCAGTGTGTGATCCATATATCTGACTCCACTATGTTGTTATGGTAGTGTGTGGTCCATATATCTGACTCCACTATGTTGTTACGGTAGTGTGTGGTCCATATATCTGACTCCACTGTGTTGTTATGGCAGTGTGTGATCCATATATCTGACTCCACTATGTTGTTATGGTAGTGTGTAGATTTTGGAGGTGGCCCAGCGAGCCGCCAGCAGCAACAGCTTGATGTACCAGAAAAGCAGCAGATAAGTAAGGCCTAGTGTTTCCATTTCTGTTTTATATTTTCCTCTTCAGTGTTTTTCCTTTGGTTGTCCTGTTTCTTTTCCTCGTGCTACTCTCTCTCTTTTATCTCATTTTATACTTTGTCTTCTTTATTTTCTTTAATCTTATCTGTCTTGACTTTGTTCTTGTTAAGTTGACTTGATCCTTTATTTATCTGAGTGAATTCTTTGTTTTTTTTATCAAGCTGTGTTGTCTTGTTCCATCTATGTTGTCTTGTTCCATCTATGTTGTCTTGTTCATCTATGTTGTCTTGTTCATTCTGTACGTGTTCCATCTTGTGTCTTGTTCCATCTATGTTGTCTTGTCCATCATGTTGTGTGTTCAGTCTGTGTTGTCGTGTTAAATCCTATGTTTGTCTTGTTCCATCGGTGTTGTCTTGTTACATCTATGTTGGTCTTGTTCCATCTTTGTTGTCTTGTTCCATCTATGATGTTGGTTCCACTGTGTTGTCTTGTTCCATCTGTGTTGTCTTGTTTCCATCTATGTTGTTTGTTACCATCGGTGTTGTCTTGCGCCATCTGTGTTGTCTTGTTCCTCTATGTTGTCTTGTTCCATCGTGTTGTCTTGTTCATTCTTGTTGGTCTTGTTCCATCTGTGTTGCTTGTTCCATCTATGTTGTCTTGTTCCATCTGTGTTGTCTTGTTCCTTCTGCTTCGTTGTCTTGTTCCTCCATATGACGGTGTCTTGATTCCATCTTGTTGTCTTGTTCCATCTGCGTTGTCTTGTTCCACTCTGTTTTGTCGTGTTCATCTGTGTTGTGCTTCCATCTGTGTTGTCTGTCCATCGGTGTTGTCCTTGTTCAATCTGTGTTGTCTTGTTCCATCTTGTGTTGTCTTTGTTCCATCTGTGTTTTGTGCTTCATCTGTGTTGTCTTTTTCCATCTGTGTAGTGCTTCCATCTGTGTTGTCTTTGTTCATCTGCGTTGTTGTTCCATCTGCGTTGTCTTCGTCCATCTATGTGTCTTGCTTCCATTGTGTTGTTTGTTCCATCTGTGTTGTTTGTTCCATCTGCGTTGGTCTTCTTATCTATGGTGCTTGTTCCATCTGTGTTGTAGTTCCATCTGTGTTGTCTTCATTATGTGTTGTCTTATTCCATCTGCAGTTGGTTTGTTCCATCTATGTCTTGTTCCATCTATGTTAGTCTGTTCAATCTAGTTGTTTGTGTTCCCATCTGTGTTGGTCTTGTTTCATCTGTGTAGTGCTTTCATCTATTGTTGTCTTGTTCCAGCTGTGTTGTCTTGTTCATCTGTGTTGGGCTTCCTGCAGTGTTGTCGTGAAATCTGTGTTGTCTAGTTCCATCTGTGTTGTATGGTCCATCTGTGTTGTCTTGTTCCATATGTGATGTCTTGTTCCATCTGTGTTGTCTTGTTCCATCTATGTTGTCTTGTTCCATCTGTGTTGTCTTGTTCCATCTGTGTTGTCTTGTTCCATCTGTGTTGTCTTATTCCATCTAGTTGTCCTTCCATCTATTTGGTTCACTTGTGTGTTGCGTGGTATACTTAGTGTTGGATGGTACACTTAGTGTTGGATGGTACATTTAGTGTTGGATGGTACACTTAGTGTTGGATGGTACACTTTGTGTTGGATGGTACACTTAGTGTTGGATGGTACACTTTGTGTTGGTACATTTAGTGTTGGATGGTACACTTAGTGTTGGATGGTACACTTTGTGTTGGATGGTATACTTAGTGTTGGGTGGTACACTTAGTGTTGGATGGTACAATTAGTGTTGGGTGGTACACTTAGTGTTGGGTGGTACACTTTGTGTTGGATGGTACACTTTGTGTTGGATGGTATACTTAGTGTTGGGTGGTACACTTAGTGTTGGATGGTACACTTATTGTTGGGTGGTACACTTAGTGTTGGATGGTACAATTAGTGTTGGATGGTACACTTAGTTTTGCGTGGTACACTTAGTGTTGGGTGGTACATTAGTGTTGGGTGGTTACACTTGGTGTTCGTGGTACACTTAATGTTTGGATGGTCCACTAGATGTTGGATGGTACACTTAGTGTTGGGGTGGTACACTTAGTGTTTGGATGGTACACTTAGTGCTTGGATCGGATACAAATTAGTGTTGGCTGGTACATTTTGTGTTGGATGGTACCAACTAGTGTTGGATGGTTACAATTAGTGTGGATGGTACACTTAGTGTTGGGTGGTACACTTGTTTTGGGTGGTACAACTTACGTGATGGATGTACATTTAGTGTTGGATGGTACACTTAGTGTTGGGTGGTACACTTAGTGTTGGATGGTACATTTAGTGTTGGATGGTACACTTAGTGTTGGATGGTACAATTAGTGTTGGACTCGGTACATTAGTGTTGGGTGTAGGTAATTTAGAGTTGGATGGTACATCATAGTGTTGGATGTTGATGGTACAATTAGTGTTGGATGGTACACTTAGTTTTGCGTGGTACACTTAGTGTTGGGTGGTACACTTAGTGTTGGATGGTACACTTGGTGTTACGTGGTACACTTGGTGTTACGTGGTACACTTTGTGTTGGGTGGTACACTTGGTGTTGGGTGGTACACTTGGTGTTGGGTGGTACACTTGGTGTTGGGTGGTACACTTGGTGTTACGTGGTACACTTGGTGTTACGTGGTACACTTTGTGTTGGGTGGTACGCAATTGTGTTGGATGTACACTTTGTGTTGGATGGTACACTTAGTGTTGGATGGTACACTTAGTGTTGGATGGTACACTTAGTGTTGGATGGTACAATTAGTGTTGGATGGTACACTTAGTGTTGGATGGTACACTTAGTGTTGGATGGTACACTTAGTGTTGGATGGTACAATTAGTGTTGGATGGTACAAACTTTTTAGGGTTTTGTTGGATGGTACAATTAGTGTTGAGATAGTACACTTAGGGTTGGATGGTACAATTAGTGTTGGATGGTATAGTTTACACTTAGTGTTGGGTGTGTACACTTAGTGTTGGGTGGTACACTTAGTGTTGGATGGTACATTTAGTGTTGGGTGGTACACTTGGTGTTATGTGGTACACTTTGTGTTGGGTGGTACACTTGGTGTTGGGTGGTACACTTGGTGTTACGTGGTACACTTAGTGTTGGGTGGTACACTTGGTGTTACGTGGTACACTTGGTGTTACGTGGTACACTTTGTGTTGGATGGTACAATTAGTGTTGGATGGTACAGTTAGTGTTGGATGGGTTACATTACGTGTTGGATGGTTACACATTAGTGATTGGATGGTACACTTAGTGTTGGAAGGTTACAAATTCGTGTTGGATGGTACACTTTGTGTTGGATGGTACACTTAGTGTTGGATGGTACACTTAGTGTTGGATGGTACAATTAGTGTTGGATGGTACACTTAGTGTTGGGTGGTTACACTTAGTGTTAGGGTGGTCACACATCCCTTAGTGTTGGATGGTACATTTAGTGTTTGGATGGTACCACTTAGTGTTGGGTGGTTTACACTTAGTGTTGGTGGTACATTTTGTGTTGGATGGTACACTTAGTGTTGGATGGTACAATTAGTGTTGGATGGTACAATTAGTGTTGGATGGTACACTTAGTGTTGGTGGTACAACTTAGTTTTGCGTGTACACTTGGGTGTTCCGAGGTACACTTTCGTGTTGGGTGGTACACCTTGGTGTTGGGTGGTACACTTGGTGTTGGTGGTACACATGGTGATTGGGTGGTTACACTTGGTGTTAGTGGTACACTTTGTGTTGGGTGGTACAAATTAGTGTTAGATGGTACATTTAGATGTTGGTCTGGTACACTTAGTGTTGGATGGTACACTTTGTGTTGGTGGTACATTAGTGTTGGATGGTACATTAGTGTTAGGATGTACACTTAGTGTTGGATGGTACACTTAGTGTGGATGGTACACTTAGTGTTGGAAGTACATTAGTGTGATGGTACACTTAGTGTTGGTGGTACATTTAGTGTTGGATGGTACACTTAGTGTTGGATGGTACAATTAGTGTTGGATGGTACACTTAGTGTTGGGTGGTTAACTTAGTGTTGGGTGGTACTACATTAGTGTTGGATGGTAACATTTAGTGTTGGGTGGTAACTTGGTGTTATGTGTTACACTTTGTGTTAGGGTGGTTACACTTTGGTGTTGGGGGCGTACAATTGGTGGTGTTTCGTGGTATCACTTTGTGTTGGGTGGTACACTTGGTGTTACGTGGTACACTTGGTGTTACGTGGTACACTTTGTGTTGGATGGTACAATTAGTGTTGGATGGTACAATTAGTGTTGGATGGTACACTTAGTGTTGGATGGTACACTTAGTGTTGGATGGTACACTTAGTGTTGGATGGTACAATTAGTGTGGATGGATAACTTAGTGTTGGATGGTACTTTTAGTGTTGGATGGTACACTTAGTGTTGGATGGTACACTTAGTTTTGCGTGGTACATTAGTGTTGGTGGTACACTGGGGTTCCGTGTTACACCTTGTGTTGGGTGGGTACACTTGGTGTACGTGGTAAATCTGGTGTTACGTGGTACATTTGTGTTGGGTGGCTACACTTGGTGTGGGTGTGGTAAACTTGGTGTTGGGTGGTTTCACTTGGTGTTGGGTGGTACACTTGGTGTTTACTTGGTACACATGGTGTTACGTGGTGTCACTTTGAGATTGGGTGGTACTCAATTGTGTGGGTGATAGGTCCACTTAGTGTTGGATGGATTTACACTTAGTGTTGGTTGGTAATTTAGTGTTGGATGGTACACTTAGTGTTGGATGGTACAATTAGTGTTGGATGGTACACTTAGTGTTGGATGGTACACTTAGTGTTGGATGGTACACTTAGTGTTGGATGTACATTATGCTTGGATGGTACAATTGTGTTGGATGGTAAATTAGTGCTTGGATGGTACACTTAGTTTTTGCGTGGTACATTAGTGTTGGGTGGTTAACTTATTGTTGGATGTTACACTTAGTTTTGCGTGGTACACTTAGTGTTGGGTGGTGCACTTAGTGTTGGGTGGTACACTTAGGTTGTTATGTGGTACATTTGGTTGGGTGGTAACTTGGTGTTGGGTAGGTACACTTGGTGTTTAGTGGTACTCTTAGTGTGGGAGGTACACTTGGTGTTACGTGGTACATTAGAGTTGGGTGGTACACTTGGTTGTTATGTGGTACACTTTGTGTTCGGGTGGTACACTGGTGTTGCGTTTGGTTACACTTGGTGTTTACGAGGTACATTAGTGTTGGGTGGTTAAACTTGGTGTTACGTGGTTACACTGTGTGTTGGGTAGGTACACTTGGTGTGTTGGTGTCCACGTTGTGTTGGGTGGTTTACTCTTGGTGTTGGGGTGGTTACACTTTGTGTTGGGTGGGTACACTTGGTGGTTACGCGGTACACTCTTAGTTGACACACCATCGCTGTTACATCCGTCTCGACGCTCACTCAGTATATCAGACAACATCAGCTGATTGCTGGCGTGTGAGGGGGTAGGGGAGGGGGAGGGGGAGGGGGAGGGGGGCGTCTGCACTTCACCCACTTTCACTAGAAAGTGGACCATTCGTGATCATTTTTCAACATGATCGAATTATGATCGTGGAGGTACTGGACGAAGGTGGAGGTAATGGAATGGGTGGAGGGTACTGGAAGAGGTGGACGTGTTGGAGGTACTGAGAGGTGTTGGCAGGCACTGGGAGAGGTGGAGGTACTGGGATGAGGTGGGACGTTTGGAAGTACTGGGAGAGGTGGAAGGTTCTGGAAGAGGTGGACGTGTAGGAGGGGTTATGGGAGAGGTGGAGGTTTTTTGGAGGTATGACGAGGGATGTTTGGGAAGGGATCAGTGTGGTGTTGGTGGGACCATTGGGTGTTGGAGGGAACAGTGTGGTGTTGGAGGAACCTGTGTCGTGTTGGAACGGGTAACAGTTGGTGTTGGTGGACCATTGTGGTATTGGATGTAAGCAGGACGTGTGGTGTTGGACGATGGAACCAGTGTGATGTGGAAGGGACCAGTGAGGTGTTGGTGGGACCAGGTCGTGGTGTTGGAGGGCCCAGTGTGGTGTTGGAGGCCCAGTGTGGTGTTTGGACGAGGCACAGTGTGGTGTTGGAGGGGACCAAGTGTGGTGTTGGAGGGGACCAGTGTGAGTGTTGGAAGGGAAGTGTGGTGGTTGAGGACACAGTGTTGGTGTTGGAGGGACCAGTGTGGTGTTGGAGGGCCAGTTTGGTGTTGGAGGGCCAGTCGTGGTGTTGGAGGGCCCAGTTGGTGTGGGAGGGACCAGTGTGGTGTTGGAAGGGAACCAGTTTGGTGGTTGGAGGGACAGTGTGGCTGTTGGAGGGACCAGTGTGGTGTTGGTGGGACCATTGTGGAGTTGTAAACCAACAAAGAAGGGCACGAGTTGTACGTGTGTTGGAGGGCCAGTGTTGGTGTTGGTGGACCAGTGTGGTGTTGGGGGGGACCAGTGTGTGTTGGATGGGCACCAGTGTAGGTGTTGGAGGGGGGGGTGGGGGGGCCAGTGTGGTGTGGGAGGGACCAAGTGTGGTGTTGATGGGTCAGTGTGGTGTTTGGAGGGCCAGTGTAGTTGTTGGAGGGAACCAGTGTGGGGTTGGTGGGAACAGTGTGGTGTTGGAGGGACAGTGTGGTGCTGGGAGGGAATTGTGTGGGGTTGGTGGAGCAGTGTGGTGTTGGAGGGAGGGACAGTGTGGTGTTGGAGGGAAAGTTGTGGTGTTGGAGGGACATAGTGTGGGGTTGGAGGGACCAGTGTGGGGTTGGTGGGACAGTGTGGTGGTGGAGGGACCAGTGTGCGTGTTGGAGGGACCAGTTGTGATGCTGGAGGGAACTAGTGTGGGGTTGGTGGGGCCAGTGGTGGGGTGGTGGCGACCAGTGTGGTGTGGAGGGTCCAGTTGAGATGTTGGTGGGACCAAGTGTGGTGTTGGTGGACCAAGTTGTGTATGTAGGGCACAGCATAGTGTTGGAGCACAGCATAGTGTTGGAGGGACCAGGTAGTGTTGGAGGACCAGTGTGGGGTTGGTGGGACCAGTGTGGTGTTGGAGGGACCTGTTTGGTGTTGTTGGGATAGTTTGGTGTTGGAGGGCCAAGTGTAGTGTGGGGACCGGTGTGGCGTTTGGTTGGACAGTGTGGTGTGGAAGACGGCGACCAGTGTGGTGCTGAGGACTAGTGTGGGGTTGGGTGGGACCAGTGTGGTGTTGGAGGGACTAGTGTGGTGTTGGAGGGGAACAGTGTGCGTGTTGGAGGGGACTAGTGTGGTGTTGATGATAGGGAACCAGTGTGGGGTTTGGTGGGACAGTGTGGTGTTGGAGGGTGACCAGTGTGGTGTTGGAGGGTCCGAGTGTGGTTGCTGGAACGGGAGGTGGGACTAGTGTGGGGTTGGTTGGGACCAGTGTGGGGCTGGTGGGACCAGTTGTGGTGTTGGAGGGACCTCCGTGTGGTGTTTGGAGGGACCATTTGTGCGTGTTGGAGGGACCAACGTAGTGTTGGAGGGACCAGCGTAGTGTTGGAAGTCCTCAGCATAGTGTCTGGAGGGGCCCAGCGTAGTGTTGGATGGGACCAGCGTAGTGTTGGAGGGACCAGCGTAGTGTAGTTCTGGGGTACACAATTCAGCTTTAGGTCATCGTGACCTGATTTTGAGAGGTGTTCTGGAGTCCTCAGCCAGCAGCACCATGAACCAGTGAAGCTCATTGTCTACCAGACACGTGAAGCACAGTGTCACCAGACCAGTGAAAGCTCAGTGTCACCGATCCAGTGAAGCCAGTGTCACCAGACACAGTGAAGCACATTGTCACCCAGACCAGTGAAGCACAGTGTCACCCAGACACAGGGAAGCACAGTGTCACAGGCCCCAGTGAAGCCCAGTGTCAACAGACCAGTGAAGCACATGTCACAGACCAGTGAAGCAACAGTTGTCCACCAGACACATTTGAAGCACAGTGTCACCAGACCCAGTGAGCTATTGTCACCAGATCAGTGAAGCACTCTGTCAACAGACCCAGTTGAAGCACTTGTCACCAGATCCAGTGAAGCACATTGTCACCACACCCAGTGAAGCACAGTGTCACAGACCCCCAATGAAGCAAGTGTCACCAGATACAGTGAAGCACATTGTCACCAGACCCAGTGAAGCACAGTGTCACCAGACACAGTGAATCACAGTGTCACCAGACACAGTGAATCACAGTGTCACCAGACACAGGGAAGCACAGTGTCACCAGACCCAGTGAAGCACAGTGTCACCAGACCCAGTGAAGCACATTGTCACCAGACCCAGTGAAGCACAGTGTCACCAAACCCAGTGAAGCACAGTGTCACCAGACACAGTGAAGCACAGAGTCACCAAACCCAATGAAGCACAGTGTCACCAGATCCAGTGAAGCATATTGTCACCAGATCCAGTGAAGCACATTGTCACCAGATCCAGTGAAGCACATTGTCGCCAGATCCAGTGTAACACACTGTCACCAGACCCAGTGAAGCACATTGTCACCAGACCCAGTGAAGCAGTGTCACCAGACCCAATGAAGCAGTGTCACCAGACACAGTGAAGCACAGTGTCACCAGATCCAGTGTAGCACAGTGTCACCAGACCCAGTGAAGCACAGTGTCACCAGACCCAGTGAAGCACATTGTCACCAGATCCAGTGAAGCACATTGTCACCAGATCCAGTGAAGCACATTGTCGCCAGATCCAGTGTAACACACTGTCACCAGACCCAGTGAAGCACATTGTCACCAGACCCAGTGAAGCAGTGTCACCAGACCCAATGAAGCAGTGTCACCAGACACAGTGAAGCACAGTGTCACCAGACCCAGTGAAGCACAGTGTCACCAGACCCAGTGAAGCACATTGTCACCAGACCCAGTGAAGCAGTGTCACCAGACCCAATGAAGGAGTGTCACCAGACACAGTGAAGCACAGTGTCACCAGACACAGTGAAGCACATTGTCACCAGACACAGTGAAGCACAGTGTCACCAGACCCAGTGAAGCACATTGTCACCAGACACAGTGAAGCACAGTGTCACCAGACACAGTGAAGTAGTGTCACCAGATCCAGTGAAGCACAATGTCACCAGACCCAGTGAAGCAGTGTCACCAGGCAAAGTGAAGCACAGTGTCACCAAACACAGTGAAGCACAGTGACATCAGACACAGTGAAGCACAGTGTCACCAGACCCAGTGAAGCACATTGTCACCAGACCCAGTGAAGCACAGTGTCACCAGACACAGTGAAGCACATTGTCACCAGACACAGTGAAGCACAGTGTCACCAGACCCAGTGAAGCACAGTGTCACCAGACCCAGTGAAGCACATTGTCACCAGACCCAGTGAAGCACAGTGTCACCAGACCCAGTGAAGCACATTGTCACCAGACCCAGTGAAGCACAGTGTCACCAGACACAGTGAAGCACAGTGTCACCAGACACAGTGAAGCACAATGTCACCAGACCCAGTGAGGCAGTGTCACCAGGCAAAGTGAAGCACAGTGTCACCAGACACAGTGAAGCAGTGTCACCAGACACAGTGAAGCACAGTGACATCAGACGCAGTGAAGCACAGTGACATCAGACACAGTGAAGCACATTGTCACCAGACCCAGTGATACACAGTGTCATCAGACACTTCGTCACCTCACCTCACCTCACGTCACCTCACCTCACCTCACGTCACCTCACGTCACCTCACCTCACCTCACCTCACGTCACCTCACCTCACGTCATGTCACCTCACGTCACCTCACCTCACCTCACCTCACGTCACCTCACCTCACCTCACCTCACGTCACCTCACCTCACGTCACGTCACCTCACGTCATGTCACCTCACGTCACGTCACGTCACCTCACCTCACGTCACCTCACCTCACGTCACCTCACCTCACGTCACCTCACCTCACCTCACCATCACGTCACCTCACCTCACGTCACCTCACCTCACGTCACCTCACGTCACCTCACCTCACCTCACCTCACGTCACGTCACCTCACGTCATGTCACCTCACGTCACCTCACGTCACCTCACCTCACGTCACCTCACCTCACGTCACCTCACCTCACCTCACGTCACGTCACGTCACCTCACGTCACCTCACGTCACGTCACCTCACCTCACCTCACGTCACGTCACGTCACCTCACGTCACCTCACCTCACGTCACGTCACCTCACCTCACCTCACGTCACCTCACCTCACGTCACCTTACCTCACGTCACCTCACCTCACCTCACGTCACCTCACCTCACCTCACCTCACGTCACGTCACCTCACGTCATGTCACCTCACGTCACGTCACCTCACGTCATGTCACCTCACGTCACGTCACGTCACCTCACCTCACGTCACCTCACCTCACGTCACCTCACCTCACGTCACCTCACCTCACCTCACCTCACGTCACCTCACCTCACGTCACGTCACCTCACCTCACGTCACGTCACCTCACCTCACCTTCTAACATCCAACATGTTTCATGAATATGACTTGATTATCCTGTTTCTTAACGGGAAATAAGAACACCGTGGGAAGTGGTCTGATGGGCACTGACGCCACAGGAAGGTGTTGTTGTAACACCGTGGGAAGTGGTCTGATGGGCACTGACGCCACAGGAAGGTGTTGTAACACCGTGGGAAGTGGTCTGATGGGCACTGACGCCACAGGAAGGTGTTGTAACACCGTGGGAAGTGGTCTGATGGGCACTGATGCCACAGGAAGGTGTTGTAACACCGTGGGAAGTGGTCTGATGGGCACTGACGCCACAGGAAGGTGTTGTAACACCGTGGGAAGTACTGTGGTGAAGTTGACTCAGTGTAAGTGATCTTGATAGCAACAGCTTGGTTGACCAGGCAAGCGCCTGATGAGCCTGGCCCATGGCCGGGTTACGAAGGTAGGAAGAGTCTTGATGACCACTGTAGAGTGTACTCGCATCACATAACTAATGTGTTAACAATGTTACCGCTTAAGACAAACATCCTGCCTGTAGTGAACTTAACTAAATTTACTTATAACAGTAGTACTCGTTACTGGGGGTCAGTGCTGTCCCCAGCACTGACCCCCCAGACCGCAGAAGGTCCCCACCCACGCAGCCCGGTCCCAGACCAGGCCTCCAGGTTACTGGCCTGATCAATCAGGTTCTTGCTGCTTCAGGTTGATGGCTGGCAAAAAATTGAAACCGGAATCCAAGTTTTAGAAAAGCTGCAAACCTATTCCAATTTTGAGAAATATATCAAAAATGGTTATAATCATGACCATAATTTTTAAAGGGAGGTGGAGGGGTGAGCCAGTGGAAGGCCTCGGTCAGATGACCAAAAGCTCCAGCGACAGGTCATCATCTGACTAAGACCCGCGTCAGGGGGTTTCCTAACAAACCTTACCTAACCTAACCTAATTTTGAGATACGTACTCTGATATCTGGTGAGACACGGGAGGCAGCCGAGAAATATACACACTACTTGCACTAGCATCACACACTAACAAACTAAGATGACACCACTGATAAATAAGGGACTTTTCTAACATTTGGGTATCTTTATTCTGGGAACGTTTCGCCACACAGTTACTTCTTCATTCAAGAATAAAGATACTGAAATGTTGCAATAGTCCTATTTATCAATATGTCGCTTTTGTAAATCATTTATTCACATTACCACCAGTGTTTTGGAGAAGTACATTGTACCACCACTTTGTAAATGGTCTAAGTCGGACCCAAACGTCGTGGTAAGCTGCTGTCTCCTATGTGCGGATTGTTGTGTGTTGTTCCAGTCATGGTATTGTGACTCTTTTTTGTTATTTAATATACCCTCATACCACCAGGATTTTCTTTCATACCTCACTACCACACTACCTCACTACCACACTACCACTACCACACTACCACACTACCACACTACCACACTACCTCACTACCACACTACCACACTACCACTACCTCACTACCACACTACCACACTACCACACTACCACTACCACACTACCACACTACCTCACTACCACACTACCACACTACCACACTACCACTACCTCACTACCACACTACCACACTACCACACTACCTCACTACCACACTACCACACTACCACACTACCACACTACCTCACTACCACACTACCACACTACCTCACTACCACACTACCACACTACCTCACTACCACACTACCTCACTACCTCACTACTTCACTACCACACTACCACACTACCTCACTACCACACTACCTCACTACCTCACTACCACACTACCATCACTACTCTCACTACCACACTACCACACTACCTCACTACCACACTACCCACACTACCTCACTACCTCACTACCACACTACCACACTACCTCACTACCACACTACCACACTACCTCACTACCACACTACCTCACTACCACACATACCACACTACCTCACTACCACACTACCTCACTACCTCACTACCTCACACTACCTCACTACCACACTACCACACTACCTCACTACCCACACATACCACACTACCACACTACCTCACTACCCACTACCACACTACCACACTACCTCACTACCACACACTACCTCACTACCAACCACTACCATCACTACCTCACTACCACACTACCACACTACCACACTACCTCACTACCACACTACCTCACTACCACACTACCTCACTACCACACTACCACACTACCACACTACCACACTACCTCACTACCTCACTACCTCACTACCACACTACCTTCACTACCACACTACCACACTACACACCACACTACCTCACTACCTCACTACCTCACTACCACACTACCTTCACTACCACACTACCACACTACCACACTACCTCACTACCACACTACCACACTACCTCACTACCCACCACCCACTACCTCACTACCACACTACCACACTACCTCACTACCACACTACCACACTACCTCACTACCACACTACCTCACTATAACACTACCTCACTACCACACTACCACACTACCTCACTAACACACTACCACATACTGAAACATTGGAAGAAAATGGATATATAGACGTGATATTTTCTAACTTGCAAAGACATTTGACAGATATATCCAGGGAATTATAGCCTATAAAAGTGTAAGAAGAGGTTAATGTTCAACTAAAAACACTGTGTTAGCCTATATCTCGTGGTCCAGCACCAGCATATACGAACATTGTGTTAGTCTCCATCTTCTGGTTACAGCAGTTATTACCAGACCAAAAGTAGAATTTCACCAGGATGGTATGTGAAGTAGCGGGACAGCCTACGACTACTAGTTAGACAGTAGACCGCTGCCAGGAACAGCCGGGTTGATCAGGCAGTCAGGAAGATATCTGGTCTCGGCTCTGGCTCTGAGAGAAGAGTTCTCGAAACCTGTCTCAGCTATGTTACAAGTTGTGGGTAAAGATCGTGTAAGGCGGGCATGCGTGACAGAGAGAGAGAGAGAGCAAGCAGGAAAGAGGGATATTAAACAATGAGAAAAGTGGCTGTGAGAATAAGTAGGTGTGTAGGTGGGTGTGACCTGTTGAAAGAGGGGATGGATGAGGGGATGGGAAGAGGAGGGGAAGGGGAGGGAGGGAAGAAGGAAAGCGGGGGGAGTGATACAGAAATTGGGGGAAGGAAGGAGAAGGGGGAAAGAAGTGGGGGTGGATGGGAGGAGTGGGGTGGGTGGGTGGGTGGGTTACTCTTGGTCAATATTGATGATGGAGGTGGGCGTGGTCTCCCCTTCTCCCTCTTGCTACATACAACCTCTCACGCACCCCTGCCCTTCTCCCTTCCTCTCTTTCTCCCCCTCTCTTTTCCTCTTCCCCTCCTCTTCCCCCACTACTTTCTTTCTCGGAGAGAGTTAATGAATTTTGCTTTTAGTGTGAAGACCAAACACGAACTGAGTGACGTGTGTTGTGGACCAGACCCTGGACCACACTGTGTCCCTGGACCACACTGTTACCCTGGACCATACTGTGTCCCTGGACCACACTGTTACCCTGGACCACACTGTTACCCTGGACCACACTGTGTCCCTGGACCACACTGTTACCCTGGACCAAACTGTGTCCCTGGACCACACTGTTACCCTGGACCACACTGTTACCCTGGACCAAACTGTGTCCCTGGACCACACTGTTACCCTGGACCAAACTGTGTCCCTGGACCACACTGTTACCCTGGACCAAACTGTGTCCCTGGACCACACTGTGTCCCTGGACCACACTGTTACCCTGGACCAAACTGTTACCCTGGACCAAACTGTGTCCCTGGACAACACTGTTACCCTGGACCAAACTGTGTCCCTGGACCACACTGGTACCCTGGACCACACTGTTACCCTGGACCACATTGTGTCCCTGGACCACACTGTGTCCCTGGACCACACTGTTACCCTGGACCACACTGTGTCCCTGGACCACACTGTTACCCTGGACCAAACTGTGTCCCTGGACCACACTGTTACCCTGGACCAAACTGTGTCCCTGGACCACACTGTGTCCCTGGACCACACTGTTACCCTGGACCAAACTGTGTCCCTGGACCACACTGTTACCCTGGACCAAACTGTGTCCCTGGACCACACTGGTACCCTGGACCACACTGTTACCCTGGACCACACTGTGTCCCTGGACCACACTGTTACCCTGGACCACACTGTGTCCCTGGACCACACTGTTACCCTGGACCACACTGTGTCCTTGGACCACACTGTTACCCTGGACCACACTGTTACCCTGGACCACACTGTGTCCCTGGACCACACTGTTACCCTGGACCACACTGTGTCCCTGAACCACACTGTTACCCTGGGCCACACTGTGTCCCTGGACCACACTGTGTCCCTGGACCACACTGTTACCCTGGACCACACTGTGTCCCTGGACCACACTGTTACCCTGGACCACACTGTGTCCCTGGACCACAGTGTCCCTGGACCACACTGTTACCCTGGACCACACTGTGTCCCTGGACCACACTGTTACCCTGGACCACACTGTGTCCCTGGACCACACTGTGTCCCTGGACCACACTGTACCCTGGACCACACTGTGTCCCTGGACCACACTGTTACCCTGGACCACACTGTGTCCCTGGACCACACTGTGTCCCTGGACCACACTGTTACCCTGGACCACACTGTGTCCCTGGACCTCACTGTTACCCTGGACCACACTGTTACCCTGGACCAAACTGTGTCCCTGGACCACACTGTTACCCTGGACCACACTGTTACCCTGGACCACACTGTTACCCTGGACCACACTGTGTCCCTGGACCACACTGTTACCCTGGACCACACTGTTACCCTGGACCAAACTGTTCCCTGGACCACACTGTTACCCTGGACCACACTGTTACCCTGGACCACACTGTTACCCTGGACCACACTGTGTCCCTGGACCACACTGTTACCCTGGACCACACTGTTACCCTGGACCAAACTGTGTCCCTGGACCACACTGTTACCCTGGACCACACTGTTACTCTGGACCACACTGTGTCCCTGGACCACACTGTTACCCTGGACCACACTGTTACCCTGGACCACACTGTTACCCTGGACCACACTGTTACCCTGGACCACACTGTTACCCTGGACCACACTGTTACCCTGGACCACACTGTTACCCTGGACCACACTGTTCCCTGGACCACACTGTTACCCTGGACCACACTGTTACCCTGGACCACACTGTTACCCTGGACCACACTGTTCCTGGACCACACTGTTACCCTGGACCACACTGTTACCCTGGACCACACTGTTACCCTGGACCACACTGTTACCCTGGACCACACTGTGTCCCTGGACCACACTGTTACCCTGGACCACACTGTTACCCTGGACCACAGTGTCCCTGGACCACACTGTTACCCTGGACCACACTGTTACCCTGGACCACACTGTTACCCTGGACCACACTGTTACCCTGGACCACACTGTTACCCTGGACCACACTGTGTCCCTGGACCACACTGTTACCCTGGACCACACTGTATCCTGGACCACACTGTTCACCCTGGACCACACTGTTACCCTGGACCACACTGTTACCCTGGACCACACTGTTACCCTGGACCACACTGTTACCCTGGACCACACTGTTACCCTGGACCACACTGTTACCCTGGACCACACTGTTACCCTGGACCACACTGTTACCCTGGACCACCCACTGTTACCCTGGACCACACTGTTACCCTGGACCACACTGTTACCCTGGACCAAACTGTACCCTGGACCCACTTTACCCTGGACCACACTGTTACCCTGGACCACACTATTCCCCTGGACCACACTGTTACCCTGGACAACACTGTTACCCTGGACCACACTATTCCCCTGGACCACACTGTTACCCTGGACCACACTATTCCCCTGGACCACACTGTTACCCTGGACCACACTATTGCCCCTGGCACGACCACACTGTTACCCTGGACCACACTGTTACCCTGGACCACACTATTCCCCTGGACCACACTATTCCCCTGGACCACACTGTTCCATTGGACCACACTGTGTCCCTGGACCACACTGTGTCCCTGGACCACACTGTGCCCCTGGACCACACTGTTCCCCTGGACCACACTGTTCCCCTGGACCACACTGTGCCCCTGGACCACACTGTACCCCTGGACCACACTGTGCCCCTGGACCACACCCGAGGCCCAGATGACCCTACACTGTGCCCCTGGACCACACTGTGCCCTTGGACCACACTGTGCCTCTGGACCACACTGTGCCCTTGGACTACACTGTGCCCTTGGACTACACTGTGCCACTGGATCACACTGGACCACACCCGAAGCCAAGATGACTACACTGTGCCCCTGGACCACAATGGACCACACCCGATTCCCAGATGACTACACTGTGCCCCTGGATCACACTGGACCACACCCGTGACCCAGATATCTCTACACTGTTCCCCTGGACCACACTGGACCACACCCGAGGCCCAAGTGACTACATTGTGCCCCTGGATCACACCCGAGGCCCAGATTGCTCTACACTGTGCCCCTGGACCACAATGGACCACACCCGACACCCAGATGACCCTACACTGAGCCCTTGGACTACACTGGACTACAGCCGAGACCCAAATGACCATACTCTGTGCCCCTGGATCACATTGGACCACACCCGAGGCCCAGTTGATCCTACACTGTGCCCCTGGACCACACCCGAGGCTGAGTTGATCCTACACTGTGCCCCTGGACCACACCCGAGGCTGAGTTGATCATACACTGTGCCCTGGACCACACCCGAGGCTGAGTTGATCCTACACTGTGCCCCTGGACCACACCCGAGGCTGAGTTGATCATACACTGTGCCCCTGGACCACACCCGAGGCTGAGTTGATCCTACACTGTGCCCCTGGACCACACCCGAGGCTGAGTTGATCATACACTGTGCCCCTGGACCACACTAGATCACAACCGAACCCCAAATGACCAAAATCAACGAGAAAAAGTAAAGTGGAAAAATGTAAGTGTGTTTATTAATGTGTTTAACAAGAGGAGACTTACCTGTTTCTAGCAATATTATGGTGTTTAACAAGGGGAGACTTACCTGTTTCTAGCAACATTACTAGCAATATTATGGTGTTTAACAAGGGAGCTTACCTGTTTCTAGCAACATTACTAGCAATATTTTCCTTTGCTAACTCAAACATTTTCGTTTGTTACTCGAGAACGCCTCATTCAATTGGCTTCAGATTTGAACTCTTGTTTAGTGAGTCTGGAAGAAGATTAAGGATAAGGTTTACCTGCGTGGGAGTCCTACCCAGAATGTTACACTCTACAACCCTCCTCAACCCTCTCTGATACTTTTTAAAAACCTTTGCACTTCCTTCTGCTCTTCAAGCTACGGATTCTCTGTATAATATTCACACCAAATATTGCCCTCAGACACCACACATATTGCCCTCAGACACCACACATATTGCCCTCAGACACCACACATATTGCCCTCAGACACTACATATTGCTCTCAGACACCATATATTGCCCTCAAACACCATATATTGCCCTCAGACACCACATATTGCAGACAGACACCACTTATTGCCCTTAGTCACCACATATTGCCCTCAGACACCATACATATTGCCCTCAGACACCATACATATTGCCCTCAGACACCATACATATTGCCCTCAGGCACCACATATTGCCCTCAAACACCACATATTACACACAGACACCACATATTGCCCTCAGACGTCACATCTTCTCACAGGTGGGTGGCAAGTTTAGTATTGGTGTGACAGGTGGAGACAGGCGCCTCACCATCTGGTTCAGATGTCTCATATATTTAAGTGTTGTCAGTTTTTATCTGGAAATCGTATAGTATTATGTTACCATATTACAATATTTTCTCTTGAGTCTGGTGAAGGGCTCTTGATCCAAGGAACTGGACTTATTTGTCCTCTTGCTTACATTGAATTGGAATCTCTCTCATTCCACAGGTGCTATATGACACATACGGGTTTAATGCTTTCCTCGGATTAAAATACAACAACTGTGTGGTGTAGAAACAGTGTGTGGTGTAGTAACATAGTGTGTGGTGTAGTAACATAGTGTGTGGTTTAGTAACATAGTGTGTGGTGTAGTAACATAGTGTGTGGTGTAACAGTGTGTGGTGTAGTAACATAGTGTGTGGTGTAGTAACATAGTGTGTGGTGTAGTAACATAGTGTGTGGTGTAGTAACATAGTGTGTGGTGTAGTAACATAGTGTGTGGTGTAGTAACAGTGTGTGGTGTAGTAACAGTGTGTGATGTAGTAACATAGTGTGTGATGTAGTAACATAGTGTGTGGTGTAGTAACAGTGTGTGGTGTAGTAACATAGTGTGTGATGTAGTAACATAGTGTGTGGTGTAGTAACAGTGTGTGGTGTAGTAACATAGTGTGTGATGTAGTAACATAGTGTGTGGTGTAGTAACAGTGTGTGGTGTAGTAACAGTGTGTGGTGTAGTAACATAGTGTGTGGTGTAGTAACAGTGTGTGGTGTAGTAACAGTGTGTGGTGTAGTAACAGTGTGTGGTGTAGTAACAGTGTGTGGTGTAGTAACATAGTGTGTGGTGTAGTAACAGTGTGTGGTGTAGTAACAGTGTGTGGTGTAGTAACATAGTGTGTGGTGTAGTAACATAGTGTGTGGTGTAGTAACAGTGTGTGGTGTAGTAACATAGTGTGTGGTGTAGTAACATAGTGTGTGGTGTAGTAACATAGTGTGTGGTGTAGTAACATAGTGTGTGTGGTGTAGTAACATAGTGTGTGGTGTAGTAACATAGTGTGTGGTGTAGTAACATAGTGTGTGGTGTAGTAACATAGTGTGTGGTGTAGTAACAGTGTGTGGTGTAGTAACATAGTGTGTGGTGTAGTAACATAGTGTGTGGTGTAGTAACATAGTGTGTGGTGTAGTAACATAGTGTGTGGTGTGTAGTAACATAGTGTGTGGTGTAGTAACATAGTGTGTGGTGTAGTAACATAGTGTGTGGTGTAGTAACATAGTGTGTGGTGTAGTAACATAGTGTGTGGTGTAGTAACAGTGTGTGGTGTAGTAACATAGTGTGTGGTGTAGTAACATAGTGTGTGGTGTAGTAACATAGTGTGTGGTGTAGTAACAGTGTGTGGTGTAGTAACAGTGTGTGGTGTAGTAACATAGTGTGTGGTGTAGTAACATAGTGTGTGGTGTAGTAACATAGTGTGTGGTGTAGTAACATAGTGTGTGGTGTAGTAACATAGTGTGTGGTGTAGTAACAGTGTGTGGTGTAGTAACATAGTGTGTGGTGTAGTAACATAGTGGTGTGTAGTGTGTGTGTAGTAACATAGTGTGTGGTGTAGTAACAAGTGTGTGGTGTAGTAACATAGTGTGTGGTGTAGTAACAAGTGTGTGGTGTAGTAACATAGTGTGTGGTGTAGTAACAGTGTGTGGTGTAGTAACAGTGTGTGGTGTAGTAACATAGTGTGTGGTGTAGTAACAGTGTGTGGTGTAGTAACATAGTGTGTGGTGTAGTAACATAGTGTGTGGTGTAGTAACAGTGTGTGGTGTAGTAACATAGTGTGTGGTGTAGTAACATAGTGTGTGGTGTAGTAACATAGTGTGTGGTGTAGTAACATAGTGTGTGGTGTAGTAACATAGTGTGTGGTGTAGTAACATAGTGTGTGGTGTAGTAACATAGTGTGTGGTGTAGAAACATGTGTGTGGTGTAGTAACATAGTGTGTGGTGTAGTAGTAACATAGTGTGTGGTGTAGTAACATAGTGTGTGGTGTAGTAACATAGTGTGTGGTGTAGTAACATAGTGTGTGGTGTAGTAACAGTGTGTGGTGTAGTAACATAGTGTGTGGTGTAGTAACATAGTGTGTGGTGTAGTAACATAGTGTGTGGTGTAGTAACATAGTGTGTGGTGTAGTAACATAGTGTGTGGTGTAGTAACATAGGTGTGTTGGTGTAGTAACATAGTGTGTGGTGTAGTAACATAGTGTGTGGTGTAGTAACATAGTGTGTGGTGTAGTAACAGTGTGTGGTGTAGAACATAGTGTGTGGTGTAGTAACATAGTGTGTGGTGTAGTAACATAGTGTGTGGTGTAGTAACAGTGTGTGGTGTAGTAACATAGTGTGTGGTGTAGTAACATAGTGTGTGGTGTAGTAACATAGTGTGTGTGTAGTAACATGTGGTGTGTAGTAACATAGTGTGTGGTGTAGTAAACATAGTGTGTGGTGTAGTAACATAGTGTGTGGTGTAGTAACATAGTGTGTGGTGTAGTAACATAGTGTGTGGTGTAGTAACATAGTGTGTGGTGTAGTAACATAGTGTGTGGTGTAGTAACATAGTGTGTGGTGTAGTAACATAGTGGTGGTGTAGTAACAGTGTGTGGTGTAGTAACATAGTGTGTGGTGTAGTAACATAGTGTGTGGTGTAGTAACATAGTGTGTGTAGTAACATAGTGTGTGGTGTAGTAACATAGTGTGTGGTGTAGTAACATAGTGTGTGGTGTAGTAACATAGTGGGTGGTGTAGTAACATAGTGTGTGGTGTAGTAACATAGTGTGTGGTGTAGTAACATAGTGTGTGGTGTAGTAACATAGTGTGTGGTGTAGTAACATAGTGTGTGGTGTAGTAACATAGTGTGGGGGTGTAGTAACATAGTGTGGGGAGTACGTAGTTCAGTGGTGTAGTAACAGTGTGTGGTGTAGTAACATAGTGTGTGGTGTAGTAACATAGTGTGTGGTGTAGTAACATAGTGTGTGGTGTAGTAACAGTGTGTGGTGTAGTAACATAGTGTGTGGTGTAGTAACATAGTGTGTGGTGTAGTAACATAGTGTGTGGTGTAGTAACATAGTGTGTGAAGTAACGTAGTGTGTGGTGTAGTAACAGTGTGTGGTGTAGTAACATAGTGTGTGGTGTAGTAACATAGTGTGTGGTGTAGTAACATAGTGTGTGGTGTAGTAACATAGTGTGTGGTGTAGTAACATAGTGTGTGGTGTAGTAACATAGTGTGTGGTGTAGTAACATAGTGTGTGGTGTAGTAACATAGTGTGTGGTGTAGTAAAATAGTGTGGTGAGTAACAAATGTGTGGTGTAGTAACATAGTGTGTGCTGTAGTAACATAGTGTGTGGTGTAGTAACAGTGCTAGTAAATGTGGTGTAGTAACATAGTGTGTGGTGTAGTAACATAGTGTGTGGTGTAGTAACAGTGTGTGGGTGGTTAGTAACAGTGTGTGGTGTAGTAACATAGTGTGTGGTGTAGTAACATAGTGTGTGTGTGTAACATAGTGTGTGGTGTAGTAACATAGGTGACGTAGTGGTGTAGTAACATAGTGTGTGGTGTAGTAACATAGTGTGTGTAAGTAACATAGTGTGTGGTGTAGTAACAAGTGTGTGGTGTAGTAACATAGGTGTGGTGTAGTAACATAGGTGTGGTGTAGTAACAGTGTGTGGTGTAGTAACATAGTGTGGGTGAGTAACGTAGTGTGTGGTGTAGTAACATGTGTGGTGTAGTAACTAGTGTGTGGTGTAGTAACATAGTGTGTGGTGTAGTAACATAGGGGTGTGTAAGTAACATAGTGTGTGGTGTAGTAACATAGTGTGTGGTGTAGTAACATAGTGTGTGGTGTAGTAACATAGTGTGTGGTGTAGTAACATAGTGTGTGGTGTAGTAACATAGTGTGTGAAGTAACGTAGTGTGTGGTTAGTAACAAGTGTGTGGTGTAGTAACATAGTGTGTGGTGTAGTAACATAGTGTGTGGTGTAGTAACAGGTGTGGTAGTAACATAGTTTTGGGGAAGTAACGTAGTGTGTGGTGTAGTAACAAGTGTGTGTGTAGTAACATAGTGTGTGTGTAGTAAAAAGTGTGTGGTGTAGTAACATAGTGTGTGGTGTAGTAACATAGTGTGTGGTGTAGTAACATAGTGTGTGGTGTAGTAAATAGTGTGTGGTGTAGTAACATAGTGTGTGGTGTAGTAACATAGTGTGTGGTGTAGTAACAGTGTGTGGTGTAGTAACATAGTGTGTGAAGTAACATGTGTGTGTAGTAACATAGTGTGTGGTGTAGTAAACATAGTGTGTGGTGTAGTACATGTGGGGGTGTAGTAACATAGTGTGTGGTGAAGTAACATAGTGTGTGGTGAGTAACATAGTGTGTGGTGTAGTAACATAGTGTGTGGTGTAGTAACAAATGTGTGTGTAGTAACATAGTGTGTGTAGTAACATAGTGTGTGGTGTAGTAACATAGTGTGTGGTGTAGTAACATAGTGTGTGTAAGTAACATAGTGTGTGGTGTAGTAACATAGTGTGTGGTGTAGTAACATAGTGTGTGGTGTAGTAACATAGTGTGTGGTGAGTAACTAGTGTGTGGTGTAGTAACATAGTGTGTGGTGAAGTAACATAGTGTGTGGTGTAGTAACAGTGTGTGGTGTAGTAACATTGTGGTGTAGTAACATAGTGTGTGGTGTAGTAACATAGTGTGTGGTGTAGTAACATAGTGTGTGGTGTAGTAACATAGTGTGTGGAGTAATAGTGTGTGGTGTAGTAACATAGTGTGTGGTGTAGTAACATAGTGTGTGGTGTAGTAACTAGTGTGTGGTGTGTAATAGTGTTGTGTAGTAACATAAGTGTGGTGTAGTAACATAGTGTGTGGTGTAGTAACATAGTGTGTGTGTAGTAACATAGTGTGTGAGTAACATAGTGTGTGGTGTAGTAACATAGTGTGTGTGTAGTAACAAGTGTGGTGTAGTAACATATGTGTGGTGTAGTAACATAGTGTGTGGTGTAGTAACATAGTGTGTGGTGTAGTAACATAGTGTGGGTGAAGTAACATAGTGTGTGGTGTAGTAACATAGTGTGGTGGTTGTGGTAGTAACATATGTGTGGTGTAGTAACATAGTGTGTGGTGAGTAACATAGTGTGTGGGTAGTAACATAGTGTGTGGTGTAGTAACATAGTGTGTGGTGTAGTAACATAGTGTGTGAAGTAACATAGTGTGTGGTGTAGTAACATAGTGTGTGGTGTAGTAACATAGTGTGTGGTGTAGTAACATAGTGTGTGTAGTAACATAGTGTGTGGTGTAGTAACATAGTGTGTGGTGTAGTAACATAGTGTGTGGTGTAGTAACATAGTGTGTGGTGTAGTAACATAGTGTTGGTGTAGTAACATAGTGTGTGGTGTAGTAACATAGTGTGTGGTGTAGTAACATAGTGTGTGGTGTAGTAACATAGTGTGTGGTGTAGTAACATAGTGTGTGGTGTAGTAACATAGTGTGTGGTGTAGTAACATAGTGTGTGTAGTAACATAGTGTGTGGTGTAGTAACATAGTGTGTGGTGTAGTAACATAGTGTGTGGTGTAGTAACATAGTGTGTGGTGTAGTAACAAGTGTGTGGTGTAGTAACATGTGTGTGTGTAGTAACATAGTGTGTGGTGTAGTAACATATGTGTGGTGTAGTAACAGTGTGTGGTGTAGTAACATAGTTGTGGTGTAGTAACATGGTGTGGTGTAGTAACATAGTGTGTGGTGTGTAACAGTGGTGTGTGTGTGGTGTAGTAACATAGGTGTGGTGTAGTAACATAGTGTGTGGTGTAGTAACATAGTGTGTGGTGTAGTAACTAGTGTGTGGTGTAGTAACATAGTGTGTGGTGTAGTAACATAGTGTGTGGTGTAGTAACATAGTGTGTGTGTGTAGTAACAGTGTGTGGTGTAGTAACATAGTGTGTGGTGTAGTAACATGTGTGTGGTGTAGTAAACATAGTGTGGTGTAGTAACATGTGTTGTGTAGTAACAGTGTGTGGTGTAGTAACATAGTGTGTGTAGTAACAGTGTGTGTGTGTAACATGTGTGAGTAACAGTGTGTGGTGTAGTAACATAGTGTGTGGTGTAGTAACATAGTGTGTGGTGTAGTAACTAGTGTGTGGTGTAGTAACAAGTGTGTGTGTAGTAACATTGTGGTGTGTAGTGTGTGTGTAGTAACATAGTGTGTGGTGTAGTAACTAGTGTGTGGTGTAGTTAAACATAGTGTGTGGTGAGTAACAGTGTGTGGTGTAGTAACATAGTTGTGTGTGTATAACAGTGTGTGTGTAGTAACAAGTGTGGTGTAGTAACATAGTGTGTGGTGTAGTAACATAGTGTGTGTGTAGTAACATGTGTGTGGTAGTAACAGTGTGGTGGTTAGTAACAAGTGTTGGTGTAGTAACAGTGTGTGGTGTAGTAACAAGTGTGTGGTGTAGTAACATAGTGTGTGGTGTAGTAACAGTGTGTGGTGTAGTAACAGTGTGTGGTGTAGTAACATAGTGTGTGGTGTAGTAACATAGTGTGTGGTGTAGTAACATAGTGTGTGGTGTAGTAACATAGTGTGTGGTGTAGTAACATAGTGTGTGGTGTAGTAACAGTGTGTGGTGTAGTAACATAGTGTGTGGTGTAGTAACAGTGTGTGGTGTAGTAACAGTGTGTGGTGTAGTAACATGAGTGGTTGTGTAAAGTGAGAGTGTAGGTGTGGGAGTGTGATGTGAACTAGCCGGAGTGTAAGGCTTCCCCTCCCCCTCCCCACAACAGACACTCCCCTCCCCACAAAACACTCCCCTCCCCACAACACACACTCCTCTCCCCTCCCCACAACACACACTTCTCTCCTCACAACACACTCCCCACAATACACAGTCCCTACAACACACACTCCCCTCCCCACAACACACTCCCCTCCCCACAACACACACACCTCTCCCAACAACACACTCCCCTCTCCCAACAACACACTCCCCTCCCCACAACACACACACACCCCTCCCCACAACACACTCCCCTCCCCGCAACACACAGTCCTCTCCCCACAACACACTCACCCCTCCCACAAACACACTCCCCTCCCCACAACACACTCCCCACAACACACTCCTCACAACACTCCCCACAGCACATTCCCCACAACACACACACCCCTCCCTACAACACATTCCCCACAACACACACACCCCTCCCCACAACACACTCCCCACAACACACCCCTCCCCACAACACACTCCCCCACAACACAACACACCCTCCCCACATCACACTCCCCACAACACACCCCTCCCACAACACACTCCTCACAACACACACACCCCTCCCCACAACACACTCCCCACAACACACTCCCCACAACACACACCCCTCCCCACAACACATTCCTCACAGCACTCCTCACAACACTCCCCACAACACACTCCCCACAACACCTATCCTTTTACTCCCGTGTCTTCCTCTTTCATTTCTCCTTCACCAGTATTGTGTTACTGGTACCGTGATCAGTCACCAGTATTGTGTTACTGGTACCGTGATCAGTCACCAGTATTGTGTTACTGGTACCGTGATCAGTCACCATATTGTTACTGGTACCGTGATCAGTCACCAGTATTGTTACTGACCGTGATCAGTCACCAGTATTGTTACTGGTACCGTGTCAGTCACCAGTATTGTGTTACTGATACCGTGATCAGTCACCAGTATTGTTACTGGTACCGTGATCAGTCACCAGTATTGTGTTACAGGTACCGTGATCAGTCACCAGTATTGTTACTGGTACCGTGATCAGTCACCAGTATTGTTACTGGTACCGTGATCAGTCACCAGTATTGTTACTGGTACCGTGATCAGTCACCAGTATTGTGTTACTGATACCGTGATCAGTCACCAGTATTGTTACTGGTACCGTGATCAGTCACCAGTATTGTTACTGGTACCGTGATCAGTCACCAGTATTGTTACTTGTACCGTGATCAGTCACCAGTATTGTGTTACTGGTACCATGATCAGTCACCAGTATTGTGTTACTGGTACCGTGATCAGTCACCAGTATTGTGTTACAGGTACCGTGATCAGTCACCAGTATTGTGTTACAGGTACCGTGATCAGTCACCAGTATTGTGTTACAGGTACCGTGATCAGTCACCAGTATTGTGTTACTGGTACCGTGATCAGTCACCAGTATTGTGTTACTGGTACCGTGATCAGTCACCAGTATTGTGTTACAGGTACCGTGATCAGTCACCAGTATTGTGTTACTGGTACCGTGATCAGTCACCAGTATTGTGTTACTGGTACTGTGATCAGTCACCAGTATTGTGTTACAGGTACCGTGATCAGTCACCAGTATTGTGTTACTGGTACTGTGATCAGTCACCAGTATTGTGTTACAGGTACACCGTGATCAGTCACCAGATTGTGTTTACTGGTACTGTGATCAGTCACCAGTATTGTGTTACAGGTACCGTGATCAGTCACCAGTATTGTGTTACTGGTACCGTGATCAGTCACCAGTATTGTGTTACAGGTACCGTGATCAGTCACCAGTATTGTTACTGGTACCGTGATCAGTCACCAGTATTGTGTTACAGGTACCATGATCAGTCACCAGTATTGGTTACTGGTACCGTGATCAGTCACCAGTATTGTGTTACTGGTACCATGATCAGTCACCAGTATTGTGTTACTGGTACCGTGATCAGTCACCAGTATTGTGTTACTGGTACCATGATCAGTGACCAGTATTGTGTTACAGGTACCGTGATCAGTCACCAGTATTTGTTACTGGTACCATGATCAGTCACCAGTATTGTTTACAGGTACCGTGATCATCACCAGTATTGTTACTGGTACCGTGATCAGTCACCAGTATTGTGTTACTGGTACCGTGAATCAGTCACCAGTATTGTGTTACTGGTACCGTGATCAGTCACCAGTATTGTGTTACTGGTACCATGATCAGTCACCAGTATTGTGTTACAGGTACCGTGATCAGTCACCAGTATTGTGTTACTGGTACCGTGATCAGTCACCAGTATTGTGTTACAGGTACCGTGATCAGTCACCAGTATTGTGTTACTGGTACCATGATCAGTCACCAGTATTGTGTTACTGGTACCGTGATCAGTCACCAGTATTGTGTTACAGGTACCGTGATCAGTCACCAGTATTGTGTTACTGGTACCATGATCAGTCACCAGTATTGTGTTACAGGTACCGTGATCAGTCACCAGTATTGTGTTACTGGTACCGTGATCAGTCACCAGTATTGTGTTACAGGTACCGTGATCAGTCACCAGTATTGTGTTACTGGTACCATGATCAGTCACCAGTATTGTGTTACAGGTACCGTGATCAGTCACCAGTATTGTGTTACTGGTACCGTGATCAGTCACCAGTATTGTGTTACTGGTACCATGATCAGTCACCAGTATTGTGTTACAGGTACCGTGATCAGTCACCAGTATTGTGTTACTGGTACCGTGATCAGTCACCAGTATTGTGTTACAGGTACCGTGATCAGTCACCAGTATTGTGTTACTGGTACCATGATCAGTCACCAGTATTGTGTTACAGGTACCGTGATCAGTCACCAGTATATGTGTTACTGGTACCGTGATCAGTCACCAGTATTGTGTTACAGGTACCGTGATCAGTCACCAGTATTGTGTTACTGGTACCGTGATCAGTCACCAGTAATTGTGTTACTGGTACCGTGATCAGTCACCAGTATTGTGTTACTGGTACCGTGATCAGTCACCAGTATTGTGTTACTGGTACCATGATCAGTCACCAGTATTGTGTTACTGGTACCGTGATCAGTCACCAGTATTGTGTTACTGGTACCATGATCAGTCACCAGTATTGTGTTACTGGTACCGTGATCAGTCACCAGTATTGTGTTACTGGTACCGTGATCAGTCACCAGTATTGTGTTACCTGTACGTTGTGCAAGACAGGTATGCAATACCGACAAGATGAAAGTTAAGACACATGTGCAACATCTGGGTATCTTTATTGTAGACGTTTCGCCATCCAGTGGCTTTATCAATACAGATTCTTTGGACATAATAAGAAAACTGAAGAACTATATACAAAAGATGAGGTAATCAGTCCCTCAGCCTTGGAGGTGGTGTTTCGAGCACCGCGGTCGTAGAGATTCTCAAGCAGAGGCAAGGAGACTGGCGCTTATATAGGCGTCAGTGAGTTGGGACGTGTAGCAGACTAGGGCCTAGTCTGCTACACGTCCCTACTCACCTGTACGTTAAGGCACCAGTAACACAGTACTGGTGACTGGTGTTACTAGTACCATAATACATATTGGGTACGTTCTTAAGACATTCATTGTCTTGAAATTCTTAATCTAGTCTGCCATGTTCTTGACTTCATTGCTTCCCAAAATTTTGGTCTTTTGTCAGTATTATTTATAGATATTGTACGTGTCACCTCTGTTCCGTGAGGGAGTAGTGTATACCGTTGTTGCTACAGTTACTGTATTACTGTTCCGTGAGGGAGTAGTGTATACCGTTGTTGCTACAGTTACTGTATTACTGTTCCGTGAGGGAGTAGTGTATACCGTTGTTGCTACAGTTACTGTATTACTGTTCCGTGAGGGAGTATTGTATACCGTTGTTGCTACAGTTACTGTATTACTGTTCCGTGAGGGAGTATGTATACCGTTGTTGCTACAGTTACTGTATTACTGTTCCGTGAGGGAGTATTGTATACCGTTGTTGCTTCAGTTACTGTATTACTAAATCTGTAACTGCAGTTATGACTGAGATGGTCAGGTTGTTATCAGTGTTGAATGAGTCTCTGGGAGGAAGGCTGTGTGGCCATGTTCAGGTGGGAGTCTGGGAGGAAGGCTGTGTGGCCATGTTCAGGTGGGAGTCTGGAAGGGAGGCTGTGTGGCCATATTCAGAAGGGACTCTGGAAGGAAGGCTGTGTGGCCATGTTCAGGTGGGAGTCTGGAAGGAAGACTGTGTGGACATGTTCAGGTGGGAGTCTGGAAGGGAGGCTGTGTGGCCATGTTCAGGTGGGAGTCTGGAAGGAAGGCTGTGTGGCCATGTTCAGGTGGGAGTCTGGAAGGAAGGCTGTGTGGCCATGTTTAGGTGGGAGTCTGGAAGGGAGGCTGTGTGGCCATGTTCAGGTGGGAGTCTGGAAGGGAGGCTGTGTGGACATGTTCAGGTGGGAGTCTGGAAGGAAGACTGTGTGGACATGTTCAGGTGGGAGTCTGGAAGGAAGACTGTGTGGACATGTTCAGGTGGGAGTCTGGAAGGAAGGCTGTGTGGCCATGTTCAGGTGGGAGTCTGGAAGGAAGACTGTGTGGACATGTTCAGGTGGGAGTCTGGAAGGAAGGCTGTGTGGCCATGTTCAGGTGGGAGTCTGGAAGGAAGGCTGTGTGGCCATGTTTAGGTGGGAGTCTGGAAGGGAGGCTGTGTGGCCATGTTCAGGTGGGAGTCTGGAAGGGAGGCTGTGTGGCCATGTTCAGGTGGGAGTCTGGAAGGAAGGCTGTGTGGCCATGTTCAGGTGGGAGTCTGGAAGGGAGGCTGTGTGGCCATGTTCAGGTGGAGTCTGGAAGGGAGGCTGTGTGGCCATGTTCATGTGGGAGTCTGGAAGGGAGGCTGTGTGGCCATGTTCAGGTGGGAGTCTGGAAGGGAGGCTGTGTGGCCATGTTCATGTGGGAGTCTGGAAGGGAGGCTGTGTGGCCATGTTCAGTGGGAGTCTGGAAGGGAGGCTGTGTGGCCATGTTCATGTGGGAGTCTGGAAGGGAGGCTGTGTGGCCATGTTCAGGTGGGAGTCTGGAAGGTAGGCTGTGTGGCCATGTTCAGGTGGAGTCTGGAAGGGAGGCTGTGTGGCCATGTTCAGGTGGGAGTCTGGAAGGGAGGCTGTGTGGCCATGTTCATGTGGGAGTCTGGAAGGGAGGCTGTGTGGCCATGTTCAGTGGGAGTCTGGAAGGGAGGCTGTGTGGCCATGTTCAGGTGGGAGTCTGGAAGGGAGGCTGTGTGGCCATGTTCAGTGGGAGTCTGGAAGGGAGGCTGTGTGGCCATGTTCAGGTGGGAGTCTGAAGGGAGGCTGTGTGGCCATGTTCAGGTGGGAGTCTGGAAGGGAGGCTGTGTGGCCATGTTCATGTGGGAGTCTGGAAGGGAGGCTGTGTGGCCATGTTCAGGTGGGAGTCTGGAAGGGAGGCTGTGTGGCCATGTTCAGGTGGGAGTCTGGAAGGGAGGCTGTGTGGCCATGTTCAGGTGGGAGTCTGGAAGGGAGGCTGTGTGGCCATGTTCAGGTGGGAGTCTGGAAGGGGAGGCTGTGTGGCCATGTTCAGGTGGAGTCTGGAAGGGAGGCTGTGTGGCCATGTTCAGGTGGGAGTCTGGAAGGGAGGCTGTGTGGCCATGTTCAGGTGGGAGTCTGGAAGGGAGGCTGTGTGGCCATGTTCATGTGGGAGTCTGGAAGGGAGGCTGTGTGGCCATGTTCATGTGGGAGTCTGGAAGGGAGGCTGTGTGGCCATGTTCATGTGGGAGTCTGGAAGGGAGGCTGTGTGGCCATGTTCATGTGGGAGTCTGGAAGGGAGGCTGTGTGGCCATGTTCATGTGGGAGTCTGGAAGGGAGGCTGTGTGGCCATGTTCAGGTGGGAGTCTGGAAGGGAGGCGTGTGTGGCCATGTTCAGTGGGAGTCTGGAAGGGAGGCTGTGTGGCCATGTTCAGGTGGGAGTCTGGAAGGGAGGCTGTGTGGCCATGTTCAGGTGGGAGTCTGGAAGGGAGGCTGTGTGGCCATGTTCAGGTGGAGTCTGGAAGGGAGGCGTGTGGCCATGTTCAGGTGGGAGTCTGGAAGGGAGGCTGTGTGGCCATGTTCAGGTGGGAGTCTGGAAGGGAGGCTGTGTGGCCATGTTCAGGTGGGAGTCTGGAAGGGAGGCTGTGTGGCCATGTTCAGGTGGGAGTCTGGAAGGGAGGCTGTGTGGCCATGTTCTTGTCTTTATATGTGTAATTTTATATGTTAGTTCATCCGTGTCGTGCTCCCCGAGGCTGGGTTATTGTGCTGTGGTAACCACGGACAACAGGAGGCTCTGGGTTATAGCTGTTGTCCCTTTGGTGGTCGTTGCTGTTGGTCTTAGATATTGGTCCACTGTTGATTTTGGCTGTTGACCTTGTGTTGGTCCTAGGCGGTGGTCCAGTGTTGGGCCTAGCCGGTGGTCCAGTGTTGGTCCTAGGCGGTGGTCCAGTGTTGGGCCTAGGCGGTGGTCCAGTGTTGGGCCTAGCCGGTGGTCCAGTGTTGGTCCTAGGCGGTGGTCCAGTGTTGGGCCTAGCCGGTGGTCCAGTGTTGGTCCTAGCCGGTGGTCCAGTGTTGGTCCTAGCCGGTGGTCCAGTGTTGGGCCGAGCCGCTTACAACTGCAGACTCCTGACCGTGTCTACCAAACGCCCACCTCGGCTAAATTAAGTCAACACTGTTTGGAAAGCTCATGAATATTCAATGTATTTTTTTCCGGTGCGTTCCGCAAGGTATCCAGATAGCGCGAGGCAGGCAAGGCTCTCTTACACTCCAGTAAAGTGTAAGAGGTATTGAAAGTGCTTTACTCGCGCACACCTATTATCTTAGCTCCGCTCATTTGAGTGCCTCGGCGCACCCACTCTGTTCTGATGTAGTCTGTGTACAGCTGTGTGCTTTATTGAATGTTAAGTAATATATGCTAGCTATATAGTGGATGAGGAACTTGTTTAACTATCATCTTGTTATAACCCTGATGCTGACACTGTGACTGTGACACTGTGACCCTGGTGACTGTGACCCTTGATGCTGACACTGTGACCCTTGATGCTGACACTGTGACCCTTGATGTTGACACTGTGACCCTTGATGATGAATGAAATTTGCCCCCCCAAAGCAAGCTGGAACTGAATGTGACCCTTGATGTTGACACTGTGACCCTGGTGACTGTGACCCTTGATGTTGACACTGTGACCCTTGATGCTGACACTGTGACCCTGGTGACTGAACCTTGATGTGACACTGAGACTGGATGACCCTTGATGCTGACCACTTTCGACCATGGTGACTGTGAATACTTGTGTTGACACTGGACCCTTGAGGCTGACACAGTTACCACTGGTCGTGACTGTGACCCTTGATGCTGACACTTAAACTGGTGACCTGTAACCCTTGATGCTGCACTGTTAAATACTGGTGACTGTGACCCTTGATGCTGACACTGTTCCCTGGTGGACTGTGACCTTGATGCTGACACTTACCTGATGACTGTGACCCTTGATGCTGACCGTGCGGACTGTGGACCCTTGATGCTGAAACATGTTTCCCTGGTTGAATGTGGACCCCTTGATGATGACACTGTTAAATGGTGACTGTGACCCTTGTGTTGTACTGTTAAACTGCGTGACTGTGACCCTGATGCTGACACTGTTAGCCTGGTGTCTGTGACCTTGATGCTGACACTGACTGTGAACTTGATGCGTACAACTAGAATGTGACCCTTGGATGCTGGCACGGTGTCTGTGACCCTTGGATGTTGGCTCTGTGACCTTGATGCTGACACTGACTGTGACCCCTTGATGTGATCACTGAATGTGACCTTGTTGTTGACACTGACCCTGGTTGATGACCTTGATGCTGGACACTTCGACCCCTGGTGACTGTGATCCTTGATCGTGACACTGTGACCTGGTGACTGTGACACTTGATGTTGACACTGTGACCCAGGTGACTGTGACCCTTGATGCTGACACTGTGGACCCTTATGCTGACACTTCGACCCTGGTGACTGTGATCCTTGATGTTGGCACTGTGACCCTGGTGACTGTGACCCTTGATGCTGACACTTACCCTGGTGACTGTGACCCTTGATGCTGACAGGTAACCATGGTGACTGTGTCCCTTGATTGTGGACTGTTACCTGGTGACTGTGAACCCTGATGCTGACACTGTTTAACTGGTGACTGATGTCCTTGATGCTGACAACTAACTGGTGTTGTGGGACCCTTGTTGCTGTCACTGTTACCTGGTGACTGTGACCCTTGATGCTGACACTGTTACCCTGATGACTGTGACCCTTGATGCTGACACTTACCCTGGTGACTGTGACCCTTGATGCTGACACTGTTCCTTGGTGACTGTGACCTTGATGTTGGCACTGTGGACCCTTGTGCTGGACACTGAATGTGACCCTGATGCTGACCACGGCCCTGGTGTCTGACCCTTGATGCAGACACATCGACCTCATGGGTATACTGTGATCCTTGTTGTTGGACACTGACCCTGGGGACTGTGGACCCTTGATGTTGACACTGAGAACAGGTGACTGTGACTTGATGCTGACACTGATGTGACCCTTGATGCTGACACTACGACCTGGTGGACTGTGATCCTTGATGTGGACACTGTGACCCTGAGTGAATGTGACTTTGATGCTTCGACAATGACTGTGAACTTCGATGTTGACACTGACCTGGTGAACTGTGGACCCTTGATGCTGACCTTGGTGGCTGGTGGACCCTTGACCCTGGTGACTGTGACCCTGGTGACTGTGACCCTGGTGACTGACCCTTGATACTGAGTGACCCTGGTGGCTGTGACCCTTGATGCTGACACTGTGACCCTGGTGGCTGTGACCCTTGATGCTGACACTGTGACCCTTAATGCTGAGTTACCCTGGTGACTGACCCTTGATGCTGACACTGTTACCCTGGTGACTGTGACCCTTGATGCTGACACTGTGACCCTTGATGCTGAAACTGTGACCCTGGTGGCTGTGACCCTTGATGCTGACACCCTGGTGACTGTGACCCTTGATGCTGACACTGTTACCCTGGTGACTGACCTTTGATGCTGACACTGTGACCCTTGATGCTGACACAGTGGGCCTTAATGCTGACACCCTGGTGACCGTGACCCTTGATGCTGACACTTACCCTGGTGACTGTGACCCTTGATGCTGACACTTACCCTGGTGACTGTGACCCTTGATGCTGACACTGACCCTGGTGACTGTGACCCTTGATGCTGACACCGTGACCCTGGTGACTGTGACCCTTGATGCTGACACTGTTACCCTGGTGACTGTGACACCTTGAGCTGGACACTGTGGACCCTGTTGACTGTGGACCCTTTGATGCTGACACTGTGGGTCCCTGGTGACTGTGACCCTTGATGCTGACACTGTTACCTTGGTGGATGTGACCCTTGAATGCTGACACTGTTACCATGGGGGACTGTGACCATTGATGCTGACAACTGGACCCTGGTGGCACTGTGACCCTTGATGCCTGACACCCTGGTTGACTGTGACCTTGTTGCTGACACTGTTACCCTGGTGACTGCCTTTGATGCTGACATGTGACCTTGATGCTGGACACAGTGGGACCTTAATGCTGACACCCTGGTGACCGTGACCTTGATGCTGACAACTTACCTGGTGACTGTGACCCTTGATGCTGACACTGTTAACTGGTGTGACTTTGACCTTGAAGCTGGCATGACCCTGGTGACTGTGACCCTTGATGCTGACACTGTGCACCCTGGTGACTATGACCCTTGATGTGCACACTGTGACCCTTTTGCTGACACTTACCTGGTGACTGTGGGGGACCTTGATGTGACACTGGTACCTGGTGACTGTGACCTTGATTTGTGATACACTGTGACCCTGGTGACTGTGACCTTGATGCTGACACTGTGACCCTGGTGACTGTTGACACTTGATTGATGCTGACACTGTTTCCCTGGTGACGTGACACTGATGCTCATTACTGTTACCCTGGTGACTGTGACCCTTGATGATGACCTGTTACCTGGTGGACTGTGAACCTTGATGCTGACACTGTTAAACTGGTGACTGTGACCCTTGATGCTGACACTTAAATTGGTGACTGTGACCCTTGATGCTGACACTTACCCTGGTGACTGTGACCCTTGATGCTGATACTGTTACCCTTGTGACTGTGACCCTTGATGCTGACACTGTTACCCTGGTGATGACGGTGACCATTGATGCTGAAACTGATACCCTGATGGGACTGTGACCCTTGATGATGGAACACTGTTTCTGATGGGACTGTGACCCTTGATGCTGACACTTTACCTGGTGACTGGACCTTGATACTGAACTGTGACCCTGGTGACTGTTAACCTTGATGGTGACACTGTTAACCTGTTGACTGTTGTCACTTGATGGCTGACACTGTTGACCTTGTGTCTGTGACCCTTGATACTGACCACTGTTACCCCTGGTGACTGTGACCTCGATGCTGACACTGTTAACCCTGGTGACATGGACCATTTGTGTTGACACTGTGACCTGCTAATGCTGACACTGTACCCTGGTGAATGACCCTTGTTGCTGACACTGTTACCCTGGTGACTGTGACCCTTGATGCTGACACTGTGACCCTGGTGACTGTGACCCTTGATGCTGACACTGTGACCCTGGTGACTGTGACCCTTGATGCTGACACTGTGACCCTGGTGACTGACCCTTGATGCTGACACTGACCCTGGTGACTGTGACCCTTGATGCTGACACCCTGGTGACTGTGACCCTTGATGCTGACACTTACCCTGGTGACTGTGACCTTTGATGCTGACACTGTGACCCTTGATGCTGACACTGTGACCCGTATTGCTGACACCCTGGTGAGTGACCCTTGATGCTGACACCCTGGTGACTGTGACCCTTGATGCTGACACTGTTACCATGGTGACTGTGACCCTTGATGCTGACACTGTTACCATGGTGACTGTGACCCTTGATGCTGACACTGTGACCCTTGATGCTGACACTGACCCTGGTGACTGTGACCCTTGATGCTGACACTGTGGCCCTGGTGACTGTGACCCTTGATGCTGACACTGTTGCCCTGGTGACTGTGACCCTTGATGCTGACACTGTTACCCTGGTGACTGTGACCCTTGATGCTGACACTGTGACCCTGGTGACTGACCCTTGATGCTGACACCCTGGTGACTGTGACCCTTGATGCTGATACTGTTACCCTGGTGACTGTGACCCTTGATGCTGACACTGTTACTCTGGTGACTGTGACCCTTGATGCTGACACTGTTAAACTGGTGACTGTGACCCTTGATGCTGACACTGTTACCCTGGTGACTGTAACCCTTGATGCTGACAGTTACCCTGGTGACTGTGACCCTTGATACTGACACTGACCCTGGTGACTAACCCTTGATGCTGACACTTACCCTGGTGACTGTAACCCTTGATGCTGACAGTTACCCTGGTGACTGTGACCCTTGATACTGACTTGACCCTTGGTGGACTAACCTTGATGCTGACACTGTTACCCTTGATACTGATACTGTTACCCTGGTGACTGTGACCCTTGATGCTGATATTGTTACCTTGGTGACTGTGACCCTTGATGCTGATATTGTTAACCTGATAACTGTGACCCTTGATGCTGATATTGTTACCTTGGTGACTGTGGTCCTTGATGCTGACACTGTTGCCCTGGTGACTGTGACCCTTGATGCTGATATTGTTACCTTGGTGATTGACCCTTGATGTTTTATGTTCCTTTTGTGACTGTGACCAGATTATGCTGATATTACTTGGGACTGTGACATTGATGCTGATATTGTTACCTTGGTGACTGTGACCCTTGATGCTGATATTGTTACCTTGGTGACTCTGACCCTTGATGCTGATATTGTTACCTTGGTGACTCTGACCCTTGATGCTGATACTGTTACCTTGGTGGCTGTGACCCTTGATGCTGATATTTATCTTCGTGACTGTGACCCTTGATGCTAATATTGTTACCTTGGTGACTGTGACCCTTAATGCTAATACTGTTACGTTGGTGACTGTGACCCTTGATGCTGATATTGATACCTTGTGACTGTGACCTTGATGCTGATATTGTTACTTGGTGGACTGACCACTTGATGATGATTACTCGTTACCTTGGTGACTGTGACCTTGATGCTGATATTGTTACCTTGGTGACTGTGACCCTTGATGCTGATACTGTTACCTTGGTGACTGACCCTTGATGCTGATACTGTTACCTTGGTGACTGTGACCCTTGATGCTAATACTGTTACCTTGGTGTCTGTGAATCTTGATGCTGATACTGTTACCCTGGTGACTGTGACCCTTGATGCTGAAAATTTATGTTAAAGTCACCACTGTATAGTTCACCACTGAATAGTTCACCACTGTATCATTCACCACTGTATCGTTCACCACTTATCGTTCACACTGATCGTTCACCACTGTATATTCACCACTGTATCGTTTACCTTGTATCATTCACCACTGTATCGTTCACCACTGTATCGTTCACCACTGTATCGTTCACCACTGTATCGTTCACCACTGTATCATTCACCACTGTATCGTTCACCACTGTATCATTCACCACTGTATCGTTCACCACTGTATCGTTCACCACTGTTAGTTCACCCCTCTGTATAGTTCACACTGTATCATTCACCACTGTATCATCTCACCACTGTATCGGTTTCACACACTGTATCATTCACCACTGTATCGTTCACCACTGTTCGTTCAACCACTGTATAGTTCACTATGTATTGATGAGCTATGGTTCCCTATAATCACGCCGCGTATAGTTACACATCACACTGTATCATTCACCACTGTATCATTCACCCAATGTATCGTTTCCCACTGTATCATTCACCACTGTATCGTTCACCACGGTACCTAGTTCTCCACTGTAATCATTCACCACTGTATCAATGCTTAACTTAACAGCCATTCGAGTTACATCATCGTGATGTAACACCTCACATAGCTGTGTATCATTCAACTAATCATCTGTATTAGATCACCACTGTATCATTCACCACTGTATCATTCACCACTGTATCATTCACCACTGTATCATTCACCACTGTATCATTCACCACTGTATCATTCACCACTGTATCATTCACCAACTGTATCATCTCCTGTTGTATCAAATTCACCACTGTTTCATTCACCACTGTATCGTTCACCACTGTATCGTTCACCACTTGTATCATTCAACACTGTAATCGTTCACCCCACTGTATCATTTACCCACTGTATCGTTCACCACTGTATAATTCACCACTGTATCGTTCACCAATGTATCATTACCACTGTTTCATTCTCCCACTTGTATCATTCTCACACTGTATCGTTTCACCCTGTATCATTCACCACTGTATCGTTCACCACTGTATCATTCACCACTGTATACGTTCACCACTGTATCGTTCACCACTGTATCATTCACCACTGTATCATTCACCACTGTATCGTTCACCACTGTATCATTCACCACTGTATCATTCACCACTGTATAGTTCACACTGTATCGTTCACCATGTATCATTCACACTGTAATCAATCACCACTGTATCGTTTCACCAGCTGTATCGTTTCACACTGTATCATTCACCAAACCTGTATCGTTCACATTGTATCATCACCACTGTATAGTTCCACCACTGTATAGTTCACCACTGTATCGTTCACCACTGTATCATTAACACAACTTTATCATTCACCAATGTATTCATTCACACCCTGTATCATTCACCTACTGTATCTTTCACATGTATCGTTCACCACTGTATAGTTCACCACTGTATCATTCACCACTGTATCATTCACCACTGTATAGTTCACCACTGTATCGTTCACCACTGTATCATTCACCACTGTATAGTTCACCACTGTATCGTTCACCACTGTATAATTCACCACTGTATAGTTCACCACTGTATCATTCACCACTGTATCGTTCACCACTGTATCGTTCAACACTGTAGCATTCTCCATCTGTATAGTTCACCACTGTATCCATTCACCACTGTATAGTTCACACTGTATCATTCACCCACCCCCATCTGTATAGTTCACCCCACTGTATCATTCTCCACTGCCTCGTTCACCAGCTGTTTGTTTCACACTGTATCATTCACACACTGTTATCATTCCACCACTGTATCTATTCACCACTGTATCGTTCACCACTGTTAGTTAACCACTGTATCATTCACAATGTATCGTTCCCACTGTTTATTCACAATCTGTATCATTCACCACTGTATCGTTCACCACTGTATCATTCACCACTGTATCATTCACCACTGTATCGTTCACCACTGTATCGTTCACCACTGTATCATTCACCACTGTATCATTCACCACTGTATCATTCACCACTGTATCATTCACCACTGTATCATTCACCACTGTATAGTTCACCACTGTATCATTCACCACTGTATCGTTCACACTGTATCATTCACACTGTTTAATTGACATGTATCATTCTCCACTGTATCATTCACCCACTGTATCGTTCACCACTGTATCGCTTCACCTACTGTATCGTTCACACTGTATCATTCACCACTGTATCGTTCACCACTGTATCATTCACCACTGTATCGTTCACCACTGTATCATTCACCACTGTATCATTCACCACTGTATCATTCACCACTGTATCATTCACCACTGTATCATTCACCAATGATCGTTTCACCACTGTTTATTCACCAATGTATCGTTCACACCATGTTATCGTGGGACTGTGTACTACTAGTGTGTTTGTCTTGTGTACATGTACACCAGACAACAAGTAACACTTGGTTTTTAGGAGGAACTGTTTGGTTCTGCCAATGAACCATTATGTGGTTGTGATCCAGAACATATCAAGAGACCTAGTACACAGTCTTACTGTTTTGGTCTGGCCATGATCATTTGTGGTCTGGTATCAGACCTAAACAAAGAGTCCCTTGTACACAGTCTTACTGTTTGGTCTGCCATGATCATTATGTGGTTGTTATCCAGACCTAACAAGAGACCTAGTACACAGTCTTACTGTTTGGTCTGCCATGATCATTATGTGGTTGTTATCCAGACCTAACAAGAGACCTAGTACACAGTCTTACTGTTTGGTCTGCCATGATCATTATGTGGTTGTTATCCAGACCTAACAAGAGACCTAGTACACAGTCTTACTGTTTGGTCTGCCATGATCATTATGTGGTTTGTTATCAGCCTAACAAGTAGACCTAGTTACATCAGTCTTACTGTTTTGTCGGACATGATCATTATGTGGTTTTTATCAGACCTAACAAGAGACCAGCTAGACTATGAGGTATGTTACTGCCCAACATTAGTTGGTAATCTACTCTCTAGTGAAAGAACTTACTCATTACTTTGTAGTGACACTCAGTGGTAGGAGTATGATAGTATTGACACAGCTGGTGGAGTATGATAGTAAGTACACTGGTGGAGTATGATAGTAAGTACACAGCTGGTGGAGTATGATAGTAAGTACACAGCTGGTGGAGTTTGTAATATGTAAGTACCAAGATGTGGAGTATGATAGTTAGTACACAGCTCGGTGGAGGTATGTAGTTAAGTACACAGCTGGTGGAGTATGATAGTAAGTACACAGCTGGTGGAGTATGATAGTAAGTACACAGCTGGTGGAGTATGATAGTAAGTACACAGCTGGTGGAGTATGATAGTAAGTACACAGCTGGTGGAGTATGATAGTAAGTACACAGCTGGTGGAGTATGATAGTAAGTACACAGCTGGTAGAGTATGATAGTAAGTACACAGCTGGTGGAGTATGATAGTAAGTACACAGCTGGTGGAGTATGATAGTAAGTAACAGTGGTTGAGTATGATAGTATGTACACAGTGGTGGAGTATGATAGTATGTCACACGCTGTGGAGTATTGATAGTAATTAGTTCACAAGATGGTGGAGTTTGATTGTGTGAAGGTACACAGCTGGTGTGAGATGATAGTATTTACACAGCTGGTGGAGTTTGATAGTAAGTACAAGCTGGTGGAGTATGATTGTAAGTACGCTGCTGGTGGAGTATGATAGTTGTACACTGGCTGAGGTAGGTATGATAGTAAGTACACAGCTGGGTGGAGTTTGTTAGTAATTACAAGCTGGTGGAGTTGATAGTAAGTACACAGCTGGTGGAGTATGATAGTAAGTACACAGCTGGTGGAGTATGATAGTAAGTACACAGCTGGTTGAGTATGATAGTTAAAGTACACAGCTGTTGAGTATGATAGTAAGTCCACTGTGGTTTGAGTATGATAGTAGTAATTACACAGCTGGTATGAGTATGATTAGTATGTTACACAGTGGGTAGAGTATGCTATGATAGTAAGTACACAGATGTAGAGTATGATAGTAAGTACACATCTGGTAGAGTATGGATAGTAAGTACACAGCTGGTAGACGTATGTTAGTAAATACACAGGCTGGTGGAGTATTGTTAGTAAGTACACAGCTGGTAGAAGTATTATTGTAAGTTACACAGCTGGTGGAGTTATGATAGTTAGTACAAGTGGTGGAGTATGATAGTAAGTACACAGTGGTGGAGTATGATAGTAGTGTACACATGCTGGTAGAGTATGATAGTAGTACACTAGCTGGTGGAGATATGATAGTAAGTACACAGCTGGTAGAGTATTGTTAGTAAGTACATAGCTGGTAGAGTTATGTTTAGTAAGTACACAGGGGTAGTAGAGTATGATAGTAAGTACACAGCTGGTAGAGAGTATGTAGTATAGGTACACAGCTGGTAGTAGAGTATGATAGTTAATAAAAGGGTTTTATTTTTTTCTCTTTTTTTTTTTACCCCCACCCCAAAAAAAACAGCTGGTAGAGTATGATAGTAAATACACTGTGTGGTAGTAAGATAGTAAGTACACTTGCTGGTTAGAGTATGATTTGTAAGTACACAGTGGTAGACTAGAGTTTGATAGTATGTTACACAGCGTGGGTTGAGTATGATAGTAAAATACTCAACTGCTGGTGGAGTATGATATTAAGTACACAGCTGGTGAGTATGATTGTAAGTACACAGCTGGTGAGTATGTAGTAAGTAACAGATGGTGGGAGTATGATAGTAAGTTACACAGCTGGTGGAGTGTGATTAAGTACTCAGCTGGTTAGAGTATGATAGTAAGTACACTGTGTGGTGTATGATAGTAAGTACACAGCTGGTAGATTAGAGTATGATAGTAGAAGTACACAGTCGGTTAGAGTATGTTAGTAAGTACACAGCTGGTAGAGTATGATAGTAAGTACACAGCTGGTAGAGTATGATAGTAAGTACACAGCTGGTAGAGTATGATAGTAAGTACACAGCTGGTAGAGTATGATAGTAAGTACACAGCTGGTAGAGTATGATAGTAAGTACACAGCTGGTGGAGTATAATGATTGTACACAGCTGGGTATAATACATACACATTAGTGGAATTATAATATGTACACAGTGGAGTATGACAGTAACACAGCTGCGTGGGTTATGATAGTAAGTACACAGTGGTGGGGTATGTAGTAGTACCAGTGTGAGTTTTAATGAGGTTTGTGTTGGGTCTTTGTTGTTGGCGCAATTGAATGTATTCTGAGGTTGACAAAAAACGCAGCACGGCTGTAAGTTTTCTTTAATAAGTCCAACAATGTTTATTTGAATTAAAATAATGTTTTTTTATGGGTGTTTATGCCAGAGAATGTTAGTGTAGAGTTTTTTATTACCTGTGCTTGCTGACGTCACAGCCACAGGCTGCAGCAGCCAGCAGCAGCAGAGAAAACAGCAGACAGCGCAGCAAACAGCAGCAAGCAGCAGCAGCAGCAGCAGCAAACAGCAGCAGCAGCAAGCAGCAGCAGCAACTGCTGCAGCAGCAGCAGCAGCAGCAGCAACAGCAACTGGCAGCAGCAAATACAGGCAGCAGCAGCAGCAGCAACAGCAGCAGCAACTGCAGCAACAGGCAGCCAGCAGCCAGCACAGCAGCAGCAGCAGCCCCAGCAGCAACAGCAGCAGCTGCAGCACCAGCAGCAGCAGCAGCAGCTGCAGCAACAGCTGTAGCAGCAGCAGCAGCAGCAGCAGCAACAACAACAACAGCAGCAGCAGCAGCAGCAGCAGCAGCAGCACCAGCACCAGCAGCAGCACCAGCAGCAGCAGCACCAGCACCAGCAACAGCAGCAGCAGCAGCACCAGCAGCAAGCAGCAGCAGCACCAGCAGCACCAGCAACATTACAAGCCAGGCTACGACTCTGCACACTGCAGCAGCAGCAGCAGCACCAGCAACATTACAAGCCAGGCTACGACTCTGCACACTGCAGCAGCAGCAACAGCACCAGCAACATTACTAAGCCATGGCTACGACTCTGCACACTGCAGCAGCAGCAGCACAGCACCAGCAAATTACAAGGCCAGGGGACTAGACTCTGCAACTGCAGGACAGCAGCAACTGCACCAGCAAATTACAGGCCAGGCTACGACTCTGCAACACTGCCTGTCACCGTCTCAAATACATGGACAACAATATTGTTAACTCATTACACATTTACTCTGCCAGCTAGTTTATAAAACTGGCAGGTTTTCCTAGGATTAACACGACATTCAAATAGCAGTTACTACTAAGTAAGATAGTGTCTAGGCAGACATGTGGTTACGGGGTGTAGTCTTCAGTGCAGTAACCATGCATGGCACCCTCTCTCTCATGACATTCATAGTTTTAATATACGTAGTTTGGACCTTCTTATAATAAATAAACTTATGAAGCAACCTTGGTAGTTGACTGACGAACCATGGTAGTCTCGTGACAACCTTGGTTAGACGCTGACAATCCATGGTAGACGATGACAACATTGTAGACGATGACAAACCTTGGTATCGCTTACTAACCATATGGTAGACGGCTGACAACCATGGTAGACGCCAGTGGAACACAAATGCAAGTTTTTACAGACGCATCTCCAGCTTGGTGAGCAGTGTCGAACTCTAGCTCAAGTCCGGGCCTTTAGGGGGGCCCTGTGGCGGTTTTTCCCACCAGGGGTGGGGGGGGGGGGCACTAACGGACGGTCTGGTGTTTTGAGACTCTCTGACCGCGGGTTCAAATCCGCCGTGGTATGGTATGTTAGTTTGTATGCTGGACAACTATGGTAACACAGCCATGACGGACACAGACAACAATGGCAGACCACAACATGACAGTCCACAGACGTCAGTGAGGGGAAGTGATTTACGGGTGATGATGCTAATTAAACAGAAAGTGACACTCGTACAACTGTTTTTCTTGTAATACAAGTTGAATATTTACTGTCAAGGATGGTGCTACAGTGTACACAAGTTGAATATTACTGACAGATGGTGCTACCAGTGTATACAAGTTGAATATTACTGACAGATGGTGCTACCAGTGTATACAAGTTGAATATTAATGAAGATGGGTTGTCTACAGTTGTATTACAAGTTGATTAATACTACAGATGGTGCTACCAATGTATTCACAAGTGAATATTAACTGGACAAGATGGTGCTACCAGTTATAAAGTTGATTACTGACAGATGGTGCTACCAGTGTATACAAGTTGAATATTACTGACAGATGGTGCTACCAGTGTATACAAGTTGAATATTACTGACAGATGGTGCTACCAGTGTATACAAGTTGAATATTACTGACAGATGGTGCTACCAGTTGTATAAAGTTGAATATACTGACAGAATGGTTGCTAACAGTGTGTACAAGTTGAATATTACTGACAGATGAGTGCTACCCAGTGTGATACAAGTTGAATATTATCTGGACAGTTGGTGCTACCCAGTGTATGCAGTTGAATTTTATGACAGATGGTGCTACCAAGTGTATACAAGTTGAATATTACTGTCGTGGTGCTACCTCAGTGTTGTACAAGTTGAATATATTAATGACAGACTGGTGCTACCGTTGTTGTATACAAGTTGAATATTATGGAAGATGGTGTAACAGTGTATGCAAGTTGATATTACTGTCAGTTGGTGATACGAGTGTATGCAAGTTGAATGATTACTGACAGATGGTGTACCAGTGTATTACAACATTGGAAATATTACTGACAGGATGGTGCTACTAGTGTATGCAAGTTGGAATATTTCTGACAGATGGTGCTACAGGTGTACACATGTTGAAATATTTACTGATCAGATGGTGCTTACCTGGTGTATACTCAAGTTGGAAGTATTACTGACAGATGTCGACTACCAGTGTATGTAGTTGAATATTAATTGACAGATGTGCTACAGTGTGTACACAAGTTGAATATTACTGACAGGTGGTGTGATACAGTGTAATGCAATGTTGAATATTATCTGACAGATGGTTGCTACCAGTGTATGCAAGTTGATTATTAATGAAAGATGTGCTTCACAGTGGTAATGCAAGTTGAATATTACTGACAGATGGTGCCTACCAGTGTATAAAGTTGAATATTACTGGGCAGATGGATCGTCTACAGGTTACACTCAAGTGTGAATATTGATTGATCAGATGGTGCTTACCAGTGTATACAAGTTGAATATTTACTAGACAGATTGGTTGCTACCTGTGTATACATGTTGATTTTTATGGACAGATGGTGCTACCAGTTGTATACAGTTTGTTGAATAATTATCTGAAAGATGGTGCTACCTGTGTATACAAGTTGAATATTACTGACAGATGGTGCTACCAGTGTATACAAGTTGAATATTACTGACAGATGGTGCTACCTGTGTATACAAGTTGAATATTACTGACAGATGGTGCTACCAGTGTATACAAGTTGAATATTACTGACCGTTGGTGCTACAGTGTATACAAGTTGAACTATTACAGACATGATGGTGCTGCAGTGTGTACAAGTGGAATATACTGACAGTATGGTTGCTACCAGTGTGTACAAGTTGACTATTACTGACAGATAGCTGATTACCAGTGTACCACATGTTTGATTATTACTGACAGATGGTGCTACCAGTGTTTGTTTAACAGGTTGAATTTATTACTGTACAGATGTGCTACCAGATGTACACAGTTGAATATTGGAACTGACAGATGGGGCTACAGGTGTACACTAAGTTGTATATTTGTAGACTGGACAGATGGTGCTACACATTGTGCACAAGTTAGGCTTCATGAACAACAGATGGCTGGAACAAGGCTTTCCCCACACTTATCACCTATGCAGGTGTTGGCTGGAGAAAGACCTGTGTGACAGGTGTTGGCTGGACAAAAAATGTGACAGATGTTGGCTGGACAAACACCTGTGTGACAGGTGTTTGCGTGTGGGATCATGAATAACTTATTGATTATTTGCAGTATAATAGAGAAGGTTGGTGAGGACTGGGAGTGGATCACTGCTGCTGCACTCTCAGGCGGCCAGGCAGGCAGACAAGCAGATAACCAGACAGACAGGCAGGCAGGCAAGCAGATAACCAGACAGACAGGCAGGAAGACAGGCAACCAACCAGCCAGCTAGACAGGCAAGCAGCCAGCCAGCTAGACAGGCAAGCAGCCAGCCAGCTAGACAGGCAAGCAGCCAGCCAGCTAGACAGGCAAGCAGCCAGCCAGCTAGACAGGCAAGCAGCCAGCCAGCTAGACAGGCAAGCAGCCAGCCAGCTAGACAGGCAAGCAGCCAGCCAGCTACACAGGCAAGCAGCCAGCCAGCTACACAGGCAAGCAGCCAGCCAGCTAGACAAGCAAGCAGCCAGCCAGCTACACAGGCAAGCAGCCAGCCAGCTACACAGGCAAGCAGCCAGCCAGCTAGAGAGGCAAGCAGCCAGCCAGCTAGACAGGCAAGCAGCCAGCCAGCTACACAGGCAAGCAGCCAGCCAACTAGACAGGCAAGCAGCCAGCCAGCTACACAGGCAAGCAGCCAGCCAGCTAGACAGGCAAGCAGCCAGCCAGCTACACAGGCAAGCAGCCAGCCAACTAGACAGGCAAGCAGCCAGCCAGCTACACAGGTAAGCAGCCAGCCAGCTACACAGGCAAGCCGCCAGCCACCCAATCACCCCACCAGTATAACAATACCGTCCTGTCAATACAAACTGCCTGCTAGCAGTGCAACCCAAGAGCGGACCCACACTGCTGAGCCTTCATTATCGTCATTTCACGCTATTATATAAATTCACTAAATATATAATATATATAATATATATAATTATATATATATATATATATTATATATATATATATTATATTGTGTGTTTATTTTTAAATTTTTCCGGGTATTATACATTTTCGCAGATTCCTTCGCCGACCTTTGCAAGTTCTCCTCATAATTGTGCACAAGAAGTGTGTCACTGACGAAGATCCACCGTGACAACTCGCACTTCCTATCACATTCATTATCTTTTATTAATTCCACGCCTCTCTCCGCCACCTAACTTGTTCAACCAGGCCGGGCTGTGGTTCATACGTTGGACTACGTGCTACTTGTAGTAACAGCCTGGTTGACCAGGCCTTGATCCACCGCGAGGCCTGGTTGTTGACCGGGCCGCGGGGGCATTGGCCCCCCTCCCCCCCAGAGATACCCTCCAGGTGGACTCTGCCTTACACAAATAATTCGCACATAGACTCAAACTTACGTGTATTGTCTCAGTCACGGTATTCTGCCTATTTATTTTTTTCAGGCCGTTACTGTTAGCTGCACGCTGGTTAGCACACCCATCACAGCCTGGTTGATCTAGTACTTGGCAGAGTGATCTAGTCTCGTCATGATGATGCATCATATCCGATTAACTTCCTTTATTCCCAAGAATATATAAATATGATGAGTTTTGTATTTAGACAATAATGTGTAAACTATTTACAAGATCTAACCGTCTTGATAACTTGTAAATGTGTTCTAGCAGAGTAATATGATCAACTGGTGTGCGGGTATAATTTACACAGGTACATTAGTTATATTTGTACTATTTCGTCTGGAACAGTTTGTTGACCATTGTAGACTTTGTCTTGCCTATCTTTATTCAGGATGCTTTATAATTGAGATTTTAGATTTGACCGTTTAAGAGGCACTTAAGTTCCTCCGTCTTGTAATAACATGTTCGTTTTCCCACTATAATCTACCTTGTACATAATTACTATCGCGTCTCCTTTGTCGGTTTCGTGAAGTGAAGTCCAGGATCTTTACTTAATTCATGGTATAACTTAACAAATCTTTGAGGACAATTGTGTTGTAGATGTCTGAGCTGTGTTCAGACATCTACAACACAATTTGTTAAGTTATATCATGAGTTAAGATACTGGACTTCACCTTACGAATTATAGTGGAAACAAATGAACATGTTAGAAGACTGGGAACGTTCGTGCCCCTTAAGCGGCTGCGTTATTATGTAGCCTACATTGAGAGGGCAGCACAACATTATATTTACACACTGAAAGTTTAACAACGAGGTTAGGAAAGTGTTAGGAAGCGTTACCTCCCGGCATATATTTACAGTTTGTTGTAAGTGACTTAATCAACATTTGTGGTATAATATTTTTCACAGGTTTCTGTAGATTACTTTTTCGTTTAATTTTATGCAGTTGCTTGTAACTTGTAGCTCCGCTACAGCGCTGATTATCTCTGAAGTAACAATACACAGATAACTCGCACATAGAGAGAAGCTTACGACGACGTTTCGGTCCGACTTGGACCATTTACAAAGTCTCATTAACACAAAAGGGTGAGAAAGTCAGTATATATAGGCGAGGGGGGACAGGGACGGGACCAAGAGAGGAAGAAAAAGAAGTAGTGGTAGTGGTAAGGCTGGTAGTGGTAGTTGTGGTAGTTGTGGTAGAAAGTAAGGAGAGTAGTTTTATTGGTACAAGATATGGAAAGGGGAGTGAAGGGTGAAAGGAAGCAAAAGTAATAGTAGCAGTAGTGGTAATAATGGAGAGGTAGTGATAGTAGTAGTAGTAGTAGAAGTGGGGTCAGTCTAAGGGTAAGAAAAAGGAGCATAACACGTTAGGGTCTTTCTTACTTTTGTTTAATTAAAACTCTTAATAACAGATTCAGTACTGTTCAAAATGAGCACTAAGTTGATGCTCAGATCTTCCTGTGTTTATGGCAAAGAAAATAGTACATATGTAGATGACACTACTGCAAGATGTGACTGCTACAGCAGTGTATACACACGTTTACATCTGCAACTCGTATTCTTTGTGCCTCCTTAAAGCTTTCCATAAACAGCATGACTGTGTTAAGAGACGTTGCTTGCTAGCCCAGACTCTTCCAGGCAGCGTGGCTATGTTGAAGAACCCTGCTTGCTAGCCCAGACTCTTCCAGGCAGCGTGGCTATGTTGAAGAACCCTGCTTGCTAGCCCAGACTCTTCCAGACAGCGTGGCTATGTTGAAGAACCCTGCTTGCGACCACAATGATTTGCCATCACTTAAGCTCAGGATGTGTTTTGCAACTTACTCATCCATGACACACTTGCACAAGTGGCACTAACCTGCTGGCAACCTCCCTCTCTTGTTAAGTAGCCTAGATTACAATTATAACCTCTTAACCTCCGACACTACTTTCATCACTACCGTACTGGAGGTGCTTCAGCTGCCAGTACTGGTGGTGCATCAGCTGTCTCAGTGCCTCGCTGACAACCCAATAATACTATTTTCTACTTAGAAGAGTGCTTCTCTTTTCAAGATATATTGACATGGTAGATTGGTTGACGAGGCCTTTCCTGGTCTGGGTTCACTATGGTTGTGTCCACCAGAAACAACCTTCAACCAGACTCTTGTAACCTGCCACTTAAATTACGCAAGTACTGATTATAGTGCAATTAAGATTGTTATATTATTCACGACAATATCAAGTTAATACGAGAGAATTAAGATGAATTGAAATTGGTAACAGTGGCGTAGGAAACACTAAGGCAAGCGGCTCTTCCAGTGGTTCTTCCTGTGGTTCTTACAATGGTTCTTCCGGTAGTTCTTACAGTGGTTCTTCCTGTGGTTCTGTTAGTGGTTCTTCCATTGGTTCTAACAGTGGTTCCAGTGGTTCATGTGATTCTTACAGTGGCTCTTCCTGTGGTTCTTCTAGTGGTTCTTCAAGTGGTTCTTCCTGTGATTCTTACAGTGGTTCTTCCTGTGGTTCTACCCGTGGTTCTGCCAGTGGTTTTTCCATCATTATCACATCATTATCTACAGCAGAGTAAATTTAAATGTTAAGTTATGCTTCTTAAGTTGATCATTATCCATCATTGTCATGCTTCTTAATTTGATAAGTTAGTTTTCTAACATTTCATCTCCTGTGACCATTTTAAATTTATCTCTTCCATCAAAAAATTGATCAAACTTGGCTAAGTTCAGCTTTTTACGTCAATCACAGTGCATGTTGCCGGCTCTCTGACTGTGCTAGTTACATGCATTTACACTATTTTAAATTGGGTTGTACTTTCTGGAACGAAGGAGATAAAGATGCCTCGTAATATATACAGATGCGTTAGGATCTTTTTTCAAACCAACATAAGGTGTATTTTGATCCAGAATGTGCAGGTTCGAGCCTTTGCTAATTAAGTGTGTGTACTCACCTATTTGTGGTTGCAGGGGTCGAGAGAGTGTGTGTGTGTGTGTGTGTGTGTGTGTGTGTGTGTGTGTGTGTGTGTGTGTGTGTTACTCACCTATATGTACTAACCTATATGTGGTTGCAAGGGTCGATTCATAGCTCCTGGCCCCGCCTCTTCACTTGTCGATACTAAGTCACTCCGTGCTCCATGAGCTTTATCATACCTCTGCTTTAAGCTATGTATAGAATGAGTACACTGAGAGACAACACAATAAGTGTCCGGGGCCCAAGACTGTTCATTTGCTCCCAGCATACATAAGGGGGATTACCAATAGACCCCTGGTTGTCTTCAAGAAAGCACTGGACAGGCACCTAAAGTCAGTACCTGACCAACTGGGCTGTGGTTCGTACGTCAGCTTGCGTTCGGTCAGCAGTAACAGCCTGGTTGATCAGACCCTCATCCACCATGAGGCCTGGTCTCAGACCGGGCCGCGGTGGCGTTGACTCCCGAAATCTTCTCCAGGTAAACTCCAGGTAAAACTACTTCACTCTCTAGAGTATTCCACTTCCTGACAAATGTAAGGCTAAAGAAATACTTCGTAACATCCCTATGACTCATCTGGGCTTTCAGCTTCCAATTGTGACCCCTTGTTCCTGAATGCAGTATAGGCCTGACGTACATGGTGTACAATGTCGTGAATGACTCCTTACTCAGATGTCTAAATGTTAATCTCAGGTTTGCCATATGCTGTAGCAGTTATTTGATTGATTTGTGCCTCAGGAGACATGTTCGTTATAATGCTTACCCCAAGATCCTTTTCTTTAAGTGACGTTTGCAGCCTTTGATCCTAACCTGTACTCCGTCTGCGGTCTTCTATGTTCTTCCCCAATCTTTATGATTTTACACTTACTGGGGTTAAACTCCAGGAGCCATTTGTCAGACCAGACTTGTAGTTTGTCCAGATTCCCTTGTAATCTTAACTGGTCCCGTCCGCTTGTATTCTCATCAGTTTCACATCATCAGCGAACAGTGACGCTTCTGAATCTATTTCTTTCATCATGTCATTCACGTATACAAGAAACAGCACCGGACCTAGGCCTGACCCTTGTGGAACCCCACTCGACACATGTGCCCACTCTGATACTTCACGTACCAACACTCGTTTCCTTCCTGTCAGGTATTCCCTGAACCATTGCAATACTTTCCCTATTATTCCTGCCTGCTCCTCTAATTTTTGCACTAGTCTCTTGTGTGGTACTGTGTCGAAAGCCTTCTTGCAGTCCAGAAAGATGCAGTCTACCCATCCCTCTCTCTCCCGTCTTATTTCTGTTACCTTATCGTAGAACTCAAGTAGATTTGTGACACAGGATATTTTCCATCTCTGAAGCCGTGCTGACTGTCATGTATGAGCCCAATCTTTTCAGTGTGTTCCACCACTCTTCTCCTGATAATCTTTTCCATGACTTTACATACTATACAAGTCAGTGATACTGGTCTGTAGTGTAATGCTGCCTGTGTGTCTCCTTTCTTAAAAATTGGAACTACATTTGCTGTCTTCCACTCCTCAGGCAACTGCCCAGTTTCGATAAATTTACTGAAGATTACTGCTAGCGGCACACACAGTTCCTCTGCTTGCTCTCTTAGGCTCCATGGAGATATGTTATCTGGGCCCACTGCCTTTGAGGTATCTAATTCACCGAGCAGTTTCTTCACCTCTTCCTTGGTTGTGTGTATTGTGTCCAGCACCTGCTGGTGCACCCTATTTCCATGGTTTGCTGGAAGCATTCCTGTCTCTATTGTGAATACTTCTCTAAATCTTGTGTTTAGTTCATCACATACTTCCTGGTCACTCTTTGTGAGCTTCCCTTCTTTCCTCAGCCTGATTACCTGGTCCTTGACTGTTGTTTTTCTCCTAATGTGGCTGTATAACAACTTCTGTTCAGATTTGGCTTTTGATGCTATGTCATTCTCGTATTGCCTCTGGGCCTTTTTCCTTATCCCTGCATATTCGTTTCTGGTTCTTCTGCTCAACTCTTTGTTTTCTTGATTCCTCTTCCTTCTATACCTTTTCCATGCTCTAACACACTTGGCTTTGGCCTCTTTACACCTCCAGCTAAACCATGGGCTCACTATGGTCTTACCATTTTTTGTTACCCTTTGGTATGAACTTCTCTGCCTCCCTACACTTAGTGGTCACTAGTTCCATCATTTCATTTACTGTCTTTCCCTCTAGTTCTCATTCCCACTGCTCTTCATGCAGGACATTTCTCATGCCTATGTAGTCCTCTTTTTTGAAGTTCGGCCTCTCTCGTTCTCGTGCTGCTGCATTCTCCACTGTTAACTCTACAAGGTATTCAAAACTCAGAACATCATGATCACTAGCGCCAAGGGGCCTTTCGTGTGTGATATCCCCAATGTCTGAAATATTCAAGGTGAATATGAGATCCAGCCTTGCTGCACCATCCTCTCCTCTCTGGTTGTATCCCAAACATGTTGATGCATGAAGTTCTCCAATACAGTCTCCAACATCTTAGCCCTTCATGTTTCTGGTCCCCCATGTGGCTCTAGGTTTTCCTGGTCAATCTATGATTGAAATCCCCCATTATGAGTAATTTTGTCCTACCCATATGAGCCCTCCTGGCCACTTCAGCTAGTGTATTCACCATTGCCCAATTGCACTCATTATACTCTTGTCTTGTCCTCCTGCTGTTCAGCAGTGGGTTATACATCACTGCTATCATCACCTTTGGACCCCCAGTCTGAAGTGTTCCTATAATGAAGTCGTCTAATTCCCTTCTGTCCATTTCTCCCATTTCCTCAAAACTCAACTGATTTTTGATGAGCAGTGCTTCTCCTCTCCCTCCTCTGTTCTCTCTGTCTTTCCTCAGGAACTGATATCCAGGTGGAAAGATTACATCTGTTATCATCCCTGTAAGTTTTGTCTCTGTTAGTGCTATGATGTCAGGTGATGCATCAATGATTCGTTCTTGCCACGCTTCACTCTTATTTGTTATTCCATCTGCATTGGTGTACCATACCTTTAGCTTCCTTTCCATTACTGTGTTTTGGGAGATAGAAGAGGAAAGCACAGGCTGGGGTGGGTGGGAGGCAGGGCAGAATATTATGGGAGGTTGCTATGATTGTGAAATTAGTGCTTACGGAGTGGGGGCTATGAAGGGTGGTTTGTTTCTGGTTATTGTGTTTGGTTGATATGGGGGTGATGGGTTGAGGGAATTCTGTAAGCATTTGTATTGATGTTCCCCCAAAGGCTGAGTTTTCCTGTCTGTCTTTGCCTGTCCTGTCTCTCTTTCCTTCCACTGGTTTCATCTTGCTCTCATTCTCAGTTTCCTTTCTTTTCATGTTCTGCCTTGATTGAGGTACACTTGTTGATATTCTTGAGAGTCCTTTAACAGTGGCTTCTGTTGTAGTATACTGTTCCCTACCACTTCTGTCTTGAATGTCAATTAGATTGGTCGATTTTTTTTCCCCTCATATACCCCCCAACTCTGTGAAAATTTTCTACCTGAGACATGTCCTTCTCTCTCATTATTACAATGATGTTCTTAATCTCTTTTTCCTCCCAATGCTTTCTTTCATCATAGGTCTTCCCTTCAGCCTCCTGAAGCCCATGAATAATTATTGACCTTTCCATCTTTTCTTCCCATTTCTTATCCCTCCATATCTCTGGATCTGATTTAAGCATCTCCTTTGTTGTTTCCCTTATCTCCCAGACACCCTGATGACCTAATATGACTTCTTCAAAAGACTGCTTAGCTCCATCCCCTGCTTCAGTCCCCTCGCTGCCTGCTGATGTTCCCATTTCAGTCACCTTGGTCCTTTTGGAGCTCATCTTTATATCCTGCTTCAGCATATCCATTTCTTTCTCCAGTCTCTGTATCTTTGCCTCAGCTGCTCCAGTTCATAATTCCCACTTCTTGCTCTCTGCAGATAGCTTCTCTAATATGTTATTGCAAAGCTCATATAACCTTTTTCCCATTCTTGATCCATTTTGTTCTTGAGCCTTTCTACCCATTCTTTCTTTTCAGACCAATCATCCTCAGTTCCCTTGCCTTTACGTCCTCCCTTTTGAGATCCCATTTTTTTTTATCCTGTTAGGATGTTCTAGCTCCTTCAGCTTTGTGTAAAAACGTGTGTGTATGTGTGTCTGTCTCTGTGTGGGTTTATGTGCTAATGTGTTAGGTTTGTCTGAGTATGTGTATACATTGTGTGTGTGTGTGTGTGTGTACTCACCTATTTGTACTCACCTATTTGTGGTTGCAGGGGTCGAGTCTTAGCTCCTGGCCCCGCCTCTTCACCGGTTGCTACACCGGTGTGTGTGTGTGTGTGTGTGTGTGTGTGTTTACGAAAAGATGGTTCACATGTGGACTGGAGAAAAACAATGCAAATGGTGTGATGGTGCAGGATGATCTTTGGACAGGAGTCCCTGAGGTAGGACTTCTGGGTGGTAGTGGTGACTTGCTGGGTGATGACCTGCTGAGTGGTGCTGTTTGTGACCTGCTGGGTGGTGACCTGGGTGGTAGTGGTAGCCTTGTAGATGAATGGTTCAGAGAACAGACATGTTGATAAATTAGACACATGTGCAACTCTTGGGTATCTTTATTGAGGAAACGTTTCGCCACACAGTGGCTTCATCAGTCCATACAAAGGAGAATCTTGAAGAACAGGAGGAGAATGAGGTAATCAGTCCCTCAACCTTGAGTCGATGTGGTCAGTCCATCAATCTTGAATAGAATACGGCATACGTGCTGAGAAGGAGCTTATAAACCGTTGGCAGGAGAGGTGCAGAAGTCATAGGTCGTGTAACATTTGTTCAACTGCAACTTCTTGGGATCTTAATACTTGGGAATTCTTCGCTTGCCTAATTCTTGGGCACGACCTACTTCAACATTGAACAAATGTTACACGACCTATGACTTCTGCACCTCTCCTGCCAACGGTTTATAAGCTCCTTCTCAGCACGTATGCCGTATTCTATTCAAGATTGATGGACCGACCACATCGACTCAAGGTTGAGGGACTGATTACCTCATTCTCCTCCTGTTTTTCAAGATTCTCCTTTGTATGGACTGATGAAGCCACTGTGTGGCGAAACGTTTCCTCAATAAAGATACCCAAGAGTTGCACATGTGTCTAATTTATCAAAGTGGTAGCCTGCTGGGAGCTGGTGGTGACCTGGGAGATGTGACGTGGGTGGTGACTTGCTGGGTGATGACCTGCTGAGTGGCGGTGGTGGTGATCTGCTGGGTAGTGACCTGGGAGCTGTTGGTGACCTGGGTGGTAGTGGTGACCTGGGAGCTGGTGGTGACGTGGGTAGTAGTGGTGACTTTCTGGGTGATGACCTGCTGAGTGGTGTTGGTGGTGATCTGCTATGTGGTGACCTGGGTGGTAGTGGTGACTTGCTGGGTGATGGTGACCTGCTGGGTGGTGATGGTGACCTGGGTGGTGATGGTGATCTGCTGGGTGGTGGTGATCTGCTGAGTGGTGATCTGCTGGGTGGAGGTGGTCATGGTGATCTGGGTGCTTGTGGTGGTGGTGGTGGTGATGGTGGTGGTGGTGGTGGTGGTGGTGGTGGTGGTGGTGATGATGGTGGTGGTGATGGTGGTGGTGGTGGTGGTGGTGGCGGCGGCGGCGGCGGCGTCGGATGGTCGTCGTCAGCTGAGTGGAGTCGCCAGGGCACTGGATCAATACACCCGCCTCCCTCCCCTCGACTCCCCTCCCCTCCCACTCCCTCTCTCCCTCCCCCTCCCCTCCTTTCCCCGTTTTCCCTCCTGCTTTCCCTACCTCCCTCCTTCCCACCTGCTTGCCTTCCTTCCATACCCTACCCTGGCCTGCATCCTGCCTTCTTTCCATACCCAACCCTGGCCTGCATCCTGCCTTCCATACCCTACCCTGGCCTGCACCCTACCTTCCTTCCATACCCAACCCTGGGCTGCATCCTGCCTTCCATACCCTACCCTGGCCTGCATCCTGCCTTCCTTTCATGCCCTACCCTGGCCTGCATCCTGCCTTCCATACCCTACCCTGGCCTGCATCCTGCCTTCCATACCCTACCCTAGCCTGCATGCTGTCTTCCTTCCATACCCTACCCTGGCCTGCATCCTGCTTTCCTTCCATACCCTACTCTGGCCTGCATCCTGCCTACCATACCCTGGCCTCCATCCTGCCTACCATACCCTGGCCTCCATCCTGCCTACCACACCCTACCCTGGCCTGCACCCTGCCTTCCATACCCTCCAGTAGTCATAAATGGTGCTACACACGGAAATATGTATGAGAGAAAAGAAGGAACACTGCAGCAGGCCTACTGGCCCGTGCAATAAATATTATTATCAAATGTTATCAGTTGTAAATTAATGTTATCAAGAAAATGGAAGACTAAACTAGGAAGATAATGTGTCGCTTTGGGAATGTGTGTTAATTGTATCACCCAGAGATGTGTATGTAATGTGTCACTTGTGGTCAACAATACTAGGACTTATCTTTTGTTTCACATGGCAGGAACTGAACAGTTACCAGCAAAAATCATTCTTTAGGCACTGAGAAAATGAAGTTCAAAAAAGTGACATTGAAACACAGACAGTGTTGTTTAGTGTATTGTATTGTGTTGTGCTGTATTGTGTAGTGTAGTGCTGTAATGTAGAATAGTGCTGTGAAGTGTAGTGCTGTGTAGTGTAGTGCTGTGTAGTGTAGTGCTGTGTAGTGTAGTGCTGTGTGTAGTGTATGCTGTGAAGTGTAGTGCTGTGTAGTGTAGTGCTGTGTGTGTAGTGGGTTGTAGTGTAGTGCTGTAATGTAGAATATGCTGTGAAGTGTATGCTGTGTAGTGTAGTGCTGTTAGTGTAGTGCTGTGTAGTGTAGTGCTGTGTGTGTAGTGCTGTTTTAGTGTAGTGTGTGTAGTGTAGTGCTGTGAAGTGTAGTGCGTGTATGTAGTGCGTGTAGTGTAGTGCTGTGTAGTGTAGTGCTGTGTAGTGTAGTGCTGTGTAGTGTAGTGCTGTGTGTGTATGCTGTGTAGTGTAGTGCTGTGTATGTAGTGTTGTGTAGTGTAGTGTTGTGTAGTGAGTGCTGTGTAGTGTAGTGCTGTGTAGTGTAGTGGGTGTGTAGTGTAGTGCTGTGTAGTGTAGTGCTGTGTAGTGTAGTGCTGTTTAAGTGTAGTGCTGTGTAGTGTAGTGCTGTAATGTAGAATAGTGCTGTGAAGTGTAGTGCTGTGTAGTGTAGTGCTGTGTAGTGTAGTGCTGTGTAGTGTAGTGCTGTGAAATGTAGTGCTGTGTAGTGTAGTGCTGTGTAGTGTAGTGCTGTGTAGTGTAGTGTGTGTAGTGTAGTGCTGGGGTAGTGTAGTGCTGTGTAGTGTAGTGCTGTTTTAGTGTAGTGCTGTGTAGTGTAGTGCTGTGTAGTGTAGTGCTGTGTAGTGTAGTGCTGTGTAAATGTAGTGCTGTGTATTTTAAGTGCTGTGAAGTGTAGTGCTGTGTAGTGTAGTGCTGTGTAGTGTAGTGCTGTGTAGTGTAGTGCTGTGTAGTGTAGTGCTGTGTAGTGTAGTGCTGTGTAGTGTAGTGCTGTGTAGTGTAGTTGCTGTGTAGTGTAGTGCTGTGTAGTGTTGTGCTGTGCAAGTGTAGTGCTGTGTAGTGTAGTGCTGGTAGTGTAGTGCTGTGTGTGTTTGTGCTGTGTGTGTAGTGCTGTGCAGTGTAGTGCTGTGTAGTGTAGTGCTGTGTAGTGTAGTGCTGTGTAGTGTAGTGCTGTGTAGTGTAGTGCTGTGTAGTGTAGTGCTGTGTAGTGTAGTGCTGTGAAGTGTAGTGCTGTGTAGTGTAGTGCTGTGTAGTGTAGTGCTGTGTATGTAGTGCTGTTAGTGTAGTGCTGTGTAGTGTAGTGGGTGTGTAGTGGGATGCCCGTGTAGTGTAGTGCTGTGTAGTGTAGTGCTGTGTAAATGTAGTGCTGTGTAGTGTAGTGCTGTGTAGTGTAGTGCTGTGTAGTGTAGTGCTGTAATGTAGAATAGTGCTGTGTAGTGTAGTGCTGTGTAGTGTAGTGCTGTGTAGTGTAGTGCTGTGTAGTGTAGTGCTGTGTAGTGTAGTGCTGTGTAGTGTAGTGCTGTGTTTGTGTTTGTGCTGTGTAGTGTAGTGCTGTGAAGTGTAGTGCTGTGTAGTGTAGTGCTGTGTAGTGTATGCTGTGTAGTGTGTGCTGTGTAGTGTAGTGCTGTTAGTGTAGTGCTGTGTAGTGTAGTGCTGTGTAGTGTAGTGCTGTGTAGTGTAGTGCTGTGTAGTGTAGTGTTGTGTAGTGTAGTGCTGTGTAGTGTAGTGCGTGTAGTGTAGTGCTGTGTAGTGTAGTGCTGTGTAGTGTAGTGCTGTGTAGTGTAGTGCTGTGAAGTGTAGTGCTGTGTAGTGTAGTGCTGAATGTAGAATAGTGTGTGAAGTGTTTGTGCTGTGTAGTGTAGTGCTGTGTAGTGTAGTGCTGTGTAGTGTAAATGCTGGTAGTGTAGTGCTGTGTAGTGTAGTGCTGTGTAGTGTAGTGCTGTGTTAGTGTAGTGCTGTGTAGTGTAGTGGCTGTGTGTGTAGTGCTGTGTAGTGTAGTGCTGTGTAGTGTAGTGCTGTGTAGTGTAGTTTCTGTGTAGTGTAGTGCTGTGTATGTAGTGCTGTGTAGTGTAGTGCTGGGTGTGTGTTAGTGCGTGTAGTGTAGTGCTGTGTAGTGTAGTGCTGTGTAGTGTAGTGCTGTGTAGTTTTAGTGCTGTGTAGTGTAGTGCTGTGTAGTGTAAGTGCTGTGGGAGTGTAGTGCTGTGTAGTGTAGTGCTTGTTTTAGTATAGTGCCCGTGTAGTGTAGTGCTGTGTAGTGTAGTGCTGTGTAGTGTAGTGCTGTGTAGTGAGTGCTGTGTAGTGTAGTGCTGGTTTCAGTGTAGTGTGTGTAGTGTAGTGCTGTGTAGTGTGTGCTGTGTAGTGTAGTGCTGTTTTAGTGTTTGTGCTGTGTAGTGTATTTCTGTGCGTTTTAGTGCTGTGTAGTGTAGTGCTGTGTAGTGTAGTGCTGTGTAGTATAGTGCTGTGTAGTGTAGTGCTGTGTAGTGTAGTGCTGTGTAGTGTAGTGCTGGGGTATTTTAGTGTGTGCAGTGTAGTGCTGTGTAGTGTAGTGCTGTGTAGTATAGTGCTGTGTAGTGTAGTGCTGTGTAGTGTAGTGCTGTGTAGTGTAGTGCTGTGTAGTGTAGTGCTGTGTAGTGTAGTGCTGTGCAGTGTAGTGCTGTGTAGTGAGTGCTGTGTAGTATAGTGCGTGTAGTGTAAGTGCTGTGTAGTGTAGTGTGTTGTGCAGTGAGTGCTGTGTAGTGTAGTGCTGTGTAGTGTAGTGCTGTGTAGTGTAGTGCTGTGTAGTGTAGTGCTGGTAGTGTAGTGCTGTGCAGTGTGTGCTGTGTAGTGTAGTGCTGAGTAGTGTTTGTGCTGTGTAGTGTAGTGCTGTGTAGTGTAGTGCTGTGTAGTGTAGTGCTGTGCAGTGTAGTGCTGTGTAGTGTAGTGCTGTGTAGTGTAGTTTCTGTGTAGTATAGTGCTGTGTAGTTTTAGTGCTGTGCAGTGTAGTGCTGTGTAGTGTAGTGCTGTGTAGTGGGAGTGCTGTGTAGTGTAGTGCGTGTAGTGTAAATGCTGTGCAGTGTAGTGCGTGTAGTGTAGTGCTGTAGTGTAGTGCTGTGTAGTTATAGTGCTGTGCAGTGTGTTGCTGTGTAGTGTAGTGCTGTGTAGTGTAGTGCTGTGTAGTGTAGTGCTGTGTAGTGTAGTGCTGTGTAGTGTAGTGCTGTGTAGTGTAGTGCTGTGTAGTGTAGTGCTGTGCAGTGTAGTGCTGTGTAGTGTTTGTGCTGGTAGTGTAGTGCTGTGCAGTGTAGTGCTGTGTAGTGTAGTGCTGTGCCCGTTTTAGTGATGTTGTGTGTAGTGCTGTGTAGTGTAGTGCTGTGTAGTGATAGTGCTGTGTAGTGTAGTGCTGTGTAGTGTAGTGCTGTGTAGTGTAGTGCTGTGTAGTGTAGTGCTGTGTAGTATAGTGCTGTCTTGTGTAATGTAGACTATTTTTCTATTGAATTGTATTCTTGTTTCAGATAAAAGCATGATAAAGGGAAACACAAGATGTTAATATAACTACACCCAGAACTATTATAAACATCAGTTATGGTAGGGTCAGAGAGGCCTAAATATAGGTGGACACTGTGTAGTACAGACTAGAGTACATATTACCAGCAAGAGAGAGTACCTACACCAGCCACATTACAATAAAGATGGAGAGAACAGGTCCACCACACACCAATGGGAACAACATCTCCACCTACCAACACTCTCGCCAACAATATCATTGCAAATATAACACAATTGTCCTTTATCTTTACAAATAAACTAAACATAAAACAAATGGAAACTAACATGTGACTTTTAACATCAACACATGGTATGTTGTTCCCTACACATGTGATTATCAACACATTGTATGTTGTTCCCTACACATGTGATTATCAACACATGGTATGTTGTTCCCTACACATGTGATTATCAACACATGGTATGTTGTTCCCTACACATGTGATTATCAACACACATTGTATGTTGTTCCCTACACATGTGATTATCAACACATTGTATGTTGTTCCCTACACATGTGATTATCAACACATTGTATGTTGTTCCCTACACATGTGATTATCAACACATTGTATGTTGTTCCCTACACATGTGATTATCAACACATTGTATGTTGTTCCCTACACATGTGATTATCAACACATTGTATGTTGTTCCCTACACATGTGATTATCAACACATGGTATGTTGTTCCCTACACATGTGACTATTAACATCAACACATGGTATGTTTGGAGCTTCACTGAAACACACATTAATGGTGTCTTACAGTGATATTGTTCATCCAGAATGATAGTGAGTATAAATGTGATAGTGTAAATAAGTTAGAAGAGTAAGTTTGTGTGTGAAAGAATCACATATTTTCACTAAAAATATGTCGGAACTTCTTGGAAGAAGAGTAAAGAAGAAAAAACTCTTAATTATTCTTTTATTCCAACCATCAACAGCAAGAGTAGATGGATTCACTGAGTAGATAAGGGAGATACAAGAGTCTGTGTAACACCTTGATAATCCCATAGTGACTATCATCCTCCTGGGAGACTTAACCTCTCAGATGTAAGGAAGAGGATTGACGACTCTGTACCGGGAAGTGTACGGGGGAAGTACTCTGGTTCGACACCGGGAAGTGTACGGGGGAAGTACTCTGGTTCAACATCAGGAAGTGTACGGGGGAGGTACTCTGGTTCAACATCAGGAAGTGTACGGGGAAGTACTCTGGTTCAACATCAGGAAGTGTACGGGGGAAGTACTCTGGCTCAACATCAGGAAGTGTACGGGAGAGGTACTCTGGTTCAACATCAGGAAGTGTACGGGGGAAGTACTCTGGTTCAACATCAGGAAGAGTACGGGGAAGTACTCTGGCTCAACATCAGGAAGTGTACGGGGGAAGTACTCTGGTTCAACACCGGGAAGTGTACGGGGGAAGTACTCTGGTTCAACACCGGGAAGTGTACGGGGAAGTACTCTGGCTCAACACCGGGAAGTGTACGGGGGAAGTACTCTGGTTCAACACCGGGAAGTGTACGGGGGAAGTACTCTGGTTCAACACCGGGAAGTGTACGGGGGAAGTACTCTGGCTCAACACCGGGAAGTGTACGGGGAAGTACTCTGGTTCAACACCGGGAAGTGTACGGGGGAAGTACTCTGGTTCAACACCGGGAAGTGTACGGGGAAGTACTCTGGTTCAACACCGGGAAGTGTACGGGGAAGTACTCTGGTTCAACACCGGGAAGTGTACGGGGGAAGTACTCTGGTTCAACACCGGGAAGTGTACGGGGGAAGTACTCTGGTTCAACACCGGGAAGTGTACGGGGAAGTACTCTGGTTCAACACCGGGAAGTGTACGGGGGAAGTACTCTGGTTCAACATCAGGAAGTGTACGGGGGAAGTACTCTGGTTCAACATCAGGAAGTGTACGGGGGAAGTACTCTGGTTCAACATCAGGAAGTGTACGGGGAAAGTACTCTGGTTCAACATCAGGAAGTGTACGGGGGAAGTACTCTAGTTCAACATCAGGAAGTGTACGGGGAAGTACTCTAGTTCAACATCAGGAAGTGTACGGGGGAAGTACTCTAGTTCAACATCAGGAAGTGTACGGGGGAAGTACTCTAGTTCAACATCAGGAAGTGTACGGGGGAAGTACTCTGGTTCAACATCAGGAAGTGTACGGGGGAAGTACTCTAGTTCAACATCAGGAAGTGTACGGGGGAAGTACTCTGGTTCAACACCGGGAAGTGTACGGGGAAAGTACTCTGGTTCAACATCAGGAAGTGTACGGGGGAAGTACTCTGGTTCAACATCAGGAAGTGTACAGGGGAAGTACTCTGGTTCAACAGGTTCATGACAGGACACAACTTAGACTGTGAGGATAGGTCGGCACAACGAAAACATAACACAACCTGCAGGAATAAAAATACGCTGATTTGATCTTAACAAACAATGAGAAACTTACGAGGTACGTAATATCATACACTGTACACTAAGATCACAGCCTGACACACGGATCACAAAGTAAAAACATCGGCACCCCAAAGCACGGTTCTAGCTCCATAACTGTTTCTCAGTCTTAGTGTAGGCATAGATATAAACACTCACCCTGATGTTGGGTATGTTGTGTTACTGTGTGTTATGGTTGTGTTGTAGTGATGTTCAGTGTTGTACTTGTGTGGTGTGTCAAGGGTCAGGGGTGGTGTGGCAAGGATGGTTTGTCAAGGATAGTATGTTAGGGATGGTAAGGGATAGTGTCTTAGGGATGGTGTCGTAGGGATGGTGTCTTAGGCATGATGTCTTAGGGATGATGTCTTAGGTATGGTGTCTTAGGTATGGTGTCTTAGGGGCGATGTCTTAGGCATGGTGTCTTAGGGGCGATGTCTTAGGCATGGTGTCTTAGGGGCGATGTCTTAGGCATAGTGTCTTAGGGATGATGTCTTAGGCATGGTGTCTTAGGGACGGTATCTTCATTTATCCTGAGCTTAAAGTTGATCCTTGATAAAGTCTACGGACTCTACTCGCCGTGTTTAACTATGTTATAGGTTAATCAGACTGTGTTTAAATTTTATCTCAGAATACTTTATCTTTCTTATGGAGGATCTAGCAAACAATTTTTTCTACCTCCATTGTTTGTATCTCTTAAAAAAATAACAAATTAAGAGCCACCTAAAGTTTTTCTGGCTATGTGTCGTGCGGTCAGTGCTGGAGTGTGTGCGGTCAGTGTTGGAGTGTGTGCGGTCAGTGTTGGAGTGTGTGCGGTCAGTGTTGGAGTGTGTGCGGTCAGTGTTGGAGTGTGTGCGGTCAGTGTTGGAGTGTGTGCGGTCAGTGTTGGAGTGTGTGCGGTAACAGTGTTGAGATATGTGGGTCATGGCGAGGAGACAGTATTGATTGTATGATGTACAGCGAAATTGATCCGTCTCTGGTACCAGTCCAGGTAGTGTTACACATATGAGCTCCAGGTTGATGTGGCGATATTTCTCTCACTTGTTAATGCTCCAAGTCGGACCGAAACGTCGTCATAAGTTTCGTTCTCTTATGTGAGGGTTTTTATGTATTGTTTCAGTCACGGTATTGTGACTTTGTGTTCGTTTCAGGTAGTGTTGGTGGTACCAGTCTAGGTAGTGTTGGTGGTACCAGTCTAGGTAGTGTTGGTGGTACCAGTCTAGATAGTGTTGGTGGTACCAGTCTAGGTAGTGTTGGTGGTACCAGTCTAGGTAGTGTTGGTGGTACCAGTCTAGGTAGTGTTGGTGGTTCAGTCTAGGTAGTGTTGGTGGTACCAGTCTAGGTAGTGTTGTGGTACCAGTCTAGGTAGTGTTGGTGGACCAGTCTAGGTAGTGTTGGTGGTACCAGTCTAGGTAGTGTTGGTGGTACCAGTCTAGGTAGTGTTGGTGGTACCAGTCTAGGTAGTGTTGGGGTACCATCTAGGTAGTGTTGTGGTACCAGTTTAGGTAGGTTGGTGGTACCATCTAGGTAGTGTTGGTGGTACCAGTCTAGGTAGTGTTGGTGGTACCAGTCTAGGTAGTGTTGGTGGTACCAGTCTAGGTAGTGTTGGTGGTACCAGTCTAGGTAGTGTTGGTGGTACCAGTCTAGTAGTGTTGGTGTACCAGTCTAGTAGTGTTGGTGTACCAGTCCTAGGTAGTGTTGGTGGTACCATCTAGGTAGTGTTGGTGGTACCATTTAGGTAGTGTGTGGTACCAGTCTAGTAGTGTTGGTGGTACCAGTCTAGTAGTGTTGGTGGTACCAGTCTAGGTAGTGTTGGTGGTACCATTTTAGGTAGTGTGGTGGTACCAGTCTAGGTAGTGTTGGTGGTACCAGTCTAGGTAGTGTTGGTGGTACCAGTCTAGGTAGTGTTGGTGGTACCAGTCTAGGTAGTGTTGGTGGTACCAGTCTAGGTAGTGTTTGGTGGACCAGTCTAGGTAGTGTTGGTGGTACCAGTCTAGGTGTTGGTGGTACACAGTCAGGTAGTGTTGGTGTACCATCTAGTAGTGTTGGTGGTACCATTTAGGTAGTGTTTGGTGGTACCAGTCTAGGTAGTGTTGGTGGTACCAGTCTAGGTAGTGTTGGTGGTACCAGTTTAGGTAGTTGGTGTACCAGTCTAGGTTAGTGTTGGTGGTACCAGTCTAGGTATGTTGGTGGTACCAGTTTAGGTAGTGTTGTGGTACCAGTCTAGGTAGTGTTGGTGGTACCATTAGTAGTGTTGGTGTACCATCTAGTAGTGTTGGTGGTACCAGTCTAGGTAGTGTTGGTGGTACCAGTTTAGGTAGTGTTGGTGGTACCAGTCTAGGTAGTGTTGGTGGTACCAGTCTAGGTAGTGTTGGTGGTACCAGTCTAGGTAGTGTTGGTTGTACCAGTTTAGGTAGTGTTGGTGGTACCAGTCTAGGTAGGTTGGTGGTACCATCTAGGTAGTGTTGGTGGTACCAGTCTAGGTAGTGTTGGTTGTACCAGTTTAGGTAGTGTTGGTGGTACCAGTCTAGGTAGTGTTGGTGGTACCAGTCTAGGTAGTGTTGGTGGTACCAGTCTAGGTAGTGTTGGTGGTACCAGTCTAGGTAGTGTTGGTGGTACCAGTCTAGATAGTGTTGGTGGTACCAGTCTAGGTAGTGTTGGTGGTTCTGTTCTTGGTGCCCTGGTTGGGGCCCGGGGCAACATGCAAGGACTGGGGGGCCCACATAAGGGCTGAGCTCCCCTGGAGAGGACTTTGAGTGCCCAGGTGCTCAATAATAGGGCGGCGGCAGTGGCAGCGGCGGCGGCGACGACGACGGCGGCGACGACGGCAGAGAGTGTGGCATTTGCCTCCGCCACTTACCGTCTGCCAGTCTGAGAGAGCTAAATATAGAGCCGTCAAATGTCAGGCTGGGCCAGGGTTAACACCAGGCACTCCAGTGTTGTGCACCTCCTGCTGGTGTTGTGCACCTCCTGCTGGTGGTGTGCACTCCGTGTGTGTGACCCTGCTGGTGTTGTGCACCTCCTGCTGGTGTTGTGCACTTCTTGCTGGTGTGCACCTCCTGCTGGTGGTGTGCACCTCCTGCTGGTGGTGTGCACTTCCTGCTGGTGTTGTGCACCTCCTGCTGGTGTTGTGCACCTCCTGCTAGTGTTGTGCACCTCCTGCTGGTGTTGTGCACCCGCTGGTGTTGTGTACTTCCTGCTGGTGTTGTGCACCTGTTGGTGTTGCTCCTGGTTCACCTACTGGTGTTTCTCCTACTGCCGCTATGCTATGGTGGTGTTGCTGCTACTGTTACTATGGTGTTGTTACTGTTGCTATGCTTGTCTTGTTGTGCTGTGCCGGTGTTGCTGCTGCTGTTATTATGGCGGTGTTGCTGCTGCTGTTATTATGGCGGTGTTGCTGCTGCTGTTGCATTTAGAGAACACAGCATAAAATGCCACAAATTTTAGAAAAAATAATATTCGGATTATGAGAATTTGTAAAACAAGAGAAACAATACCATTGGTGACGCTGTACAAGTCACTTAAGCTCTCTCGTGTAGAATACTGTACAGTGTTGACGGCTCCGCTCAAAGCCGGGGAGAGGTTAGAGCTGCAGAGGCATAGTGTTTACTGCCTAGGAATGTTGCTGATCGAAGGTTGGTATAACCCACAACCCACCAATGGGTGGTGGGGTGGATTCCACACCCACCACTGTGTGGTGGAGTGGGTTCCACACCCACTACTGTGTGGTGGAGTGGGTTCCACACCCACTACTGTGTGGTGGAGTGGGTTCCACACCCACTACTGTGTGGTGGAGTGGGTTCCACACCCACTGCGTGTGGTGGAGTGGGTTCCACACCCACTACTGTGTGGTGGAGTGGGTTCCACACCCACTACTGTGTGGTGCAGTGGGTTCCACACCCACTACTGTGTGGTGCAGTGGGTTCCACACCCACTACTGTGTGGTGGAGTGGGTTCCACACCCACTACTGTGTGGTGGAGTGGGTTCCACACCCACTACTGTGTGGTGGAGTGGGTTCCACACCCACTACTGTGTGGTGGAGTGGGTTCCACACCCACTACTGTGTGGTGGAGTGGGTTCCACACCCACTGCTGTGTGGTGGAGTGGGTTCCACACCCACTACTGTGTGGTGGAGTGGGTTCCACACCCACTACTGTGTGGTGGAGTGGGTTCCACACCCACTACTGTGTGGTGGAGTGGGTTCCACACCCACTACTGTGTGCTGGAGTGGGTTCCACACCCACTACTGTGTGGTGGAGTGGGTTCCACACCCACTACTGTGTGCTGGAGTGGGTTCGACACCCACTGTGTGGTGGAGTGGGTTCCACACCCACTACTGTGTGCTGGAGTGGGTTCGACACCCACTGTGTGGTGGAGTGGGTTCCCCCACCCATACTGTGTGCTGGAGTGGGTTCGACACCCACTGTGTGGTGGAGTGGGTTCGACACCCACTACTGTGTGGTGCAGTGGGTTCCACACCCACTACTGTGTGGTGGAGTGGGTTCCACACACCAATGTTTTACCGGCTTGTTTTTCTATTTGTGGATCATTGATTATAACCAACTAGGATCTGCCTGATAACTGCAGAGTTTATCTACGTCGATACTTGTGCCTCCTTCACTCCCTCCCTCCTTCTCTCCTTCATTCTCATATCTTTCCCCTTCTTGTCCTCCTTCCCTCCGTATTCTTCCTGTTCTTCTCTCCTTGTATATAAGGCACAAGAGGACGTGTGTGCTGTTATCACAATTTATATGTCGCTGAAATAATACTTGCCAAATCTTGAATTAATGTGTCTTGCCTGTATCCTGGTGTGTGTGTGTGTAGTGGCCACACTTGGGTGTGTCTTGCCTGTATCCTGGTGTGTGTGTGTTGTAGTGGCCACACTTGGTGTGTCTTGCCTGTATCCTGGTGTGTGTGTGTGTAGTGGCCACACTTGGTGTGTCTTGCCTGTATCCTGGTGTGTGTGTGTGTGTGTAGCGGCCACACTTGGTGTGTCTTGCCTGTATCCTGGTGTGTGTGTGTAGTGGCCACACTTGGTGTGTCTTGCCTATATCCTGGTGTGTGTGTGTGTGTAGTGGCCACACTTGGTGTGTCTTGCCTGTATCCTGGTGTGTGTGTGTAGTGGCCACACTTGGTGTGTCTTGCCTGTATCCTGGTGTGTGTGTGTAGTGGCCACACTTGGTGTGTCTTGCCTGTATCCTGGTGTGTGTGTGTGCAGGCAGCGAGGACCATACTGCCTGGTGGCCTCCAACTGGTTCCTCAGGCTGTCAGTGGGTACTTATTATCATCATCAAAACTAAGCACTAAACACACTAGGGGTCATAGAGCGCTGCAGGGTAGGGTGTGTGAACTATGATTGATGTGAAACTAGCAAGGATGGAGAGCATAAGAGAGGTAGAGTTTGTAAGGTCAGACCTGGCTGGTGTCAGGTCTGCCGTCGAGGATATGCCATACCCGTAAAACTGGTCACAGGTATATCATAGGTATTCCCTTTCTGGTGTTTAAAATATTTTCTCCCGCTGCTTAATTGTGCTATTAAAGATTTTTTCTTGTGTAAACAACATGGTAACTTTGTTTTATTGTTTGCAGGTGAGTGAGTGGCTGTGTTTGTGAATGTGGAGGAGACGCTAGTCATGTGCTACCCCCCTCGCCTCTGTCTTGAAGCGGTGAGTAACTTCACATCTGACTCTCTATACTCACACTCTGCTTACTCACAATACTTTCTCAATAAAGTTACTTAAAACTCTGTGTAAAAGGTAGTTATACAAGCAACTCAACTTCCTGAGAGAACGAGTAAATACAAAAGATTTAGGTAGGTAAAGAAAGTGCCGGATTGTCTACGTTCTTTATTACTGGGTAAAGAAAGTGTTGGATTGTCTACGTTCTTTATTACTGGATAAAGAAAGTGCCGGATTGTCTACGTTCTTTATTACTGGGTAAAGAAAGTGCCGGATTGTCTACGTTCTTTATTACTGGGTAAAGAAAGTGTTGGATTGTCTACGTTATTTATTACTGGATAAAGAAAGTGCCGGATTGTCTACGTTCTTTATTACTGGGTAAACAAAGTGTTGGATTGTCTACGTTCTTTATTACTGGATAAAGAAAGTGCCGGATTGTCTACGTTCTTTATTACTGGGTAAAGAAAGTGCCGGATTGTCTACGTTCTTTATTACTGGATAAAGAAAGTGCCGGATTGTCTACGTTCTTTATTACTGGGTAAAGAAAGTGCCGGATTGTCTACGTTCTTTATTACTGGGTAAAGAAAGTGCCGGATTGTCTACGTTCTTTATTACTGGGTAAAGAAAGTGTTGGATTGTCTACGTTCTTTATTACTGGATAAAGAAAGTGCCGGATTGTCTACGTTCTTTATTACTGGATAAAGAAAGTGCCGGATTGTCTACGTTCTTTATTACTGGGTAAAGAAAGTGTTGGATTGTCTACGTTCTTTATTACTGGGTAAAGAAAGTGCCGGATTGTCTACCTTCTTTATTACTGGGTAAAGAAAGTGCCGGATTGTCTACGTTCTTTATTACTGGGTAAAGAAAGTGCCGGATTGTCTACGTTCTTTATTACTGGTAAAGAAAGTGCCGGATTGTTTTACGTTCTTTATTACTGGGTAAAAAAAGTGTTGGATTGTCTACGTTTTTATTACTGGGTAAAGAAAGTGCCGGATTGTCTACGTTCTTTATTACTGGGTAAAGAAAGTGCCGGATTGTCTACGTTTTTATTACTGGGTAAAGAAAGTGCCGGATTGTCTACGTTCTTTATTACTGGGTAAAGAAAGTGCCGGATTGTCTACGTTCTTTATTACTGGGTAAAGAAAGTGCCGGCTTTTCTACGTTCTTTATTACTGGGTAAAGAAAGTGCCGGATTGTCTACGTTCTTTATTACTGGGTAAAGAAAGTGCCGGATTGTCTACGTTCTTTATTACTGGGTAAAGAAAGTGCCGGATTTCTACGTTCTTTATTACTGGGTAAAGAAAGTGCCGGATTGTCTACGTTCTTTATTACTGGGTAAAGAAAGTGCCGGCTTTTCTACGTTCTTTATTACTGGGTAAAGAAAGTGCCGGCTTTTCTACGTTCTTTATTACTGGGTAAAGAAAGTGCCGGCTTTTCTACGTTCTTTATTACTGGGTAAAGAAAGTGCCGGATTGTCTACGTTCTTTATTACTGGGTAAGAAAGTGCCGGCTTTCTACGTTCTTTATTACTGGGTAAAGAAAGTGCCGGCTTTTCTACGTTCTTTATTACTGGGTAAAGAAAGTGCCGGATTGTCTACGTTCTTTATTACTGGTAAAGAAAAGTTGCCGGATTGTCTACGTTCTTTATTACTGGGTAAAGAAAGTGCCGGATTGTCTACGTTCTTTATTACTGGGTAAAGGAAGTGCCGGATTGTCTACGTTCTTTATTACTGGGTAAAGAAAGTGCCGGATTGTCTACGTTCTTTATTACTGGATAAAGAAAGTGCCGGATTGTCTACGTTCTTTATTACTGGGTAAAGAAAGTGCCGGCTTTTCTACGTTCTTTATTACTGGATAAAGAAAGTGTCGGCTTTCCTACATTCTTTAATACTGGGTGAACTAACATTAATCCAGATTAAACTAGTTGTAACAGAAACGAGAGTTAAATCGGAGGCTGCCATAGTGAAGAGCTCTGTTCCACAAGGCACAGTACTCGCCCCCATCTTATTCCTTATCCTCATATCAGACATAAACAGAGATATACACCACAGCACCGTATCATCCTTTGCGGATGATACTAGGATCTGCATGAGGCTGTCATCTGCTGAGGACGCGGTTAACCTCCAAGAAGATATAAACAAAGTTTTCCAGTGGGCAACGGTAAACAATATGATGTTCAATGAGGACAAATTCCAACTACTCCGTATGGGAAAACTGGGGAGTAATAACTAGAACAGAGTATATACTGACTCCGGCCATACAAAAGAGCGGAAAAATAATGTAAGGGACCTGGGAAAATAGTAATGTCTGAGGATCTCACTTTCAAGGATCACAACAGTGCCACGATCGCACGTGCAAAGAAAGATAGGATGGATAATGAGAACTTTCAAAAAAGAGAGATGCCAAGCCCATGATGATCCTTTTCAAATCACTTGTTCTCTCTAGGCTGGAATACTGCTGTACATTAACATCTCCATACAAAAACAGGTGAAATCGCAGATCTAGAGAGTGTACAGAGATCCTTTACTGCACGTAAAAAAGTTCTGTCAAGCACCTTAACTACTGGGAACGCTTGGAAAACACTTGACTTTGTACTCGTTGGAACGCAGGAGGGAGATGATTATCATAATCTACACTTGGAAAATCTTGGAAGGATGGTCCCAATCTGCCCCACAGAAATCACTCCTACGAAAGTAAAAGACTGGGCAGGCGATGCAAAATGCCGCCAAAAAAAAGTTTGGGGCGCCATTGGTACACTAAGAGAAAACACCATAAGTGTCCGGGGCCCAAAACTGTTCAACAGCCTCCCATCAAGCATTAGGGGAATTGCCAATAAACCCCTGGCTGCCTTCAAGAGAGAGCTGGACAGATACCTAAAGTCAGTGCCGGATCAGCCGGGCTGTGGCTCGTACGTCGGACTGCGTGCGGCCAGCAGTAACAGCCTAGTTGATCAGGCCCTGATCCATCGGGAGGCCTGGTCGTGGACCGGGCCGCGGGGGCGTTGATCCCCGGAATAACCTCCAGGTAACCTCCAGGTAACCAGGAACTGTTATCTGGCGACACATCCGTGAGTTACACCCTGGGCTTAACTGTTATCTGGCGACACATCCGTGAGTTACACCCTGGGCTTAACTGTTATCTGGCGACACATCCGTGAGTTACACCCTGGGCTTAACTGTTATCTGGCGACACATCCGTGAGTTACACCCTGGGCTTAACTGTTATCTGGCGACACATCCGTGAGTTACCCCCTGGGCTTAATGTTATCTGGGCGACACACCCGTGAGTTACCCCCTGGGCTTAACTGTTATTGGCGACACATCCGTGAGTTACACCCTGGGCTTAACTGTTATCTGGCGACACATCCGTGAGTTACACCCTAGGGTTAACTGTTATCTGGCGACACATCCGTGAGTTACACCCTGGGGTTAACTGTTATCTGGCGACACATCCGTGAGTTACACCCTGGGGTTAACGTTATCTGGGGGACACATCCGTGAGTTTAAAACCCTGGGTTTTTTAACTGTTATTCTGCGACACATCCGTAGTTACACCCTGGGGTTAAACTGTTATCTGGCGACACATCCGTCAGTTACACCCTGGGGTTAACTATTATTGGCGACCATCCGTCATTCACCCTGGGGTTACTTATCTGGCGACACATCCGTCAGTTACACCCTGGGGTTAACTTATCTGGCGACACATCCGTCAGTTACACCCTGGGGTTAACTGTTATCTGGCGACACATCCGTGAGTTACACCCTGGGGTTAACTGTTATCTGGCGACACATCCGTGAGTTACACCCTGGGCTTAACTGTTATCTGGGACACATCCGTCAGTTACACCCTGGGCTTAACTGTTATCTGGCGACACATCCGTGAGTTACACCCTGGGGAAATAATGCCACTTTTTCTACGTTCTGTAAATAGTGTGTAAACACACAGAGATAACTCACACATAGGAGAGAGGAGCTTATGACGACGTTTCGGTCTGACTTTGATCATTTACAAAGTCACATTAACAAAAAGGAGAGAAGGAGTATAGTATATAGGTCAGCTGACCTATGTATACTCCCTCCTTCTTCCCTTTTTGTTAGTGTAACTCTGTAAATGGTCCAAGTCGGACCGACACGTCGTCATAAGCTCCTCTCTCCTATGTGTGAGTTATCTGTGTATTGTTCCAGTCACGGCATTGTGCCTTCTTGTTGTTTATTTGTGTAAACACACGTTTTTTCTGAGAGGGTGGTTTGATATTTCCTCTTCTCCTTCCCATTGTACTCCTCCCTCTCAAACACCAGTACCTTCCTATTTTAGGGTACCTACAACCTTCCCAACATAATCAGACATTATCTTCCCGCACTATCAAAGCCCATTATATAACCCATGTTCAAAGACCCATTACCTTCCCCACCATTATCTTACCCACCATCAGTGATCCACACCCACAAAAAGCAAAGAAGCAGCTAGTTATGTTAATGTCCCGTCCAGCTGGTCTAGTTCATGGCCTTAATGGAAGCAAATGACGGAGATTAGCGCTACTGAACACCACCAATGTCTTTACGAGGAATGTGCGCTATGTTCACTATATCTTCATCACTTTGACACACCTTTGTAAATCTACGTACAATCAACCTTACACACACACACACACACACAACACACACACACACACACACACACACACACACACACGAACATTCCTAACATTCCTATGGTTCGTCTGTGTCTTGAGCTTTCATCTGTAGCTTAGTGGTCTGAGGCGTCATTTGGGAAGCTGTGCCATTCTCCACACGTGGGTTCAAATCCTGCTGAGTGCGATTTTTCTCAGTATATTCCTCCGCTTGTTTCTGTGCCTCATGGTAAGCAAGAACCACATAACACTTCAAACCACAGGACCACCCAACCCTACAAGAATGGCGCAGCCTGCAATGCTAGCTGTTGGACCGCCATCCGAGGGCACAAGGAGGTGTGGGAGCTTCTAAGCTAATTTCATTCATCACCAGCAGCATTTATATATTATTGTAACCACGAACGAGTGGTATTGATAAATAACTGCTCGTGAGGCTAGTACACCAAACAGGGATGAATGAAATTAGCTTAGAAGCTCCCACACCTCCGTATGCCCTCGGATGGCGGCCCAACAACTACCTCTGCTGGCTGCGCCATTCTTATAGGGTTGGGTGGTCTTGTGATTTAAAGCGTCATGTGGTTCTCGCTTACCATGAGGCAGGCCAGTACAACATGGGTTCGAATCCTTGGCTAGCGCAGTGTTGTTATATAATATATATATATATATTTATATATTATATTATATATATATATATATATATATATATATATATATGGTGTATATAGGTTAGTAGTGTGTATGTACAGTATATGTGGAGACTTCCCGCAGTGTGTATTGACACAGTAAGATCTGTTTACACAAGTCAAATATTTCGACTTCACTGTACCATTATATATTCACCTGAAAATATGTCAAGGAGATGTTTATTATGACCTTGTCTTACCAACTACTACCACCTACCAGTACTACCACCACTACTACCACCACTACTACCACCATAACCACCACCATCAACACCACCATACTACCACCACTATACCACCACTACTAACGCCACTACTACCACCACTACTACCACCACTACTACCACCACTACTACCACCACTACTAACACCACTACTACCACCACTACTAACACCACTACTACCACCACTACTAACACCACTACTACACCAGTACTACCACCATAAAACACCAACACACCACTACTACCACCATAACCACCACCACCAACACCACCACTACTACCACCATAACCACCACCACCAACACCACCACTACTACCACCACTACTAACACCACTACTGCCACCACTACTACATCACTACTAACATCACTACTACCACCATACTAACACCACTACTACCACCATAAACACCACCAACACCACCACTACTACCACCATAAACACCACCAACACCACCACTACTACCACCACTAACACCACTACTACCACCACTAACACCACTACTACCACCATAAACACCAAACACCACCACTACTACTACCATCAACACCACCATACTGAATTAGTCTCTGTCTCTCAGAGGTTGTAATGTATGTGACACTTTGTTACACCTTACAAGTTACCTAGATGCTGTGGCTACCAGTCAGTACCAGTGAGAGTTACCTTGATGTTGTGGCTACTAGTTAGTACCAGTGAGAGTTACCTTGATGTTGTGGCTACTAGTTAGTACCAGTGAGAGTTACCTAGATGCTGTGGCTACCAGTCAGTACCAGTGAGAGTTACCTTGATGTTGTGGCTACTAGTTAGTACCAGTGAGAGTTACCTAGATGCTGTGGCTACCAGTCAGTACCAGTGAGAGTTACCTAGATGCTGTGGCTACCAGTCAGTACCAGTGAGAGTTACCTTGATGTTGTGGCTACTAGTTAGTACCAGTGAGAGTTACCTAGATGCTGTGGCTACCAGTCAGTACCAGTGAGAGTTACCTTGATGTTGTGGCTACTAGTTAGTACCAGTGAGAGTTACCTAGATGCTGTGGCTACCAGTCAGTACCAGTGAGAGTTACCTAGATGCTGTGGCTACCAGTCAGTACCAGTAAGAGTTACCTTGATGTTGTGGCTACTAGTTAGTACCAGTGAGTTACCTAGATGCTGTGGCTACCAGTCAGTACAGTGAGAGTACCTAGATGCTGTGGCTACTAGTTAGTACCAGTGAGAGTTACCTTGATGTTGTGGCTACTAGTTAGTACCAGTGAGAGTTACCTTGATGTTGTGGCTACCAGTCAGTACCAGTGAGAGTTACCTAGATGCTGTGGCTACCAGTCAGTACCAGTAAGAGTTACCTTGATGTTGTGGCTACTAGTTAGTACCAGTGAGTTACCTAGATGCTGTGGCTACCAGTCAGTACCAGTGAGAGTTACCTAGATGCTGTGGCTACTAGTTAGTACCAGTGAGAGTTACCTTGATGTTGTGGCTACTAGTTAGTACCAGTGAGAGTTACCTTGATGCTGTGGCTACTAGTTAGTACCAGTGAGAGTTACCTTGATGTTGTGGCTACCAGTCAGTACCAGTGAGAGTTACCTTGATGTTGTGGCTACCAGTCGGTACCAGTGAGAGTTACCTTGATGTTGTGGCTACTAGTTAGTACCAGTGAGAGTTACCTTGATGTTGTGGCTACCAGCCAGTGCCAGTGAGAGTTACCTATATGCTGTGGCTACTAGTTAGTACCAGTGAGAGTTACCTTGATGTTGTGGCTACTAGTTAGTACCAGTGAGAGTTACCTAGATGCTGTGGCTACCAATCAGTACCAGTGAGAGTTACCTAGATGCTGTGGCTACCAGTCAGTACCAGTGAGTTACCTTGATGTTGTGGCTACTAGTTAGTACCAGTGAGTTACCTAGATGCAGTGGCTACCAGTCAGTACCAGTGAAAAGTTACCTTGATGTTGTGGCTACTAGTTAGTACCAGTGAGAGTTACTAGATGCTGTGGCTACCAGCAGTACCAGTGAGAGTTACCTAGATGCTGTGGCTACCAGTCAGTACCAGTGAGTTACCTTGATGTTGTGGCTACTAGTTAGTACCAGTGAGAGTTACCTAGATGCAGTGGCTACCAGTCAGTACCAGTGAGAGTTACCTTGATGTTGTGGCTACTAGTTAGTACCAGTGAGAGTTACCTAGATGCTGTGGCTACCAGTCAGTATCAGTGAGAGTTACCTAGATGCTGTGGCTACCAGTCAGTATCAGTGAGAGTTACCTAGATGCTGTGGCTACCAGTCAGTATCAGTGAGAGTTACCTAGATGTTGTGGCTACTAGTTAGTACCAGTGAGAGTTACCTAGATGCTGTGGCTACCAGTCAGTACCAGTGAGAGTTACCTAGATGCTGTGGCTACCAGTCAGTACCAGTGAGACTTACCTTGATGTTGTGGCTACTAGTTAGTACCAGTGAGAGTTACCTAGATGCTGTGGCTACCAGTCAGTACCAGTGAGAGTTACCTTGATGTTGTGGCTACTAGTTAGTACCAGTGGTGGTCGTTGGGAGAGGTAGTCACATCACCGGGTCGTTCTTCATACCACTCACTTCGATTTCACATGAGTCACAGAAAAAACTATTTCACATACATTTGCTGTCACACATGAAACACATGGTGCAGGCAACATGAAACACATGGTGCAGGCAACATGGAACACATGTTGTAGGAAGCATGGAACACATGGTGCAGGTAACATGAAACACATGGTGCAGGCAACATGAAACACATGGTGCATGCAACATGGTGCAGGCAACAAGGAGCACATGGTGCAGGCAACATGAAACACATGGTGCAGGCAATATGAAACACATGGTGCAGGCAACATGGAACACATGTTGTAGGAAGCATGGAACACATGGTGCAGGTAACATGAAACACATGGTGCAGGCAACATGAAACACATGGTGCATGCAACATGGAACACATGGTGCAGGCAACATGGAACACATGGTGCAGGTAACATGAAACACATAGTGCAGGCAACATGAAACACGTGGTGCAGGCAACATGAAACACATGGTGCAGGCAACATGGAACACATGTTGCAGGCAGCATGGAACACATGGTGCAGGTAACCTGAAACACATGGTGCAGGCAACATGAAACACATGGTGCAGGCAACAAGGAACACATGGTGCAGGCAACATGGAAAACATGGTGGAGGCAACATGGAACACATGGTGCAGGCAACAAGGAACACATGGTGCAGGTAACATGGAAAACATGGTGGAGGCAACATGGAACACATGGTGCAGGCAGCATAGAACACATGGTGCAGGCAGTATAGAACACATAGTGCAGGCAGCATAGAACACATGGTGCAGGCAACATGGAATATATGATGCAGGCAAATGGAATACATGATGCAGGCAACATGGAACACATGGTGCAGGCAGCATGGTGCAGGCAACATGGTGCAGGCAGTATAGAACATATGGTGCAGGCAATATGATGCAGGCAGTATAGAACACATGGTGCAGGCAACATGGTGCAGGCAAGCTGCTCCACCAAACTAGTTTCTAGTTAGTTCACTTCTCACTACACTAGTTAGTTCACTTCTCACTACACTAGTTAGTTCACTTCTCACTACACTAGTTAGTTCACTTCTCACTACACTAGTTAGTTCACTTCTCACTACACTAGTTAGTTCACTTCTCACTACACTAGTTAGTTCACTTCTCACTACACTAGTTAGTTCACTTCTCACTACACTAGTTCACTTCTCACTACACTAGTTAGTTCACTTCTCACTACACTAGTTAGTTCACTTCTCACTACACTAGTTAGTTCACTTCTCACTACACTAGTTAGTTTTCTTCTCACTACACTAGTTAGTTCACTTCTCACTACACTAGTTAGTTCACTTCTCACTACACTAGTTCACTTCTCACTACACTAGTTAGTTCACTTCTCACTACACTAGTTAGTTCACTTCTCACTACACTAGTTAGTTCACTTCCCACTACACTAGTTAGTTCACTTCCCACTACACTAGTTCACTTCTCACTACACTAGTTAGTTCACTTCTCACTACACTAGTTAGTTCACTTCTCACTACACTAGTTAGTTCACTTCTCACTACACTAGTTAGTTCACTTCTCACTACACTAGTTAGTTCACTTCTCACTACACTAGTTAGTTCACTTCTCACTACACTAGTTAGTTCACTTCTCACTACACTAGTTAGTTCACTTCTCACTACACTAGTTAGTTCACTTCTCACTACACTAGTTAGTTCACTTCCCACTACACTAGTTAGTTCACTTCCCACTACACTAGTTCACTTCTCACTACACTAGTTAGTTCAATTCTCACTACACTAGTTAGTTCACTTCTCACTACACTAGTTAGTTCACTTCTCACTACACTAGTTGAAGATCCGCTGGCTGTTAACTGATCTTTCTAGTAAGTTAGTACACAACAGAATATTTTCACTTATTACAGCAGTAGTTGATAATATATTGCTGTTGTATGACAAAAGTTATGTGAATATTAAAAAAAACCATACCACGGGCGGGGTTTGAACCCGCGATCAGAGAGTCTCAAAACTCCAGACCGTCGCGTTAGCCACTGGACCAGCTAGCCACAATAAGATTGGTCCAACTAGGTATATTTCTACACCACAGGAAGGTTAGCATAGGCACCACTGTGGCCACAAATGCAAGTTTTTAAAGACGAATCTCCAGCTAGCGTGGCCGTGACGAACTCTAGCTCAAGTCCCCTCAAAGCAGTCAACATGACTCACGAAATCGTAATGACACGATTGCAGTCGTGTCATTACGATTTCGTGAGTCTTATGTGGATATTTTTTCGATATGTTGAATATGTGCGATTGTGAGTTATTTAACTTGTTATCTAACGTGTCTTTCAGGGTCTCGAACCGCTGATGTCAGGTGACAGTGCACAGCACCCTCCAGCAGGCCATCTAGGCTTGACAGACTGCTTACAAACCTGTGGCTTGACAGACTGCTTACAAACCTGTGGCTTGACAGACTGCTTACAAACCTGTGGCTTGACAGACTGCTTACAAACTGTGGCTTGACAGACTGCTTACAAACCTGTGGCTTGACAGACTGCTTACAAACCTGTAGCTTGACAGGACTGCTTACAAACCTGTGGCTTGACAGACTGCTTACAAACCTGTGGCTTGACAGACTGCTTACAAACCTGTGGCTTGACAGACTGCTTACAAACCTGTGGCTTGACAGACTGCTTACAAACCTGTGGCTTGACAGACTGCTGACAAACCTGTGGCTTGACAGACTGCTTACAACCTGTGGCTTGACAGACTGCTTACAAACCTGTGGCTTGACAGACTGCTGACAAACCTGTGGCTTGACAGACTGCTTACAAAACCTGTGGCTTGACAGACTGCTTACAAACCTGTGGCTTGACAGACTGCTTACAAACTGTGGCTTGACAGACTGCTTACAAACCTGTGGCTTGACAGACTGCTTACAAACCTGTGGCTTGACAGACTGCTTACAAACCTGTGGCTTGACAGACTGCTTACAAACCTGTGGCTTGACAGACTGCTGACAAACCTGTGGCTTGACAGACTGCTGACAAACCTGTGCTTGACAGACTGCTTACAAACCTGTGGCTTGACAGACTGCTTACAAACTGTGGCTTGACAGACTGCTGACAAACCTGTGGCTTGACAGACTGCTTACAAACCTGTGGCTTGACAGACTGCTTACAAACCTGTGGCTTGACAGACTGCTGACAAACCTGTGGCTTGACAGACTGCTTACAAACCTGTGGCTTGACAGACTGCTTACAAACCTGTGGCTTGACAGACTGCTGACAAACCTGTGGCTTGACAGACTGCTTACAAACCTGTGGCTTGACAGACTGCTGACAAACCTGTGGCTTGACAGACTGCTTACAAACCTGTGGCTTGACAGACTGCTTACAAACCTGTGGCTTGACAGACTGCTTACAAACCTGTGGCTTGACAGACTGCTGACAAACCTGTGGCTTGACAGACTTCTTACAAACCTGTGGCTTGACAGACTGCTGACAAACCTGTGGCTTGACAGACTGCTTACAAACCTGTGGCTTGACAGACTGCTGACAAACCTGTGGCTTGACAGACTGCTTACAAACCTGTGGCTTGACAGACTGCTTACAAACCTGTGGCTTGACAGACTGCTTACAAACCTGTGGCTTGACAGACTTCTTACAAACCTGCTACTTACAGTAGCGGTGACATGTATCGTGACTATCAGTAATGAACCATCTACGTTGTTGCATCCAGCAAACATAGTGTTGTGACTACCTCTTGTCCCCTGCTGTCATCCGTGATAGCAAGTCCTTATTAAGGTTTAGTCCGCCAGTTCACGGCATAAATAACAGGAAGAGATTATTACCTGTCATCAAAATTTGCTGTAGTTTATATTCTTGACGTAGAACGAATTGTGAATATACAGAAGTTTGCACTACAGTTTATAAGCTTAAATTTGTGATATCTGTAATATAACAGTTAACTGATCACGATAACAAGAAACTGGTATTGATAATAGAAAATTGTTAAAAATAACTGAAAATTGGTAATGATGGCAGTGTTAATAATGTTTGCAAGTGTTTACGTTAATGCAGTGGTTCTAATAATTGTTGAATCATAAAGCTGGTCTCCAAGAATAAATTTGTGAAAACTCTTGTTAGCACTAATAATCTATATCAAAGACTTAATAATTAAGCAAGTTTTTACTGAGCTTGTTAAAGAAAGAGAAGAAAGTGGGAGTGTTGTGTTGGTGCTGACTGTTCTGACGACACGACCCCGGACATCAGTTGTCTCTCTCAACTTACAGCCAGATAACTTCCTACCACACCTCTACCTGCTGAGTTGCCACCAGAAGAAGCAACAAACTTGCCAGGATGTTTAGAAAATTTAAATTGCAATGTTTCGGTATAAATTTGGATGATATAAACTAAGAACACTGCAACACTGTCTTGTTTACCATGGTGAGAACACTGGCCAGACACACAGTGCTAGTAGACAATGTTCCTCTCAGAGAGAGAGAGAGAATAAAGAGGAGAGAGAGAGAGAGAGAATAAAAATATCTAAAAGTACACATCCTACATAAAAACTTTGTTTTAGAAATGTTAAAATAGCATACGTGACAATCCCAGTAAGAATTCCTAGAAAAAATAGCTTAGAAATCGTAAGAATCTTTCTAGATGGAGGAGGAAAAAACAAGAAAATGACGTAGCCTTTCCTTAGGCAGGTACTTAGGGTGCTAACGATGAAGAAATGAGTGAGGACATGGCGAAGGTGCACCATGAATCAACATTTACCATTGCAATCAATACCACGAGAGGGATGATCCATTGAGCGCCGGGGCTCCCGCTACCCCACTCTTAAACTGCTAAATACAAAATACCACTATCACGGGCTCTTATTTGCTCTCTCTCTCTCTCTCTCTCTCTCTCTCTCTCTCTCTCTCTCTCTCTCTCTCTCTCAGGAGTTAGTGTAAAGATGTGGAACCAGTACTTCCCAGGTGTAAATTAGGTGTGTTATTATGTTTGCAATGTTGCAGTTGTGGGTCATCATATGATCTGCGTCAGGAAACACTTGTTATGTTTCCTGACAAACCTGACTTAACCTAAACTAGCAGTGTTACTGGTGTTTAACTGAGTAGATAGAGTGAAAGTGTTGTGGGTGTTATCTGGAAGTTCATCAGCCTTAAGTGGAGCACATGTGTGCACGTGTGGTAAGACACATGTGTGCACGTGTGGTATGTAAGAAATGTGTGCATGTGTGGTATGTAAGACACCTGTGTGCACGTGTGGTATGTAAGAAACATGTGTGCATGTGTGATATGTAAGACACCTGTGTGCACGTGTGGTATGTAAGACACATGTGTGCATGTGTGGTATGTAAAACACATGTGTGCATGTGTGGTATGTAAGACATGTGTGTGCATGTGTGATATACAAGACACATGTGTGCATGTGTGGTATGTAATACACATGTGTGCACGTGTGGTAAGTAAGACACATGTGTGCACGTGTGTTATGTAAGACACGTGTCACAACTTTCTTTATTCCGAAACGTTTCGCCTACACATATAACCAGTTTGTTTGGTGATCTTGCAGAGCGGTGGATCAATGATAAACGTCTTCGGAGGCTACTTGTTTTATTCGCAAATTCGTGGTGGGTACACAGGCGTGTGTGTTTGTGCCCATTGCCCGGGAGGGCCATGCCCACGAGGGAGAGAGGGAGTAGACTTGTCTGAGTCTAGGCCGCTGAGAGAGTGAGCGAGTTGGACCAGCGTCCCACTGACCTGGGCAGGCCTAGAGAGGGCAGCACCTGAGTGCCGCGAAATATGAACTAAGCTGGCAGACAGCATAGGCTGTCTGTGCAGACAGTAAAGGCTGTCTACACACAGTAGGCTTCTTCAGTCAAGAACAGAGGCGGCAATAGAGGTGTAAAGACGATGTAATCAGTCCATTTACTGCTTCCTCTGTACTCGACTGAAGAAGCCTACTGTGTAGACGATACGTTTCGGAATAAAGATACCAAACTCTTGCATATGTGTCTTACTTACCAACCTGTCGGTATTGTGTACCATTTTCATATGTGCAGATATGTATGGTAGTGCAGGCTGTATTGTCTCCAGGATCAAGGTCTGTGTGCTAGTGAAGGCTGTGTTCTCTCCTGTATCAGGGCACGTATGGTAGTGCAGGCTGTGTTCTCCTGGATCAAGGCATGTATGGTAGTGCAGGCTGTGTTCTGGATCAAGGCATGTATGGTAGTGCAGGCTGTGTTCTGGATCAAGGCATGTATGGTAGTGCAGGCTGTGTTCTGGATCAAGGCATGTATGGTAGTGCAGGCTGTGTTCTCCTGGATCAAGGCATGTATGGTAGTGCAGGCTGTGTTCTGGATCAAGGCATGTATGGTAGTGCAGGCTGTGTTCTCTCCTGTATCAGGGCACGTATGGTAGTGCAGGCTGTGTTCTGGATCAAGGCATGTATGGTAGTGCAGGCTGTGTTCTGGATCAAGGCATGTATGGTAGTGCAGGCTGTGTTCTGGATCAAGGTATGTATGGTAGTGCAGGTTGTGCTCTCCTGGATCAAGGCATGTATGGTTGTGCAGGTTGTGTTCTACTGGATCAAGACATGTATGGTAGTGCAGGTTGTGTTCTAGATCAAGGCATGGATGGTAGTGCAGGTTGTGTTCTACTGGATCAAGACATGTATGGTAGTGCAGGTTGTGTTCTGGATCAAGGCATGGATGGTAGTGCAGGCTGTGTTCTGGATCAAGGTATGTATGGTAGTGCAGGTTGTGCTCTCCTGGATCAAGACATGTATGGTAGTGCAGGTTGTGTTCTGGATCAAGGCATGGATGGTAGTGCAGGCTGTGTTCTGGATCAAGGTATGTATGGTAGTGCAGGTTGTGCTCTCCTGGACCCAAGACATGTATGGTAGTGCAGGTTGTGTTCTAGATCAAGGCATGGATGGTAGTGCAGGCTGTGTTGTCTTCTGGATCAAGGAATGATGGCTCACTAGGAAGGTAACAATAATGTCTGGTGCAACAAAGACTCCAACACACACTGTTAATTACGGTGGACAGCCATCAATCCTGCCTGCTGGATATGCTGAGGGTGAGAGGGAGATAAAGGCAACGAGTGGGCCAGAGGGAGGGGAAGGGAAAGAGAAGGGAAGAGAGTGGGAAGGAGGGAGAGAAGGTTGTAGGGAGGGGGGAAAAGAAGGAAAGAATGAAGGGGTATAAACATGTGTAATCAATCAGGAACATGATAAAATGAGTGTAAAGAGTGGATGGTGGGAGTGTAGTGTTTGTGGGAGTGTAGTGTTGTGGGGTTGTAGTGTTGTGGGAGTGTAGGGGTTGTGGGAGTGTAGTGTTGTGGGAGTGTAGGGGGGGGAGTGTAGTGTTGTGGGGTGTAGTGTTGTGGGGGTGTAGTTTTTGTGGAGTGTAGTGTTGTGGGAGTGTAGTTTTGTGGGAGTGTAGTGTTGTGGGAGTGTAGTGTGGGATTGTAGTGTTGTGGGAGTGTAGTGTTGTGGGAGTGTAGTGTTGTGGGAGTGTAGTGTTGTGGGAGTGTAGTGTTGTGGGAGTGTAGTGTTGTGGGAGTGTAGTGTTGGGGGATGTAGTGTTGCGGGAGTGTAGTGTTGTGGGAGTAAGTGTTGTGGGAGTGTAGTGTTGTGGGAGTGTATGTTGTGGGAGTGTAGTGTTGTGGGAGTGTATTGTTGTGGGGGGTGTAGTGTTGTGGGAGTGTAGTGTTGTGGGAGTGTATGTTGTGGGAGTTTTAGTGTTGTGGGAGTGTAGTGTTGTGGGAGTGTAGTGTTGTGGGAGTGTAGTGTTGCGGGAGTGTAGTGTTTGGGAGTGAGTTTTTTGTGGGAGTGTAGTGTTGTGGGAGTGTAGTGTTGTGGGAGTGTAGTGTTGTGGGAGTGTAGTGTTGTGGGAGTGTAAATGTTGTGGATGTAGTGTTGTGGGAATGTAGCGTTGTGGGAGTGTAGCGTTGTGGGAGTGTAGTGTTGTTGGGGGTGTTGTGTTGTGGGGGGTGTAGTGTTGTGGGAGTGTAGTGTTGTGGGAGTGTAGTGTTGTGGGAGTGTAGTGTTGTGGGAGTGTAGTGTTGTGGGAGTGTAGTGTTGTGGGAGTGTAGTGTTGTGGGAGTGTAGTGTTTGGGAGTGTATGTGTGGGAGTGTAGTGTTGTGGGGTGTAGTGTTTGGGTTGTGTTGTTGGGAGTGTAGTGTTTTTGGGATTGTAGTGTTGTGGGGGTGTAGTGTTGTGGGAGTGTAGTGTTGTGGGAGTGTAGTGTTTTTGGGAGTGTAGTGTGTTGTGGAGTGTAGGTTGTGGGGGTGTAGTGTTGTGGGAGTGTAGTGTTGTGGGAGTGTAGTGTTGTGGGAGTGTTTGTGTTGTGGGAGTGTATGTTTGGGGAGTATAGTGTTTGTGGAGTGTATGTTGTGGGAGTGTAGTGTTGTGGGAGTAAAAGTGTTGTGGGAGTGTAGTGTTGTGGGAGTATAGTGTGGATGTAGTGGTTGTGGGAGTTAAGTGTTGTGAAAGTGTAGCGTTGTGGGATGTAGTGTTGTGGGAGTGTAGTGTGTGGGAGTTAGTGTTAAGGGAGTTTTAGTGTTGGGAGTGTAATGTGGGAGTATAGTGTTGTGGGAGCGTAGTGTTGTGGGAGTGTAGCGTTTTGGGAGTATAGTGTTGTGGGGGTATAGTGTGGGGAGTGGGGTGTGGGAGTATAGTGTGGGAGTAGTGTGGGAGTATAGTGTTGTGGGAGTATAGTGTTGTGGGAGATAGTGTTGTGGGAGTGTAGTGTTGTGGGAGTAAAAGTGTTAAGGGATGTAGTGTTGTGGGGGTGTAATGTTGTGGAGTATAGTGTTGTGGGAGTGTAGTGTTGTGGGAGTGTAGTGTGGGAGTATAGTGTTGTGGGAGTGTAGTGTTGTGGGAGTGTAATGTTGTGGGAGTGTAGTGTTGTGGGAGTATAGTGTTGTGGGAGTGTAGCGTTGGGGGGAGTATAGTGTTGTGGGGGTGTAGTGTTGTGGGAGTAGTTTTGTGGGAGTAATAGCGTTGTGGGAGTGTAGTGTTGTAAGGTGTAGTGTTGTGGGAGTATAAATTTGTGGGAGTAGTTTTGTGGAGTATAGTGTATGTAGGAGGGTATGTTGTGGGAGTGTAGTGTTGTGGGGGTAGTTTTGTGGGAGTGTAGTTTTGTGGAGTATAGCGTTGTGGGAGTGTAGTGTTGTAAGAGTGTAGTGTTATGGAGTATAGTGTTGTGGGAGTGTAGTGTTGTGGGAGTGTAGTTTTGTGGGAGTGTGTTTGGGAGTAGTGTTGTGGGAGTGTGGTGTAGGAGTGTAGTGTTGTGGGAGTATAGTGTTGTGGGAGTGTAGTGTGGGAGTATAGTGTTATGGGAGTGTAGTGTGTGTGGAGTATAGTGTGGGAGTGTAGGTGTGGGAGTGTGTGTGGGAGTATGTGTTGTGGGAGTTAGTAGTGTTGTGGGAGTGTGGTGTGGGAGTAGTGTTGTGGGAGTGTGTGTGGGAGTAGTGTTGTGGGAGTGTGGTTGGGAGTAGTGTTGGGATGTGGTGTGGGAGTATGTTGTGGGAGTTGTGTGTGGGAGTAGTGTTGTTGGAGTGTGTGGGAGTGGGTGTGGAGTATGTTTGTGGGAGTGTGGTATGGGAGTAGTGTGGGAGTGTGGTGTGGGAGTAGTGTTGTGGGAGTGTGGTATGGGAGTAGTGTGGGAGTGTGGTGTGGGAGTAGTGTTGTGGGAGTGTAGTATGGGAATACTACCTGTAATATACCTGTGAGCAGTTTTGAGGTATTTTTTGTATTCCCGCAGCCTTTCTGCCTTTGCCAGGCTTACCTGTTGATTACCTGTTCACCCAGACTGTAGCTGTTAGCAGGCTACTAGCTGGTTCACGCAATTATCACAGTCTGGTTCGTCTGACACTTGGCGGCAGTAGTGATCTAATTTCCTCCTGATAACTTCGACAGTTGTTGTGGCAATATTTCTGATACTTGCTGATAGCAGGTTGAATAGTCTGGGACCACGGATGTTGACACAGTGTTCTCTCATTGTGTCCATGGCGCCTCTGCTTTTCTGTGGGTCTGTTTCACTCTTCCTTCCATATTTCTCACTTTAGTAAGTTATGGCAGTGTTTAGATTAGTATTTGGATATGTATTGCTCTGCTGCAGGACACTTGGCCTACGGACACTTCGCCGATGGACATTTCACTGAGGGACATTTCACCGAAGGGACATTTGGCCGAACTGGCAGTCATCACCTTAACCTAACCAGCCTAAACTAACTTTACCTAACATAAACTAAACTAACCTAACCTAATTATCCGTTCGGTCAGTTGTTCGTTCGGCCAAATGGCTGTCTGCGGCGCAATGTCTGTCCGGCCAATTGTCCTTTGGTCAGATGTCTGTCGGTCAAGTGTTCGTAGTCATCTGTCCGGCCACGATATTCCTGCAAGCAGTTTAAGTGCTTTACTGACTCTTAAGAGGACAGTGTATATTCTCCAGCTGTAGTATATCTGCCTTGAACGGAGCTGTGAACACAACAGTACTGTAGTCGTCAGAACACAGGTGATTTCAGTAGTATGGTTATTGGCGTTATTTCTCACATTTTGAAAGTTATCATAATCTGCCTTGTTATTTTCCTGGCCTTGGATACATGTTGCTTTGTTGTGTTCTCCAGTTGATGACAGATCGTCTCATATTAATAAATATTTTACCAGTCTTATTTCCAGCACTGTTACCATATCTCTTCAGGATTTTAATAGTTAGAAATTGAGAATATATGACATTGATAATGTTGTAGCTCTGCTGAGGACTGCTGAAAGTTGTGTGGGGGCTGCTGGTGGGTGTAAGTGTGGGAGCTGCTGGTGGGTGTAAGTGTGGGAGCTGCTGGTGGGTGTAAGTGTGGGAGCTGCTGGTGGGCGTGTGGGGGCTGCTGGTGGGTGTAAGTGTGGGAGCTGCTGGTGGGTGTAAGTGTGGGAGCTGCTGGTGGGCGTGTGGGGGCTGCTGGTGGGTGTAAGTGTGGGGGCTGCTGGTGGGTGTAATTGTGGGGGATGGTGGTGGGTGTAAGTGTGGTGGCTGGTGGTGGGTGTAAGTGTAGGGGCTGCTGGTGGGTGTAAGTGTGGGGGTGGTGGTGGGTGTAAGTGTGGGGGATGGTGGTGGGTGTAAGTGTGGGGGATGGTGGTGGGTGTAAAGTGTGGGGGCTGGCTGGTGGGTGTAAGTGTGGGGGGTTGGTGGGTGTAAGTGTGGGGGATGTTGGTGGGTTGTAAGTGTGGGGGATGATTGGTGGGTGTAAGTGTGGTGGCTGGTGGTGGGTGTAAAGTGTGGTGGCTGGTGGTGGGTGTAAGTGTGGGGGATGGTGGTGGGTGTAAGTGTTGGGGGATGGTGGTGGGTGTAAGTGTGGGGGATGGTGGTGGGTGTAAGTGTGGGGGATAGTTGTGGGTGTAAGTGTGGGGGATGGTGGTGGGTGTAAGTGTGGGGGCTGCTGGTAGGTGTAAGTGTGGGGGATGTTGGTGGGTGTAAGTGTGGGGGATGGTGGTGGTGTAAGTGTGGTGGCTGCTGGTGGGTATAAGTGTGGGGCTGCTGGTGGGCGTGTGGGGGCTGCTGGTGGGTATAAGTGTGAGGGCTGGTAGAAGGTAGCTAGGTATCTGGAAGCGACTAGTCGATAACGTCATAAATATCGTGATAAGATAAGACTGGCGTACCTAAGGTAAATATGTGACCAGGTGACGTTGCTGTCGTGAAGGTGAGGTGACTCACTCATGAAAGTGAGTTTTTACCCATGAGATGATTCATTCACCCATTATAGATAGCTGTCTACCGAACCTTGATAATCCCACACCAGATATCATCCTCCTGGGAGACTTCAGCTTCTGAGATGTGAAATAAAAGAGGATTGACGACACTGTACCGGGAAGTGTACGGGGGAAGTACTCTGGTTCAACACCGGGAAGTGTACGGGGGAAGTACTCTGGTTCAACACCGGGAAGTGTACGGGGGAAGTACTCTGGTTCAACACCGGGAAGTGTACGGGGAAGTACTCTGGTTCAACACCGGGAAGTGTACGGGGGAAGTACTCTGGTTCAACACCGGGAAGTGTACGGGGAAGTACTCTGGTTCAACACCGGGAAGTGTACGGGGAAGTACTCTGGTTCAACACCAGGAAGTGTACGGGGGAAGTACTCTGGTTCAACACCGGGAAGTGTACGGGGGAAGTACTCTGGTTCAACACCAGGAAGTGTACGGGGGAAGTACTCTGGTTCAACACCAGGAAGTGTACGGGGGAAGTACTCTGGTTCAACACCGGGAAGTGTACGGGGTAAGTACTCTGGTTCAACACCGGGAAGTGTACGGGGTAAGTACTCTGGTTCAACACCGGGAAGTGTACGGGGTAAGTACTCTGGTTCAACACCGGGAAGTGTACGGGGTAAGTACTCTGGTTCAACACCGGGAAGTGTACGGGGGAAGTACTCTGGTTCAACACCGGGAAGTGTACGGGGGAAGTACTCTGGTTCAACACCGGGAAGTGTACGGGGTAAGTACTCTGGTTCAACACCGGGAAGTTAGACTGAGGAAAGGTCGGCGCTGAACCAAAAGATAACACAGCTGCGGGAATAATAATACGCTGATTTAATATTAACAAACAGTGCAGAAATTATCAAGTACGTAATATCATACACTGTATGAACTACATACAAGTAGAGAGACAGTTGTGGAGAAGGGAAACAGCTGTCAACTTGAGGCCATATTTTCTAAATTCAACTTCAACAACCAGAGAAAATTGACCAGATAATCTCAGCATTCCTTGGGAAACTGTCCTAAATAGTCTAAACTAGTACCAATGTACAAAACATCAGAATCAAGATTGCACTAAGGAAGCCTCAACAGAGATTGTACATAGAGTAAGACCGGGGAAAGACCTGATCAACGAAGGAAGATGGTAAGTAAATTATTCAATAAACAGGAAATGTAGCAACAGAGATAAAATCTACGCCGAGAAATTAATTACACATGTAGAACTGAAATTAAAAGATTCGTGTTAGACAGAAGAAAAATAAGAGGAACTGAAGGCGATTCAAGGAATCTGGGAAAATATAATATACTTTTTCACATGGAAAATCAAAGTCAAAAAATTCTTCTAAGTATTTTGACCTCTACTAAAAGAACATTTATACAGAGAACAACGAAGTCCTGAGAGAACATTTAGAATCATTGTTCAGTGATTACTTGAACACTAGTTGGAGATGCAGAGAGTTTTGTTCATTAGTTCTGCCCACCACATATACTGTACATTAACACATATTTCACATTTCTAGAGGAAAATAGACAACACAGACAATACCTGCGTCCCAGTACTGGAATGTGTTAGTTTTTAAGAAATGAAAAGTACCATTAACCAGAGTGTTGTGTGGAGAAGGATTTTTAATGTACAGATGTAAACTGCTCGTGTTGAATAACTTTAACTTCTAATATATTATTTACACCTCAAGGCGCTTAGATTGTTTCTCTGGCAAACAATATTGTCTTTAAGAAGGAAGGCAGGTACCTGCCTTCCTTCTTAAAGACTTCTATCTTGATTCCGAAGGCAGTTACCTGCCTTCCTTCTTAAAGACTTCTATCTTGATTCCGAAGGCAGGTACCTGCCTTCCTTCTTAAAGATTTCTATCTTGATTCCGAAGGCAGGTACCTGCCTTCCTTCTTAAAGACTTTTATCTTGATTCCGAAGGCAGGTACCTGCCTTCCTTCTTAAAGATTTTATCTTGATTCCGAAGGCAGGTACCTGCCTTCCTTCTTAAAGATTCTATCTGATTCCGAAGGCAGGTTACCTGCCTTCCTTCTTAAAGACTTTTATCTTGATTCCGAAGGCAGGTACCTGCCTTCCTTCTTAAAGACTTTTATCTTGATTCCGAAGGCAGGTACCTGCCTTCCTTCTTAAAGACTTCTATCTTGATTCCGAAGGCAGGTACCTGCCTTCCTTCTTGAAAAAGTAGGCCAAATTATATTTTTCTAGTAGTATACATGCATGTTTTAGCTAAAAATTGTTTGGAAATTCCATAAGAAATATATATATTATTATTGGATATTTCGACGTTTCAGGGTAGTTGGGGGAATTTCCTGATGTACTGAATTTTTTAGATAAAATATGTCGATTTGCCGAATCAGCTGGATTGTGATGACTGTACGTGCGTGCTTGCGTGCGTGCCTGCGTGCGTGCCGCTAGCACCAGCAGTCTGGTTGACCACGAGGTCAGACCGGCTAGCTACCGGGGTAGAAGAGCTCTCAAAACAGTCACAGGTATGTTACAGGTAAAATGAGGTGAGTCATTCCCCAGGTGGGTTGGGGGTGACTTCCCAGGTGAGATTAGGGTCTTCCCCAAGTAGGGAGGAGATCCTCCACAGGTAGGGTGAGGGAGTTACTTCCCAGGTGGGGCCACTGCCCCAATTAACCTTGGATGATTCCCCGCCTACCCGATCAATACTGGCCACCACAGCCCCCACCACCACAGCCCCCACCATCACAGCCCCCCACTGTCACAGCCCCCCCAACCACAGCCCCCACCACCACAGCCCCCACCCACCACAGCCCCCACCACCACAGCCCCCACCATCACAGACTCCACCATCACAGGCCCCACCATCACAGCCCCCACCACCACAGCCCCCACATCACAGGCCCCACCACCACAGCCCCACCATCACAGCCCCCCACGTCACAGCCCCACCAACCACAGCCCCCACCACCACAGCCCCACCACCACAGCCCCACCACCACAGCCCCCACCATCACAGACTCCACCATCACAGCCCCCACCATCACAGACCCCACCACCACAGCCCCCACCATCACAGCCACCACAAGCCCCACCATCAAGCCCACACCACAGCCCCCACCATCACAGACTCCACCACCACAGCCCCCACCACCACAGCCCCACCACCACAGCCCCACCACCACAGCCCCACCAACCACAGCCCCCCACCATCACTGCCCCACCATCACAGCCCCACCATCACAGCTCCACCACCACAGCCCCCACCATCACAGACCCCACCATCACAGCCCCCACCATCACAGACCCCACCACACAGCCCCCCACCACCACAAGCCCTCCACCATCACAGCCCACCACCACAGCCTCCCCGTCACAGCCCCCACCACAGCCCCACCACCACAGCCCCCACCATCACAGCCCCTACCACTCACAGCCCCCATCCAGCACAGCCCCATCACGCCCCACCATCACAGCCCACCATCACACCCCCACCATCACACCCACCACCATCACACCCCCACCATCACAGCCCCCACCACACAGCCCCCACCACACAGCCCCCACCATCACAGCCCCCCACCATCACAGCCCCCCACCACAGCCCCACCACCACAGCCCCGCACATCACAGCCCCACCATCACAGCCCCACCCACAGCCCCACACCACACAGCCCCACCATCACAGGCCCCATCACACCCCCCACCATCATCCCAACCCCACCATCACAGCCCCCCACCATCACACCTCCAACCATCACAACCCCACCATCACAGACCCCCACCATCACAGCCCCCACCACACAGCCCCCACCATCACAGCCCCGCCACACAGCCCCACCAGCCACGGCCACCACATCCAGCCCCACCATCACAGCCCCACCATCACAGCCCCACCATCACAGCCCCACCATCACAGCCCCCACCATCACAGCCCCCATCACAGCCCCCACCATCACTAGCCCCCACCATCACAGCCCACCATCACACCCCCACCATCACAGCCCCACCATCACACCCCACCCATCCACACAAGCCCCACCATCACAGCCCCCACCAACCACAGCCCCCACCATCACAGCCCCACCATCACAGCCCCCACATCACAGCCCCCCACCATCACAGCCCCACCATCACAGCCCCACCATCACAGCCCCACCGTCACAGCCCCCACCATCACAGCCCCACCATCACAGCCCCACCATCAAGCCCCCACCATCACAGCCCCCACCATCACAGCCCCCACCCACACAGCCCCACCATCACAGCCCCACCATCACAGCCCCCACTATCACAGCCCCACATCACAGCCCCCACCATCACAGCCCCCACCATCACAGCCCCCACCATCACAGCCCCACCATCACAGCCCCACAATCACAGCCCCACATCACCAGCCCCCACAATACAGCCCCCAAATCAGCCCCCACTCCAGCCCCCACCACCATTCCTCTTAGCTTATGTATGTCATACTGTTTCCTCTGGACTCCTTTCTCCTCCAGGTTGGTCAGGTTCAGTTCCTCTCAGTTTTGGTACTCTTGCCTGGTGGCAAATCTTCGGTCTAGCTTCTATTCATGGTTAACCAGGTGTGGGCTCCACGTTGGTGCTTTGTACTCATGGTTAACCAGGTGTGGGCTCCACGTTGGTGCTTTGTACTGGTGCTTTGTACTCATGGTTAACCAGGTGTGGGCTCCACGTTGGTGCTTTGTACTCATGGTTAACCAGGTGTGGGCTCCACGTTGGTGCTTTGTACTCATGGTTAACCAGGTGTGGGCTCCACGCCGGTGCTTTGTACTCAATGGTTAACCAGGTGTGGGCTCCACGCCGGTGCTTTGTACTCAATGGTTAACCAGATGTGGGCTCCACGTTGGTGCTTTGTACTCATGGTTAACCAGGTGTGGGCTCCACGTTGGTGCTTTGTACTCATGGTTAACCAGATGTGGGCTCCACGCTGGTGCTGTGTACTCAGTGACTGACCTAACACACCTCATATATAACGTCCTGAAGGCTATTTTTGAGGTTTGTAAATCTTAGATATAACTCTGAGGTTATATACTTTGTGCATATCTGACTATATGTTGTTATATTCACCACACATCCTTTACACTCGCTGATACTAGCAGCTTCTCACCGCCCCATGCTGTACTTCGTGTCTGGTCTTTCTTCACATCCTGTATCCCGTGTCTGGTTTTCCTTCTCCTGTACTCCGTATCTGGTCTTCCTTCACATCCTGTACCCCGTGTCTGGTTTTCCTTCACCTGTACTCCGTATCTGGTCTTCCTTCACCTACTGTACCCCGTATCTGGTCTTCCTGTGTACAAAGAGCTTTCACCGTACATATAAGTACGATAAGGCACCTAAACTACTGGGAACGGTTGAAAGTCCTTGATCTGTATTCCCTCGAACGCAGGCGAGAGAGATACATGATAATATACACTTGGAAGGTCCTGGAGGAACTGGTACCAAACCTGCACACGAAAATCACTCTATATGAAAGCAAAACATTCGGCAGGAGATGCAACATTCCCCCGATGAAAAGCAGGGGCGCCACAGGTACACTGAGAGTCTGTTCAGTTGCCTCCCAGCATACATAAGGGGGATTACCAATAGACCCCTGGCTGTCTTCAAGAAGGCACTGGACAGCCACCTAAAGTCAGTACCTGACCAACCGGGCTGTGGTTCGTATGTCAGTGGCTTCATCAGTCCAATACAAATCAGGAAGGTGTAAGGAGAGGAGGAATTTGATGTAATCACAGGGTCGTAGAAGTGGCTTATATACTGTAGTCAGGTGAGGCGAAGCAGGAGGAGGCGGGGTCATAGTGGTACCATCCACTAGTCGAAGTAGATCTTCGTCCAAAGGTTGGACGAAGACACTACAACATCATGGGATCTTAATACAAAGAATTCTTCAGTACTTGTCCAACCTTTGGACGAAGACCTACTTCGACTAGTGGATGGTACCACTATGACCCCGCCTCCTCCTGCTTCGCCTCACCTGACTACAGTATATAAGCCACTTCTACGGCCCTGTGCTGTACATTCTACAAGACTGATGGACTGAACACATCGACTCCAGGCTGAGGGACTGATTACCTCAACTCCTCCTCTCCTTACACCTTCCTGATTTGTATTGGACTGATGAAGCCACTGTGTGGCGAAACGTTTCTTCACTAAAGATTCTCATACGTTGCATAAGTGTCTCAATCTTCAACTTTGGAAGGTGTATTAACGGAGGGGTGGGGGTGGGAAGGTGTATTAACGGAGGGGTGGGGGTGGGAAGGTGTGTTAACGGAGGGGTGGGGGTGGGAAGGTGTGTTAACGGAGGGGTGGGGGTGGGAAGGTGTGTTAACGGAGGGGTGGGGGTGGGAAGGTGTGTTAACGGAGGGGTGGGGGTGGGAAGGTGTGTTAACGGAGGGGTGGGGGTGGGGAAGTGGTGGTAAAGGAAGGGTAGTGGGAGGGAGGCGGTGTCAGGGCTGCGCGCCCCCCTCTTCCTAAATGTCAGGGGTCACCCGTGGCACCCATGCTCCTTCCTCCTCCCTCTTCCACTTCGTCCTCCTTTTTTCAGCCTTCATTTCTTTCCTCTTTCTTCGTTTATCTTCCCCCCTCCTTCACCTTACCTCCTCCATCTTCTCTTTCTGTATCTTCCTCCATCTTCCCTCCTTCGTTTTACCATCCTTCATCTTACCTCCTCCATCTTCTCTCTTTATCTTCCTCCATCTTTCCTACTTCATGTCAATCCTTCATCTTTCTTCATCTTGCCGTGTTGGTTGTTGGTGCTGGCATCAGGTATTTCATGGTATGCACCACAGCTCGACTATTCAGGAACTAACTGAAGAAACCAGACTTGTTCCTTATTGAAGACAGATGAGGGTCTGTTGGTAATTACCTTTATATATGAGGGAAGGTGTTAAAAAGTGTTGACAACTCTACCTTTGTTCAGTTTATCTCGTAGTGTACTTATTGCGCCTCTGTCTTTCAGTCCTCTTGCTGTTATGTGGAGTGATTTCAGTGTGCAGATATGGAACGAATCCTTGAAGAATTTACCAGGTGCAGATTATAGTTTATTTTTTTGCTTGTGTTTTAAGAAGTACAGTTTAAGGGACTTCAAGCACTTCCCGACACGCTTGACTGAATTTATATGGACAGTAAAGCGTCTATGTACATTCTTTAGATGTACAGTTTGGTTTCCTGTAAAACGGGTCAGTAGTAGCAGTATTGTCGTCTAGAGAGACCAAGTGATGTTCAGAGTATCATCCTTGGCTTAGGTTAGGTAAGGTTTGTCAGGAAACAAGACAAGTGTTTCCTCACGTGTATTAATCATATGATCACCCGCAGCTGGAGCTTTTGGTCATCTGACCGAGGCCTTCCACTGGCTCACCCCTCAACCCCTTTAAAAATTATGGTTATAATTATAACTATTTTTTGAGCGTCTCTCTTTTAACGGTTCTAGTTATCCAGTTTATCATTTAAGTTGCAGTTATGTTAGTAACACAACTGCAAGTTAGATCTTATATATTCCTTCGTCAGTTGCCATACATTAATATTCCTTTCTGTTGTGTACTTTCAGTATATTTTATGCTTCATTCCAGCTTTTATTTCAAGTTATTCCATAGGAGAGTATTGGAAATTTGTCCTCGTAAAAATTATATTGTGTGACCTAGTGGAAGACCCGGTGTATATTGTGTGACCTAGTGGAAGACCCGGTGTATATCAGCTTGGAGATTTACTGTGTTTTTATGGCTGATGTACTCATCTAAATTGTGATAAGGTCTGGAAAGGATGGCATGCACATTGTACTAGTTGTAACACTACACCCAGTACATACATTGTACTAGTTGTAACACTACACCCAGTACATACATTGTACTAGTTGTAACACTACACCCAGTACATACATTGTACTAGTTGTAACACTACACCCAGTTACATACATTGTACTAGTTGTAACACTACACCCAGTACATACATTGTACTAGTTGTAACACTACACCCTGTATATACATTGTACTAGTTGTAACACTACACCCAGTACATACATTGTACTAGTTGTAACACTACACCCAGTACATACATTGTACTAGTTGTAACACTACACCCAGTACATACATTGTACTAGTTGTAACACTACACCCAGTACATACATTGTACTAGTAACACTACACCCAGTACATACATTGTACTAGTTGTAACAGTACACCCAGTATATACATTGTACTAGTTGTAACACTACACCCAGTACATACATTGTACTAGTTGTAACACTACACCCAGTACATACATTGTTCTAGTTGTAACACTACACCCAGTACATACATTGTTCTAGTTGTAAAACACTACACCCAGTACATACATTGTACTAGTAACACTACACCCAGTACATACATTGTACTAGTTGTAACACTACACCCAGTACATACATTGTACTAGTAACACTACACCCAGTACATACATTGTACTAGTTGTAACACTACACCCAGTACATACATTGTACTAGTTGTAACACTACACCGTATTACATTGTACTAGTTGTAACACTACACCCAGTACATACATTGTACTAGTTGTAACACTACACCCAGTACATACATTGTACTAGTTGTAACACTACACCCAGTACATACATTGTACTAGTTGTAACACTACACCCTGTATATACATTGTACTAGTTGTAACACTACACCCAGTACATACATTGTACTAGTTGTAACACTACACCCTGTATATACATTGTACTAGTTGTAACACTACACCCAGTACATACATTGTACTAGTTGTAACACTACACCCAGTATATACATTGTACTAGTTGTAACACTACACCCAGTATATACATTGTACTAGTTGTAACACTACACCCTGTATATACATTGTACTAGTTGTAACGCTACACCCAGTACATACATTGTACTAGTAACACTACACCCAGTACATACATTGTACTAGTAACACTACACCCAGTACATACATTGTTCTAGTTGTAACACTACACCCAGTACATACATTGTACTAGTAACACTACACCCAGTACATACATTGTACTAGTTGTAACACTACACCCAGTACATACATTGTACTAGTAACACTACACCAGTACAACATTGTATAGTTGTAACACTACACCCAATACATACATTGTACTAGTTGTAACACTACACCCAGACATACATTGTACTATGTTGTAACAACTACTACACTGTATATACATTGTACTAGTTGTAACACTACACCCAGTACATACATTGTACTAGTTGTAACACTACACCCAGTATATACATTGACTAGTTGTAACACTACACCCAGTACATTACATTGTACTAGTTGTAACACTACACCCTGTATATACATTGTACTTAGTTGTAACACTACACCAGAGTACATACATTGTACTAGTTGTAACACTACACCCTGTATATACATTGTACTAGTTGTAACACTACACCAGTACATACATTGTACTAGTTGTAACACTACACCCTGTATATTACATTGTACTAGTTGTAAACACTACACCCAGTACATACATTTGTACTAGTTGTAACACTACACCTGTAATAACATGTGTACTAGTTGTAACACTACACCCAGTACATACATTGTACTAGTTGTAACACTACACCAGTACATACATTGTACTAGTTGTAACCTACACCCTGTATATACATTGTACTAGTTGTAACACTACACCCAGTACATACATTGTTCTAGTTGTAACACTACGCCCAGTACATACATTGTACTAGTTGTAACACTACACCCAGTACATACATTGTACTAGTAACACTACACCCAGTACATACATTGTTCTAGTTGTAACACTACACCCAGTACATACATTGTACTAGTTGTAACACTACACCCAGTACATACATTGTACTAGTAACACTACACCCAGTACATACATTGTACTAGTTGTAACACTACACCCAGTACATACATTGTACTAGTTGTAACGTACACCCAGTATATACATTGTACTGTAACACTAACACCCAGTACATACATTGTACTAGTTGTAACACTACACCAGTATCATACATTGTACTAGTAAACACTACAACCCAGTAACATACATTGTACGTTGTAACAGTACACCCAGTATATACATTGTACTAGTTTGTAACACTACACCCAGTACATACATTGTACTAGTTGTAACACTACACCCAGTACATACATTGTCTAGTTGTAACACTACACCCAGTACATACATTGTTCTAGTTGTAACCACATACACCCAGTACATACATTGTAACTAGTAACACTACACCCAGTACATACATTGTTCTAGTTGTAACAGTACACCAGTACATACATTGTTCTAGTTGTTAACACTACACCCAGTACATACATTGTTCTAGTTGTAACAGTACACCCAGTACATACATTGTACTAGTAACACTACACCCAGTACATACATTGTTCTAGTTGTAACACTACACCCAGTACATACATTGTTCTAGTTGTAACACTACACCCAGTACATACATTGTTCTAGTTGTAACACTACACCCAGTACATACATTGTTCTAGTTGTAACACTAAACCAGTACATACATTGTACTAGTAACACTACACCCAGTTACATACATTGTGACTAGTTTGTAACACTACACCCAGTACATACATTGTACTAGTAACACTACACCCAGTACATAACTTTGTACTAGTTGTAACACTACACGCAGTACTACATTGTACTAAGTTGTAAACATACACCCAGTACATACATTGTACTAGTTGTAACGCTACACCAACCTAATACATACATTGTACTAGTTGTAACACTACACCCAGTACATACATTGTACTAGTTGTAACACTACACCCAATACATACATTGTACTAGTAACACTACACCCAGTACATACATTGTACTAGTTGTAACACTACACCCAATACATACTTGTATAGTAACAAACACCCAGTACATACATTGTACTAGTTGTAACACTACACCCAGTACATACATTGTACTAGTTGTAACACTACACCCAGTACATACATTGTACTAGTTGTAACACTACACCCAGTACATACATTGTACTAGTTGTAACACTACACCCAGTACATACATTGTACTAGTTGTAACACTACACCCTGTATATACATTGTACTAGTTGTAACACTACACCCAGTACATACATTGTACTAGTTGTAACACTACAGCCAGTACATACATTGTACTAGTTGTAACACTACACCCAGTACATACACTGTACTAGTTGTAACACTACACCCAGTACATACACTGTACTAGTTGTAACACTACACACCTGTACATACACTGTACTAGTTGATAACACTACACCCAGTACATACATTGTACTAGTTGTAACAGTACACCCAGTACATACATTGTACTAGTAACACTACACCCAGTACATACATTGTACTAGTTGTAACAGTACACCCAGTATATACATTGTACTAGTTGTAACACTACACCTGTATATACATTGTACTAGTTGTAACACTACACCCAGTACATACATTGTACTAGTTGTAACAGTACACCCAGTACATACATTGTACTAGTTGTAACAGTACACCCAGTACATACATTGTACTAGTTGTAACACTACACCCTGTATATACATTGTACTAGTTGTAAACACATTCACCAGTATATACATTGTACTAGTTGTAACAGTACACCCAGTACATACATTGTACTAGTTGTAACACTACACCCAGTACATACATTGTACTAGTTGTAACACTACACCCTGTATATACATTGTACTAGTTGTAACAGTACACCCAGTACATACATTGTACTAGTTGTAACAGTACACCCAGTACATACATTGTACTAGTTGTAACAGTACACCCAGTATATACATTGTACTAGTTGTAACAGTACACCCTGTACTACATTGTACTAGTTGTAACAGTACACCCAGTACATACATTGTACTAGTTGTAACAGTACACCAGTACATACATTGTACTAGTGTAACACTACACCCTGTATATACATTGTACTAGTTGTAACAGTACACCCGTAATTACATTGTACTAGTTGTAACAGTACACCCAGTACATACATTGTACTAGTTGTAACACTACACCCAGTACATACATTGTACTAGTTGTAACACTACACCCAGTACATACATTGTACTTAGTTGTAACACTACACCAGTACATACATAGTACTAGTTGTAACACTACACCCGTACATACATTGTACTAGTTGTATCACTACACCCAGTAACATACATTGTACTAGTTGTAAACTACTAACCCCAGTACATACATTGTATAGTTGTAACACTACACCCGTATATACATTGTACTAGTTGTAACACTACACCCAGTACATACATTGTATAGTTGTAACACTAAAACCCAGTACATTACATTGTACTATTTGTAACACTACACCCTGTATATACATTGTACTAGTTGTAACACTACACCCAGTACATACATTGTACTAGTTGTAACACTACCCGTAAAATACATTGTACTAGTTGTAACACTACACCCAGTACATACATTGTACTAGTTGTAACACTACACCCAGTATATACATTGTACTAGTTGTAACACTACACCCAGTACATACATTGTACTAGTTGTAACACTACACCCTGTATATACATTCTACTAGTTGTAACACTACACCCTGTATATACATTCTACTAGTTGTAACACTACACCCTGTATATACATTGTACTAGTTATAACGCTACAACAATTACAGTGAACTTCTCATCAACCCAAATAACAACTTTTCCAATATCTTAACTAAAGACAATATCTTAACTAAAGACAATATCTTAACTAAAGACAATATCTTAACTAAAGACAATATCTTAACTAAAGACAATATCAGTCACCAACATTTCATATAAAACCATCGAAGATTTACTCAAGAAAATCAAGGCAGTGAATTACACTGCCATAGTGGAGGTTGTGACAATATTTATGTGGGTGAAACATCCACAGACCTTGATACCGGAGTTAACGTATTAACACATACTGACGCTGCTACACTAAGACTGCACACAACCTCCACAGACCTTGATACCGGAGTTAACGTATTAACACATACTGACGCTGCTACACTAAGACTGCACACAACCTCCACAGACCTTGATACCGGAGTTAACGTATTAACACATACTGACGCTGCTACACTAAGACTGCACACAACCTCCACAGACCTTGATACCGGAGTTAACGTATTAACACATACTGACGCTGCTACACTAAGACTGCACACACTCCGCACTCCACCTTATGAACTTCCCAGAAACAAGACTTGTCATCACAGGAAGTGACCGTGGCACCACATTATGCTCAGAATCCACTGTAATAACCACAACCAATAACATTAATCAATACTCAGGATCGTTGATAATCTCCCAGTACCTGATACTGTGATCACCTAACCTCACTTACCTTGCTTGCTACTAACCTCACTTACCTTGCTTGCTACTAACCTCACTTACCTTGCTTGCTACTAACCTCACTTACCTTGCTTGTACAAACCCTCACTTACCTTGCTGCACTACCTCACTTACCTCTGTACAAACCTCACTTACCTTGCTTGCTACTAACCTCACTTACCTTGCTTGCTACTAACCTCACTTACCTTGCTTGCTACTAACCTCACTTACCTTGCTTGCTACTAACCTCACTTACCTTGCTTGCCACTAACCTCACAACCTCTGTTAATACCCGAGATGTCTTCTTCTCTGCTGATCGAAATGTCTTCACAATAAATACCAATAAATTTAATAATTTATTTGGTACTGGTTAATATATCCATTATTTATTGTTGACACTGAGTGTTCAGTACTCCTGAGTGTAGCCTTACTGAAGTCTAGAGTGCCTGGGACGAGTAGACGGTATATGGGAGGGGTGGTGGGTTCGTAGGAGGGGTGGTGGGTTCATAGGAGGGGTGGAGGGTACCTGGGAAGGGTGGAGGGTGCCTGGGAGGGGTGAAGGGTACATGGGAGGGGTGGAGAGTTCATGGGAGGGGTGGAGGGTACCTGGGAGGGGTGGAGGGTACCTGGGAGGGGTAGAGGGTTAGAGAGGGGTGGAAGGTTAATAGAAGGGGTGGATTGTATCTGGGGGTGGAGGGAACCTGGGAAGGGTGGAGGGTGTCTGGGAGGGGTGGGGGGTGGCCTGGGAGGGGTACATGGGAGGGTACGGGAGTGTAGGCCGAGATTAAAGTTGTACCATCTGGAGGCTGTACTCTCATGTCTGTGGGAGTGTTTGTTGCCTTGGTGACCAACATGTGGCGTGTGTGTGTGTGTGTGTGTGTTGTGTGTGTGTGTGTGTGTGTGTTGTGTGTGTGTGTGTCTGGTGTGTGTTGTGTGGGTCTGTGTGTGTGTGTCTGTGTGTGTGTGTCTGTGTGTGTGTGTGTGTGTGTGTGTGTGTGTGTGTGTGTGTGTGTGTGTTGTGTGTGTGTGTGTGTGTGTACCTAATTGTGGTTGCGTGGTGTTTGTAGTGTGCTGTGTTGCTGTTCTGTGTGTGTGTGTGTGTGTGTGTGTGTCGTGTGTTGTGTGTGTGTGTGTGTGTGTGTGTGTGTATGTGTGCGCCATGTTTTCGTCTGTTCTCACCGGTGACGTCCATTTTTCTACTGTTCTCCCCGGTGTGACGTCCATTTTTTACTGTGTCTCACCCGGCTGACGTCATTTTTCTACTGTTCTCACCCGGCTGACGTCCATTTTTCTACTGTTCTCACCCGGCGCTGACCAGGGAAGTGGAAACTATCGAACTTAAGCTAAATGACTCTTACAGGAACCAGGAGAGGCAGGAGGAGCTTAAAGCTATTAGTGAAATTGAAAGAAACTCAAAATATTTCTTTTCATATGCCAAAAACAAGGCAAATACCACATCTAGTATCGGGCCCTTACTCAGACAGGATGGGACTTACACAGACGACAACAAGGAAATGAGTGAAATATTGAAATCCCAGTACGACTCTGTGTTTAGTGAACCACTAATCGGTCTGAGGATCGACGACCCAAATGATTTTTTCATGAATGAGCCTCAAAACTCCATAAATGTATGCCAGATTTCCGACATTACCCTAACTCCAATAGATTTCGAAAAAGCCATTGACAACATGCCTATGCACTCAGCCCGGGCCCAGACTCGTGGAACTCTGTTTTCATTAAGAACTGCAAGAAACCCCTCTCGCGTGCCCTAAGCACACTATGGAGGAGGAGCTTGGACATGGGTGAAATTCCACAGTCACTTAAAACAACGGATATAGCCCCGCTCCATAAAGATGGCAGCAAAGCATTAGCTAAGAACTATAGACCAATAGCTTTGACGTCCCACATCATAAAAATCTTTGAAAGAGTGCTAAGAAGCAGGATTGCAAATCACCTGGATTCCCAAAATCTGCACAATCCAGGGCAACATGGGTTCAGGGCAGGTCGCTCCTGCCTCTCACAACTACTGGATCACTATGACATGGCCTTGGATGCACTGGAAGAAAATCAGAATGCAGATGTAATATACACAGACTTTGCAAAAGCATTTGACAAATGCGATCAGGCGTAATAGCCCATAAAACGTGCTAAAGGATAACTGGAAAGTGGGAGATGATCTTCAACTTCCTAACAAATCGAACACAAAGAGTAGTGGTCAACAGAGTTAAATCGGAGGCTGCATAGTGAAGAGCTCTGTTCCACAAGGCACAGTACTCGCCCCCATCTTATTCCTTATCCTCATATCAGACATAAACAGAGATATAAAACCACAGCACCGTATCATCCTTTGCGGATGATACTAGGATCTGCATGAGGCTGTCATCTGCTGAGGACGCGGTTAACCTCCAAGAAGATATAAACAAAGTTTTCCAGTGGGCAACGGTAAACAATATGATGTTCAATGAGGACAAATTCAACTACTCCGTTATGGAAAACTGGAGGGATAATAACTAGAACAGAGTATACTACTGACTCCGGCCATACAATAGAGCGGAAAAATAATGTAAGGGACCTGGGAGTAGTAAATGTCTGAGGATCTCACTTTCAAGGATCACAACAGTGCCACGATCGCACGTGCAAAGAAAATGATAGGATGGATAATGAGAACTTTCAAAACGAGAGATGCCAAGCCCATGATGATCCTTTTCAAATCACTTGTTCTCTCTAGGCTGGAATACTGCTGTACATTAACATCTCCATACAAAGCAGGTGAAATCGCAGATCTAGAGAGTGTACAGGATCCTTTACTGCACGATAAGTTCTGTCAAGCACCTTAACTACTGGGAACGCTTGGAAGCACTTGACTTGTACTCGTTGGAACGCAGGAGGGAGAGATATATCATAATCTACACTTGGAAAATCTTGGAAGGAATGGTCCCAAATCTGCACACAGAAATCACTCCCTACTAAAGTAAAAGACTGGGCAGGCGATGCAAAATGCCGCCAATAAAAAGTAGGGGCGCCATTGGTACACTAAGAGAAAACACCATAAGTGTCCGGGGCCCAAAACTGTTCAACAGCCTCCCATCAAGCATTAGGGGAATTGCCAATAAACCCCTGGCTGCCTTCAAGAGAGAGCTGGACAGATACCTAAAGTCAGTGCCGGATCAGCCGGGCTGTGGCTCGTACGTCGGACTGCGTGCGGCCAGCAGTAACAGCCTAGTTGATCAGGCCCTGATCCATCGGGAGGCCTGGTCATGGACCGGGCCGCGGGGGCGTTGATCCCCGGAATAACCTCCAGAATAACCTCCAGGACGTCCATTTTTCTACTGTTCTCACCCGGCTGACGTCATTTTTCTACTGTTCTCACCCGGCTGACGTCCATTTTTCTACTATTCTCACCCGGCTGACGTTCATTTTTCTACTGTTCTCACCCGGCTGACGTCCATTTTTCTACTGTTCTCACCCGGCTGACGTCCATTTTTCTACTGGTAACAGTGATCTTCACGGATGATTTTAACTCTCCTGCAACACCAGACTGGGGTTGATCTCGATGTTGTGAGCGTGATCAAAGCTTCGCCTTTAATTCCAGCCGAGTTTATCATGTATTGCAATCATGCAACACAGTGTTTGCCAGTATGTGAGACGTTGTGATTCTAAGGGAGAGAGGTGATGCCTGTCACCTAGTGGTGGAGGAAGGTACTTGTGGTAGAGTAACTGACGGTAATGCATTGTTAACACTACCAGCAGGTATTGTTGGTATTCAGAGTACACTGGTAGAGTGCATTCATAGTACACACGCAACGTCATCAGGTGTTTGTAATCAGAGTAGAGTGGTAGAGTACAGAGTACACACGCAGCGTCATCAGGTGTTTGTAATCAGAGTAGAGTGCTAGAGTACAGTCAGAGTACACACGCAGCGTTGGTTTTAAGTGTCGTCTAGTTTTCCAGATTAAAACTTCGATATTTACTTAAGTGCGCTAAACTACGTTCACATTACCTGCTGAAGGTAAGTCTAAGTTCTTATGCTCCTAACTGAATTTACCTGCTGAAGCCAAGCTGACCTGCTGCTGAAGCAGTGCTACTCCGTCTGCTGTATACTGCTGGTTAGTGAGTGAACAGGATTATCACACACAACTTGTAACACTGGTATTGTAAATCCTATAGGATGGTCCAGTAACAAGGAGGATTTGAGAAGGATACTGGATATGTGGGACAATATTTTAAAATAAATAACAAAAAGGCACAATACCGTGATGGAACGATACAATACCCGCAGAAAAGACCAGAAGTACGGGCGACTTTCGGTCCGATGGACCATGCAAATGGTCAATGGTCCAAGTCGGAAGAGAAGTCGTCGTAAGCTTCTGTCTTTTATGTGCGGTTATTGTGTAATATTTTAAAAGTATGGATAGGTAGTAGTAGAAGTGTTTATGCGGAGGATTCTGGCGGAAGAGAGGAGACTCTGCGGAGAGAGAGAGACTCTGGTGGAGAGGAGGAGAACTTATTTTGTAAGAGAGGTAGAGATGTGTGTATACATGGTTTAAATATTTATATAGATGGGGTTGTGAGAAGTGACGCTGAATGTTGGAAGAGTACGCCAGGTGTGCCGTCACACTTGCTCACGCCATGATACATTTTTTGGAAGAAATCTGAAGAGAAGTTGACTAGGTTGTGGAGCGTTGTATCGAGTGTGTGAAAGTAAAAATTTAAGTGAACTTAGAAAATGGTAAGATAATCAAGCTATTACTTGTGTAGTGTATATCTCCTACAACATTTACAGGCAAGCGTCTGGCAGCTAAGTCACGTGACCCTCACCATAGGCCGTCCCTTACAGGGCTCTACCTCAGGCTCAAGCAGGCTTACCAGACGGGCAGAGTGACAGGCTGGGCTCTGCCACGATCAACAATATAACGCACCATAACAATCTGCAGTTCTTGTCTTTGCTACCGTCGCTCCTCCATCGAACTTCATCAGAAAAATATTGCAAAAGTCTAGACAATAAATGATAGTATATTTAAGATTGTAGCGAGGAAGATGGCGGAAGTGAAGACACTTAAATATTGTGAAGGACATGAAACTTGAAGCGACCCATAAAATAGATGATAGATATGTGAAGATATGTTGCAGTGGGTCGCAGCAGCCAGGTTGAACGGGCAACCAGCCGGGCAACCAGCCGGGCAACCAGCCGGGCAACCAGCCGGGCAACCAGCCGGGCAACCAGACCCCAGGCTGGGCAGCGGCGGGAGGAGGATGACTTGTACTGGTCACAGGTATATCAGGAGAGACTTAAAGTGTAGGAGGAGAGAATCCCAGTCATGACCCAGCATACACTGTGGTACCTGATATACAGTGTGTGGTACCTGCTTTACAGTGTGTGGCACCCCTGCTATACAGTGTGTGGCACCCCTGCTATACAGTGTGTGGTAACTGCTATACAGTGTGTGGCACCCCTGCTATACAATATGTGTGGTACCTGCTATACAGTGTGTGGCACATGCTATACAGTGTGTGTGGCATCTGCTATACAGTATATGTGGCACCTGCCATACAGTGTGTGTGGGGCACCTGCCAGACAGTGTGTGAGGGGCACCTGCCATACAGTGTGTGTGGCACCTGCCATACAGTGTGTGTGGGACACCTGCCATACAGTGTGTATGACACCTGCCATACAGTGTGTGTGGCACCTGCCATACAATTGTGTGGCACCTACCATACAATGTGTGGCACCCGTCATACAGTGTGTGTGGTACTTGCTATACAGTATGTGTGAAACCTGATATACAGTGTGTGGCACTTGTTATACAGTGCCTGTGGCACTTGGTATACAGTGTGTGTTACACCTGATATACAGTGTGTGTGGGACCCACCATACAAGGTGTGGGGCCCACAATACAGGGTGTGGGACTCACCATACAGGGTGTGGGACTCACTATACAGGGTGTGGGACCATACAAGGTGTGGGACTCACCATACAGGGTGTGGGACTCATAGAAGGTGTGGGACTCTCCATACAGGGTGTAGGACCAACCATACAGGGTGTGGGACCCACCATACAGGGTGTGGGACTCACCATACAGGGTGTGGGACTCACTATACAGGGTGTGGGACCCACCATACAGGGTGTGGGACTCACCATACAGGGTGTGGGACTCACCGTACAGGGTGTGGGACTCACCATACAGGGTGTGGGACCATACAAGGTGTGGGACTCACCATACAGGGTGTGGGACCATACAAGGTGTGGGACTCACCATACAGGGTGTGGGACTCACCGTACAGGGTGTGGGACTCACCATACAGGGTGTGGGACTCACCATACAGGGTGTGGGACTCACCATACAGGGTGTGGGACTCACCATACAGGGTGTGGGACTCACCGTACAGGGTGTGGGACTCACCATACAGGGTGTGGGACTCACCATACAGGGTGTGGGACTCACCATACAGGGTGTGGGACTCACCATGCAGGGTGTGGGACTCACCATACAGGGTGTGGGACTCACCATACAGGGTGTGGGACTCACCATACAGGGTGTGGGACTCACCATGCAGGGTGTGGGACTCACCATACAGGGTGTGGGACTCACCATACAGGGTGTGGGAGTGGAGACTGGCTTGTAAGAGGAACACAAGATGTATTGATTCCTTGCCTCCACCTCCCCTCCCCTCCCCTCCCCTCGCTTCCCCTCCCCTCCACAATTCCTCCCTCCCTCCCTCCATTAATCTCCCTCCACGCACTCCCTCAGATTTCCTTCCCCCCCTCCACTACCCTCCCCACCAACACTATCCACCTAAGTGGTGTCTCCCTCACTGCTCAAGTGGTCTCTCCCCTCACTGCTCAAGTGGTCTCTCCCCTCACTGCTCAAGTGGTCTCTCCCCTCACTGCTCAAGTGGTCTCTCCCCTCACTGCTCAAGTGGCATTCCCATCACTGGTCAAATAGTTTTTCCCTCACTGGTCAGGTGGTCTCCCCCTCACTGGTCAGGTGGTCTCCCCGTCACTGGTCAATGGTCTCCCCTCACTGATCAAGTCGTCTCCCACTCACTGGCCAAGTGGTCTCCCCATCACTGGTCACGTGGTCTCCCTGTCACTGGTCAAATGGTCTCCCCCTCACTAGTCAAGTGGTCTCCCCCTCACTGGCCAAGTGGTCTTCCCCTCACTGGTCAGGTGGTCTTCCCCTCACTGGTTAAGTGGTCTCCCCCTCACTGCTCAAGTGGTCTCCCCCTCACTGGCCAAGTGGTCTCCCCATCACTGGTCACGTGGTCTCCCTGTCACTGGGCAAATGGTCTCCCCCTCACTAGTCAAGTGGTCTCTCCCTCACTGGCCAAGTGGTCTCCCCTCTCTGGCCAAGTGGTCTCCCCTTCACTGGCCAAGTGGTCTCCCCCTCACTGGCCAAGTGGTCTCCCCTCACTGGCCAAGTGGTCTCCCCCTCACTGGCCAAGTGGCCTCCCTTCACTGGCCAAGTGATCTCTCCCTCACTGGCCAAGTGGTCTCCCTGTCACTGGCCAAGTGGTCTCCCCCTCACTGGCCAAGTGGTCTCCCCTCACTGGCCAAGTGGTCTCCCTTCACTGGCCAGGTGGTCTCCCTGTCACTGGCCAAGTGGTCTCCCCCTCACTGGCCAAGTGGTCTCCCATTCAATGGCCAAGTGGTCTCCCCCTCACTGGCCAAGTGGTCTCCCCCTCACTGGCCAAGTGGTCTCCCTTCACTGGCCAAGTGGTCTCCCCCTCACTGGCCAAGTGGTCTCCCCCTCACTGGCCAAGTGGCCTCCCTTCACTGGCCAAGTGATCTCTCCCTCACTGGCCAAGTGGTCTCCCTGTCACTGGCCAAGTGGTCTCCCCCTCACTGGCCAAGTGGTCTCCCCTTCAATGGCCAAGTGGTCTCCCCCTCACTGGCCAAGTGGTCTCCCCTCACTGGCCAAGTGGTCTCCCTTCACTGGCCAAGTGGTCTCCCCCTCACTGGCCAAGTGGTCTCCCCTCTCACTGGCCAAGTGGTCTCCCCCTCACTGGCCAAGTGGTCTCCCCCTCACTGGCCAAGTGGTCTCCCCTTCACTGGCCAAGTGGTCTCCCCCTCACTGGCCAAGTGGTCTCCCTCTCACTGGCCAAGTGGTCTCCCCCTCACTGGCCAAGTGGCCTCCCTTCACTGGCCAAGTGGTCTCCCCTCACTGGCCAAGTGGTCTCCCTTCACTGGCCAAGTGGTCTCCCCCTCACTGGCCAAGTGGTCTCCCCTTCAATGGCCAAGTGGTCTCCCCCTCACTGGCCAAGTGGTCTCCCCCTCACTGGCCAAGTGGTTCTCCCCTCACTGGCCAAGTGGTCTCCCTTCACTGGCCAAGTGGTCTCCCCCTCACTGGCCAAGTGGTCTCCCTCACTGGCCAAGTGGCTCCCTCACTGGCCAAGTGGTCTCCCCTCACTGGCCAAGTGGTCTCCCCTGTCACTGGCCAAGTGGTCTCCCCCTCACTGGCCAAGTGGTCTCCCCCCTCACTGGCCAAGTGGTCTCCCTTCACTGGCCAAGGTGGTCTCCCTCACTGGCCAAGTGGTCTCCCCCTCACTGGCCAAGTGGTCTCCCCTTCAATGGCCAAGTGGTCTCCCTCACTGGCCAAGTGGTCTCCCCCTCACTGGCCAAGTGGTCTCCCCTCACTGGCCAAGTGGTCTCCCCCTCACTGGCCAAGTGGTCTCCCTCTCACTGGCCAAGTGGTCTCCCTTCACTGGCCAAGTGGTCTCCCTTCACTGGCCAAGTGGTCTCCCCCTCACTGGCCAAGTGGTCTCCCCCTCACTGGCCAAGTGGTCTCCCTCTCACTGGCCAAGTGGTCTCCCTCACTGGCCAAGTGGTCTCCCCTTCACTGGCAAGTGGTCTCCCCCTCACTGGCCAAGTGGTTCTCCCCCTCACTGGCCAAGTGGTCTCCCCCTCACTGGCCAAGTGGTCTCCCCTCACTGGCCAAGTGGTCTCCCCTCACTGGCCAAGTGGTCTCCCCTCACTGGCCAAGTGGTCTCCCCTCACTGGCCAAGTGGTCTCCCCCTCACTGGCCAAGTGGTCTCCCCCTCACTGGCTAAGTGGTCTCCCCCTCACTGGCCAATTGGTCTCCCCTCACTGGCCAAGTGGTCTCCCCTCACTGGCCAAGTGGTCTCCTGTCACTGGCCAAGTGGTCTCCCCCTCACTGGCCAAGTGGTCTCCCTCTCACTGGCCAAGTGGTCTCCCTTCACTTGCCAAGTGGTCTCCCTGTCACTGGCCAAGTGGTCTCCCCTTCAATGGCCAAGTGGTCTCCCCCTCACTGGCCAAGTGGTCTCCCCCTCACTGGCCAAGTGGTCTCCCCCTCACTGGCCAAGTGGTCTCCCCCTCACTGGCCAAGTGGTCTCCCTTCACTGGCCAAGTGGTCTCCCTTCACTGGCCAAGTGGTCTCCCCCTCACTGGCCAAGTGGTCTCCCTTCACTGGCCAAGTGGTCTCCCTTCACTGGTCAAGTGGTCTCCCCCTCACTGGCCAAGTGGTCTCCCCCTCACTGGCCAAGTGGTCTCCCTCTCACTGGCCAAGTGGTCTCCCTTCACTGGCCAAGTGGTCTCCCCCTCAAGTGGTCCATGAGTGGTCTCCCTTCACTGGCCAAGTGGTCTCCCTTCACTGGCCAAGTGGTCTCCCCCTCACTGGCCAAGTGGTCTCCCCCTCACTGGCCAAGTGGTCTCCCCTCACTGGCCAAGTGGTCTCCCCCTCACTGGCCAAGTGGTCTCCCCCTCACTGGCCAAGTGGTCTCCCTCACTGGCCAAGTGGTCTCCCCTCACTGGCCAAGTGGTCTCCCCTCACTGGCCAAGTGGTCTCCCTTCACTGGCCAAGTGGTCTCCCTCACTGGCCAAGTGGTCTCCCCCTCACTGGCCAAGTGGTCTCCCTCTCACTGGCCAAGTGGTCTCCCTTCACTGGCCAAGTGGTCTCCCTTCACTGGCCAAGTGGTCTCCCCTCACTGGCCAAGTGGTCTCCCCCTCACTGGCCAAGTGGTCTCCCCTCACTGGCCTAAGTGGTCTCCCCCTCACTGGCCAAGTGGTCTCCCCTCACTGGCCAAGTGGTCTCCCCCTCACTGGCCAAGTGGTCTCCCCTCACTGGCCAAGTGGTCTCCCCCTCACTGGCCAAGTGGTCTCCCCTCACTGGCCAAGTGGTCTCCCCCTCACTGGCCAAGTGGTCTCCCCCTCACTGGCCAAGTGGTCTCCCCCTCACTGGCCAAGTGGTCTCCCCCTCACTGGCCAAGTTGGTCTCCCCCTCACTGGCCAAGTGGTCTCCCCCTCACTGGCCAAGTGGTCTCCCCCTCACTGGCCAAGTGGTCTCCCCCTCACTGGCCAAGTGGTCTCCCCTTCACTGGCCAAGTGGTCTCCCCCTCACTGGCCAAGTGGTCTCCCCCTCACTGGCCAAGTGGTCTCCCCTCACTGGCCAAGTGGTCTCCCCTCACTGGCCAAGTGGTCTCCCTTCACTGGCCAAGTGGTCTCCCCCTCACTGGCCAAGTGGTCTCCCCCTCACAGTGGTCTCCCCAGCAAGTGGTCTCTCCTCACTGGCCAAGTGGTCTCCCCTCACTGGCCAAGTGGTCTCCCCCTCACTGGCCAAGTGGTCTCCCCCTCACTGGCCAAGTGGTCTCCCCTCACTGGCCAAGTGGTCTCCCCCTCACTGGCCAAGTGGTATAATTATCATAGCTCTCAGTATATATAATTATTTTTGACTGACATCTGCTAAACTGTTTTTTTTTTTTTGTCTTTTTTCAGACTCTTGCGAACTTGGATGTCTAGGAAGCTGAAGGTGAGTACCAGTGAGGGAGGGAGGGAGGGAGGGAGGGAGGGAGATAACTAGCTTCGATAATTTATATAAATAAATAAGAGTGTACTGAAGTGAGAGATATGGGAGGAAGTGTAAAATAAACCCAATGACACACAGAGGCACCAGAGCCATGGTAAGAGAACATTGTGTCAACATGTGTGGTCCAAGACTGTTCAACCTGCTGCCATACGATATTACAAATGTGGCCCCAGTAACTATACAAGTTTTCAGCTGGAAACTGGACCACTGTTTCTACCAGGTGCCAGATCAACCAAACTGTGATGGGTCAGCGGGCTTCTGCTGATACCAGCTGTCGTGTTGAGTATGCAGCATTCAATAGAAAACCCTGGCGTCAGACTTAGCTGCGAGGAGAGAGAAACTCTTGACATCTGTCGCAGGTATATCACAGGCAATAAACTCCAGTATAACAAGCACTGTATCAGGTTTTGTGTTTGCAAAATTAAAAATTTTCAGAGGAAGACTGAACAGTAGGCCAGGGTGCACCAGCGGTCTTCTCCCCGAGTCACAGTCACTCTTTCTAACTTGAACACAGACTCTGAAAAATATTTTGATAAAGAAATATGTATTCCTTGATACAAGCTAATTAGATGCGAGTAGAAAAGCGGCCAAAAAAGGTCGATGGGTCGACCTACATGTTAGGGAGTCACTTATCTATCACTGAGTTATTGAACAATACTAATGATGTAGTCGAAGCTGTGACATCCAGAATGGGAAACCCTATTATAGTTGCCACTTGGTAATTTCAGTTTGATGCACCTCATATGTAAAACTGTAGCAAGGACTGTAATTGCAGAGGGTACCCGTAGCTAATTTGGAGGAGCAGTCTCAGATGACAGAATTATTTAACCTCTGCAATAAATTCACCTTAAGCCAAATGATCGCCGATCTGAGCAAACCAGGAAACACCCTTGAACTTTTATTTATGAAGTGAGGACCTAGTCCGGGACACGACGGTGTCGCAGACCACAACATAATTGAGGTTCAGACCTGCGTGCACAGTAGCCCGAGGCAGAAAAATTCTGAGTGCGATATTAGTAAATTCACTGTCATCAAGAACATCAACTGGAGCCAAATAAATCATGACCTTATCGATATACACTGGGAAGACAACATGACAACCGTCGATCTAAACCAGTTTCACTGGTGCTTCAAGTATGAACCAAACATATACATTTATACAGAGAAGATGCAAACGAGAGAGAGAGAGAGAGAGAGAGAGAGAGAGAGAGAGAGAGAGAGAGAGAGAGAGAGAGAGAGAGAGAGGGGGGGGCACTCCCTCGACAAACAAAGATGACAGATGTCAGATCCCACATCAGCCGACTCTGTGTTGCAAGAAAGGAAACTGTAGCTAGAGAATATGAGAATATGGAGCACAAACTGGTTACCTCACACCAGAGTCCAGGTCAAACACAGGGAAAATGAAATTAGAAAAAAATCCCAATTGCTTCTTTAGCAAAATACAGGGAAAGAACCTCATCTAGTATTGGGTCTTTGTTTACGGGAGATGGAAGGTACACTGATTGCACTAGGTGCCAGATTAACCAGGCTGTGATGGATATAGGGGGCAGCGGGCCACCAGCAGAACCAGCCGGGTTAACCAGGCAAGCACCAGACGAGCCTGGCTCATGGCCGGGCTCCGAGAGTAGTGAAACTCTCGAAACACTTCAAAGGTATATGAGTGAAATAGTGAAGTCAGGCTCTGTGTTTTCCGAACCAACCCTCAGTCTACGGATCGAAATCACTTAAGTTTTCTTGTTTTTATGAATGAGACGCCAAAAAACAGCCCACTTCTCGCGGGATTCCATATTCATAAAAAAATTGCAAGAAATCACTCTCTTGACCCTTTAGCATTCTGTGGAAAAGAAGTTTGGACACAGGAGTCATCCCATAGTCATTGCAAACCACTGATATCGCCCCTCTTCAAAAAGGTGGCGTAAAGTATTTATGAGCAACTGTAGACCAATAACACTACCTTCACACATCACAGTCTCTGAATGAGTCCTCAGAAGCATGATTGCCAATCACGTAGAACAACAACATTTGCCTAATCCAGGGCAGTATGAGTAGGGCAGTAATCCAGGGCAGTATGAGTAGGGCAGTAATCCAGGGCAGTATGAGTAGGGCAGTATGAGTAGGGCAGTAATCCAGGGCAGTATGAGTAGGGCAGTAATCCAGGGCAGTATGAGTAGGGCAGTATGAGTAGGGCAGTAATCCAGGGCAGTATGAGTAGGGCAGTAATCCAGGGCAGTATGAGTAGGGCAGTAATCCAGGGCAGTATGAGTAGGGCAGTAATCCAGGGCAGTATGAGTTTAGAGCAGGTCGACTCCATCTTTCACAATTTCTAGACCATTATATGGTCTTTGGATGTACTGGAAAATAATCTAAATGCGGATGTCATGTACACTGATTTCGGAAAAGTGTTTCGACAAGTGTGACCATGGTGTGATAGCACACAGTATGTGTGCATAAGTAATATTGATAATTAACTACTTAGCAAATAGAACCCAGTGAGTAGTAGTAAACAGAGTGAAGGCTGAGGCTGCCACAGTGAAAATTTATTGTTTCTCAAAGCATAGTACTCGCCTCATTTCTGTTTCTTATTGTTATTTACTACATAGACAGGTAAATAAATCCGTAACATTATTTGTGATGACACCAGAATCTCCATGACAGTAGCGGCCGTCCAAGACAGTGAATGTTCAAGAGGATGTAAACAAAGCGGTGCAGTTGGCCTCGGACAACAATATGATGTTCACTGATGGCAAGTTTCACTTGTTCTGCTGTGGAAAAATGGAGGAAATAAAACCTGATATGTAGCACATGACAAACTCAAATAATTCAGTAGAGCAAAAGTTCTAGGTACGAGACATACAAGTGATGATGTTGGAAGATCTTACAGTCAAGGATCACAACAATTTTGCTATTGTTACCGCAAGGAAAATGATAGGACGATGATATTCTTCAAATCCAGGCTGGAATACTGCACTGTGAGGGAAGGGGGCCAGATGCAGACACTGTGCATTTGTGGTCACAGTGGTGGCCCATATATATATATATATTATATATATATATATATATATATATATATATATATATATATATATATATATATATATATATATTATATATACCTAGTTGCATGACTCTTAACCAAACCATACCACGGGTGGGGTTTGATCCCACGGTCAGAGACTTTCAAAACTCCAGACCGTCGCGTTTGCCACTGGACCATTAGCCAAAATAAGCTGGTCCAGTGGCTAACGCGACGGTCTGGAGTTTTGAAACTCTCTGACCGTGGAATCAAATCCCACCCGTGGTATGGTTTGTTTGCAATCGTGTCATTACGATTTCGTGAGTGTTGCATGAATCTTATTGTAGCCAGCTAGCCCAGGGACTGACGCGCTGGCCTAGTTTTAAGACTAGCTTGTCGTGAGTTCAATCCCCGCCCGTACCGTGGCTTGTTGGCAATCGTGTCATTACGATTTCGTGAGTCATGGAAGTAAGAAACAATGTAGATAATTAGAAACTCAAAAAAGAACACTGGATACAAAATACAGGAGGACCAGCTCATAGGACGAAGGAACTTTTAATACATTTAATTAAAATAATGTCGGATGATCTGTCATTTAAACAAGAGAAATAATGCGATGGGGAGCACTGTTGTGCTGTATCAGTGGCAACATTCAAGGCAGGAGAGGTATCAGAGTAGATACTGCGATTGTTTTAGGGCCAATAAAACATCTGAACCACTGGGAGCACCTCTAAGTTCTTGAAATGTACTCTCGGGAGTAACGAGGAGATACATGGAGTATACCTGGAGGTGCTTTGATGATCAACGCCCCGGTGGCTCGCTATCAGCAGTGGACCGCTATCAGCAACACTGGTTGAACCAATGGACCGCTATCAGCAACACTGGTTGAGCCATTGGACCGCTATCAGCAACACTGGTTGAGGCAGTGGACCACTATCAGCAACACTCTGGTTGAGCCAGTGGACCGCTATCAGCAACACTGGTTGAGCCAGTGGACCGCTATCAGCAACACTGGCTGAGCCATTGGACCGCTATCAGCAACACTGGTTGAGCCAGTGGACCGCTATCAGCAACACTGGTTGAACCAGTGGACCGCTATCAGCAACACTGGTTGAACCAGTGGACCGCTATCAGCAACACTGGTTGAACCAGTGGACCACTATCAGCAGCACTGGTTGAGCCAGTGGACCACTATCAGCAACACTGGTTGAGCCAGTGGACCACTATCAGCAACACTGGTTGAGCCAGTGGACCGCTATCAGCAACACTGGTTGAACCAGTGGACCGCTATCAGCAACACTGGTTGAAACAGTGGACCGCTATCAGCAACACTGGTTGAACCAGTGGATCGCTATCAGCAGCACTGTGGTTGAGCCAGTGGACCGCTATCAGTAACACACTGGTTGAACCAGTGGACCGCTATCAGTAACACTGGTTGAACCAGTGGACCACTATCAGTAAGACTGGTTGAACCAGTGGACCACTATCAGCAACACTGGTTGAGCCAGTTTACCACTATCAGCAACGCTGGTTGAGCCCATGGACCGCTATCAGTAACACTGGTTGAACCAATGGACCACTGTCAGCAACACTGGTTGAGCCAGTGGACCGCTGTCAGTAACACACTGGTTGAACCAGTGCACCGCTGTCAGTAACACTGGTTGAACCAGTGGACCACTATCAGCAACACTGGTTGAGCCAGTGGACCGCTATCAGCAGCACTTTGGTTGAGCCAGTGGACCGCTATCAGCAACACTGGTTGAGCCAGTAGACCGCTGTCAGCAACACTGGTTGAGCCAGTGGACCGCTATCAGCAACACTGGTTGAGGCAGTGGACCACTATCAGCAACACTGGTTGAGCCAGTAGACCGCTGTCAGCAACACTAGTTGAGCCAGTAGACCGCTATCAGCAACACTGGTTGAGCCAGTAGACCGCTATCAGCAACACTGCTTGAGCCAGAAGACCGCTATCAGCAACACTGCTTGAGCCAGTAGACCGCTATCAGCAACACTGCTTGAGCCAGTAGACCGCTATCAGCAACACTGGTTGAGCCAGTAGACCGCTATCAGCAACACTGGTTGAGCCAGTAGACCGCTATCAGCAACACTGGTTGAGCCAGTGAACCGCTATCAGCAACACTGGTTGAGCCAGTGAACCGCTATCAGCAACACTGGTTGAACAACAATCACCAAAAAAGGGCAGGCCACAAGCTGGGCTGTGAGGGTTGATAAACTCTGGAAACTGGTCACAGGTATGTCACAGGTACAGTATTATACTAGGCTGCTGAGATGATGTATACAGAGATTAACAGAGAGGATCTCAAGTATAACTGAATCTTAAGTAAGATTGATGAAGACGGCGACCAGAGTGGGTGACTGTGTGACCAGGGTGGGTGACTGTTACCAGGATGGGTGACTGTGACCAAGGTGGGTGACTGTGTGACCAGGGTGGGTGACTGTGTGACCAGGGTGGGTGACTGTGACCAAGGTGGGTGACTGTGTGACCAGGGTGGGTGACTGTGTGACCAGGGTGGGTGACTGTGTGACCAGGGTGGGTGACTGTGTGACCAGGGTGGGTGACTGTGACCAAGGTGGGTGACTGTGTGACCAGGGTGGGTGACTGTGTGACCAGGGTGGGTGACTGTGTGACCAGGGTGGGTGACTGTGTGACCAGGGTGGGTGACTGTGTGACCAGGGTGGGTGACTGTGTGACCAGGGTGGGTGACTGTGTGACCAGGGTGGGTGACTGTGTGACCAGGGTGGGTGACTGTGACCAAGGTGGGTGACTGTGTGACCAGGGTGGGTGACTGTGTGACCAGGGTGGGTGACTGTGACCAAGGTGGGTGACTGTGTGACCAGGGTGGGTGACTGTGTGACCAGGGTGGGTGACTGTGTGACCAGGGTGGGTGACTGTGACCAGGGTGGGTGACTGTGACCAAGGTGGGTGACTGTGTGACCAGGGTGGGTGACTGTGTGACCAGGGTGGGTGACTGTGACCAAGGTGGGTGACTGTGTGACCAGGGTGGGTAACTGTGTGACCAGGGTGGGTGACTGTGACCAAGGTGGGTGACTGTGTGACCAGGGTGGGTGACTGTGTGACCAGGGTGGGTGACTGTGTGACCAGGGTGGGTGACTGTGACCAAGGTGGGTGACTGTGTGACCAGGGTGGGTGACTGCGTGACCAGGGTGGGTGACTGTGACCAAGGTGGGTGACTGTGACCAGAGTGGGTGACTGTGTGACCAGGGTGGGTGACTGTGTGACCAGGGTGGGTGACTGTGACCAAGGTGGGTGACTGTGTGACCAGGGTGGGTGACTGTGTGACCAAGGTGGGTGACTGTGACCAGGGTGGGTGACTGTGACCAGGGTGGGTGACTGTGTGACCAGGGTTGGTGACTGTGACCAGGGTGGGTGACTGTGACCAGGGTGGGTGACTGTGACCAAGGTGGGTGACTGTGACCAGAGTGGGTGACTGTGTGACCAGGGTGGGTGACTGTGACCAAGATGAGTGACTGTGACCAGAGTGGGTGACTGTGTGACCAGGGTGGGTGACTGTGACCAAGGTGGGTGACTGTGACCAGAGTGGGTGACTGTGTGACCAGGGTGGGTGACTGTGACCAAGGTGGGTGACTGTGTGACCAGGGTGGGTGACTGTGTGACCAGGGTGGGTGACTGTGACCAAGGTGGGTGACTGTGTGACCAGGGTGGGTGACTGTGTGACCAGGGTGGGTGACTGTGACCAAGGCGGGCGACTGTGTGACCAGGGTGGGTGACTGTGACCAGGGTGGGTGACTGTGACCAAGGTGGGTGACTGTGACCAGGGTGGGTGACTGTGACCAGGGTGGGTGACTGTGACCAGGGTGGGTGACTGTGACCAATGTGGGTGACTGTGTGACCAGGATGGGTGACTGTGACCAAAGTGAGTGACTGTGACCAGAGTGGGTGACTGTGTGACCAGGGTGGGTGACTGTGTGACCAGGGTGGGTGACTGTGACCAAGGTGGGGTGACTGTGTGACCAGGGTGGGTGACTGTGACCAAGGTGGGTGACTGTGACCAGGGTGGGTGACTGTGTGACCAGGGTGGGTGACTATGTGACCAAGGTGGGTGACTGACCAGGGTGGGTGACTGTGACCAAGGTGGGTGACTGTGTGACCAGGGTGGGTGACTGTGTGACCAAGGTGGGTGACTGTGACCAGGGTGGGTGACTGTGACCAAGGTGGGTGACTGTGACCAGGGTGGGTGACTGTGACCAGGGTGGGTGACTGTGTGACCAGGGTGGGTGACTGTGTGACCAGGGTGGGTGACTTTGTGACCAGGGTGGGTGACTGTGACCAAGGTGGGTGACTGTGACCAAGGTGGGTGACTGTGTGACCAGGGTGGGTGACTGTGTGACCAAGGTGGGTGACTGTGACCAGGGTGGGTGACTGTGTGACCAAGGTGGGTGACTGTGACCAGGGTGGGTGACTGTGACCAAGGTGGGTGACTGTGACCAGGGTGGGTGACTGTGTGACCAGGGTGGGTGACTGTGTGACCAGGGTGGGTGACTGTGACCAAGGTGGGTGACTGTGTGACCAGGGTATGTGACTGTGTGACCAAGGTGGGTGACTGTGACCAGGGTGGGTGACTGTGTGACCAGGGTGGATGACTGTGACCAGGGTGGGTGACTGTGTGACCAGGGTTGGTGACTGTGTGACCAGGGTGGGTGACTGTGTGACCATGGTGGGTGACTGTGTGACCAAGGTGGGTGACCAGGGTGGGTGACTGTGTGACCAAGGTGGGTGACTGTGACCAGGGTGGGTGACTGTGTGACCAAGGTGGGTGACTGTGATCAGGGTGGGTGACTGTGTGACCAAGGTGGGTGACTGTGACCAGGGTGGGTGACTGTGTGACCAGGGTGGGTGACTGTGTGACCAGGGTGGGTGACTATGACCAAGGTGGGTGACTGTGTGACCAGGGTATGTGACTGTGTGATCAAGGTGGGTGACTGTGACCAGGGTGGGTGACTGTGTGACCAGGGTGGGTGACTGTGACCAGGGTGGGTGACTGTGACCAAGGTGGGTGACTGACCAGGGTAGGTGACTGTGTGACCAAGGTGGGTGACTGTGACCAGGGTGGGTGACTGTGTGACCAGGGTGGGTGACTGTGACCAAGGTGGGTGACTGTGTGACCAGGGTGGGTGACTGTGTGACCAAGGTGGGTGACTGTGACCAGGGTGGGTGACTGTGACCAAGGTGGGTGACTGTGACCAGGGTGGGTGACTGTGTGACCAGGGTGGGTGACTGTGTGACCAAGGTGGGTGACTGTGTGACCAGGGTGGGTGACTGTGTGACCAGGGTGGGTGACTGTGTGACCAGGGTGGGTGACTGTGACCAAGGTGGGTGACGGTGTGACCAGGGTGGGTGACTGTGTGACCAAGGTGGGTGACTGACCAGGGTGGGTGACTGTGTGACCAAGGTGGGTGACTGTGACCAGGGCGGGTGACTGTGTGACCAGGGTGGGTGACTGTGTGACCAAGGTGGGTGACTGTGACCAGGGTGGGTGACTGTGACCAAGGTGGGTGACTGTGACCAGGGTGGGTGACTGTGTGACCAGGGTGGGTGACTGTGTGACCAAGGTGGGTGACTGTGTGACCAGGGTGGGTGACTGTGACCAAGGTGGGTGACTGTGACCAAGGTGGGTGACTGTGACCAAGGTGGGTGACTGTGTGACCAGGGTGGGTGACTGTGTGACCAAGGTGGGTGACTGTGACCAGGGTGGGTGACTGTGTGACCAAGGTGCGTGACTGTGACCAGGGTGGGTGACTGTGTGACCAGGGTGGGTGACTGTGACCAAGGTGGGTGACTGTGTGACCAGGGTGATGATTGTATGACCAGGGTGATGATTGTATGACCAGGGTGCCTTGGTGATGGTAAGGGACTCTTGATCCAAGGAACACATTACCCTCCCCTTCCTCGGATTGAACCTGAATGTCTCCCCTTCGGGTTTATTGCTGTCACCTGAGTAAAATAATCACTATAGATAAGCCTAGGTTGCAAGAGTCAGCCCAAAATGGATACAACGGGAAGATCATGCTGGTCACAGCTCCTCAAAATGAGGATGCTGTCTACAAGGATTTTCCCGTGTAGGCTACATCTACCTGGTAACATTTCCCGTGTAGACTACATCTACCTGGTAACATTTCCTGTGTAGACTACATCTACCTGGTAACATTTCCCGTGTAGACTACATCTACCTGGTAACATTTCCCGTGTAGGCTACATCTACCTGGTAACATTTCCCGTGTAGACTACATCTACCTGGTAACATTTCCTGTGTAGACTACATCTACCTGGTAACATTTCCGTGTAGACTACATCTACCTGGTAACATTTCCTGTGTAGACTACATCTACCTGGTAACATTTCCCGTGTAGGCTACATCTACCTGGTAACATTTCCCGTGTAGGCTACATCTACCTGGTAACATTTCCCGTGTAGGCTACATCTACCTGGTAACATTTCCCGTGTAGACTACATCTACCTGGTAACATTTCCCGTGTGGACTACATCTACCTGGTAACATTTCCTGTGTAGACTACATCTACCTGGTAACATTTCCCGTGTAGGCTACATCTACCTGGTAACATTTCCCGTGTAGACTACATCTACCTGGTAACATTTCCCGTGTGGACTACATCTACCTGGTAACATTTCCTGTGTAGACTACATCTACCTGGTAACATTTCCCGTGTAGGCTACATCTACCTGGTAACATTTCCCGTGTAGGCTACATCTACCTGGTAACATTTCCCGTGTAGACTACATCTACCTGGTAACATTTCCCGTGTAGACTACATCTACCTGGTAACATTTCCCGTGTAGGCTACATCTACCTGGTAACATTTCCCGTGTAGGCTACATCTACCTGGTAACATTTCCCGTGTAGACTACATCTACCTGGTAACATTTCCCGTGTAGACTACATCTACCTGGTAACATTTCCCGTGTAGACTACATCTACCTGGTAACATTTCCCGTGTAGACTACATCTACCTGGTAACATTTCTCGTGTAGACTTCATCTACCTGGTAACATTTCTCGTGTAGGCTACATCTACCTGGTAACATTTCTCGTGTAGACTTCATCTACCTGGTAACATTTCTCGTGTAGACTTCATCTACCTGGTAACATTTCCCGTGTAGACTAAATCTACCTGGTAAATTTCTCGTGTAGACTAAATCTACCTGGTAACATTTCTGTGTAGACTACATCTACCTGGTAACATTTCCCGTGTAGACTACATCTACCTGGTAACATTTCTCGTGTAGACTTCATCTACCTGGTAACATTTCCCGTGTAGACTAAATCTACCTGGTAACATTTCTCGTGTAGACTAAATCTACCTGGTAACATTTCCTGTGTAGACTACATCTACCTGGTAACATTTCCCGTGTAGACTACATCTACCTGGTAACATTTCTCGTGTAGACTAAATCTACCTGGTAACATTTCCTGTGTAGACTACATCTACCTGGTAACATTTCCCGTGTAGACTACATCTACCTGGTAACATTTCTCGTGTAGACTTCATCTACCTTGTAACATTTCCCGTGTAGACTAAATCTACCTGGTAACATTTCTCGTGTAGACTAAATCTACCTGGTAACATTTCCCGTGTAGGCTACATCTACCTGGTAACATTTCCCGTGTAGACTACATCTACCTGGTAACATTTCCCGTGTAGGCTACATCTACCTGGTAACATTTCCCGTGTAGGCTACATCTACCTGGTAACATTTCCCGTGTAGACTACATCTACCTGGTAACATTTCCCGTGTAGACTACATCTACCTGGTAACATTTCCCGTGTAGACTACATCTACATGTATCATGAACTGTAATAATAAAATGAGATCATTTGGTATAACAGGAAAAGTAGGCACATGAAGCCTGGTCCATGGCCTGGCTCAGAGAGTAGCAAGCCTCGAAACTCACCGAAGGTACAAAGTAGCAGTAAGCGACACAGAATCCAGCATTAGCAATGTAAACATTTCGGTACCCCAGGGCACGGTCTTGGCGCCTTCTTTGTTCTGTTTACCCTCATTATAGATCATGATTCACCGAATGATGATAGGAAACTGTGATTCGCCACAGCTTGCTATCATCATTTGCCGATGATAAGAAATTAATCATTAACGTATTCTTAGTAGGAGACACAGGAAAAATGTGAAGACGATATAAAGTCTTCTAGTGGGTAGTGGTGTTCATTTGTTACAAATTCTAATTCCTGAGAAATGGAAAAGATGAGGAACTCAGAGGAAACATGATATACAGAACACTGGATAATAATCAAGTAGAACAAAACATGTGAACGACCTGGGTGTAATAATGTCAGTTGACCTCCTTTCTGGAAAGAGGGAGAGAGAGAGAGAGAGAGGGAGGGAGGGACATGATAATATACAATATACGTTGAAGATATTTAAGGGTCAGGTCCTAAAAGGTAATCAGTACCATAGCGACGTACCGGCGTGAGAGATATGGTAGGAAGTGCAAGTTAAACCTAGTAAAAAGCAGGCGCGCCGTGGGCACAGTAAGAGAACACTGGACCTTGTGCTGTCGTGCTCACATACAGTGAAAATTAGCCGTTAATCAGGAAAAAAAATATTTGCCTTTGGGAGGGAGGCTTTAGCCTAGTGGTAGTAGTAGTGGTAGTAGTAGTTAGTATGTAGTGAGGTAGTGAGTAGTAGTAGTAGTATATAGT